>VWZX01010089.1:635840-1243874 GCA_013399015.1 Galbula dea
AAAAAGGAAGAGCCAAGGATTGAGAAGCTGGCAGGAATTTACAAGAAGCAACAGCTCCAAATGTTAACAAAAATTCCCAGATCTGTGAGTAATTTGATTCCATGTCACTTGCTTAATTTTATGGAATCAGCACTACCCAAAAAAAGCCAAACTGAATATTGTTCTTAAAAATTTCTTCCAGTATGAAATTTCTATTTCATGATAGAATTCCATAGAGTTCAGAGCACAAAAGGCCCTTAGCAATCAGTAACTAAAGCTAGCTCCTGCAAAGCAAAACATGCTTTGAGGTTTGGCTTGGAATCCAGAGGTAGACCTTTCCCACAGCACTTCACATAGGATATGGCATGTGTAATGCCATCACATTCACTCATCTGCATTTGAAATTCAAGTACAATGATTTGAAGAAAATAAGAGTTTTCAAGGGCTAAGATGAATTTATTTCTGGAGTGGTGGGGATATAGGAGTAACCACAAGAAATACCATGGGGAAAAATAAAGGTAAAACCTGCCAAGTAAAGACAAGTTTGTCAACCCTTTAAAGGAGTTTCTGAGGAGCAATGGTGAGAGAGGTTCAACAAGAACTGCAATACAAGTGAGGGATCCTGAAAATAACCAAGCTTTGAAAGATTGATTCCTGCCAACACTCCCTCATTCTTTTAAATAATAACTTGATTATTGATGAGTGACTACTTTGGTTCTAATGCCACTCTGAACTACCTGCTACGTTCCTGGTTTGGGTTGACAACAATTCACATCAGGAGACCAAATCAATAGGAGTGCTTCAATCAACACTCACCCCTCTAGTGATGAATTTTATCATCTAACCAATCTGTGAGGCTTCCTCCAGCCAAATGTCAATCATGCTTAAGTGCAAATGTCCAGCCAGGTCTTTCAGGAGTATCTGAATACATTTGATAATATAATCAAACTCTTAATTGACAGCAGAAAGACAGAGAGGGAGGTGGGTTACATTCAGAGAAGTCAGAACTGATACTATCTCAAAAGAAATGATCTTTTTGCACTCTATAAAGAACCTTAAAATGCTCACAAAAGGATTTAGGAAGCACTGTCCCAGGAGGATAAGAATTCAGTCACAGTTTCACTGCTTTTTAGCAGATTTCCCTCATTCCAGAGACAGAAAAGGGCTGTGCAGGCTTCAAAATAAGGTCTTTTTATGATGGTCAAAGTACAACTCTTAACCCTTGCTGCTCTCCAATGGAATGTGTCTTGCAGTTAGCCAAATATTAGACAAATTTTGCCTGCAAACTACTGTCTAAAAATAGCACAGCTAGACAGGTGTCTGATCTGATCCTATTAAAAGCTTTCCTAATCGTGATCATCAGTACAAAAAGGTTTCTGAGCTCTAACACTGGGAGAAATGATTCTTCTTTATAGGCTAATTCAGAGGGTCAACAAGCCACTTAAATCTCACAGTCTGTCTCCAAGTCAGCTATTCCCCAAATCCCTCATGACTCCCAAATCTCCCTGGTTACAAGGGATTGCTATTTTCATCTCCCCCCAACAAAAAAGAAAGAGAAAGAGAGAAAGTCTTCCTGCAAAAAAAAAAGTATCCAAGCATAAGACTGTGCAGACAGTGGAAAACACAAAGAAATATTGTATTTTATACAGCATTGATTGTAAAAAGGCTTTCCCTTGTTAATATGAACCAAATCCTTTATCCTGCCACTCTAGCTGGCTGTGGCTTATGCAGTAATGAATAGGGGGTTAATTAGGATGCTCAGGATAGAAACAGGATAACCAGCAGGGAATTTATTACAACAACTATTAGATGGGAAATGAGAGATAGGAGTGTGGCAACATTCATATAGGTGAGGTCAAAAGGATTTGGTACCTGGTGGAAAGTGAACAGGTTGAGGGAGAGTAAAGATGTAGAAATGAAACTCTCATTCTTGTGTGGTTTTATGGGGTTTTTGTTGTTTATTTGGTTTGGTGTGGGTGTTTTTGGTTGGGGTTTTTTTTAATGGTAAGAGAAGTAACATAATCATGCAATAATTTTGTAGAGGAATCTGGACTGTGCTTCTCCTACCAGCACATGCTGCTAGAAGTTCCATGTGCCATCACTGCAATTGCACACACAACTATGGCAGTGGCAGGGCTTAGCTTGCACAATCCAGTGCATGGTTATGTGAATCTGTGGGTATAGAAGTCCTTCAGAAGTTAAAGTTTTTGAATCATCTTCCCTTAATGAAGCTTAAAACACTAGGCATCATGACTCTGCAGTGCAAAACCACTGCAGTTAAAGGGAGACAGCTGGTCCTTCTCTTTGCCTGTGTAGGAATCATCCAGAAAGGAATGCTGAGATGTGGAACTGCACAGGTCCATACCTGCTCTGACTGTATCTGCCCTTTTGACTCAAGCCATTTAACAGCAACTCTGTGACATATGATAACATCAAAGCACTCTGAATTAAATGGTGCCATTAAGTCAGCAGCTGCTACAAAATACAGCATCCAAAATAAACTGATGGGTTAAAACCTCCTGAGCCAAACACCATTAAAAGAGTGCTCTTGAGTGTGTATATTTAATAAGACTAGGGGGTTTTTGTTAGTTAGTTTGGGTTTGGGGTTTTTTGTTGTTGTTGTTGTTTTGTGGGGGTTTTGTTTGTTTTAAAGGTTTTTCTTATTTGCAGTGGTCTTATGTAACTCAAAAATGATCATTAATACTACAAAATCAACAAGCATGAATGTGGATATTAATGGAGATATAATTAAGATATCCCCTTATTTATTTTGAAGGGAACTCCTAGAAAGAATGGCCTTTCTGCATGTAATGAGATACTTGCACTTCAGAGTGGCAGAAACACAAGACAGATTACTTTCATAGTGTGTCCCTCACTCAATAACACATGCATTTTGTTATCTGTTATTCCTTACTCCCAGCTAATTTCTCTAGCTGTTCCCAAGGACTCATCTGTTGTGCACTCAAGTCAATGGACATATTCCCACCAACTTCAGCTGACACCAGACCAGGATCAGGTTTTTTCCTCCCCCCCCCAAATTCTTGCCACCAGGTTTAAATTAGGATGAATTCTGTAACCTCTACCTCATTCTACTACATTCTTCAACTGGAAATTGGTACAGATACTATTGTCTACTTTTCCTTTTCTCTTAGTTCAACATTGGCCCTCAGAAACTTCAAGCCAATGGGAAGTTGAAAGCACAAAAATTTAGGTGACATTTAGAATCTTTGACTCTCTGCCAAAGGTTGTACACATGTGTAGTTTCCAGGAATCCAATATTTCTTTTTGACTTTTTTTTTTTTCTTAAGCACAGGAATTGGATAAATAACCCCAAAGCAGATTGGATACAGACAGCTCAAAAAAACCAAGGTCATCAATACTGGTGCCAACTGCTGACTCCATCTGCTGGAGTCATGACCCATGAAGTCATGTGGAATGAAGAATGATTATTCAATTACTATCTTGAAGTGGTGACTAGAAGTTGCTGCTTTATTTTTCCTTTAGAATGGTAAAAAGTAGATGTGAATTTTATCAAATTGATAAAAATCTGATTATAAAACCAAAAACTTCCCCTTAATGCAGACATTAGCTGTGTTCACAGTTCCTGCAAATGTATCCTACAATCTTTACAAAGTCCATACACAAACTGGTCAGAAGGGAATAACTTTTGGGGGCCTGCCCCACCACTGAAGTAGATATACAACAGATCCTTCTCTTTAGCCATGTAGTTACCAACTGCTGACAATCAATACAGATTCCCCAAATATCTCCAAGATAAAGAAATCAGAGAATTATCAGAGTTGGAAGGGACCTGAAAGATCATCTAGTTCCAACCCCCCTGCCTGGCAGGGACACCTTCCACTAGATCAGGTTGTCCAGAGCCCCATCCAGCCTGGCCTTAAAAACTTCCAGGGATGAGGCTTCCACAGCCTCTCTGGGCAACCTGTTCCAGTATCTCACCACCCTGGACAGTGAAATGACCAAATATGTGCTGTTGAAGCTCCTAGCAACCTACAGGCAAACCTGTGAGTGAAGCTATGATCTCATCCACCTCCTATGCACAAAGACACAGACAGGTAGGGAAACATCTTCCTTAAATGACTTAATTCAGTGATAATTTCCCAGAGCAGCTATGCAGCTTCACCTAAATTAATAAAGCTGTGAAGGATGCAAGGCAAGAAAAAGGGAGACTGGCTATTAAGTGGAAATGTACTTCCTTTTAATTCTAATTTAAAATGCTTTAAAAAAAAAAATAATCAAGGTAATTTGCATAATCTCCATAAAAGCAATAAGATGAAAAAAAGCAAAATAATTTGGCTTATAAAAGTATCCATGCCATGATCACTGTGAAAAATGAAATTGGGAACATTAGACAAATACTGCAAATTCAACCATTCAGTGGGATCATCTTTGGCAAATGTTTGTTGTACAGTGATGGTCTTTATTTTACTGCTTTTTATCTACATGTGTAGAACTATATCAATCACACTAATTGTATGAAAATTTCTAAAAGTTCCTATTCAGTAATTCTGACACCAAAAAGCAATTATAAGTAATAAAATCAATAGGCCAGAACAGCCACCAAAGACTGTGCTAATCCATCAGCACAGCACATATCTGTCTGTGTATATCCATGTTTTCACATCTATGCACACACACCATTCTTCAAGTATTGCTAATTTCTGAGCTAATTAACTGCTTGCATAAATCATCAGATTCCATTTGTCTTGAGGACAATCTTGCCAGTTTAGGCAGCTAGCAGGCTGCTTTTCAAGAGCTTTCACCTCTTTTTTTTCTGGCTGGTCTAGCTCTGCCTTTCTCCACGTGGCTCCTCCTTCCTGATCTTGCAGAGGCACTGGGTTAGGATGGGATCAGAGTCATAGGGACCATGGGGACAGTGCACAGACCTAAACAGCAGCTGTTTAGGAAGGAGAGGCAGAGAAGAGTAGGGGGAGCTATGCTGTGTATAGAAGGAGGGTCCTTGGCTGCATGGAAGTCTCTTCTGGAAGAGATATTCACTGAGAACCTCCAGGTAAGCAACACAAGGTGCTGTGGTGGAAGCCTGTACCAAAAAGTCTGATCCAAAAGATTAAGTGGATGAAGTTTTCTACAAATAACTATCAGAAGTCTTCTGCCTGGAAGCTTTTGTCCTCATGGGAGGTATCTAATCCTCTCTCCTCTCCTTCTTGTTCCTCAAGGCCTTTCTTTCCTTCATACTCATCCATCATTTCCAGTCAAATTCTATCCCCGTGCACAAACCTGAAACACTGCCATTGTTTTAACCAGCAGCCTAGGCTGATCAGGAGAACAAGTCCTCTGCAACACTGTCCACTCAAGCTCAACGTGTTTCAGAGTCTGTGGGAAAGTTTTGCTACCATTTTGATTGCAAATAAATCATGGCCACTCATCAGAATTGCAAATGACTCCAGAATTGCTGTATTCACACCTTTTTACAGGCAAAGAGACTGCAGAATATTAATTATTTCCTATTCATGTTCAAGCCAGTGATTAATAAAAAGCAACTGAATATTACCAAGAGGCTCCTAATAGATGGTGACAGTAAAAAGGTAGTCTCAGCCACTCTTACTGTTGATTAGTTACTTTCAGGGATGGCTTACCCTATCTTATGTTAAAACCCAGCAATGACTGTCCCAGCACTGGCAGCAAATGACTGGCACTGCTTATCATGACCAAGGTAACTAGTTTCAAGAGTTCTTTCACTTTGCTTTCAAGAAGGAATATATTTTAGCATAAAATATTGTTTGCTTACCTGTCTCCTCACTCAGCTCAGTCCCTCCTTCATTAGCATCCTCTGCCAAAAACAAAATTGAAGGAAAATCATACCAGAAAACAACTCAGATGACATATCCCATGTTTAGAATTGCCCATATTTTAGTTGCCTCCTCCCATTTAACATGTTGCAGTGAGATCTGGAGATGGATGGGAGAAGGTTTTGATACTAGATTGTTACTGCTAGATGCAGGAAAAGCAGGGAATAAAGACAGGGAATAAAACTCTGCATAATTTACAGAACTCTGAAAATTATTACTAGTATAAAATGAAATTGCATGCTCTTTTCTAGCAGAGATTTTGGGTTACTTGCCAAGTTTTGGGTTGCTTTGTTTCCCCAGGGACAGCTGGGAAGAGAATTAGTTATCCAGAAATGCTACCACATAAAGAAGTCACTATAAATTTGCCAGACAAGACTTTGGTTTAAGACCAAACTTGGGCTAGCCAAGAATTGAACCCTTGTAATTATCCAGATGATATATGAAGAATGCAGATTCCTTTTGGGAAAAGCTGCATTTTGGTAACAAAGGAATTTCTTACTGCAAATTGGTCTGAGGGGGGTGGGGAATATTATTCTTTCTATTTACCACCTAGGCAACTCAACATTCCAAAGCCTTAATCATCTAATGGAAAGCTCATTGACCAGAGAAGTTTATGTCAACTATGTTCCTAATTCATACAGACCCCATTTATACCCTTTTAAATGGATTTGGGCATGGGCAACTTCTGTAGCAAGCCCCCAGTTTCTGTCTGAAGCTTAACATCTTTCCACCTTGCAGATGTGCATATTATGGCCACCACTGGCACCCAAAGGAGTTCTGCAATGTTATGACCAATGGTAATGGAAAGTAGCAGTAGTATTTAGGTCCTAATTTCAAGGGTCAGATCTTTATCAAACCCCCAGAGACCCACATGCTGTGACACATGCTACAAGGATTAAGCTCTGCTTTCATCAAGCTTTGCAGTGTTATTTTAAGTAGCATGAGAACAACAAGTGGTTAATAAGAGACCTTCACTGGGAACTATGTTTGCTGTGAGTATTAAAATCACAAGCAGGAGAATTTTCATGGATGCTTGTGAATCTATAGTAGTTGGATCTGTATCCATCTTCCTTCCCTTTCCATCTCATCCAGCCATGGACAGGACCCTCAGAAGCCACTAAAGCAACAGCAGGTTACATTTCTCTTAAGTATGCTTTAGTCTGGCTGCAATGATCAGGACTGGAAAAAACTGACACCACATTTTACTTCCTTCCTCCTTCTTCTGCAAGCAATTGTTTTGGAGATCAAAAAGGCACATGAACTCCTCCTGTACAAACATAAATACATACCCAGCTGCTTTAAGAAGCTTTGACAAGCAATTTCTGAGATAAGAAAATGAAAAATCTTACTAAAGCCAATGGGAATGCTGCCACTGATTCCAGCAGAGCCAGGATTTTCAACTGGAGTCCTGACATTTTTTTTTAACAAGCCACTCAGAAAACATTTGGTTAATGCAGAGAGTATTAATTATTCAGTTTCCAATAACATGTTCTTTCCATGGAAGCATTTATAATGAAACCAGCAGGATAACATTGCAAATTAATCCAGGGCTTGCCACTAAATCAGCAGAACAGAATATCTTAACATCCATATATCACCTGGTCTTCTGTGGAAGTTCTTAATTATAGTTCTGTAAGTGACTTGGAATATGAAATTCCCAAAGCAACAGAATAGCTTCTAAGCTGGTGCTAATGGACACAGACAAGAAATCTGATGTTATTAAAAAGTAGTGAAGGCATTATGCAATATAATTATGAAGAGGCAAAGACTGCTTCTGTGAACTAATTGGGAATTAAAGGCTGGTTTTCCTGGGAAAAGGAACCTAAGTCTCACCAAAAGGCAGTAAAGTCCTTCTGAAAACAGGAGCTGGGTTCCCACCTGCTTGCTGACATGCTCTCTAGGTCATTTTGGTGTCTTTCAAAGTTCTCCTCCAATCTAGGTCTGAATCTGGGTTTTGCTTTGGCACACAGCACTCCCCGTCACTTCATGTGTCTAGGATTCTTTCTTTCACATGATTAATGAATCTGGTGGAAGTGCCTCTCTGTCAGCTATAAAGCAGTCTCTTTCACTGACCTTGGTGTGGCTGGCTCCAGTGATAAACACCATGTTTAGCTGACAGAGCTTTATGCCAAAACCAATTATTTGAGATAAGAAGCAGTGTTTTAGTAACCTATATCTGAAATTCATTCACTTTCCCCCCAAAAGAATTGCATTACAGGCAGTTTCTTGGTTACTGGTTCTGAAGAAGCAAAACCATTTTTCACTAAAGCTCCACATGCCCAACATAAAGAAAAATCAGTGCCAAGATTGCTAGAGGGTTGCACTACCTAGGTGTGAGCTTTTCTGTAGTGGGTTGAGGGGTTTTTTTAATGTTCCACACACAATTTTTTTTTACCCTATCTACAGAAAGCCTTCTACAGGTTTGCTTTGGTTTGAAATATGCACCACAGACAGTTAATCCCAAAGCAAAGTTGAGTAAAACCCCAAAAGAACCCAAGGGTGAATCCTTGACACCAGAAAACATTTTCTTAAAGATAGACACTGCCAATATTTCCTGCCTAAACTCTCCCCCTGTGAAAGACCAGAGGTGAGGTCACAGAATCATTAAGGTTGGAAGAGACCTCTAAGATCATCAAGTCCAACCATCAACCTATCACCATCATGTCACTACACCATGTCCCTAGACACCACCTCTGTAACTCTGCCCCTTACTCAAGAGATATTGAAAAATTATTTACTGGGAAAACATGCTATAATTTCTGCATCCATGAACCCACTCTTGGCTATTCCTTTGGCTGGAGAAGCAGAACAGTGACTTTTCAGAGGACTTCTCCATCACAGGCCTGGATTTTGTGAAGCTCTACCAAGATGACCTTGCTGGAAAGGGAATGACAGAACCTGTAGCCTGGAGTGAGAAAAGTGACAGTGACAACTTGCAAGGGTCAGCCTACCCCCAGGGAAACTCACATCAGTATTTAGGAGGCTTAGGATACAAGGAAGCCATCTAATCCAAAACATGTCATGTAGAATCATAGAATCATTAAAGTTGGAAAAGACCTCTAAGATCATTAAGTTCAACTGTATATGGTTGAGAGCACAATATTTTCCAGCCTGCAAGTTGGGCTATAGTATATAAAATTAAGGCATTAGATGGCTGATGTATGAGAGAACAGCTTCCAGTCAAGTATAAAATAATTAACAGTTGAGAGCCAACCTATGATTGAAAGTCACCCTCTAGGTCTCATGCTGTCTGGGGTAACTATAGCTCTAAAGATCACAGGGCTCTGCACTTGGGAGCAAGTCTCTCAGAGCATACACATTTGTGTAAGTCACAGGCTCCCTGCTAGAGCCATGTACCAAGTGATGCCTGTTACTCTTTCATTCTCCTCTCCCTTGTTACCTGCTGAGCTCTGTGAAACAGAATAATTGCACCATGCCTGCTCTCTCTGACACTGGAGAAGAGGATGCCTTCTTCTGTCATATACCTTTTCTTTCCTTTTGGCTTGCTGGTCAGGTTCCTGCTTTGTCTCACTAGTCATTGCATACAAACAAACATAAGCCAGATGGCTAAACCCATCAATCTGTGTGAAGATTTATGTTAGGAACAGTGAGGTGAAAGGCTCTAAATACTGCTGCTAATCCCCAAAGCCATTAAACCACCTCCTCCTTGTTGCTCCTGCTTCTATTTGCATTCTTCTTGTGTTAGTCTGCAGAGTGTTGATGCTACACAAGCACCTTTTATTTTCAACCCTGCATGCACTGAAGAGCCCTCATGTGAGGGCCAGCTCCATGCTGCAGGAGGCCCTCTTTCATCTGCATCCCAGGCTACCAGAGCTCCCCCAACAGCACTGGATGCTGCTAGCTCTTCCTCTAACCTCTCCTCAGCTGCCTTGTCTCATCCTGCACCATTTGTTCCTTTTCTCAGCACTTTCTGCCATTTCCTGATTTCCAGACATTTCCTTATTTGCAACCAACCTGTCTCAGCCTGCTCCACCTTGCAAGCAGAGCTCCATGGACTGAACAGAACCAGTGATGGAGCTGGGATCCATGGTGGGACTGGACCAAACTTCCCTCTGCAGCCTGTATACACTGCACAGGCACACAGAGCAAGGAGAGGAGCACAGCTGTACAGGAGCTTGAAGTGACAAGTTGGTGATCACAGAATGTTAGGGGTTAGAAGGGACCTCTGGAAATCATCTAGTCCAACCCCTCTGTCAGAGCTTTGGAAGAAGAAACAGGACTTCTTTAGGTTCTGAACATTTGTAGCCTTTAATCATGCAGTCCTGCATACAGAATCATGAAGGTTGGAAGAGACCTCTAAGATCACCAAGTCCAACTGTCAACCTATCACCACCATGCCACTAGCCCACATCCCTAAGCACCACATCTATTCAGAGCAATATGCCCTATATAATCCTCCACCTGACATTAAGCAAATTTAATCTATCTTTTTTAGTCTGATTATAAAGCAACCTCCCCTGCTATGCTCTGTCCACCCTGGCTTTCCTAATCTCTCCTGCTATGCTCTGTCCACCCTGGCTTCACTCAGCACCAGTGCAGTTTTCTTTCCTGTGTTGCTTAGTTACACCAGTCCCACAACATTGGAGTCTCAACTGAATGTAAAACCTGTTTGTAGCTTTTGAAGCCATATCAAATCAAAATCCTTAGTACCAACCTCCTAAGAAGTTAGGCACTGTTTTTTGTCACCACATAGATGGTTTCTTTTATGTACCACATCACTTGATCTGCTATAAAATACATGCCTCAGCTGCACATAAAGGCAATGCAGTGGCTGCTGCTCACACTGTGAGTGAACCAGACAACACTATTCCAGGGCAGGAAATGGTGCTCACAGCCAGCATCAGATCTGGATTTCTATGTCCCCAGATGCTTCTACCTTACACAAAAGGAATGAGGCACTACTGGGAAAACATACAGCAGGGGTTTTTTTCTTTAAAAGAAAAAGGAATCTGTCACAAAACTTCTTTATTTCCTCCCTGCCCCAAAACACCAAAAACAACTGAGTTTTGTTTGCACAAGTGCTAAAGTGGATTTCTCTGCCCACATGTATGCTAATGTAGCAGTCACAGACAAAATGCTGTGTTTTGCATGTGGTGACACATTTCTAAATACAAGCTTACAACAAAAACTCATCAGTAACCTAAGGCAGAGGCAATCAAATGAGACAAACACAAATTTAACTGCATCCTTTGCACATTAAGTGACTCAGTGTCAGTGACCAGAAAGGACAGAGCATTTTTGAGCATGACACAGAATGGATTTGGAATGCTTTACATAGGATGCAGCACAGCAGGAAGAGAAGATACCTGATCAAAGATGTGTTCACATAAGGTATTATACAGGAAAAGCTTCTGCTTGTTCACCTTGCAGTGCCAGGCATCCGTGTGTGAAGGACTGAGTACAGAACAGAACAGCAATACATTTGCCTCCCCCTACCAGTGTCTCCCTGAGCCTAAGGTTACATCCAGTCCGTGGTGATTAATAGCTACTGTTGGGACAGTTCTCTCTTGGTTGAGCTAATCCTCTTTTTAACTCTATTTAAGACCTACAGGCTCTGCAGCACCACATGGCAAGCATTTTTATATTCCATGTGTCAGAGAAAAACTGCTTCCTTTTGCTTGTTTTCATCCCAATTCATCATTTCCTGGGATACCTTGCACTTCTTACCTTACAAGAGGTGGTAAATAACTGCTCCATATTCACCTAATTACCAGAGTCATCATTTTCCCTGTGCTCTCCCATGCAGCAGCCTGGTCTTTGCATCTCCATGACCCCTGTGTCTTCAAGGGCATCCTCATCACCTGCCATTTCCCTGTTTGAATACGGCCCTTATCCAGGTATTGCTCAGGAGCTGGAGATCTCAGGGATTTGGAGTGAGTGGACAAATACACAAATACAGACAATTGCCCTGACTTCTGGATTGACTGCAGGCTCCATTGTCAGTCTCACAAAAGGAAAGAAAAGAAAAAAGTCTGCAAGATGCTGCCTGGAGGCTTCCCTTTGGAAAGCAAAAGCTCCTACAACAGTGCTTTAATAAGTTATGGTCCCACTTGTCTGTCCCTACCCTGCTCCAAGCTGTGCCATCACTGCTCTCAGGAAGGAGGCAAACCATTATCCAGATCATACAGCAGACACTATCACAAGCCTCTGCCAAATCACGTACAACCAGAGGACCCAAGCCCAAATTCTGAGGTGACCAATACGTGCAACACACAGCCTAGGGCAATGCTCTGCCAGCAGTCAGCCAGGGGATAACTATTATGATTCAAATCGAAGCAGGAAACTGCCCATTCACTTTTTATTAGGTACTGGAAACCCACTGCCATGCTAGAAGGTGCCAGAAACCCTTTCTTAGTCTGCCTGTCTCTGAAGGTGCTGAAAACAGTATCTGAGCCATCAACGACTCCACCTCCCAAGCACCACTCCCGAGTTGTTGCTTGTTCATCCTTTTGCACTACATTCAGACACTGGCAAAAAGGGGTAAGGCAGACAACCCCCAACGAGTGGTAGGACAGGCAGAGTCATTGCCATGGCAAATGAAGACAAAAAGCCACAGAACAGCTTTGTTTCATAGTTTTATGGACACCTTGAAGCTTTCAGCTACGTTGGAATTTTAGGAGGCAGGTTGTTGCAGGCACCTTTTGAAATGGACAGATATTTTAAGCATTATGGCTCTACTAAACTTTTGGATTGAGAACAGTTTTTACAGCATCCTATTTATGTTGGAGTGTACTTTGTCAGGAGTTGTAGGTGCTGCAAGAGAGAGAACTAGAACAAAGCCAGCATCCTCTTCTGGTGCATGTGCTCCTTCAGCTCCCCCATATGGGTAGTGTCTCC
Source organism: Galbula dea (assembly GCA_013399015.1). Classification (NCBI taxonomy): domain Eukaryota; kingdom Metazoa; phylum Chordata; class Aves; order Piciformes; family Galbulidae; genus Galbula; species Galbula dea. The sequence continues at coordinate 648,509 of VWZX01010089.1, forward strand.
TTCGAAGCCTCTGCTGCTGAGGGACAAGCAACCATCATGGGTAACAGCAGGGAGGTAACAGCCTGACTGCCTCCAGTTTAAACACACAGGGGGTTATCAGCTGTGAACATCACAACTTGAAAAATCCACAGGGAGACAGGAAAAATCCCTGCAAGCAAAACCTTCAGGATGGCCCTCACTGATCAGGAGGAGAAAGCCAAAGGGATTCCAAACTTCCCCACTTCCTGTCTACTTCTGAAGGGGCTCCAAGTCCCAGGGGACTTTGCACACCTGCCTGAACCAGTCAGGAACACCAGAGCCTTGTGACTTACAAGGCAAATCACTACCCAGTTGAAATCTCAGCTAAAAGATATCAAGTGCTTCCAGTAAACTGCTTGGCACCTATCCACACTGTAAAATAAAGCCCACAAAAAATATTTGGTGGAATAGCTTCAGGTGATGAATTAAAGAAACAAATCAGCTCATGAACACTTCAAATGCAAACTGAGAGGCTAAATGGACAAAACCAATTACCCATTTGATACAGGAGAACTTACTCAGGACTAACTTATGATTCCTTTGCTGAGGACTGCTTCAGCCCCAGTCAAGTCTGCCATATGAAGCAGAGAGGGTGATGCTTCTCAGTATCAGGATAGAAACTACAATTTCTGCTTAAGAGTTCACTCACGTCTTGGGGCAGGGATCTGCCTTTTTAACACAAAGGCCTTCATTCAGCCATTCAGACAGCTTCCAGTTTGATTCCAGGCCTGGTAGATCTCCTAACAATGAATTTCCTCTGCAATTGTAATATATTTGCACATTTATGGCCAGCTAGGATGCTGTGCATCCTCTTGAACTAACAGGAAGATTAATATAAGACAGGAACTCTTATCCATATGCTTTGGGTAGGGGCAACTGTTTTCATCAACCAGGACAAAAGCAGAAAATTCATTAAATGGCATAACCTGGAACAGAGGAGAGAGAAAGTTTTTTCAAGATGAAGTGATTTCTCTCTCTTTTTCCCCAACACCAACTGTTAGGGCTCCAAAAAAATGAACAAGCTCTTGGGCTCAGCATCCTTTCATTAGCTCTGAAAGGATACAGAGTCTAAAAGTGTGTATCTTCCATCTATCAACTGGTCTAATAAAAGTGCAAACCCATCCTCTCTCTTAACAATTTTAGCAATGCTTTAGCAAAGTAATTTTGTTACTCTGCTTCAAGTAGTAAGAATGTAACATAACCTCGAAGGCTGCAGCTTCCCAGGACATACCCTTCATAACATTACTTTTGTCTAATGAACATCTGCAGAAAACATCATTCCCCTCTCCAACCAACTGCTAACAGGTGGGAGATTTAGATATACACAGTATAGAAGAAAAAAAAAGGTATCTTTGCCTCCAGCTGGCAACTGTTTACAAATACTCCTAATTTTACTCCTATGAATAGGGTCCTAGAAGTATGTAGCACTGTAAGGTAAAAACAGTGGCAAATCTAACTTTTCAAGAGGGACTAGTTTTATAGCATTTCCTACTCAATCTTATAAATGTGCATCTCAAGGAATAAAAGTCATCTCTGGTATCTAGGCTGCATACACAAATCTGATAGAAGAAACAATGAATTCCAAGCAAAACAAATGGTACCAGCATCAGCTCCTTTCCCGGAAAGCTCACTCCTAATACTAGTAGCAATGAATCCAGCCATGTAAGAACTGCACATCTGTGCCAGAACTGCAGGCAAGGGTATTTTGTTTGCCTGAAAGATATGTCTCAAGACATCCTCTCAGATTAAGGAGAGAGAATTTCACAGCACAGCTGAAGGGAGAATGGCTGAGCTATCTCATTCCAGTAGGAGAGAGGACTCAATTGGCAAAAAGAAAACACACACATGGCTCTTTGGTGTACCTAAGATGCTTAAATAGTGATCCATCTTAAGCAGAGAAGATTGGTTGTTCCACTGAAACAGTCTTCCACCCTCACTCTTCTTCTGCCAGGACACAGCAAAATCTCAGAGATTCAACAGAAAGTTTGGCATTTACTCTCTAAAAAGAAGTGCTTTTCTGGACAACCCCTGGGATGAGATCCTAAGCCTGAGTTCAAGATTAAGTGGTGCATCCTGGAGCATGCTGGCTTTGGCTCAGGTTCTGGACAGGCTACTGATGACTGAGATGAAATCAGAACTGCTGAGACTGTGACAACTGGTCTGTTAACTGATCAGCTTTGCTAGACATAAAATGACTTACAAGTCTACTTCTTCCCCCTATATGTTTAAAGTTAGTAAATGACAAGGCCCTTGGCAGTTGTCTTAATATCAGTAACTATTACTAGACTAATTTCTTTGGCATTCCCCCTCGCAAAAGAGGCCTAATGATATGTTCAACTAATGGCACAATTTCCCTATATCTATATGCCACTTACTCTAATGCACTGAGGTGTAACTCTAGCTTCATTTCATTATCACTTGACTAGCTCAAGCACTTGGATGTCTTTTTGGATTTATTAATGCACCAGGTTTAAAGTAATAACTATTTATGTATATAACTCCACGAATATATTCCTCTTTCTAAGCATTTTTGTCCACATCTCTTAAAGTAGATATATTTCATAATGTTTCTGAATGCAACACACTTAAAAAATGCCTTGATGTTCTTTCTCTAAGCTTAAAGCAATACCTCAGTGTTACTCTCTCCTGTGACTGTTCAGATACTGTCCTATCCATTTAAATTTAGGGAAGCCTCTCCTTAAAGACTTCCATTTCACTACATTAATAGATTCACTTCAAAACCAAAAGAAAACACTGGAGTTTTGGCAATTCCTTCCACAGTCTAAACATCAGGAATTTATTGCTAAAGGTAGAGACAGTTGCTAATTTCTTGATACAGAGCCACGCTGCCTAAGTCCTCTGTGCAAGAAACCAGTCCTGCAGAGAGATGGAATATGCTTACAGTAGGAGAGTCTGCTGACAACTGGTCAAAGTCTACTATGTTAAATGCAGATGGCAAGGCACAAGAGGCCAGGCTAAAGCAAGGAACAGCAGACGTGGTCATCTGGTGACCACCATCCAGATCTTCAGCTGATGTTCTCACCGGCAGGCTATAGGCAATTTAGGGGGGGGCTGACTTCAGCTGACATCTGTTGAAGCAGTGGTAGGCTCTGGAAAAGCTCAAGATGGCAAAGAAAGCCTGAGACTGTGTATGAACCATTAGGACACTCCTCCAGGAGAGAGGCTCAGATACTGAGGGACACTAATGGAAAGCCAGCCGAGTAGCATGCATCTTTCCTACCTCTCCCTGCCTCCTCATGAGCTGAAGATGTAAGCAACTCCTATAAAGGCACACCAAATGTCTGTGGGGACACGAGGCATCCAAATCACACCTCCCAAATCACTGACCTAACTACAGGAAATCTTTCACTCAGTCAGGAATCAATTTTTAGATGCTAAACAGGCTCCTTTTGAAGCTCCAGCTCACTAGCCAGTAGGTGCTCAGGTCCTTCTGGAAACCAGCATCATTAAAGCATATTAAAACAGGCATTCAGAATCATTAGTTACAAGAAAACTGCAGGATGGAAACTATGAAAATGGGTCCTACCTGTGGCTGCTGAGAACTAGACCATCTTCCTCTGGACAGCCATCTGCATAAGCACTGGAACAACCTTTTGCACCTTAGAGAGTCTCCACCACAAGCACTTCTCTATGGTCACACACCAAATTCCCAGTTCCAGTGCAAGAAAACTTTCCATGCACCTGAATAAACCCTTAAGACTATGGTACAACTGATCATCTGCATCATGTGGGGTGATGCAGCTAGAAGTCTTTGTATAGCATGATGCTCAGCCAGACAGGTTCAACTGTTGAACTGAGAGCAGTTCAACAATGTCTGGTTTTGAAAATCTCCCCAAAGAAATCAAATCTCTCATCTTCCTCTTTTTTCCTCCTTGGGCTTGCCATGCTTCAGCTCTGAAGCATCATCTTGACTCTCAGGCTTTCCAACCCCAGAGGGTTTCACATCTATAACAACAATACCAGGCTTTAATCCATGATTTCAAAGACCTTAATGATGAAGGTGAGTAATAATACTCTAATTTGTAGACAAATGGACACTGTAGTCTACTCTCACTTAATCTGAAGGGCAGGGACAGAGCCAGCAGCAGCAGGCAGGGCACTGCCACTTTATCCTATGTGTTTGGGTATACTGCCAAAAAAAATAAATCCCACAATGAATGGATTAGACATGAATGCAGTCTTTGAAAGGCATGTTCAATGTGCTCCAGAAAAAAAAAGTAAAATTATTAAGCAGTTAGACACCATTCTGTGCTACCTGAATAATTCAATAGGTCTTTAAGTTTCAGCTGCCAGTCATTGTAAACTGGAGATTACAAAGTCGTCTACAAAAAGCCTTGTTCTAGGAGATGAGACAGAAACATCACAATTTCTACCCTACCAGCCAAAGAGAAAGGACAAACCTATGGCCACTGTGACAATGCAGTCCTGTAGAATTAATGCAGGCACACAACACACCAGAGCTCTGCTTCTTATTACTCAAAGACCCTTTCCACCAGCCAGCATGGGGAGCATTTAAGTGACTGCCACTCCTGAAACGGGCGATAAAATACTGCAACCTGGATCTACTAGGCCTGATGTCACAGAAAACAAACTGAAATGGCAGAAAGTCAGGGTTGATAACCTGAATGCAGATTTCTAATGATGTCTGAGAAAAATAAATCACAAGCATATGAGGGGAAGGGGATTAACAAATTTACTCTCCCCCAGGTTTTCTTAAATACTAGAAAGTAACCTCCTGTGTGCAACGGAAGATGAATGGCTAACATTTCCCAAGTGCTCCAGCGAGAGCCATCTTTCTCCCACTCATTCTTGCAGAGGGACAGCTCAAGTTTAAAGTCCTTGTTCAGATACAGTTGGGCTCTAACCCCTGAGGTATCTTTTCAGAGCCAGAGAAATCCTACCAGCATCCTTAATGAAAGGGCAAAGCATGTACCGAGTACATGGAAAAGCAATATTCACTGGGAGCTACACACACTAGCGCAAATCATTCCTTTCTCAGAGTCAAGAGAGCCAGTGCCACGCACCAGGTTTCAGGAGGAGATAGGGATACAGCAGAGAAGGAAGAAACTAGCTGTGCTGAGCATACAAAAGCAGGCCTTGATTTTACAAAAGCAGCACCACAAGTACTTTTCCCTCTTCACAAATTCTGAATGTCTGCATTTGTCCAAGATGGGAGCCTCTATGCGCAGCTGATGCTTAAAGTTCACATTTTAATACTTGGCTTTGGCAGGCAAAGAAGAAAAGATGCCAACTGTTGTCTTTGTGCTGCATCATTTTTTCAAGTCAGATGGATTACTTAGGCTTACCCAGAGGGAAAAACTCGCCCATTTTCTTTTTGAAAATCTTGTAGTCAACCTCCAAGAAGACACAGAAGATGACACGATCCACCTGTGAGAAACAAAAGGATTCATGTTGAAACGATGGCAATCGTAGACATTGGCAACAATGGGAAATAAAAGCCAAGAGACTTTTAAGCCACCACACTTTTATGGTCCAGGCAAGCAGGACAACATCACAGGGACTCATGTTTGGACTTTACTGTGCATCCATCTTGTAATTTATAAAGTAACATTTGTGATCGCAGCTCGCAACTGTATTCCTTGTTAACTGCCTCCTGTTTATGCAAACCACTCTTGAGCACAGCATAAATGACTTTTGGCATTCTAGATGAGTACTGGGAAGCAATGTTTGATGAAGGAGTCACATGGGGAGCTTCTAATAAGCATACAAAAGAGTAAATGGGGTAAGCAAAGAGCTCTTTCTCCAACCCTTGTCCGACAAACCTATTTAAAATACTAAATGGTTTTGTAAAAGTCTTTAAAAGGTTTCATGTGGTTTTAATTTACATGAAACCACTTACTCTTGCTATAATACATGCAGAAAACAGCAAAACCCACAGCTGATTCGATGAGAGGTAGCACACGGGGTAAATAAAACATTTAACATGCCATCCACTTAGCGAGGCTGAGCATATCAATGAAACCACAGCCCATAATGTATACACCACCCACCAATGATTTCAAATCAATTGTTTGGAAGATCATTGTATGGGAAAGGCTTTTTTTTTTCCCCCCTTTAATCTCTTTCAGAAAAAGAAAAAAAGCCAAACAAAATAAAACCCAAACAAAATTCCAAAGCCTTTTAAGATTGAAAAAGACCCAAACTGGACTTCACTCTAGCCTCGCTATTTCTTTGTTTAATCTGTTTGCATAGCCCAGCCCCAATTGCCTTTGCAGCCAAAACTCAGCTCCAGGAGGGAGCTGTGGATGTCAAAAAGACCCTCCCACAGCTGAGCTGAGGGACCCACAACTCGGTAATCATGTTTTGCTCTGAAGTGCATAAGAGCTTAATCAGGGATGAAGCCCAAGCAATAGGAAAGTCAGCGGTTTTGCTGGCATTCTGCTGTCCTCCTGTCTCCACGGGCAATAAGCCGATCTGTACCAGCAGAGCTCCTCCTCAAGAGTGCCTTTGCACTGCTTGAAAAAGCCTCCTCCTCCCTGCAGGGAAACCAGCAGGAGCAATGCTCTCCAAAAAATGCCTTTCCCCCCCCCCACCCTTATCTTCAGTAGTCCTTTTGCTAGAGCTGCTCTTCGAAGCAAAGTACAACTCTTGGCTTCAAAGATACCATTATGCTGAANATAATGTATACACCACCCACCAATGATTTCAAATCAATTGTTTGGAAGATCATTGTATGGGAAAGGCTTTTTTTTTTCCCCCCTTTAATCTCTTTCAGAAAAAGAAAAAAAGCCAAACAAAATAAAACCCAAACAAAATTCCAAAGCCTTTTAAGATTGAAAAAGACCCAAACTGGACTTCACTCTAGCCTCGCTATTTCTTTGTTTAATCTGTTTGCATAGCCCAGCCCCAATTGCCTTTGCAGCCAAAACTCAGCTCCAGGAGGGAGCTGTGGATGTCAAAAAGACCCTCCCACAGCTGAGCTGAGGGACCCACAACTCGGTAATCATGTTTTGCTCTGAAGTGCATAAGAGCTTAATCAGGGATGAAGCCCAAGCAATAGGAAAGTCAGCGGTTTTGCTGGCATTCTGCTGTCCTCCTGTCTCCACGGGCAATAAGCCGATCTGTACCAGCAGAGCTCCTCCTCAAGAGTGCCTTTGCACTGCTTGAAAAAGCCTCCTCCTCCCTGCAGGGAAACCAGCAGGAGCAATGCTCTCCAAAAAATGCCTTCCCCCCCCCCCCCCCTTATCTTCAGTAGTCCTTTTGCTAGAGCTGCTCTTCGAAGCAAAGTACAACTCTTGGCTTCAAAGATACCATTATGCTGAACAGCTCAGGATAGCATTTTAGAGCAGCCTGGTAGAATACAGAAGGGAACAAATGCAGGCAATAATCATGCTGCAAAATGCTAGGAGAATCACAGAAACATTAAGGTTGGAAGAGACCTCTAAGATCATCAAGTCCCACCATCAACCTATCACCAGCATGTCACTAAACCACATCACTAAGCACCACATCTATATGGTTTTTGAACCCCTCCAGGGATGGTGACTCCACCACTGCCCTGGGCAGCCTGGGCCAATGCCTAACAACTCTTTCTGGGAAGAAACTTTTCCTGATACCCAATCTAAACCTCCCCTAGTGCAGCTTGAGGCCATTTCCTCTTGTCCTCTCACTGGTAACCCGAGAGAAGAGACTGACACCCACCTCACTACAACCTCCTTTCAGGTAGTTGTAGAGAGTGAGAAGGTCTCCCTTGAGCCTCCTCTTCTCTCCCTCAGCTGCTCTTTGTAAGCCTTACTCTCCAGACCTCTCACCAGCCTCGTTGCCCTTCTCTGGACATGCTCCAACGCCTCTACATCCTTCTTGTAGTGAGAAAGTCACTGTAGTAGTTGCTAACAAGGACATCTCTGAACCCAAGTTCACTACAAAACCTGAAATAGCAAACTAAGTAGGAAATATGCAGCTGAAGGTACAGGTTTTGTAGGCATTGAAGAAGAAAGAGGCTTGTGAGGAGGAGAGAAAACAGCAGGGCAGAGCCTGGGCAGACACTGCTTGCTGGGGAAGCATATCAGCAGATTTGTGAGCAAGGAAACTGCCTGTTATTGTCTGCTCATATGATAGTCACAGAAACAAGCTGTTCTCTGCATCCCTCGTAAACAAAGCAGGCAAGACCTTAAAAATATGCTGGACTGTGTCATCACCTACTCTTCACAAGGGATATGGCATGAAGCTGTGCCAGGATAGGTTTAGGTTGGGTATCAGGAAAAGATTCTTCACCCAGAGGGTGGTGGAGTGCTAGAACAGGCTCCCCGGGGAAGTAGTCACAGCGCCAAGGTTGATGAAATTCCAGAAGCATCTGGACAATGCTCTTCGACACGTGGTGTCATTTTTGGGGTTGTCCTGTGCATAGACAGGAGTTGAACTCCATGACCCTTGTGGGTCCCTTCCAAGACAGGACATTCTATGATATAATAAGGAACCCAAATAACAGTTAAGTGCTCGAGCCAAAAAGCCACGGCCATGGTCATCTGTGTACTCACAAATGTATCACGTAAAGCACTAGAGGCAAGAGGTGCCTATGTCAGACTTTCCACCTAACTCAAGTTGTGTGTTTTGAGGATGGAAGCTTTAGACAGCACATGCTTAAATTACATTTCTTGTCAAAGCTGGTTTAGGATAGTGCTGGGGTGATGCTAGATTGTCATCTTCCATCTCCACCTCCCAAGCCAAGCAGATACTCAAGCATTATAGGCGTAGGCACAACACAAGAGGCAGGACAGACAAAAGAGCAAGGATGGAAATTGAAGCCAGAAGAGAAGTGATATTCCCACGCAGCAAAGTTCTGAGTTGCCTTGCTCTTTATATACTCTCCTATTCTCTGCTGTAAACACTACAGACATTTCCTGCATTTTATAGAGTTCAACTGCTCAAGGTGTTGCCTTTACTTCTATTTATTCCCTGCAGTTGGCAATGATAAAAATTCTGCAACCCTGAGAATTTCTCCTAATATAATTCCTCCATTTAAAGATAAGGAATCTCTCTAGAAACAGCAGCCTATTGCAAAATTTCTAGCTTCCTGACTGTATACATCCTATATATAAAAAACTGTTCAATTTCTTCTTGGTGTGAGGAAAAAGTGCTCTATTTTTAAGTATGCATAAGATATTGTGATGACAGCTGAAATCCTGTGTTTATCTGATTGAATGGCATGTGTTGGCAGATAGTAAATCTGAAATTAAACCATATTCTATCATGCTGCCACTCATTGACTATTTTATCTAACATCCCCAGCTAAAATAACTCTAAATTAGGCACAGAAAGTAACCCTTGTCCTCACTGATGCTGTTCCAGCTACAATAAGGAAAGGTTTCATCCAAGGGACTCCCAACCTGCCTTCCCTGCTGGCTCACAAAAGCTCAGCAGGCTTTTTGGGATGTGCACTTATGGAAGCTGCTCCTTATTCAAAGAGGAAATCTCTCTTCTCATGTGGCTAGGAAATGCCAACTTGATTAGACATTTCATGCCCCCTCCTTTCCAGAGGGCAAGGAGTAGCCCCCAGGGACTCCCCCCGAGCATGCCCAGGGAGCCCCCAGTGCCTTTTGTAGGTGCCCAGCTCCTCCACAGCTGACCAAGCACCACTCAACTGCAGCAGAAGTTGAAAGGAGCTGCAAGTTGAAGGTATTAAAGCTCATCCTTGATTGACAGCTCTTTTTTGGAGACCAGTATTAAAATCAACCATCTCCTGTCACAAGCCTGATTAAATTCTGTTCGCTTCACAGCTATGAATAGGTGGATCAAAGAACCCCAAAATTAAGAGCACTGCAACACAGGAAGAAGGGAGTTAAATTGCATGAGCTGTTCCCTTTAGGAGGCAGCTGCACAGCTCAAGGCTGTGAGTACATTAAGGTTTATTTCTAAAAAAATATTTCTTTTTTTTCCCCTCCCCTTCTTCCTTGGGCCCTGCTCTCCTTGCCAGGCTCCATTTAATTTTGAGGGGGATACCTTCCTGGGGGCTTTGTTAGCTGCACCTGACAAGGATCAGTTATCTTCTGGGGCTCTGCTTGGCTCACAGGGCTCAGGCTGTTTTGCAGTGGAATGGACCCAGAGTCAGACGTAAATGCCTGGATTTGACAAGGCTAGAGCCAAATCTCATGAACTAAAAAGCCCTCCTCTGGGTATAAAAGCACTGTTGGTCTTAACAGCAGCGGTGTTGATCTTAATACAAAGAAGCCAGCAAAAATATTTCCTCCTGGTTTTGGTTCAGTGGTGTTTTGTTTGTGTGTTTGGGTTGTTTTCCCCCAGTAAATTTCAGAGCAGTTTGCACCTAGTGACTTCACTTGGTTCCTTTAGCCTGGAGAGGAGGAGATTGAGAGGCGACCTCATTGCCATCTTCAACACCTTCGCAAGGGGTAGCAGAGGGCCAGGTACTGATCTTCTCAATCTAGGGGACACTGATAGGGCTAAGGGAAATGGGATGAAGTTGAGTCAGGGGAGGTTCAGGCTAGAGATTAGAAGAAAGTTTTCCACCCAGAGAGTGGCTGGGCTCTGGAACAGCCTCCCCAGGGAAGTAGTCTCAGCACCAAGCCTGATGGAGTTCAAGAAGCCTTTGGACAACACTCTCAGGCACATGGTGTGATTCTTGGGGTGTCCTGCATAGGTTAAGGAGCTGGACTCAATGATCCTGGTGGGTCCCTTCCAGCTCAGTAGATGCTGTGACTTTTAAGTTTTTTGGTGGGTTAATGCAGCTTGGGTTAGTTTGCTCATAGAATGGTTTGGGTTGGAAATGACCTTTAAAGGTCATTTAGTCCAACCCTCCCGCAGTGAGCAGGGACATCTTCCAATAGATCACATTACTCACAGCCCCATTCAACCTGACCTGGAATGGTTCCAGGGATGGGGCCACCACCACCCTCACTGTGCAAAATTTCTTCCAACTATTTAATCTAAATCTTCCTCTTCTAATTTAAAACTATTACTCTTTGTCCTGTCACAACAGCTCCTGCTGAAAAGTCTGTCCTCCTCCTTTCTTATAGGCCCCATCAAGTACTGAAAGGCTGCAAGAAGGTCTCCTTGGAGCCTTCTCTTCTCCAGCCTGAACAACCTCAACTCTCCTAGCCTTTCTTCACACAAAAGGTGTTCCAGCCTTCAGACCATTTTTATGGCCCTTCTCTAGACCACTACCACTCTAGGAGAGCTCCAGCTCAGGGACTGTACCATCACAGCACCACGGGAATGATGAAAAGCTGCTGAGGATCCCACAACCACAGGGCAGAGCTGGCAGCTGCTCCCCTCTGTGGCAGCTGAGCCCCATGGACACACAGACTCTGGTGACCAGAGAGAGCTCTGCCCACAGAAGGCAAACAGAGGAAGATGGACATGCAGCACTGGAAGAAATCATCATCACCAGCCTCGCCACATCCAAAGCCACAATAAAACCAAATCCTGCTGATGCTTTCTGGCAACTTCATGCTCTTTTATGGATGCTTTGAGAAGAAAAAGAGCCTTGCCTTCCCAGCAAACTGAACAGACACACCATGCTCCTAAAGGACCCTTCTCTCTCTACTGCAGCATGGAGGGGACACTGCATCTGTATGTGCAGGCATCGATACAGAAGGAGTTTATACTCTGCTGCTGTACCTAGATACATTTCAGGATCAAAAATGTCTGGTTTTATCTCTGCTCTTTTGCTGTGGCCTCTGGCAGGTTGTCTGATTTCTCTGCCTTCATTTCCCTATCTATTCAGGGGACGGTGATGCTTAGTTGTGCACTCTACACATGGCTACAAAGAGGTACTGCCAAGCACTATCTCCAGGACATGCCAAATGTTGTCATACATACAGCTGTATGCACAGCCAGGTGCCAAGCTGTATATATCAAGCACAGATTTGAAGCAGAAAACTGATCAGAAGACATTCTAGAACTATTTTATCTAACGAGCATTTCCACGTCATTGCCACCTAACAATGTAACAGCTCACAACTGCATTTCCACACTCCCAAGTACTTCTTGCATATCCCCCAATACAGAGACATTTACCCAGCAGGCAGTGACTGCTTTCTATTAGACTGACAAGTTTAATCACCATTTCAACCTTACCAGAAAATACACAATGCAAAAGCAGTGTTTCCCAATCCCAAACCAACCTAAGAGAAACAAAGAGAAGGAAGCAGCCTTCTGCTCCTCGCACGTGTAGCAAAAGCCTTTGCCTGCTCCCGTCAGGATCTGTTGTCAGAAGGTGATGGTGAACACCAGAAGCTTGCTGTAACATTTTTAGTTTATCAAACATTCTGTGGACTTCACCCAAAACCCAGTGAAGCCAAACAAAGGCTTTTTATTGACTTCAAAGTGCTTGGACCGCTGCCTATACCCCATAATGCCAGAAATAACATTTGCCTCCTAAAGTTCTTCTGATATTCCAATTTAATTATGCTAAATCTTCAGATGCTTTCTCAAACACATCTGTAACAGTCACAGTTCAGAGCTGCCTGCACCCATTAAGACTCCATGACTACAGTGTCTGTAAGGAAGAAGCCTTCAACCATGCTGCAATCCCATTTTCCCCCTCTGTTCACACCACAACTGCCCAGGCAGACCCGTTGGCTTTCATTGCATGACAAGATTTCCCTTTGTTGAGGCCAGTGGGAAAAAGGCCACCTAAGTCAGGCTTCCAAGGCATGCTCTTGTGGAATCAAATCTCAGGGGTGGGAAGCAAAGAATAAGGAGGAAGAGATTTCTAATGCACCACAGGATCAGGCTCCAAGTGTCCTAGCTGGCCCTTGCACACTGTGTAAAATTTCTTCCACTTCTGTGGTAAAAGGCTCAGTTTGCTGTCATGAAGTCCACATCTCTCTCTGCTGCTTACCTTCAGGGACTCCATTTTCCATCTCTTTCTGTTCTGTTTTTTCTGACAGAGTTCCTCCCTACCTAGGACCAAGCTGATGCATGGAACTGACTACATGCAGAGGTACACTTCAAAGAGACCAAGGTCTGTTTCTGCCCTTTAGAAGCACTGGTATATGATGCTCTTGATGCCGACAGTCTCCCCCTTCAGCCTACCCTCTGCTTGATCTGATCCTCTGGTAATCCTATTGCAACCATCTAACAGATGGAAATCCCAGCTTTGGAAAAGAACACAGGCATCTCCCATATCCCTCACAGCAGCTGTGATTCTATCCACTTTGCCAGAGGCTCTGCCTTTCCTGAGCGCTGTGCACATCTGGCCAGCTGTCCAGATAGCACAGTCTGTCTGGCCAAAAGTGCAGAGGGGACTGCATCCCACTTGGAAGTGAGCTGTGGTCAAGGACAGAAGTTTTCACCCCCTCCTTTCAGAAGTGAATGCTTCAGGCCCTGTAAAAACCACTCATCTCATAGCATCGTAAATTAAAGCTCAGTCTGCTGGTATTATTACTAATTTCACAGAAACTATGAAAGCATAGAGCCTAGCTGACTGTCTGCTCCTTTTTGGCATGACATCACGGTCTGTAATTGCAGAATTGCTCTCCAAAAGAACTTCAGTCAAGTATTTATGGCAAACACAAAGCTTCGGCGCCGCTGCCATCCTCATAACAAGATTTAAGCCGGGGAGAGGTGTCAAGCTGGTGACACGGTGAATTTGACAGGCAACCAACTGTGTGATGATGCTCACAGAGCAATCCACCTAGCCTTAAGATCTTTACACCTGGCCCAGCTTCAAATCCACTGCAGGCCTGAGCCAAAACACATCTCCCATTTACTTGGGCTTGGAGCCACCCAAATGAACAAGCAGGCAATCTCTGGGTAACCCTACAGTCCTGCTGGTGGAGGGAGAAAGAGATGCTCTCTCAGGACAAAGCTCTTGGATTTCCATGGATTTGAGTTTTCAGATTCTTTTTTGAATCCAGAGCAAAAACCTAACTAAAAATCCCCAGCACTGTAAACCTCCTGCAGGTAATGGTACTAATGGAGTGTTATGATAGCACATCAAGAGCAAATACCCATTGAGGACTAGCTGTGAAGAAGCAACTCTTACTTAAGCCATCATCTTACTTAGGCAGTCATTGGAAGGAAAAAAAGAATACAAACCACATGAATTATAAAATGATTTATGCTTATCACAAAAAGAGTGGAATGTTTTCTATAGTGGTCTGACTGAAGTTAAAACCCAGAAAGTTATTATTGGTGCTTTAATATCCCATTTCATGATGGAAAGCATACTTTCACTTGGCTTGGAGTGAAAGATAATTAAAAGTCCAAAGGCAATTTAAAAACAAACACCAAAAAACCCACCAACAAAACACCCACCAGAAATTTATTACAAGTTTAAAATATTAATACAAACAACATCTCCAAGGAATGGTATATAAGGCTTTGCAGCAATGCCTGCCTCTAAACCAAAGAGCAGTGGATAAATTTCAAGCATGGTGAGAACTTTCTTTCCCTGTCTGTTATGCCTGCTCCTACGGCTCCACTGGTATTCAACAGATGAAGGCAAATGACTCCCTGTGTCACACAGGTACCAGACACACCTAGAAAACCACACAGTTATCACTATGACACAAGCCTACCTCCACATTACTGAAACACATTAAACCCCATATTTCCCAGTGGAGAAGCACTAATACCCACAGATCTCATACACAGGCAAGCATTACAGTTCTGTGATAGTTCCACTAGATCTCTGCCTCCAGATGGAGATTTGATGCATCCAAGGTCACAGAGAGCAAGAGCAGAAGAACTAGAACAGGACACTGAGATTTTTTTTCTTCTGTTCCCTCTCAAGCAGAGATGCTACAGAAGAAAAATATATAATCCTATCAATGATCACAAGCAAAGTTCACAAGCTTCACTGCACACCACCAGTTTTCCTCTGGCATACCCTTTCAGTGTACCCATGTATTGTGAGAATCAATAATGATAATTCTTTTTCCATAATACATTGGTTGTTTTTGAAGGTTATTTGTTCTCCTTGGTTGCAGGAATCCATTCTGTGCTTTCAATACCTTTTTAATACAGAGTATTATTTAAGGACAGGTAGAGCTTTCCCTCTTGGACCTAGTGAATCTTTGTGCTGAGCGCTCAGGTTTTGGTATGAGCAAAGCACCTGCCAGACAAGCAGAGTGACTGCCCTGAAGAAGCCATCTGGATCTCAAACAGGAAATTATGATCACATTTTCTGAGGAATTTAAAAAAGGCCAGCACCAAAATTGCCTGTGTCCCAGTTACTTACATATTGCATGATTCTATTACAAATAAGACAGGGATAGTCCTGTAGTGCTAATGGAAACACAGACCAAAAACTAGCCAGTAGTTAATAATCTACCTGTGGGGTTTATTGTTTGGGATTTTTTTACCTCAAGAACTAAAAGTTTTTCAGTTTTCTAAAGGTGAAAAAACCTGTAAAACCAGCCTAGGATTTAAGGCAATGTCTCAGTATATTTCTTTTGATGGTCACTACAGCTTGTCAGGAAAGGGGCAAGAGAGTAGTTTAAAAATGCATTTGTTTTTACCAAGATATCCATCAATCTGCACAATTCACTTTTATGCCACACAAACAGGATGACATCAAGCCCATTCATCTTCTCCAGCCTAATACCTACTGTCCTTTGAAGATACATGTTTGGAATATCTGCAGGCGACCTCCATTTTTCACAGCTCCCAGTCATAGGGCAGCTGACACAGCCGAGATAATCCTGTATTCAGCGAAACCAGGGGGAATGAATGGATTCTGATGAATGTAATTTGCTATCTCAGTGACAAATGGCAAATGTGAAGAGAGGGGATGCATACAAATAGAAGTGCCTTAACTAAGGGCTTGTGAAGGATAGTACTCTGAAAATATCTGATAGGCAGTTTCACAACAACTGTGTGCTTCTGAGGAGATAAATCATCGCCTTACTTAAAGTTATCCTTAGATCCTCGTTGTGGTTCTCCGCTGAAGATGAGGGTGTTGGGGCACACAGTCAATCAGGATGTTGTAATTCCACAAGCCAACTTTTGGCACCATATTTTACCTTACAACATAATTTTGTCAGTATCTTTTTAGTACAATTTGGGCTTAAGTATCACAGAATCGTTATGTTGGAGGAGACCTCCAAGATCACCGAGTCCAACCGTCAACCTAGCGCCATCATGCCACTGAAGCATGTCCCTAAGCACCACAACTAGACACTGTTGAAACACTATCCCAAAGTTCCCAATAATTATGAGCATTCCCAACCTGTGGTAGGCTAATTCTCAGAAGACGCCACGTTCAGCTCTTTGCTGAACCCCCAGCAGCTAAAGTGTCACTTCAGAACATTCATGTATTCTTGATGTTTTAACCAGTTCTGCTGTAGTACCTTGCCTTGTCTACCAACATAACTTCCACTCCTTCCCAGGGCCAGCAGGAGAACCAGCACTCTGTGGTCAAAGTCTACCACTCAAGGAAAAAAAAAGCACATGCTTGAAAAAAGAAACTTCTTCCTCCTTGCCATCATCTTTGTGGTCACTGCAAGATTCTGATTATAAAGCAGCCCCAAGTTTCAACATCACAGTGAGAGACCCAATGATGGTATCTCCTTCCCTTCAGACAGGTACAAGTAATTTAGGTTTGGAGGCTAGAGCCAGTGTCAGGAGAAGGCAGAGCTGCCTGAGGCTGGGGGCCAGCAGGGAGAGCACTGGGGATTCAGGTCCTGGAAAACAAAGCTCCCTCCTGCTGTGCTGCTGAGGCAGGGGTGGCAGGGACTTCCAGGCACTAGAAGCAGTCACCAAGTCCCTAAGCAAAGGGAATCACATGTCAGTCAATCCCCAAAAGCTCTGCCTCCCTCACTTTTCCCTGTGGCAGGGATGGGCATCTCCTCTCCTGGAACAAGAACAGAAGCCTGCTGGTGGTCTTGTGGCTGGGACAGAAACGCTTGTTTCTGGTGTGCTGCTGAGAAGCCTTAAGCAGGCTCCTGAGGATGTGCAATAGATGTTTGAGCTGCAGAAAAAGAGCAGAAGAAACAATTCCTAGAAGAAGCAGATGACAGCTCATATAACTTTTTAAATGGCTGTCACAGGCAGGGTAAATTTGCAGTCACGATAAACTCAGCAACAATTTTCTCCCTGAGGTTGAGCAAAGGTTTCACCTCACCTGGGGGCTGGCCCATTTCACAACTGTTGACTGCTGCCACTTGGGTTTTTCCCATAATTTTCCAAATTACTGCCATGAAAAAAAATCTGGCTTCATCTTCTCATGTTGGTTTAAAGTTCAATTTATTTAAGTATTTCCATTCAAAGAGGCCAGATGACCCCAACACACACACAAAATTACACACACCCCTAGAACCTGGAAGCTTTCACCTTAGCAAGCTTTGCAAAAGGCACAATTTGATGGAGAACTCTCTTCAAACCTAATGCAACTGAGAGCAGTCCCTGAAGGAAGCTCCCATTGGCTATTTGCTTTGTTGGCCATTGCATTTTCTTTAATCACTTTCACCTTCATCCTATATCAACATTCCTGTTAGTTACTCTGTATCCAAAACCTTCAAAGAAGTTTTGGATCAGTGCAGCTAAAGTGTTTCCCACCCTGGTGGGAAGACAACAGAAGCCCTTTGGATACCAAGTCTGTTAGAGTACAGCTGAGTTTCCAAAAATTCAGCAAGTGCCAAAACCCCTGCACTTCTAGGGATGAGTAGCACTCCCTTAACCTGTCCTAGCAGCACTACCACTTGATCATCTGCAAGATATTGCAAGTTCACCTCCCCAGCACCTCCTTGTCTTCTTTACTCCTCACTTGAGGGAGAAGATAGGGAGAGATAAGACTGGGATGGAAAATGAGTAACTACTCCCCTCTGAGGGGGATTAAAACTTCTGTCATGGAAACAAAGTGAAGGGGTAGGATAGTTGGGGTAACCTAGGTTATAAAGAAACAATATACACAGGGAGTTGGCAAAACTCTTATCAAAAGGTTTCCTTTAGATAAAAAAAAAATCCTTTCCATAAAATAAAATAAAATTAAATTAAGAATTGCTTGCCCAAGAAGAGAGGCCACATTGTATAAATTAAACCAGCTCTAACTCCATTCCTCCTACTAAAACCTGGGCTGAATCACATTTATGTAAATATTACCTTATCTCTCTCCTTGAAGAAAATGTTTTACAATTAAGTTATCTGTCATTTATAGATCAAATTAAACTCATTAATGCAAGCTATTAGAGACCATTTTTAAAGGACAAAGGCTGATATACTGTATGTCTCTCATTTTAATGCTAATCTTTTCTTGCCATCAGAAAAAGACAGAGCAAGGCAGAAGAGGAAGCTATTAAATTTCCAGCATGGCTAGAAAAACCCCACCACTTCCATTCCCAGGATGCTCACCCCAAAAGGAGATCAACTCAGGATCACTTGCTCACTGCATGTCAGATAGATGTCAGGAAAGTATAGGTAATTTTTTTTTCCCTTTAAAAAAAAATGTCTATTTATCTCCTTCCTACACAAAAGTTCTTTTTTTGTAGAAAGTCACAGTCACAATTACAGCCTACTCATGCCTGAGAGATTTGGAGAGGTATGACAAAATAATGTGTGGTTTTGTTAACCATGAATAACTGTAGAGCCAGGAGTTCTTTTCACAAGATTCTGTTAATGTTTCCTTCCCAGCAGCCTGGAAGAAACCAAGTCAGGAATCTCTATGACCTAAATGCAACCTCTGCAGTGTTTTCTTGCTACTCAGAAAGAAGATCAGGAGGAACAGTGAGCAATGAGACATGAAAATTTGATGTAAAATATTTATTCCCTGAGAACTTGAGCTGGTGGCTGGGTCAGCTCAGGGGACTGCTGCACTTCAGAGCCTGCTTTTGGGATACTTACACCTGTAAGAGTCTGGGACCAGTAAGGAAGATCTGTGCTTGAGAGCAGATGTGATTCTAGGTCTGGCATGTGAGCTTGGTCTGTGATTCAGCCCAAATGTCCTCATGTGAGAGGTCATTAAGGCAGCTTGATGCAATTGATGAATGTCTTCCACAGAGGATACTGAAACTTTAATATAGGTTGTTTAGAGAGGAAAAAAAAAGATCTGCTGGGATGTAAATGTCAACTGCATGCCAACATTTTCCACAAGGA
The DNA here is from genome assembly GCA_013399015.1 of Galbula dea. Classification (NCBI taxonomy): domain Eukaryota; kingdom Metazoa; phylum Chordata; class Aves; order Piciformes; family Galbulidae; genus Galbula; species Galbula dea. The sequence goes on from VWZX01010089.1 coordinate 667,562, forward strand.
TTGGGAAAGGAAAACAGAGATTCATCTCTAAGGGATCACTTCTAAATTCATTTTAATAGATGGTAATAGGCTGACAGCTCTCTGAAAACAGCCAGCAGATGTTCCAGTGCTTTACCAAGTCCTGATATCTAAGCCTTGGGTACACCAGTTCCACAAAATCCATCTTCTAGATGGAGCTCTGTTTCTGCAGCAGGAATGCTAATGATGGCTCTTAGTGGTTTCTGACTTCTGCCAGTGGCTTTATTTCTGTGGCAGATCATGGTGCATGAGCCACAGAGGCAAGCAAGCAGGGACTTCAGGACCAGAAGATACCTTATTTATGGCATGCTGCTATCTACAGACAACCTTCCCTTAATCTATCTGCTCATCCTGAGATAAAAAGCATCTAAATTACCAAGATGGTGCTCCAATACAATTGAGAACATTAGCATAATTTATATCAGATGCACTGATGCATAGAAAGTCTCCAAAAACCATTTATTGTCAAAAATGTCAATGCTAAATGCACAAAAATGCAACTTGCTTTGTGCCATTAATTAACTAATGTTTGCACAGCACTTTGAAGATGTAAAAGCACTCTGAACACTGAGAGCTAAGCAGTATTATTTTTACTCATGTGGACTCACTGTATGAATCATGCAGAATAATCACCTCTTGTAGAAAGTAGTTTTGGTCCACAGCCAAAACCTAACCTAAGATTTGGCACTTCTGTTCAGGAAAGCATCTGTAAATGGTCCTGTTAGTGGTTCAGCTGGAAATTTTCTGCAACACATTCATTACTGATTTCTTCACAATATATACCAGGTGCCTTCACAGCTTAATTAACACTGTACAGCAAGAGAGCAAACAGTTTACTGTATTCCCCTCATCTGCCCAAAACACGTGAGAAGAGTGGCTCACTGGTGTTAGCTGTGACTTAACTCCTCCTTTGATCCATACAAGATGCAACAGCCTTAATGGATATAACACTGCATTGGGATGATTCCCTTTCACCTTTGTGAGAGCTGTAACTCTCAAACTATTTTGTGATCTCCTGGTGAAAAGCACTACATAAGAACTAGACAGTATCATCATTTTCTATCCCCATTCTGTGATTTTCTCCTCTCTGACCACCTCTGTCTGGGCTTTTTTCCCCCCTCCCTCTTATCCTTTGTGTCTGAAGAGATGCCATGACCATGATCTTCCCAAGTGAGAGAGCAGAGAGCTTTCACAAGATCACATTTTATACTTACAAGCACATCTGTTGCATCAGCCTTGAAGAAAATATGCTCAGCTACCCCATCTTTGCACAAAATTGCTTCTCCATGAGCACATTCATGGGGGAAATCTAACTTTAAAATAACCAAAAAGCAACAAAGCTTCCCCATTCTCCTGTTCTGATGAGTTAACAAGACCAGTGATGACTTACAGCTGGCCTGAGTACCACCTGCAGTCAGGTCAGCCTCCTGTTTCCAAAGGGCTTGGCTTCTTGGCTGACCTGCTGGTGATATTGCTCCATGGTTGTTCCAACTCTCAAATCAAGAGATGTTTTATGCAGGCCTTGTATTTGTTTAAATACATGTCTATCCTTAATATAAATTAGTCTGTGTGGGATTAACTTAGCCAAAAACAAATCTCTTCTACAAACGTGTCTGGATGTTCAGATTGAAAGAGTCTTAAAGAACCTTGTTTGGAACACACCACACCCATCTGCTCTTAACAGCTACCCTGCTATACCCTTGATAGCTGATCAGTGTATTTATTCAGCATTGGGTTTGATTCTAGTCTTGAACTCATGGAGAAAGAAAAACAAGAGTGGGAAATATCTGATGTGGTTAAGGTTGATCTCTAAAGCTTGGATCTGTTTTCTCCACTTGAAATACAGAAACTTAATTGAGAGATCTTTAAAAGGGAAGAAAGGAAATTTGAACTGACTGACTTGGAACAGATGAAACATTTTACAGTGTTGACAGTGTAAGTTTACAAACCACTCTGGGGCAGCTACACTGCATATCTTATCCATAAGGTAAACACAGAGAGATCATCTCCTGGCTCCCAGCATCGTGTTGGTCTTGCAGGACTAGCACTCAACTGGGAGCAGCTGCCAAGCCTGGCTCCAGAGGGGCCCTGTGCTCAAACGTGCACCAAACTGAACTGCTGGAAACCTTGCTCAGCACCTGCTCTTATTCTGCCTGGCTCCATGGTGAGCTCTCAGTCTGTCCCTCTCACAAAGCAACATCTTTATCTCATTTGAGCTAGACAGAAAAAAGGGAAACACAGGGAGGGCAGAGAGTTGGCTGCTGTGAAAGGAGCAGGCTGGCCCTGGTGCAAGTCAGTATAGCTGCTGGGGGGGGGTGGGAGGGAACTACAATAATTTACAGCAAAGTCTCTCATCTGGCACTTTGCTTTCATGCAGTTGCTCTCCAGGTTCAGTAATTCTTGGTGTTCAAAATCTGCCTGGTGTCACAATTCCAGATATACATGATTCATTTATAATTACAAGCTACAGACCTATGTAATGTTCTCCACTGCCTCTTAAGCTGTGGTAGGTGGAGGATGAAGAAAAGAAAGAATATCACAGTATCATGATATCTACTGAGGAGGAAGGGACCCACCAGGATCATCGAGGCCAGCTCCTTAACCTGTGCAGGACACCCCAAGAATCACACCATATGCCTGAGAGTGTTGTCCAAAGGCTTCTTGAACTCCATCAGGTTTGGTGCTGAGCCTACTTCCCTGGGGAGGCTGTTCCAGAGCCCAGCCACTCTCTGGATGAAAAACCTTCTCTAGCCTGAACCTCCCCTGACTCAACTTCACCCCATTTCCCCTAGCCCTATCACCGTTCCCTAAGTTAAGATTATAATAATAAAAGTACATATCACACAAACATTGTGAAGAAACCATTTCAGCACAAGCAACAAACAGCCACAAGAAACAGGAGCCCACCAAACCCCTCTTTGTAATAAATCCTACCAATTCCCAGTTCTCTGCAGCCTTGAGCACCACGAGGAAAAGTCCTTACTCTCCCACTTACAGTAACTTCTGTAACTCTCTCCCAGCATGCACAGCCACCACCTGACTTCAATCCCTTCAGAGCCAGGTGACTCTATTTAGATTCATTACTCCTATCTTCACCTGCAAGTACTTATGGCCCATCTGCAAAGCTGATTTCAGGGATCATTCCAACCCATTTACCTTCTGACTCTAACCTTCAGTAGTCCTGTGTTAAAAATCTACATGGCTTGTCCCTCTATTTCCATCTTTCATGACTATCAAAACTAACCTGTTTACTTGCTGTGGATCTCATAACACCCACTCAAAGCTCCACATTCTTGTACCTGGTAACTCACCAGCAAATTTCACTTCTCCAAGTCTAAGGTGCTGAGCAACAACTTGAACCTGTCTAGATCTCTGAAAACCCAAATCATTTCTTTCCATGAATTGTCTTATAAAGATATCTGCCCCAGGGCTGTGATTTTAATGCCTAGTTTCAAAGCAGAATGGTTGTATACAGTTAAATTACAGCCCTCTAAAATGTGGATTTATAATACATGTAATGGAAGTCCTACAAGTACAACATTTCTAATGGGACATTCCTACAAATGCCAGTTTTCAAGGGATGTTAGATGATGATTTGTGCTGCCTTTTGATCCGTGGCAAGACGCTTTCTTAAGGGAGGAAGACACTCCTTATTTTCCCATTATTGTACAGAATGAAGATGGCACCTTCCTCAGCAGAAGGTAACTGCCTACACTAACCAAAGATCCCACTGGAGTGATAGATGAAGGAGCTCCTGTGGGACTAGCAGCTTTTCAGGATGTGCCTCATTCTGTCTGCAGAACTGAAAACCATATTTTTGCTGCATACATCATATTTATCTCCTTCACCATCCCAAACCATGAGAACAGCTTAAAACCCCCAGCATTGCACAAATAATTGCGGACATCTTTTCTGCCTTGCCATTTCTGAGCTCTTAGGAACTCAGGTCATCTTTTCACTTGTGTTTTTCAGCTACAAAGATTAAAACATGTTAAAAACAGATGCAATAGCTTAAAAAAAGAAATAAATCTGTGAGTTGTACACCTTCAAAGCTCAGGCTTTGAGAAAAAAACATCAACTATCCCAAGAGCTGACAACAATATAGACTGTGCTTCTGGGAACACCAGGAAAGCACCAAAGCAGAGGCACATGACTTAGTTGGAACTCCCTGGTGTGATTTGCAAGGTTGCTCTGGCTCAGACCTGTTCATACTGAACTCAGTTGTGCTCCTTTGAGTGTGAGGGGACTTGGGTCAGCCTTTCTGTGAGAGCCCTTGCACACTTCTGCCTCTACAGAAGAGAACAACGGTCCACGGCCTTCCTGCCATTACCTGTACACAAGCACCTCTACATGGATATTTGCTCTTTACTGTGCTGAAAAGGGAGGGGGCATTTTTTTTGGTAGAGTAGGTCATTTTCTCATCTAACATCCAAGAAGGGGCACTGAGAATTTGAAGCAGCAGCAAGACCTCTAGGAATGAGCTTTTCTCCTGCTGCACTTTTTCTTACCGTACTGCTACTCAGCTCTGTGTTTCCAGGCTTCATTTCCCTGCAGAGCTCTTCCACTGGAGCCTGTAAGGTGGCACCAGGGAATAACCCCAATGCTATGGAAGACCTGCTGCTGTAGCAACGCTGCCAGGCACACAGTGAGGAACAGAGCAGCCACTGGCTGTAGCTCACGCTCAAAAAGCCACCGCTATCCTAACCGTTCCTTCGCTAAGAAGAAAGGGGCAAGAAAACTCCCAAATCATCTTGACAGGCCCCTGCCTTTGGCATTGGTGACTTTCTGTGGGACTTTCCATGTGAGGTTTCAACCTGACCTCTTTAAGTTGACCTGCAAAGTTACTGACTTCAGTAATATTGCCTGTTGCAGACCCCTGCGAGCTCACATCGCTTGATCTGAGAGCCAGCGACTGGAGGTGGGGAGCAGGGAAGTGCTGCAGACAGGATTCCTTCACTGACTACCTGGACAACTCCAAAAGAAAATGCTGGCACGTTTCTGAGTAAACAGGATAGCCACAGAGAGGTTTTAAAGCCTGCTACTAAACATCTTCTGCCAACAGAAAGTGGCTACTAAAAGTATTTTCAACCAGAGGAACTGAAACGTGTTCTGTTGAAATGAAACAAGTACACAAATCAGTGGCTTTGGGAGTTATGTTGTTTTTACCTTCTCATAACATTCAGAACCATCTACTTCCCCCTTTATTCACGTTATGCTTATTTAAAGGGTTCAATCTTCATTAATTCCAAGCAATTTTGATTGCAAAATGGTTTTTGTATCATTTTTTTATGTGCTATTCTTTTCCTTTTCTTCCTCCTCCTGTGAGGCCAGGCTACAGCAGCTCATCAAAAGGAATCAAGGCAGCCCCTGAATTTTCTCTTGCTGTTATTGTGATAAAGCTGCAGTGGGCACTCTGATCTCATCAAGAAACAATTGCAGTGAAAATATCTAAGTGGATGTCACAGCTCTGCTGAAAGATAATAAAGTGAAATGAACCAAAAACCCAATCTTTCCAATACAAATCACATAGTTAAGTTGTAGTGATTTGCAAGCAGAATATGAGTGCAGGAGGAGGGAGGATATAGTCAGAAATGCCCAGCTAACACTTTTAAATGATTTTTAACACGTTGGGTAAGGGCATAATTAAGGGATTTACAACATTAAAACCTGGAGCTGTTGTACAGTACAACACTAAAGGAGACAACCAGTAACAAGGGAAAGGGTGAATTATACCACCTTCCACTGCAGTTTGAACCACTGTCTCCTAAGATAAACACTATTGATTGCTTTTAAGCCTCCTCTATATTAGAAAAAGACTTCTAATTTTGGGAAATCAATAATAAAAGATAGCAGAACCCCCCCCAATATTCTCTCTACATGAGCCTGCAAACAGCAAAGGGCAGAACTTCACATTAAATTGGAAGATTGTCCCTGATTTGCAGGGTGGAGGATTTGCCCCTCGGGCCACGTTCTTCAGTGCTGAATCTGCATCACCATCCACAAACCCATGTTTTAATTTCCTAACAGAAGAAAAATGTCTTGCCACAGGTTTTAACTTTTGATTTCTTTATTTATTTTTAATGTCAACTCTGCCTTGGGTGCCTGAAAATTAACTCCTTAAGTAGTTCATCAAATATCTTTTCTTTTTCGAAAGCCGAGACTTTTGTTAAGAGACCAAAATAGCATCAGCTTTCAAGCTGTGGGGTCCTTTCGACATCTTTTGTCTGTTGAACAGCAAAGGAATGGCTTTGGTGGTATTGAATTACCAATGCTGATGTGTTGGGAGGTTGTTTGGATCTCTGCTTTCTGGTGGGGATTTTTTTTTTCCGGTGGGGGAGGGCTGTTTTTAAAGGCACATAGTATATAAACCCAAGAGACAATGCCAAATCTCTAAGAGCAGATAGAGACAGAGCAGCTCATAAAGCACATTTGGGTCGACATTGTGCATTCTACACGACACAAGATGCCCAGCAGACCTTCCAAGAAAAACACCACCATCGACTGAACACAGGCCAAGGATTTTCTCATTAGCCTGAAGAGAGGTTAGGCAGGCACACAGCTCTTCCCCCTTCTGTTTTCCATTTACAGAGGCAACCACTCCCAGGCAAATTATACCTAATACACAGCTGGATCTTCTACAAAGAAATAGTTGTGGTTTTTGCCTGACTTTTGCTGCTGAACTCCTGTCTGCTTGGAATTCACATGATTTCCTCTGAAACTGGTGAGGCTGACTATAATATCACCCAGGCTAACAGGGAACGCTCATCCCAGGCTGGTATTAAAACAGCAATTTCACTGGTGACTCTCTTGTTATAGCAATTACCTGTGGCCATTATCTAAATGCATCACTTAAGTCTTTGATGGCAAATTGTTTAAATAAATAAGAGGGTGCAAAAATAGCTAGCAAATACCCGGAGATAATTGTGTGGTTAACCCTAGAAGTGACAGCCCTACAAGAACAGCAGAGGAATTTTTAATAAAGTAATCACAAACAGATTAATAGCTTGGAAAGCAACAGGGGATTTTCTCTTCCACAGCAAGGGCATTTTCAGCAGACCCAAACCAGTTCTCCTCTAAGTAGAAATGTGCTTATCTATATCCATCTCCCCCTGATCGCCTCACTTCTCACCATAAAGGGAAATCAATACCAGGACTTGTTATTCAGAAGAGTCTCAAGAGTCAAGCACTGTGATTGCACCTCTAATCCTGCAGGAATCTATTTCCAACAACTACAGCACATCAAATGCAACAGGCACATTGTTTACAGCTGCTTTGCAAAGCCTACACAATAGAGGGAAACAAATAAAACCAGGAATGGGGTATCCAAGCTGACCTCTTACTTCTGGGTCTGGCTCTTAGGACCAAGGCTGGTTGCACTAAAATAACCTTTTGGATGGCGTTTTCTAAGACTGAGGCCTCTGTTATTAGAGAACATAGTCTGATTCTCTGCACAGTGCCTGTCTGTGGATTTCTCCTGCACTCCTTTGGCTGGCCAGTTAGGAAAACAAGGGCTGTGTTAAGGGTTAACCATCGATCTCGAGTTCCCTTGGCATGCTCTGAAGCTGCTGCTAATCACACCGGTGGCAGTTTCCTGAGCTGTAACTCACAGCTTGAGGAGAACAACTTCTGATCTGATGAAAATTCCTCCCTGACTGCAGAACAACACCCTATCGTTTAGAAGTTTTGAATGTGCTAACAGCTAATTTATTAAAGGGACTCCTGCAGTGTCCATGTTTACAGGGCTGCATACAAAGGAAAGGGAGCAGAATCGAGCTGAAGTTTTGGGAAGGCAGCACAGTGTGCCAGAAGAAGGGCTGGACTGATGAAAGGCACAGCTAGGTTGGTGTGCTGAGGCTTCTGTCAACCTTGGCTATAAGAAGCACAGTGATGGATGGGAAAAGAAGAACAAATCAGAATAAGCTGTATTTTACAAACGCTGAAATACAGTGAAACAACTTGAGGCCAGAAGACAAATACTCAGAAAGAGAAGATTTTCCTGGATGCTCAGAAAGGGTACTGAAGGAAAACATACATGAGAGCAGACATGTTTCAACTCATTCCTTGCTGTGGAGTGTCTGCCTCTTTCTAGGAAGGTTTATACTTTTCCCTACAAATCCCATCTAAAATTTATCAGCCCAAAATAGTAATAACCAGGGGCATGAAAGGGATGGAGGGAAGAAAGGCTGCATCTCCCAAAGACTTTTGCTTTTGACCAAGAAAATGAGATACCTTCCACCAATTTTAAATGAGACAAACCCCTCCATCTTCTGCACACAAAAAAAATGCTGTAACAGACTTTTTTAGTCACCTCCAATAACAATCACATTCCAGATGCCTCTCTCTGACAAGCTGTTAGACTGCCAAAGCTTGAAAACTGAAGAAGTCCAAGAAAGAATTAGGTGTCCTCTATGTCTAATAACATTACCTCATTACCAGCAAGTACATATTAGGCATGGGATGAATTTAGAAAATAAAGCTAAGTGCAAGGTGCACCTGGTTAACAAGCTAATGGGCTAACTAATTCCATATGATTCTCAGACACTAACACTTAGGTGTTAGATTTCCTCCTCCCAGCTGTGTTGCTTTGCTGAGAAGTGTTCATAAAATAATCTTAACAACTTTGCAGCATTCATTGAAATTAAATATATACACTTCAGCTTTCACTAAACTACCATTGTTAGAAGCCAGCCACTTGATGTGTTGTCAAGTGACACTCTAATGAGTATGATTTTTAACGGGCTTTCAGTAACTGAGGGGAAAGAAGTAAAGCCACGGGCTGAACACCATGCTGGAGGTATGTTTGAGGTCCTGCACTGTCCCTCAGCCTCTGATGTATGCTGTAGGAAAATACAGGTTTCTATGCAGAGATAAATATGTTGATATCACTTCTCCCCAACTTCCTTCAGCCTATTTTTAAAGTATCCTCCTAAAATGGATTCACAACATTTCTGGCTCTGTGAATGAATTTGCATATTAAGCAGCAATAATTATAAGAAGCAGTGTTCAGCTCCTTGCTAGGCACAGTCCATACAATCCACCTATGTCTAGATGAACAACTTCCTTGCCTTGGTGTGACCCCAAAACAAATGGCATGTGGTGCTTCCAGCACAGCACAGTCACACAGATGAGGGGCTGGAGCCATGCACAGTTTCTTTCTCATTCAGCTTTATCTTTTACCTATTGCTTACTATTTGTAGCACCTCCTTCAAGGCTCTTGAGAGAAGAAACAAAGTTCCTAAATCCTTTAGTATTTACAACAAAGCTGTTCCCAGCACTGCCCCATCCACTGAAGTCTTGTTAACTCCTCACTATGATCCCACCACTGTCTTATGGTTCCCTCACCTTTTGAAGCAGTCAGGTCAGAGTGTGCTGGTTAGTTTTATCATCTCAAGCATTGTTAATATCTCCATTTACCTCAAAAAGCTTAACAGCCATCTTCCATCTGTAATTCTCCTACAAACAGGATATTTTCTTGCCTGTTTCTGCACGTGGCTGCCTAGTTCCACCTCACTTGCCCTATAAATGGATTTATATCCAAGCTCTCCACCAAGGACTCATTAATCTCCCAAAGCTGGTCTGCAGCCATTTTTGGGCTTTTGCTCCCTGCACCAGAAAGGCACCTAAATAACATTTTCTGCCACCTTTCTTCTCAGGGAGGGACAGTGGGAGAGTTTTAAGATGCCTTAATGCCTTGCCTTGGATGTCCTCCTTGCTAAGCTTCATTAGTGCCTGGATGATCAACTGTGGGTAGATGTGGCTCCATGTTGCTGTCACAGAAGCTGAGTGGCAATGCCCCACTGAGGATGTTGGGGACAAAAAATAATCAGGGACAAGATAAAACTAGTCTGGAGGAATGGAGAGAGCACATAAAAGAGGAATAAAACCTCAGAGTTTAATCAGTAGGAGGCCACTATGCTCTGACCAGTAGTGCCTGGAGAGCCACTACCTCAGGGCTTATTTTGATGCCAGTGGCTGCTCAGCCTATGGATCAGTGTGGTTTTGCACCTATGGATCCATAAACATATCTCACCTTGCCTGCACCTTGTTTGCTGTGGTCTTGGCTGGTAGCACCACTGGGCTCATCTCCTTTAGTCATCACCTTACTGCCTCTGTTAGAAAGCATCCTATCCAACCAGCCTTCTAAGGTTTCTTACACAGCTCAAAATATTTTGCTTCTAAACAAGTCTGTGACATTTGACATGATGTCATCCATAATTATAAGGTACTGAAAACACATTAAAAATAACCCCATGTATTTTTTTTTTTGCATATATTCTCTTGCAACAGTGATAATACACAGGCACTAGGCTGGAGAGGCCAAAAATAGTTTAATGTCCATTTGCAAAGGGCCCTTCTGAAGGATAAGTATTAAATTAAATTAAGACAAAATCCTTACTTATGGCTGACAGTCCTGTTAAAAGTCATCTCAAGGCCAGAGCAAGAGGGAAAAAGCATTTTATACATTGCCCTGCTGGAGTATAACATTTTACATTATACATTTTATACATTGCCCTTCTAGAGTGTAACAAGGGGAAAAGTCTTAATGCTCAAAAGCACAATTTCACTGCAAAGGCAACCATCCTGTTGAAACACACACGTCCAAGCATGTGCCCCGGGGGTCTGAGGTCTCTCTGGAGCTCAGCAGGAGTGACCCCATATGTTAAAAAGACTCATGAGCTGTGATTCCCAGAGGGGAGATGAAAGTGCCCAAGCCATAAAAGCACAGGGCAGGAGCAAAGGGGTGCAAAGCCAGCTATGGTGTTCCTGAGCTGTAGGTCTTGTTTGCAGAAGTGAGCAGAGCCTTCAGGGGCTACAGAAAACTGGGGGGGGTGGTGGTGGTGTGTGGTTCAAGAGCACTGCAGAAATGCTGTTGTCCCCTCCTACTGCATCATCTCTGAGGACTATTGTCATGCATCAACCTGGCACAGAGAAAAAAACCTGAATTATTTCAAAGCATCAACCTGATGTGCTTCCAGAAGCTCTGGTGCTAACAATCAGTTTCCTTCAATGCTTTTGATTGTGCTGCTGGAGATTTTGATGGCAGTTATCAGCCAAATTCCACAACAAGTTTTAGTCCATAAAAACAAATAAGGCAGAGGGAAAAAAAACTCTCTGTACTTATGCAGTAACAACTGCATTTTCCTGTTTGTCCTATCTATTCCAGGAGATCCTGGTCATCATATGGATCACAAAGGGCAAGCCAGTCACCATGTGAGGATACAGACATCAGTCTCAGGTGCCAATAAGGAGCTATAGCACCAAATCCAAACTGGTGAAAAGATGCTGGTGGGGTTTGGAGTTTGGGTTGGGGTGTTTTTTCGTGGTTTTTGGGTTTGGGTGGTTGGTTTTGTTCTGGTTGGTTTGGTTTTGTTGGTTGCTTTTTCATTTTTTTCCTTTTTTTTTTTTGCTTTTTTGTTTGTTTGTTGGTTTGGGGTTTTTTTTGTTTTGAAGCTCTAGCTTTGGTTGACTAAATGAAAGGAAAGCTCCAGCAAAGATCAGTTATTTCTAAAGGTATATTTAAGTTCAAGAGTTAAAGCATGGGGTTTTGCCAGTCTCAAAAAAATGGTACTGCTGCAGGATTTGCAGGCAGAAACAGCAGAACCAACACCCAGGGCAGTGCCTCTGAAGAGACATATCAAATCTGTTCACTGGCTAAGTCCAGCAAATTCTGTCATCATTTGATGTCACAGAAATTTCTGTTGGAAAACAAAGAGAAATCTCCTCTCCCAACAGCTGAAGTATATTCAAGGATTGGTTACTTATGCTCTCTCTAATTGTCTGCTCTGAGCCTGTGGCTGGGGACTAATTACAGTAACTACTGAAAACACAAAACATATATTATGCTGTGTATTTTCCTGAAAATGTACTGTAATGAATTTCAGTGGGAGAAGAAAAACAGGGTATTTAAATCTCCTGGCAGAAATGTGTATTTATGAAAATCAGCCCTTAGGATGAGGTGGTGAGAAGAAAGTATTGTTACCTATATGCTAACAAGATTTCTGACATAGGTACCCCTGTAGGTCAAACAACAGACAAGGAATCCCACCCTTGGGACTAAATTTGCCCTTTACCATTCAATGAATTGTAGACTAATTCCAACCTGACATGTACAAGCTGGATGGGACAATTATTCTCAGACAATAAACACTAATTATGAAACTTAACACTGCTTTAAAGAACCTGCAGGCAGACACATTTTCTCCAATTCCTTTTTCTGTCTTTTTTCTTTCCCATCAAATACAAGCAGAACCTATTCCTCCCCATTCCTCTGGTTTCAGACAGCTCTAGCTTTGCTTTGGATCTGATGGAAGAAATGATGACTTGTAATTCACAACATATTGTTGTCAAAATCTTTATGCCATACCTGGCAGATGGCTCAATAAATAAAGGAGGAACATCAATAAACACAGCAAAGAGCTGTTCTTTCAAGTGGGAAGCATAGTCCCAGTCCTTGCTGCCATACACACTGCAGCTCTGCTGTTTGCAGAAGACACCCAGAAGATGCTTCTGCTTGTCCCAGTGAGGAGCTTGGCTTGCCCATGGTTCCTTTGCTTATATGACTCAAGTTGTTCCCAGTGCAGGAGAGGAGACAACTGCCAGGACAGCAGAGTCCTGGGGTGCTTTGAACCCCAGCTTCTGCGTCGGGATGCGTTCGTGAGGAACCAGGTCACACATGGGTTCCCTGAAACACTTTGTTCCAGAGGCCAAGGACTCATTGATGTGACCCTCACTGTCCTTCTTTCCCTATTTCATGGGCAGCTTCATGGCTGCTTTGCTTCCCTTTGGGCACAAAAATGGCCCCAACCTTGGCCATGCACGCTGAGGAAAAGCTTTCCCTCACCCTCAGTGCCAAGCAGCACAGAAAGGAAGGAGAATCTGCTCCAGCATTAGCCAGATGCCCATGTGAAAAGACCAAGCAATTCTAAAGGGAGGAATTACAATCAGAAAAGTCCCTTCCCTTTTATCTCACATATTAGAGAAAACTCAAAAAAGAAAACTGTGAGAATAAAGGAGGAATCATTTCAGCTTTCCTGCATAGAAGGGCAAAAAAAGCAGCTTCAGCTACCAACTTCATTATTTCTGCAGTTTTATAACTTACAGCTCAAACAAACTGCTCTCAGTTCTAACATTTGTTTCTGGTTTCAGACTAGTAGAAATCTAATTTCCTTCTCCCCAAGAGCAAATGTCAGCACAAGCGGGATCTGAAATTTGTTGCTTGACACCTGCAGCAAGGAGCTAAATTGAGAGTAATATTTCAAAGAGGTACTTGGGGAGGTATGTGCTTAAATTTGGTTAGCAGACAAGCTGGCTTGTCTATGCTCCTCCTGCATATTGCCTCCAAAACATATCCCCCATCAACCCTGGATTGACAGAAGGCAAAGGAAAGGGAACTGCTAGAACCATGCAGGCCAACTTCAGTGGTTTAGGAAAGTTGGAAGTCTGGCTTCAGGAATGAGGAGGATGGTTTTACAGCTCTAAACACACAGGGCAAAAGAGCCTGCCTAGCATTTACATCATTTACTGGGTTAACAGGGGGGAAAAAAACCAACCTACAAATAGAATGGATGTCTGGTATTTGTGATCCAGGACAATTCCAGATTAAAATCCTGCTGGCTATACACAGTCAGCATCCTCTCTCCTCCTACCCTTGCTTCGGTGTCTACACCGCGGCGGGCAGTCTGCCTCCGAGTTTTGCAAGAAGAGATCAGCAACCAGCCCTGGCTGTGAGCTACTAACTGCAACCCAGGGATTTCTGGAGACTTTTATGACACTTCAGCAGCCTGTGTGAACAGGGATTCAGAAGTTCAGCATTTCAAGTGTCCAAGTGCATTTTCAGTTGCCACATCAGCCTAAATAGACACCTACCTTATTTATCTACAAACAAACGCAAGGCTCAGGACAACTGAGCCACAGAAATGGAAGCAGGGAAGATGCAAAATCAAATTGCCTGTCTTTTTGTCCTCTGTTACAAACACAGGAGGTGTGAGAACCTAGATGGCATTTCAACTTAGTAGAGCATAACTGATCCAAATTAACATTGCTTCCAGAATGCAAAAGAACAGAGCAAGCCTAAAAGGATGCGACAGATCTCAAATTGATCTAAATTGGCAGAGCTCCATTAAAGTCACAGGGACCAAGGTTGTCATCCATTTGTCTCCTGGAGAGAAATAGGGTTTGGATAGGCTAAGAGTTATTAGAAATTCCACTGGCATGGAGTTTCTTTAATCTTAGAATCAAGCAATGTCTCAAAGGCACTAACTGGAAGACTGCCATTACTTTCAGCACCCTCTTCTAAAGCTGCCACAGAACCAATAATTAATGCAAAGGGCAGATTATGCACACGCAGTAGTACAAACATATTAGAAGTTCTGATGTAAGGAAGAAAAAAAGCTTGCCTGTAGCCTGCCACCCACAGGGACCATTCTACTATTTTTAAGTCAATTAGTTCAACTTTTCGCTAAAGTCAGCCCTCTCTGTCCTCGTTAGTGGTGACAAACACAGTTTACTGCACTTATTATTCCTTTAACAGCTCGTTAGGACTGGAATACATTAGTGCCAAAGGATCTAAAGGTCGTTTATCATCAATTCCTTCAAATACAAAACAATAGACAAAAGCCATCTAAAAATCTCCAGAAGGACTGTGATTACTGTAAACAGGATAACTTAGAAAACTGGAACATCCACCAACATCTCTGTTTGTTGATCATTAGTTGAGAAATAAAAGAACAGGGAAATGGCTATTTCCTAGCTCCTACTAAAAAACCCCAAACATATATTCTATTTTTTTAACTGTTAAGAGTGGAAACATTCAAAAACCAATAGGATGATTCTCAGACACTGCATTGATGAAGAACACTGATGCACCAACAAGCAGAGGAGTCTGACTGACAGATACTATGAAATGCAACTGTTTTACGTGAAGCATCATCCACAAAGTGCCTCCATATTCACCACTAAAACTGGTTCTTTTCCATGAGAGCAACTGCACAGACCTAGAAAACATCCACAGAAATCATGTATTTCAGTGTTCCTCACTTGTATTGGGTTTTCCCAGAAATCTTGTATTTTATCACATGCATTTTAGGAAAAACAGTTAATCCTTCTGCATGAAAAATTAATCATTCTGTATAATTACAACATAATAATAGGAATTACCAGATAAATAGTCTCATCAATTCCTATAAGGGAAATGCCTCTAGATGCCTTTAGCTGAACCTAATTGAGTTGAACAGGAAGATAGTCTGAAAAGCTGGAGAATTTATCAGAGAATGACAAGCTTTTTATATATTTTGGAACCATCTTATGATTTCTATCCCATGGGCATAAGACTTTGTGCCTCATTTTTTTAAAGGACCTCCACAGAAATATTATCATTACCTCTTAAATTTTGCAGTCATTTTTCATAAGGGAAACACTTTTCACATTTGGGGAAGTCTTTAGTGCATAAAAAAGGCTTCAGTGTACATGCATTAGTCTGGGGGGAAAAAAAAAACCAACAAGCAAACAAACCCCAAACATATCTAAAACCAGGAGAATTAAAAAGCCCCAGAAATTCTTAAAGCCATAGTGCAACAAAAATCTTATCCCAAATGGATCAAGGAGAGTGGTTTATAGCCTCCACCTGAGAGACTGCTAAACAGATAGATATAAATAAAGACTGGAGGAAGACCCTTTCAGATATCCATGCAGACTAGCTCAAGCATGGCTTTACATCAGGACTCCTGCCCAGGTCAGAAGGGAGAGCTAAGACAGGACTCCCAAATGTCAGCCCTGAAGAACAGTGAGTGTCGTCTCCACGTGGTTAGCAGGAGCAGAAGGTAGCTCAATGTTCACAGCCAGCATGTGAGAAGCTGGCAGAGGGCTGGGGTGAAGCAGAGATCTCCTCTGAGAATTTGGGGACCTCAGAGAGCATCGCTTTGTCCTGCTGAAAGCACCTTCTGCAGGCAGGAGGCAGCCAACAGGCAAGAGATTATTTACTACCAAGCAATACTACTATTTCAGTCATAAACTCTGCTGCTTTTTGCAAAGGTTGGGCATTTACATTTGCAAATCCAGGTTAGAAGCACAGAAAGGTGATCAAGTTAATGCAAGTTAACAATTTACAGCTCCTCACTTACAGCAACCTCACTCCCAGCAGTAGCCTTTTCTAAGTGACAATGCTTTAACCCCATAACTTCAACTCAAGCACACTCTTGAAGCAGCACCATAAGCCATT
Source organism: Galbula dea (assembly GCA_013399015.1). Lineage (NCBI taxonomy): Eukaryota > Metazoa > Chordata > Aves > Piciformes > Galbulidae > Galbula > Galbula dea. The sequence continues at coordinate 683,796 of VWZX01010089.1, forward strand.
TAAAATGCAGGCATTACAGAAACACAATTTTGTTTTTCTATATGGACAGATTAAAGCCATTGCCAGGAGCTTCTCATTTTACCTGAACCTAGACAGGTCAAAAAGTTCTATAAAAGCACTGATGCTTTAAAGCTCTGAATTAATGTAGAGAAGCATCAATTAGTCCAATTCTTTCCTTAGGGAGACTCTCTCCTCTCTATGTTTATTTTCATTAAATACCACACAATGTCACTAAAACACATCCCCAGCACCATGCAGGAAACAAGGTAGTTAATCCATTTGAGGTTTTTTTTTCCCCTCTTTGAGGATATAAAGACAAATGCATTTGGAGAAAGGGATAAGTGCTTTTAAAAAGCAAAACTGATATTCTACATGACAGCTACACTGTGGTTCTACTCTTCTTACCTTGAAAATTCCCTTTAACTTCATAGAAAAAAAAGGAGTTTGTTGTTCTCAGAACCAGTTTGCAAAGTCCACTTTTCAAGACAAGTATTCTGAGACATTTTACAGGGCCCAAGTGCTCAGCATTATTCATGTTCTATAAGCTTTTTCATCATGTCATTACTAAATAAAACATCTGCTGAACCCTGCTGAAGTTCTACAGATATATGAGGCAGTTGTTAACCATATTTATATGGGGACATTCCTGCCTTGCTGCTATAAACTATTCTTGCTGCTGTAGATTCTGATTCAGCACTTCCCTTTCAGGTGTAAAATTCATGCAAAAAACCAGAAAAATAATCTGGTTTGTTCCTCTCCTATGGAAACACTAAAGGAAACCATGCTTAAATTAGCTTAGGCATAAAGACATTAATGTGGTGAGAGTGCACATCCATACCTGATGAACAACTGTGCAATGATACTGGCCAATATAAGGAGGGAGAGGGGAACCAAAAAACCAAAATCAATCCCAAAACTCTTTCCAGAACAAGAGTAATTAGTAATGAGTCCCCTGTAGTTAAGCCAAAAGTCCTCTAAGCATTGTAAAGGCAGCTGCCATTTTTCCCTATATCCAGCCTGTCCAGTGGACACTGCAGGTACTCAGGGAAATGAAGATGCCACCTCCATGCCTTAGATACTCTGCAGTAGCAGCTTTTGCTGGAGGAGGAGGTGGTATAGGGCCTCATCTACAGAGCTGCTGGCTGGGGACAGGATGCAGTTCCCATCTGGCCTGTGCCTTCTGTGCAAGGGCATCCAGGATTTCCTTTCCTTCCCTTCCCTTCTGCCACAAGTACCAGCCACAGGAGGACAGAGACAAGGGTGCATTAAAATGAAATGCTTGCACACACTTCAAAGGAGTGAGAGCCACAGAATGAATCATAGAATGGTTTGGGTTGGAAGGGACCCTAAAGATCCAACCAGGGTACCCAGAGGGTAGTGAGATACTGGAACAGGTTGCCCAGAGAGGGTGTGGCTGCACCATTCCTGGCTGTGTTCAAGGCCAGGCTGGGTTTGCTCCCTGGGCAACTGGGTTTAGTGGGTGGCATCCCTGCCTGGGGCAGGGGGGGTTGGAACTGGATGATCTTGAAGGTCCCTTCCAGCCCAGGCCATTCTGTGACTCTATGAACCTATGAATTCTCTTCCTCTTCCAGCCTGCAGGCTTGTTGTGGAGACAGAAGACGAGGGGTAATCACGCTGGTGAGCTCAAGGTGGAAGGTGAGATCACAGAATCACAGAACATTAGGAGTTGGAAGGGAAAGATCATTTGGTCCAACATAAGCTCAGAAATTCTGAACTAAGGCTTTCTGCTGTTTCAGACCATGCCTGCAGAGCTTTGTGCACTGAGAAATCTCCTAAGACCAACCTAAATGTGGCTTTGCAATTTGGCATTTGTGTATGAGTGAAGGGTAGTGAAATCCTAAACCTGGAATTCTTAAGTTCTCTGAGTTTAGATCAAACCAATTTTGGAACTAAAGCATTTCTGCATTTAGCAGCAATCTTTCTATCCTAGATGGCCACTGACCATGGGCTCACATCCAGAGTATGTTACCTTCAGTTTGGAAACCCAGGAAGTGCTACGTTAGGCTAGAGTGAGGCTCCAGTACACTTGTCAGTGCCAGATGCTTCAGAACAAGCTAGATGCAATTTTGCTGCTGGCAAGATTAATTCACAAACTAATCAACTCAGCTGAAAGCAAGATAATGGTGAGCTCCAGACCAGATTTTGACCCTTCCTGGATGACTTACAGCATGGGAAAATAACAAAGATTTCTTCTGACCACAACAGATGATGCCCTGGAGCAAAGTGACTGATAAAAGATTGGCACGCAGTGGTAATTTCATTTAAGCTAGTGTATCCAATTTGGTGTTTTGATCTTGGAGGATAATGTTACAGGATAACATTTTCAGAAGTGCCTAAGCAACCTTAGCCCTTCGGCTCCACTCGCTTTCGGTTGGGCTTTAGCCACTCAATCACCCAGGGACATCTGAAAACTGCCAACCCACTCCAAGCTCTAGACATAAACAAACCCAGGCTCTGCCCTGTGAACTCCACAGGGCTTTTTTTTTATTGAGGGGGCAGAAGTGGCTTTTTTTTAATCCCCATCTCCAGGCCACCCCAAGTTTTTTTTACAGTCAGCAGAGCAGCAGTTGTCACACCTCCACGGCTTCACCCCATTGCATCAGGAGAAATACAGGAAATGCCAGTTCTTTCTCCTGCAGACTCCCAAGCCCCCAGTTTGTGCTCATCTGGCTGGTTCCAGAATGCAGCAGACTCTTGCTTCCCAAAAGTTACTGGGAACTTTGCCTGGGGCAGCCTGGCTTCTTTTTTTCTGCCTCCTCTCCTGGCATGAAGAGGTTTTAACAGGTACATTGCAAAAAGGCAGGATATTTTCTCCTTAAGGCATCAGAATTGCAGGTTGGTTACTTTTGAACACTATTTTTAATTACAGACACTTCATTATTTATTTTGTACTCCTAACAGCTTATCAGGATGATCCATTCCTTCTATTACTAATTAAATTCCGTGAGCAGAATGTTACATCTCCAACCCCTCTTCCTGCTCATTTGTGTGGCCATATCCATATCACCTCATCTCTGTGAATCTTCAATTCCTTGGAATTATTCCCTGCTTGTTTTCTTAAATTCTCCCAGATTCTGTTCTCCAAGTTTTCTTTTTCCACTGCACTTATCCCAGGATATTAAAATGACATGCCACTGAAGTATTCCTGGTTTGGAAAGCATGCTCCCAGTTTGATGGATGGGGCAGAGCTCTCTTTTTCAGGTGGGAATGTGCTGCTAAGTTTATGCAGATGGATTATTTTTTTTTTCTCTGTGGTACAGCAACATGAATATGGATATCCAGCTGTGGTGCTTAGGTGTAATCATGGAGGGAGATGCAAAACCACAATGACAAGAAGGTCAATATGTTTTGGTCTAATAACAAATCCTACTGATGCTGCAGTTGAAGAAGGGGGGAAAAAAAAAAAGAGCTGAAGGGAAAGGCAGGCATTAAGAGAAATATATTGCAATAATTATTTCATTCCAGGAAATGTGATAATTGTGTATGCACAGAGTAGCCACTGGAGACCAACTGCAAAAGATATTAATGCATTAAACAACAGATTAATACACAGTAAATATTGAAAAGATGTCTTAAATGATGCATCAGTTAGAAGAAATACATAATTTATGTGGATCTAAGTATCCTTAAACCAGGGGAAAGCCTGTCCTGTTTACACACACAGATAGGTGCCTGTGCATGGAGATGTGTTAAATATGAAGAGGCACTAGAGCAAGCTCAGCATGGGAAGGCTGAGCTGTGAACAGCCAAACCTTGGGATTGTGTAGTCAGTGCCATGGGGTGGCAACAGCCCTGGACACAGCCCCATCTTCTGACCACCTTCACTGACAGCTAGCACTGTGGCCTGTGGTGGACACAAGGAGCTCAGTCCTGTGTCCTTCTCGCTTGGGCATCACACCCAACCCTGCAGGTTCCTGCGCAGCAGAGCTGAGGAGATGGGGCAGCAATCCCTTGCTACAACCCTCTGCATGTCCCCCACAGATGAAGATGTGGGGCACCTATGTTGCCCTGCTCTTTGCATTGGTGCTAACAGTGCTGCAGAGACATAGAACAGAATCATCATGGTTAGAAAAGACCTCTGAGACCATCGAGTCCAACCATTAAGCTAACACTGCCAGGCTCACCACTAAAAACATCTCCCCAGGTACCACACCTACATGTTTTCTGAACACTTCCAGGGATGGTGATTCCTCCACTGCCCTAGGCAGCCTGTGCCAATGCTTGATAACCCTCTTGAGGAAGACATTTTTTCCTACTATCTATTCTGAACCTCCCCTGGTGCAACTTGAAGCCACAGGGGAAAAATGGGAAGCTTAAAACCATACACATCTCTTCATTTGTCCCAACACATGTAAAAACTGAGACACTCCAAAACACAAAAAAGCCACACTTCTGCATGCAAAGTCTCTTCTCCAGGCTCACAGGGCCAGTGACAATGATACCACAAGAGCATAAACAACCATGTTCCACATTTCACCAGTTTCTCTGCTGTATCTGGATCCTGACAGCCAAGAAATATGAAAAGATCCCACCAAAAGCAGAGACTGCTTTAAAACACTGAAATAATGAAGCAGTTTAAGTGGCCACTGTGAAACTCCATTCATGCACCACTACACATAAACTCTGCCTCCTAAGGCTGAATTGTTGACAGCAATTTACAATAAATCAATTCATTGATCCTTCCACTGTTGAACCAATATATAATCCTCATACAACTTCAATTAGCCCTGTGAACAAACTGACACCTAGCAAACAGAACCATAAATTACCTTTTGATGTTATCACATCCTAAGGCAAAAGCACCCAGGGGTTGTTTATTTTACTAGCCAGTCCACATTCCTAAGTATACTTTATGAGGGGAAAAAAAAATGTCTGAGGGATGCTTCTGTAGCTGTTAGAAAGTTCCTAGTCCTTTCTTCCTTAGAAAGGAAGAGAGTAATCAGGAGGTGTCACCTGAAAAGACTGCCACTGGAGGAGGCATGGCAAACATTACAACATCATAAAAGAACAGAAACCAGAAAATCCTGAGGTGTTTTCTCAGCACCCCCCTTCTAGTCAGCAAATACAGAATGAAATCCAAAAGTGCAAATCAATCAATAAATAAAACACTGCCTGGGGAGGGTTGGAAATGAGGAGAGGCAACGTAGCATGTGTGTTTCAGAGCCCACAGCCAGGAGAGTCCTGGATTTTGCCACTAAATCATTCTTGGGGAAAACAGTCCTTAAGTGTCCATCTCTCTATCTACAAACTCTCCTAACAGCAATTCGATTGAGTTTGGAGTAAATCACTTAATATTCAAGAGATATAAAGTCTTTTAATAGTGTGAAGTAATACTATAAAATAGCACAGTTGCACAAACAAATCAATAACCTGAACAAGGAAGAACAGCCAAAGACTGAGTCAAGGAGATGAGGGATGGCAGTCCAACACAATGAAACCATCAAAATGTGCTATTGTTATTGCTGAAGCTCTTATGTTCTGACAAACAAAGCCCAGAAGGTCTGCAAGTTCAGAGTCAACATTTGAGGCTTTCACACTGAATGCTAAGGAAGCAAAGAAGTTATGAAGCCATAGCTTTTACAATGATGGAAAGTTTCATCTACGTTAAGCATTCTCAAAAGCTGCTTCCTAAATCATCCATGGTGATTGCTCTCTAACCAACATTTTGAACCAGTGTTGCTTAAAAAAAAAATTAATTTGGAGCAATATTTTAAAAGCATTTACCAAAGAGGTGGTGGAAGCCCCATCCCTGGGAGTTTTTAAGGCCAGGCTGGATGGGGCTCTGGGCAACCTGATCTAGTGGGAGGTGTCCCTGCTCATGGCAGGGGGGTTGGTACTAGTGATCTTTAAGGTTCCTTCCAACTGTGACAATTCTATGATTCATTTAAGTGTTAGAAATTCTTGACCTATATCCAGGATTTTGTCCTCTTTCTGCTTTTCACTGTCAAGAAGCCTGAGACATCAGGCATCCCCATCAGACACTGAGACGCTCTGGCTAGATTTTCCTTCTCAATCAAGAGAGCTTCTGGCACAGTTTAGCATAAGTGTACCTTGCAAGATAAAGGTAATGAACTCAATAACTGATAGCATGTTATGCTAAATTTGTTAAAAGAAAAGCAAGCAACTGAAGCATTAAACCCCACCACTTACATTGCAGATGAAGAAACAGAGGAGTTAAGGGCATATTCCACTAGATATGTTCCATGTCTGACCGACCCAGAGGACCAAATGCCAGACACAGTACTTTCACCAGCACCTCACAGTCAGAATTTCTCCTCCAGGACTGCATATTCTGCAAAAGCCAGTGAAAAGTATAACCTTTCTGACTTTAAAGACTTAGCTCAACTATACAATACCTTTGTTTTTTTAAAAGCCCAACTCTCTTTCAGCCTCCAGCTGCAACAGTGCAGGCCAGACCTTCATCTGCAGTTAATCAGTGTGGCTTCAACAAAATCAACAAATCTCTGCTATTTAACACTAGTCCAAGAGCTGCCCCTCTGGTTATTTCCCAGTGTATTGTCTTCAGCTGGGATTGCAGATGTAATGATTTTGATTCTGGCATCTGAGAAATTCGATGGAGAGTGAGTTAATGAGGTTCCTGCCAGGAGAGTGTCTTAAACTCCCATCAGTTTTGATGTTCACTAAAACAATACATATTCTGCAGCTGAGTAAATATTTCTTTGGGGAACCTAAGGTATGATTTGGTTCTCACTCCAGATGTAGACTGCATTTATACAAATTTGCACTGCAACTTTGATGTGAATCCTACCATCCTCTGGCCTGTGATAACCAAATGCCTGTAGAATCACAGCTATATCAACAGCAATATCCTGAACTTCTGTAGTGCCTATTTCTATCTAGTGCTTTGCACACATTAATAACTAAGCCACAAGGATCCCTGTGGGGTAAGAATGATTCCATTCATTTTACATATGGGAAATTTATGATGTAGAAAGATAAAGCCACTTGCCAAGGTTGTGTGAGAAGTCTGGAGTAAAGCTGGAGAGAAAGGCAATCAAGAAATAAGAAAAGTTCCAGCCTTGTTGAACAGTGAGAAAAGTTTGCAGAATTCAAGCCATGTTTTAAAAATGTTATTAGGTAGACAAGTGTCATTCAATCTAAGAACAAGAAAGGAAAAGATAAGTGATTCTGCTGAATGAGAATTAAATGCAGTGTATGTTTATTGAATATGAGAAGATTGTTGTTTTTTTTTCTCTCCAGCAAATAATTTTCCCAAAAGACTTCAACTTCTCTGCATTGGAATTTCCTTTCCTGTGGAAAAGAGCATCTAGTAATAAAATAGCTCAAGAAACAACTATTCTGGGTTGAAATTCCTGGCATTCATTAACAGTATTGGCTCAGATGTGTGGCATTTCTGGAAGTACTTGGAAGAAAAAGGGATGTTAGTGTGGCCAGAAGGTCAAGGGAAGTTCTCCCCCTCTACTCTGCCCTAGTGAGGCCACATCTGGAGTACTGTGTCCAGTTCTGGACAGGGAACTTCTGGAGAGGGTACAGAAAAAGGCTACAGAAATGATATGGGGACTTGAACATCTCTCTTCTGGGGAAAGGCTGAGAGAGCTGGGGCTGGTTAGCCTGGAGCAGAGAAGACTTAGGAGGGATCTTACCAATGCTTATCAACACTGGCTGTCAGGAGGATGAGGCCAGGCTTTCTTCAGTGGTGCACAGTGACAGGACGAGAGGTAACAGGCACAAACTTGAACATATCAAAACACAACAAGGAACTTCTTTACCTTGAGGGTGATGGAGCACTGGAACAGGCTGCATAGGGAGGTGGTGGAGTCTCCATCTCTGGAGACTTTCCAAACCCACCTGGATGCCATCCTGTGCAACCTGCTCTAGGTGAACCTGTTCTGACAGGGGGGGTTGGACTAGATGATCTCCAGAGGTCCCTTCCCACCCCTAACATTCTGTGATTCTGTTTCATCACTGACTTCCTTGACTGCAAAGGCAAACCAGTCCTGAGCCATTTCTGAAGCCCTGCCCTCTGTCATGACATGCTGCAGAACACCAAAAGCACGATTCGCTGATCGCCCCGCAAGAGAGAGAATCTTGACACACAGATTGCATTTTGGAGTTAAGCAGTGCAAAAGGATCCCAGACAGATATTTAAGAGTATACCAGAGATCATACAGCTCAAGCCAGACAATTGTTTTCAAATAACAATGTTTAACTTGACAGTCAGTAAGATAAATAACTATCTGAGGCATTAATGGCTGTGGCAGCAGAATGAAATGCTTGGGGACCAACCAACCTTTGACTCCAGAATAGCTCTGACTTAAGAGATGAGTATTACAGCATGGCTGAGAATTCCTTTAGGAAGGGCTACCCTATCATTACCCATACAGGCTCAGCAGTTATCAGGATGGTAAGGGAGATGCTGATTCTGGAAAGCTTCCTCCTTCAGGAGGGGGAAAAAAACCTAAGTCACAGCTGGTTGAAGTTGATGAACTTCATCTTATGCCTTTGAAGAGCTTTTGTGGGGGATGCACTAAGTGCCTGTGTCAATGTTCTAAGAATACAGAGGAAAATGACAACATTATTTATTTAAGTAGCAATTAACATTAAGCAAAATAGACTTTCTAACTAATATCTTGCTCTTCCACATATAAAAAACCCCCCCAGCCTGTACTTCAGGGTGAAGTAGAAAACTACTGAACATTTTAATTACTGGGTAATATTTTCTCTTTAGTATGGAAGTGTCTCCTTTCCTAGCTAATATTCTGTGTTTCCAGAGGAAATATGACAATTGATTGAAAATGAGACTCTGGCCTTGGATATTTTCATATCTCAGAGGTCAATCTGCATACTAATCATGCACCTCTTCTATGTTCCACAATATGAAAGAGTTCATGCACAAAATGAGGTACAAATTGACAAACATAATAGTTTCTGATAAAAATACAAACACATGAGTGCTCTCAAGTTAGAGCCTAAAGCAGATCTTTCTTTTTGGCATTTGCAAATAGGGTAGTCATGGAACTGCTGGACTTCAGGGGACAGACAGGTTTCAGCAAACTGAGAAAGTGGAGAAATAAAGATGCTGGGCAACACCAGAAAGCAAGAAATGGCAGAAGTGGAAGGATGCATGTTCTCAGGAGAGATGAAAGGGTGGCAAATGAAGAGGAAATGGTAACTGAAACAAGGCTGATGTTCAGCACAGAAGTAAGGATCTCAGAAATTTTTTTTGACCACTGAAGTTTGCTGTTAGATTGAACCAAATAATTCACTAATGTTGTCTGCTCTGTAAATAGCTCCTTGCAAATGTGTGCTTTCATTTCATTTTTTACCAGCTCTTCTGCTGGTGATAAACACTGGATAGACCTGGCTTTTCTAATGCTTTTTTCTGACCAAAAAAAAAATAGAAAGAGAAAATTTGGGGTTTTTCCTTTGTTTGTTCTTCAGTGACAGACAAAAACACTAACTGCTCATAAAACACTCAAAAGCAAGCATCACAGGAGAGTTCTTGCATGGCTGAAAATAAAACCTAAAATCACATCAAAAGTGTTGGCCCAAAGTCATTTTCAGTGAACCACAACTGTTATTTCTCATGCCAGCTGGGAACATAAAGAGATTTTATTAATGCATGATTTCTGCATTTACCTCATAGTTCTAACTTGGAATAAATTAGGAACAGACTTAAAGGCCCCAGTTCCACAGCATGAAGTAAACAAATGTGTTTTACTATATCTGCTTTTCAGAGTGGATTCAATTCAGGCAGCATTTGTTCTACTTGCTCACAGCAGACAGCTTTCATTCTGTACAGAAGTCTGTAAGAACAACAGACAAGATCAGTGCTGGCTGGCACTTAACCTTCAAACATTCACCTCCTGACTGCTTTGTTCCCACTGCTGGGTCACTGCACCAAACAGCAATGGAACTAACTGTGTTGTCTGAACAGGAGGTAGATTTCTGTGACTGCCAACTGCAAATATGACTTCTGTTCAGCAGCATGTTATCAGGCAAGAACACTGAGATCTCAAAATTTAACAACCATTTAAAGCAGGAAGAGACATGGGAGCTCAACTCCATGCTGATTCCTACCCAAAGCAAAGCAGTAAACAGAAGCAGTGTGAGACTGGGGAGGTGGTGGTGGTCCTGGAAAGCTGCCTGCTGTCCAGAGCTGGTTACATCTTGCCCTAGACAATTTCAGCTCATGGCTTTTTGGGAGAAGGACCATTCCACAGGTCAACATGTGTGATCTGTTAACAATGCCTAACCAGAAGAGCTTCCACTTTTATAAGCAAGCTGAAAAGGGTTCTTGACCTTTCTGGGAGGTCTTTTGTAAGCTGAAGACCAAAGAGCACTGCTGTTGCTAAACTCAAAAGCATCAAGTTCTTTTTTTCCTTTGTTCAAAGGGAAGCACCAACTTCTACTCCAAATTCAACCTCATGGATCTGAGGTTGAACTGAACTCAGTGTAAGCTGGGTCAGGGTAAGGCTGAAGCTTCAGGCTTCTCTCTGGAGAGAAGGACCCAAAGAATCGCTGCACATGCTCTTCAGGTCACTTTGAGCAGCTCCTAGATCCACCACTGGGACACAGGTGCTGCATGAAAATACAGCTCAGAGATGCAGTAGCTGCCTTATAATAACATCTGAATTGCTTCTGTGAATGATAAAAGCAGGTTATGCTCATCAACTCCATTTTTCCCAAGCCAGACTTTCAAAACATATTTCTATCAAAGAGACTAACTGATGATGTCAACCTCTCACTGGAATGAAAAGCAAGCACCACAGTTCACATGCACAGGATGTGTAGCTATCAATCAGGTAACTAGAAAAAACCTCCATCACTAGAATGGAGTTTGAATTAAACCTTTAGAAGGGAGCTAGCAAGTCATTATTAGTGCACCATTCTGGTATTTTTGCTGAGCAGCACTTCACTCTTCTGAAAGACCCCAGAAAGTCAATAAAATTGAACTAAAGAACTTTAAAAAATATACTCATAATCTTACACCTGAGCCAAAACTGCTAAGGCTGAGTAATGTCTCTGGAACATTGTTTACTTGAAAAGAGAGACTAAGAGCCCCATCAACACTCAATTCTTTTCTCATTTGGTGTGGTGAATACCTAAAATACCTTGGTGTCTATCCAGTGGAAATAAAAGGGAACTCTTACCTAAGCTAAGCATGGGAATTAGCTTCAGAATTTCCCCACTAATTATGGTTTACAGTGAGACCTGAAGAATATACACAATGAACAATATGTTGCTTGTGTGGCAGTTACTATTAAGGGGAAAAAAAAGAAGTATGGAAGAATTAATAGATATGAGCAACAGAGGTGTTTGAAATTAAATACACAAGCAGTCCTTACAAAACACATTTTCCATGCTGGTTTGGTGACAATTTTCCTAGACACATGGGAGCCTCAGGAGAACAAGCATCAATTTCCACAAAGAAATTCTGAATCAGATTTACCATACCTGCATTTCTGCTTCACATCAGTTTGTAACATCAGTGAAAAGCATCTGGCTGCCCTGGTGAAAGACTGAGGTGCCTCAACGTGAGTTATTAATTTCCTGACAGCAATTTATGTCCCAAAGAAGATGCACAACACATAATGACATGAAATAAGACAAAACATTAAATCTTGAGTTAGCCCCTCTGGGATAAATATATTCAGATGTTCTGAAGGATTAATGAATTGGGTCATCCATATAAATTTTTCATTGCTTCTTAAGTGGAGTCTCTGTTTAGGTCCCATGTATGCTGCACTTAGGAATAACAGAAAGGATTTTATATCTTGCCCCTTCACACCATGTCTGACCTGGTGGTTTCACTGACAGGGATTCTAGCTGTAGTGCAAATAAGCTACATCCCAAATGCAAACCCAAGCACATAATAAAACTCCATCCATGAGCACAAACTGGAAGGAAAGATAATCACATTTTTAGCAGGCACATCTTAAGGTCACTGAATTCAGGTGTTAAGCAAAGGTTTTAAACAACCTCTCATGACTGTGTTACCCATCTCCTTCCTAAGCATCCCTGGCATTGAGAAGCTCCTAAGAAGGTTAACTAATCTGCTCATCACTATTAAAAGTACAGTGAAAGTCTAATGCCACTCATTCAAATCAATATCAGGTTACTGCACGTTGCACAAGCAGCACTATTTCTCTTGGAGGAAAGGAGATGGCATCTTTCAGGTGGCCATCAACTTCTGACCTCTGTGTATGTTCAACCAGTGTGCTCAGCAACATAATTAAATTAGTGAAATGCAGTCAATCTGAGAATATTTCTATTTATGACCTAGGGGCAAGAGGAACAAGGGGGGTTGGGTACAAATTCTGGCTCTTGTTCAGGAGAGCACTTTAGCTTACTCCTGAGCTAAGCACTGTGGGTCTTTAAAGGCACTGGAGTGTAAGCAAATGCTTAATTACAGAATTAACTGTTTTCAGAATTCAGTCCAAACAGCTTGATCTTGCTGTAGATAAACAGTTTCAGCTGCCATTATACTGAGAGTTGGTACTGCTCAGTGCTGAAGTGACTGAAAAGTTTGGGTGTGCTCGTGCTAGCTGGAGACCACGTCTCCAGCATTACAGAAGAGAGGCAGAGCTGTGCTAAGGCTGAAGATCAGTTGCTCTTCTTTCCTCAAAACAAATTCAGCATCTTGAAATGAGGCATGCCCCCTTTTATCCCATAAAATCACAGAATCATTAAGGTTGGAAGAGACCTCTAAGATCATCAAGTCCAGCTGTCAACCTATCACCACCATGCCACTAAACCATCTCCCTAAGTACCACGTCTATACATTTTTTAAACACCTCCAGGGATAGTGACTCCATCACTTCCCTAGGCAGCCTGTGCCAATGCCTAACCACTCTTTCTGTGAGGAAATTTTTCTTGATAACCATCTAAAGCTTCTCTGGTGCAACTTGAGGCTGTTTCCTCTTGTCCCCTCACTGGTAACCCAGGAGAAGAGACCAACTCCCACCTTGCTCCAGCCTCTTTTCAGGGAGTTGTAGAGAGCGAGAAGGTCTCCCCTAAGCCTCCTCTTCCTCAGGCTACACATCCCCAGTTCCCTCAGCTGCTCCTCCTAAGACAGTCTGCAGACTCCTCACCAGCCTCATTGCCCTTCTCTGGACACACTCCAATGCTTCCAATGTCTTTCTTGTATTGAGTTGCCCAAAACTGAACACAGTGTTCGAGGTGTGGCCTCCCCAGTGCCGAGTACGGGGGGACAATCACCTCTCTGGTCCCACTGGCCACACCATTTCTGACCCAGGCCAGGATGCTGTTGGCCTTCTTGGCCACCTGGGCACACTGCTGGCTCATGTTCAAATATCCTCCAGGGTAAACCTACAGAAGGATGAAAAACTCAGACAGAAATATGAAAAGAGAAAATAAAAGTTTAAGATGGTTAAGTAGGTTTGAAAACATTATCTTCTGTGATCAGAGCAGTTTGTCTGGAGAGGATTCTGTGAGCAGAAGTGGCTTGTAAGTGTTTTAAGTGAATTCTGATGAAAGCTCCCTTTTCAGCCCTACCTTGCTTTTAGCAGCATTATTTCATTATTATTAGCATTCGAGTTTATTAATTGTCCGTTGTATGCCTGAAAGTACTTTTGGGGAGCTCTAATAGCAGCACTTTCTGTGATGGAAGGAAGACTTTGTTAGCAATTAGGCACTTGAAATGTGTTAAGTGGTTTAAGAGTGGTGCAACTTGAGCCCTGGGTGAAAGTGTAAGTAGATTCCAGAATATCTGACAAGCAGGATTTAGCTACACCAGTTTAACAAGTGTACACTAATGCAGATGAATGTCAAAACAGAAAGGAGATATGTCAGCCTTGAGATGGCAGATTTTTTTAACTGCTCCAGACTTTAAGAATGCATATTTGATTGCTCATTAAAGTGATTATTGTTACAGAGTTTCTTAAGTGCATTACGCTGCCTCTTTGCACAACTTTCTATCCCAACCATTCAACTCTCTCTGCTTTCTGTTTCAACAACATTTAAATTATTTAACAGAAAACTAGTGCAGTCTGGTGACCAAAAGTTCAGAAAAACAAGCAGAACTTCTAATGAATATAAATTGCAGGAGCAATTTGGAAATTGTAGGGCTTAAAGAACATTATAAGTCTCATTTGAGAGGGAAAAAAAAAAAGAATCTCCTCAAAGAATACTATTTATCATTTCAAACACATTTCCTTGCCTGCTGAGGAAGGAAGGAAGGAAGGAAGAAGTCTGAGCAAGTGGATGAGATTTTGTTATGAGAATAGACTGCACAATTGCAGTAGCCTCAGCCTCAACCTTCAAAGCTCCAATGTTTCCTGTTGACAATTTATGTACACCAGAGAGGCCAAAAACTTAGTAGACAAAAGCAAAAAAAAACAACCAAAATAGGACTAGTGTCCTGGTTTGAGTTAGAACAGAACTTACCCTGGTCAGTGATTTCACTTTTCAGCTCAGTCTCTCCTCAGTGCTGCACTTTCTGCAGTTATCAGCATGTTTGCAGAGTGTCTGCTTCTAGCAGTGAGAAAACTCCACAGGGAGAGTTAGTCCCAAGGCTTGGGGTGCAGACCAAAGTCACTGCTAACTCTTGTGTCCCACCTTGGGGGTGCAGAAGGGAAAAGGCTGCAGGTGCACCTTTTAGGCGACCCCTAAACAGACCAACTAGATATTGCCATATATAGTATAAAGCTGAGGGATCACAAGGGTCAAGTAGTTTGGTTCTCTCTTACACTGGCTTTCAGTTCACCTCTTGTTCTGGTTCAGGTTCATTTCCTTCTCTTCTTCAATGGTCAGCACCTTGGGAAGACTCTGTGTGTTTTGCCTTCAATCCCAATCCCTGCATTCCTGAGTCTGACTCCTGAATCTGGTTCCTGTCTGCTGCTGAGTCCAGGCTGGGACTTCTGCACAGCATCAGTGGCAACAGTGATGTCATTGTCATCAAGGGGATTGGGTTCAATATTGGGCTTTGTATGTATTTGTACATATTTTATTTTATTGTTATTTTCATTAAAGGAGTTTTAGTTTTCTCTTTCAACCCATGTGTCTCCCCCTTATTTCCTTTTCTATTCTCCGGGGTGGGGAATGGGAAAGGAGAGGGGGTGAGACAGAGCACCTGTCCCCTGTTTAGTGGCCAGCCCAGCCCTGACCATTGACAACCAGAAATCCAAATGTTTTAAAGATCATGTATACATCTTTCCCTCCTCCTTCATGCATATCCATTGTGCTATAAATGCATTAACCTTGCAAGAAGATACAGTCTCGATCCTAACTAAACAATAATCAAGAAGCTTGTCTACAGAGATAACAGCAGTAACACACAATACATTCCCATCAACCCCCAAATTAATGGTTTCTCTTCCACAGCTTGCCTAAATCAGAATACTTTTAAAAAAACTGGCTGTGGGAACCAAAGTGTGAGAATCTGGCCCTTCAGGCCTGTGAAATCACTGGCACCAAGACAAGTCAAGGAAAAGGTAAGGAAGAGCTGAAAACAATCTGAGGCTACTAATTTACAGAAGATGGTTTCTATATATTTTCTGTCATGGATTTCTTGTTAATAATTTACAGGAACTGGAGTTGAAGTTCAGGATGCAGCATATTATGTGCAAGCCTAAAGCATTACAAAATCTGCTTCCATTCTAGGAAACATTAATGAATCCAGCAAGGGTCGCTCGTTTTACATGGAAAGATTAGCTCTCAAGTTACTAGAAAGTTTCAAAACAGAAGAAACTTTGGCAATCTGTTTATATCTTCCTCTGAAAAATGGGGAATTACTTTTCCACAGAAGTCTACTATTGAGTACTGCAGTGAGCTTCAGTCCCAGTACAGAGATAGCTTTCCTAGTCAAGTAAAGGTTGTAATTTTTCCAAAAAAATGGCAAGGAATAAGAGACTTTTATTTAGATTCCTAATTTTTCATCTATTTTAAACACTGCAAAATTGGATTCACAGAAAGTAAGACACTTGGCTTTTCCTAGTATTTCCCAAATATACACAAAATAGGTGGCAATATTTTTATGCTACCTGTCAAGCTCTTGGTAATGATAAGATTTACTGATTCCTCTACCTGTAAAAATTAATATGACACCAGAGAGATCCTTATTCAAAACATTTATGCTTTTCATGAATAGACATTTTTTTTTGTGATCCTATAGCTTTTTAACAGAGGTTGCATGGAAATCAAAGGAAATTCTATAGAGGGGTATCTATAGTTCCATAAGTCGACCAACAGTTGCACGCTGAGCATGAATCCAGTGGACTACAGTATCTTATTTACATTATTCTCAGCAGATCTGTATGGATACAGCTTTAGGCAGACTTGTAGAAGAAGCTAAGGATTTGTTGTTTACAAATTAGTACTTACATTGATTTCCTTCAATTTTTACTAAATCAAAAGTTGGAAAACAAATCATCATCTACTTAAACTTAGTGACTGAAGTCTTCATTCTAGTTGTGTCGCTACTGCACCCAGAATGACTTCAAGAAAGTCACGTTGTACTTGGGGAGATGGTTCAGTGGCATGGTGGTGATGGTTGAAGGTTGGACTTGATGATCTTAGAGGTCTCTTCCAACCTTAATGATTCTGTGATTCTAGGAAATCATCATTTCACCTAGTGCAAGTACAATATGAAATCTCCAGTGGAATTACTTTAAAATATTCATGAATGGGAAGAAAGAGATATGACTACAACTTCCTTGTGTGCATGTGCTATCCAGGGTGTTCCTGTCTGTCAGTTTGCTGTGATGAGGTAGGACACCAACAAGACAGACCCCTCACTTGCAGCACACCTGTAATGGCACCAAGTCCTCATCTTCCTTGTTTCTAACCTTCATCACCTACAACAGGACAAGGACGAGCCCTGGCCTCTATAGAGAATTTTGCACAGCCACTTTAGATGAGTGTGGCACTTCAACCAGGTTAAGTTTGAAAGGCAAGCCTAACCCAAAGCACACTAAAATGACAGAAACACATATTCAATGAGACAAAATACCTTCTTCTTTAAGGAGTTTTCCTGAGGAAAACAAATAGATTTAATTGACAAGTCCAAGGCAAGCTGGACCTGATGAACTTAAGAGGTCTTTTCCAACCTTAATGATTTTATGATAATAACACTCCCAACTAGTCTAGGAAACAAAAAGGACCGAGAGCTTGATAATAACTGAGGACAGCCAAGGGTGGTAGTAACAGAACCCCCATTTTCCCTGTTTCTCCCTCTCACAGGCCACGACGATCTCCACTCTGTCGGGCTGCGAGCCAGCTGTACCGAAGCTCTCAGGGACACATTGGAGCTTGCTCCCAGCCCCTGGCCCTGCTGAGAGGCCGTTTTTCACATTTGGTGGCAGTGTTTCACAAGTCTTTCACCGCCTGCCTCCCAGCCCTGCCCTGCACCACTCTCCGCAGCCGAGCCCAGACACTGAGCACAGCGAATGGCATCAGGGAACTGATCCATCATGAAACAGACACGGGGAAAAATTGCGCTTTCTCAGCTGTCAGGCATGCAAAACGTCTGTCACAAGAAGCTGTGCTGGCCAAATGGGTTTTCCCTTTGGTCCAAAAGGTGAAATCCCCATCCAAGGCAGAGACCTTCTGCGGGGTGTTCCCTGCGGAGCGCTGGCTACAAACCCAGATGCAAACGGCACGGCAGCTGCAGGCAAGCCTGCTCTTTCCCTTGGCAGGACAGACAATCTGGGCTGCTGGCTTTGAGAGAATGAAGAAAAACTTGCCTAGCTTCAGCCTGGCCTTTTATTTCTTTATACCATGCACCGTAAAATAATAGCAGTTTTCACTATCAGCCTCCCTCAGCCAGGGCTTAAACCTTTGCAGATGCCAGCAAATCTTTCATTCTGCTTCCACGTGAACTGCAGAAGCCAGCAATCCTACCACAGCTTGTTACACACCTCCTAACGTTAACTTACACAGATTGGAATTCCAGCAGAAATTGTAGCTGGGTCTCTGAAAGGAAGCTGCAACCCACTGCCAGCTCCCCATTTAGCTGCAGACAGCATGGCCTGTCCCCGTGAGGAGCTCTGAGCTCTGATACTGACCCGACACATAGAAGGCAAGGGGTCAGAAACACCACCTGAGCACTAGTTGTCTTATTTCTCTCCCTTGTCTCTGTGCAGACTGCTTTTATAGTTGCAAAATTAAAGCCAGGGATAGACTTACTGAAACTTCAGGTGTGTCTGTCAAATAAACCATTTAAGGACTTGTTAGTGTATGGCATGATGATAACAATTCAGTAACATTCCTTCAGCTTCTTAGAGCTTACCTACTTCGGGTAAATAGGACAGAATACCCACCCTTGCTTGACCACAAAATCTAAACTCTTTCAAAGCCCAGCGTTGCTATGATGAAACACATGCAACACAGGCACTATATAGAAAGGAGGAAAGCCCCAAAGCCCCAGCTGCTTGGGGGAACCTGTATTTTGAGCCAGGCAGTAAGAGTTATCAGAAGTGATGTCTCGTTATCGCTCTTGGGTTGTTTGGTTGTTTGTTTTTTTGCAGACACCTGGATTTGCCTTTTATATGATACTCTCAGTTGTAGAGGCAGTTATGGGAGTCTTTACTCTCCCTGGACATGAATACATCCTAAGAGCTTAAAAATTCTCCAACCCTTACATAACCCTAAGCCCTTGGAGTATCCCTCTGTGTTCTTGTCTACCACCTAGCACATGACTAAAACCTGCTTCAAAGCGAGTTCAATACTTCTCCATAACACCACACTCCTTTTGGGACCATGCTGGAGCCAGCGTGATGAGGTCCCACGCCCGGGTGTGGGAGGCTGCTGGGGCTGCAGTTGAGCATAAAGGGCTCAGATCCTCCCTTGTGTCTTAAGATTGGAGGTGACCTGGGTGGGCTTCACGGGCCCTGCATTATGGAAATCAGCTCTGGTACAACTGAACATCAAGAAATGGAAAGTACACAAAGGGTATTAATTATTATTGCCTCTGCAGCAATTAAATTTCTCCTTAACGGTGGCCTCAAGTTAACAGTCTCAGGATGTTCACATACAGACATATTGGACTCTCTGACACAGAAAAGCCTTCATCCTGCCTTTGCTTCTGGGTTTGAGGCACTGCTGCTGTCTCGAGAGAAAGGGCAGTTATTTTTTATCTCATCCAGGAGAGCTGTGGCTGAATTACTGAGCTACAATACAGGTGCCTGTGTTAAAAAGAGAGAGGTCCCGAGCCCACAAAGCAAGTTTGAAATGGCTGGGGATCGCTGAAATCACACACTCAAACCCCAGCAGAGCTGCCTCAAGCCTCCAGCTTTCTAAGCAAAGTAAATTGCAGAGGGTACATGCTTTTAGGCCACGGGATCTCCTTCTCCGAGATGAAAGCGAGGAGAAAGGCAAGAGGCTGTCGGCTGCCTCAGACGGAGCCTGGCCCCACGCTCTCCAACTAGGAGCAAAGTCAATTCCTTTTCTCCTGGGTAATTCAAATGGAGATGAAGAAATCATTAAAAGATGAGAGGGATGGGGGAGGACAAGCAAATATGTGTTATTACCAAACTCTGTTTAGTTGTAAAGAAAGAAGATGAGTAAATCTGAAGTTTTTATGCATCTTTAAAGCCAACGCTGGCGTCCTCCAGACTCTCATAAGCCAACCCTGGTGTTTTAAACATAGTCATAACATACTTCTACATTACCCCTTTGTCACTTCATCTGAATCATTAATGTCATGGTGAAGAAAACAGTCTTACTTTCTAGGTAATTACTGTATATCTATTAAAATGAATTAAGTCTCTATTGAAAATGCTTGTTTGTTCCTTATTCATCCTGTTAATGTGCATCTTTCCCTTCGTTATATCTAGGAAAATGTCAAGCCCACTATGTTGGGAAAATCAATAATTAAATAGCTTTACAGTAATTACTCCAATAACACACATTCTTGCCACACTTAACAATACAAATTAAATCCACTCATTTAAAACTTGCATTACCAGCCAAAGATGGGCCTGACAAGCACTAGCCCTCAAAGAGTGCCTGTACTGGTCAGAGGCATCACGCTGAGAGACAAGTCTCCTGCAGAACATTTTAGGGAGCTTTCTATTTGCTCATTTGTCTTTAGCTTTAGTGTGTTTTAAGGTATGAGAGGTGAGTCGATACCAAATCAGGGCAAGCAGCAGCTGTAAGGACAGGAGTGTGTTTTTCTCATACAGCACAAACAAATTAAAACCATTTGCAAATCATTTTGGTGTGGTTGACCTCCCTGCACCTGATCCAGTATTTACAGTAAGAAGACATATGTAATACAAATATAGTTTTTAGTATATACATATAAATTAAATGTTTTCACAATTATTTGTAAGCATACAAGCACTGCCTTCATCACCTGTAGTCAGAGGCATAAGTTACAAAGCACCTTCCTCATTTCAAGAGGTTTTTATAAATGAGCTGAGCACTGTTGATTTCATTATTTATCTGAATTAATGTTTTGGCATATTCTAAGGGAAGAAACTCAACGTGTGCAAACACATCGGGATAGCTGTGGACAAGGAGGCATGTTCATCCTATATTACACTAAACACTTAAACTGCAATAGCTCACTCCACCATTATTAATCCCAGCCTACAGGGGAGTTTAATGGCAATTTTTTAATACCCTGGGTTCATGGACACAAGCCATAACACAGTTGCACAGCTCAAATAAGGAAGGCAGCGCTCTCCCTCCCACCCTGACTGCTTGCTTACTCCTGAGCGACTTCCACCCAGGCACAGCCTCACAGTAAAATTGATTTGGGATCAGAAAGGCTAATTTTCATCTCTGTCATTGCCATTCTCTGTTTCCCTGGGGCTGGAGTGAGGAGAAGGGCAGGCAGGAGCCAGGACTGTTGAAGTGCTGCCTTGCAGGGTGGCAGAAAGAGAAATTACGATCTGGCAATCCAGAAGCTGAGGTATCTGGAGTCTTGCCGAAGGACCAGCTACAGACCTTGTGTTTTCCTTTAGGCCAAATTCTCTATTCAAGGAGTAATTTTAATGGCTTAGTCATAGCTGCTGATACATGAATGTTTTCAGATCCTCATTTTACAATAACCAATATTTTGGCCTTGCCTACCTCTGAGAAAAAGCTGCTTTTTTTTTTTTCTCCAAAGGGAAAATAAATAACCCAAGACCCTGACTGAAGTCACAGCACAGGCAAGAATCCTGCAATTACTTAAAAAAACCCCATCTGACATGAGCATACTATATTCAAACCTACTCCCATTTCAACTACCACCTCTTCATGGATTGTAGTTAAGTATCTGTGCCCCAGACGTGGAGCTAACCAGCAAGCCCGAATTTCCCAGTTGCACTGCAGTACCTACCAACATTATCTTGATTTTACTATTATCATATATATGGAACCATTTCATTTATTGAACATCATTACCCAGCCTTAAGCACTGAGCACAGATGGATGCAGGGGTGACTGCAAGCTCTCTGTTCAGCATAATGCTGCTCACAGAGAAGCTTTGCAACGTGCTTCTGTAATGAATTGGAGAGCTGGGCCCACAGAATTCTTTAGGCTTCTCTCTCATTTATGGCAAGTATCAGATTCTCTCATTTTTTTAGTTCAGCTAAGCCACTGATATTCAGTTTTTTGCTGAGAAGTTTACAAAATAATCACTTGACATTTCATAAAATATCACAGTATTCTTCTCTGTAAAAAATAGCCTTGCTCAAGCCTTGGGCAGAGGAAATGGATGCACTAGACCAGTGCTGCCTACAGACTGCCAAAGCCTTCAACCCGTGCACCCTTTGGGGATCGAAGCACAATTCCTTCTAAGCTTACTGACTGAACCTTCACTAATGAGGACTGAGTTAAATTGCAGGGCCCTTGGCTCAAGCCAGCATATACCAAATCATTTGAGATGTTGACGTGCAGAGCTCCCTAGGCAAGATCATGTGGGATACAGAGGGAGCAGGCAGAGCTGCTGTCTCCTCTTGACCACCGGCTTAGCTATCCCAGACGCTCCTGGTTTCATTCCACGCAGGACCACTGCCCAAACTTTACAAGATCTGTTTTGGCAGCAGGGAAGCAATTCCCCAGTAGAGCCTGAGAGTCAGCTCTGCTATCACTGAAGCTGAAGAAAGTGCTCTGCATTAGGGTGGCTGATCCTTGAGATGAGGGTGTTTTCAGATGCTGAGTGTTACTTGCAATATCACAGAGGTCAGGAAAGGCCAAGAGGTGTGGAAGAGACCAGAGAGGGAGTAAAGTGTAATCACAGGGAGAAAGGGGAGGCAGAAAGAAGCAAAAAGATCAGAGATACCTACTGTGAAAAATGCTGTTATCTACTTATGCTTAACATAGCTATCACACTGAGCACTACTCATATCTTTTTCTCTTTGTATGCTCTGATTTATATTTAGCAAGACCTTTCATTCACCCTGTCTGCACCCAAGTAAGAAAAAATAAAACCAGAAAGCAAGTCCCACTGGGACTCAAATAAGCTAATACTTATATACTTTTGATGTTAGGGTAAAGAGATCAACAAACTCACAGTCTCTTGACCTAGATGGGAAGCACTGCTATTACGCTGAGGCAGCACAGGAAAAAAAAAAAGATAAAATACTTTCCCTAGAAACAGCTATGAAATAATGCAGACTTTGCTGTGTGCTAAGTGCACAGCTACTGCTGCTCTGGAAAATGCTGGTGTGGTTTCCCCCCTCCCCCACCCCTACATATTGCTTCATGAGATAGAAATTAAAATATCCAGGAAAACACCTGAAATGAAGCTGAAGTAGAATTTTTTTCTGCCTTTTGAGTTTCATTGCTAGATAGATGTTTGACATCTCCCTTGACTGCATCTGTGCTCATCTAATCCATTATTCTCATCCAGATTTGAAACTGTATACTAATTAAGAGGATGTGGCAGCAGCTTCTGAACTGGTGCCCTGGTTGTATTACAACTGGGAAATGGGCTTGTATCAGCCTTCAGAAAATATAAATAGTGTGTGAGA
The DNA here is from genome assembly GCA_013399015.1 of Galbula dea. Taxonomy (NCBI): domain Eukaryota; kingdom Metazoa; phylum Chordata; class Aves; order Piciformes; family Galbulidae; genus Galbula; species Galbula dea. The sequence continues at coordinate 706,724 of VWZX01010089.1, forward strand.
TTTGTGAGTTATGAATTATCCATGGATACTGTATTAACAACAGATATCTAAAATGAACCCTTTTCATCATACTCATCCAAAAGAGGAAAAAAAAATGTGTCCAACCAGCAACAATTCCACAATTTTCAAAACAAACCCATGCTTTCTAGGTGTCTGCTCTTTGTGCCACCCCATGCTACTTATAAGCTATCATTTTGGGCCCTGCTCTCCCCAGACTGCAATCTCCTCTACCCCCTCCAGAGAAAGCAGCTCTCTGTGCACACGCACACTTATTCTCAACAGAATGGTCATGACTTAGGAGGGTGAGAGCATCCTGTTTGATGTTGTTCTAGCCAAACTAATAGAGAGGTGATAGTAGAGACTTGCCATGTTTTTATATGGAAGTACAGGACACAACTGACAGGTTTTTTCTCTTGCAGGGTTATTGAGACTCCTAGAATCATTACTTTGCCAACTTGAGAACAGTTTACTCAGTCACGGAAGAACTACTTAGTATTTATGGAAGTAATGGACAAAGACAACAATTGCATCTCATTAGCTCTTTGGCTAATGTTTATTCCAGAGCTGGAAAGAACCATATGTTATTGCCCCACAAAGGAGCAATGCAAGCCCAAAGTGCTGAGTGCAAATTCCCTGGCTGTTTAACTGAGCCAGTTCCCAAATCCTGGTCCTGCGTCAATGCCCCGAGAGCCCTCCTGGCATGTGGGCAAGAGGCCCATGTCCTCAGCTGTAGCTCAATGGGCTGGAGCATGGCATGAAATCAAGTGGCAGGAACCTGGCTCAGCCTTCCTCATAATTTGGCATTGGCAGGCTGCTACCTAAGCTAAAGGTCTCCTGAGCACAGCCCTGTCCTGGCATCTGCCTCTGAGATATGAGTTGGTCATGTCAAGCCATTTCCCAGCATGGCACCCAAATCCCAACCACCATCATTGAGTACTAGAGACTCCTTGCTTTGGCTGAAAGGCCAATTTTTTAGTGCTTTTCTGAAATACTGTGAAAGTTATACCAGAAATAGGGTATGCATTTTCCAAGTACCAAAATAAATACTAAATCTAAAATCATAATTAAACCTTGTGATTGTTCTGCAAGACATAACAAATATCTGACATGGCATGCTCTCAGTCTGTTTACTGGTAAAGAATACTTCCAACATTTTAATTACACCATGTCATTTATTTCAGATGCAAAAGCAGAAAAGAATAACATGTGCTCACAAAAGCATGACAAATCTAGGCATTTTCAGTCCCTGAGCTGGTGGTTATGGCAGGTTCCCAAGATAGGGATTTGTGGGGTGATAGCCTCCCTAGTAGCCACAATGTAGTGCTAGAAAGACCAATGAAAGAAACTCTTTGTTCAAGCCAGTTCTGAAAAGTAATGATTGCAGAAAATGCAATCTTGCTTTTTATATTATTAAGTAGTCCCTTCGAGCAGTGGGATGGAGCTGTAATTTTTTCTAATTAAAATATCATTATTACCCTATGCATACTGTTTAAAGGAGCTTGAAAATGTCAAGGTTTCTGAAGAGAATCCCTTATTCTTTCTGCCTCCTTGCCGACTGCAAACTATGCATACCTTTTATATCACCAGTGAACACCTAGGATTCTTTCAGTCCCAGTGAGCAGCAGGGCTTATACTGTCTAATTTTTATAGTTAGATGAATATTTGGGTAATAGAGGTTTGTCTGAAGCCAAATTACAAATCAAATAAATGATAATATTACATGCAATCATTTTCTGTGGCTGAGAGCTTAGTAATAAGGACGCATTTTAATGCCATGCCAACTCCATAATCCCACAAAATTGAATACATTGAAATGCATACCTCCTCCATATAGCTAGTTAGCAACTTGCTAATATTGTTTATCTGTTCCAGCATGTTCCTAAAATCCTCTGCTTGGAAACGGGTATTATTTTATGATTGAAATATCAGCAAAAATAAAAGGAGCAGCTGTTAACCTCAGCAATCACAGACCAGATGCAACTATAAATGCACAAAATACTCTCTTTTTTTTAAAGTACTTTTTTTTTTTTCCCCCCTCCACATTTCTCTCAGTTTGTAGAAATCCAAGTTTGGATACACCAAGATGTTACCAATTAATCTAACACACACAGCAGAACGCTCGCTTAGCTCTCAGCAAATTATTCGTGTTACACATTACATCCCCATTCATATTTACTCTACAGCTTTACATTTGGATGTAGCCAATAACTGCCTCCGTAGCATTAACTGCTCTGATACTTACAAATCCAGATCAAACAGGATGAAGTGCAGTGGGAATCCACTGAACCAGCAAAACACCACCAGGCTCCACACTTGTACTTCACTGGGTGGTTTTAGCAAATCTCTGCCCAGAATGTTACTTCTAAATGTCGACTGCTGAAGGAGCTTTACCCAGGGTCAGTCCCTGGCACAGAAGTCATTCTAAAATAACTGCTTGCCTCTCATTTTAAACAGGTTAACTCTCCATGAGTAAATGGAAGCTGGGAGAGGAAAAAACAAATGTGATATGGACTGGTATGGCATTACAGTTGGGTGAAGAAGGCGACTACAAACATGAGGCTGGAGAGCAAAACTAGGACTGAGACTAGGTGCAAAGACCATTAAGAGACTTGGGAGCCTCACAAGCAAAGGCTTGGTTTGAGTAGGCAGCGGGAAAAAACAACTGGGCAGAAATAGTTAGGGAACACAAACAAGTCCAGGTTAGGGGACCAAGCAGTTTCTCCTGCAGGCTGCCTGGAGGAGAAGTCACCATGCTTGTCTACCACCAGCTATCCCTGAGAGGCTTTACAGTACTGTGCCATGTCAAGGCTAGCAGCAAATTTTGCCACCAGCTCCTCTCTTCATGACGTACAGAGGGCCCTGATGAGTAACAAAAGGCATCAAGCAGGTGCCTCCTCACAATTCTTCTTTTAAAACCCCAGGCAAGCTGCATTTAAAGACCTGCACAGAAGAACACCAGAAAGGCTGTCATCACTAAAAAATTAAGAAATGAATGAAATAAACAGCCCATACAACTTCCCTTCAGCTCCCTTCTCCATAGGCAGATGTCATGGCAACCCAGAACACGAGCAACACAAGGCAACCAGATTCATTCTGGAGGAAAGCTCTTAACACTGGCATTCTTAACTTTTGACTGCCATGCAGTCACAATAATTCTTTTAAACATTTAGGGCCCCTTTCATGTTCATTAGCAGGGGGCTTCTGAATGCCATAATTACAGTGTGGCCTGTGCAGTATCACATTTGTTGTACCTGCTCTCTGAAGCTTGGTATTGAAAGTGAAGCCCCTCGAGATCTTCAGCCTTTTTGTTCAATGTATGTAATCTTTTCTAATATGAACTTATATGTAGGTTTTGCAGCATAAAATTCCTTCAGGCACACACTAATGCTTTTTCCTCCTGGACTAAATTGTTGGAATCAGCTGCTTTGAAAGCTGTCACGACGACATAAAACACTTACTCTCTCTGCCTCTTCCTTCACTGCCAGTGGGCAATGCTATTTCATAAACAGTCTACTTCCCAGCTGATGTTGCCCACAGTGGGAAAAAAAAGAAGCCACAAAGCCAAAAGACAGTCTTTTCAAAACATGTATTTTAAGCATCCCATAAGGTCTAACCACATGTACAGTGTCACATAAAAATAAATGCGAATATTTCTATGCTAGAAATTAAGTAGCTGGTGGAAGGAGGGGAGAAACCAGTGGCAGAACAGTTATGGCATCTTGCTAGAGATGCAGAGGGTTTTTCCAGACTCAGAGCAAAAATATTTCCCCTGCTGACATAACTGTGATGGGCACACAAGCCCATGACCTCACAGAACTTGTAGTTTTAGCTGAGTGAGATAGCCTACTGCCACCTTGGAGGCTTTGACCATCTGATCACAAATGCAGTCAGGGAGTGTATTTCAGGCTGGACATATCTTCAAATATGAAAACCAGTTTTCTGCCAAGTCCATGCTTCTCCAAAAGTGACCACTTTGTAGATATCCTCCACTTTTTGTGTAAAAGACTCTCTTCTGAGAGCAGAAAGCATCAACCCAAACCAGCTGTGGAGCATCCACTACTCCAGCACCTTAGGGAGGTAGCTGCTTATCACCTCCTGTTCTCCTGGACTCCCAAACCAGACTACAGCAGCCCTGGCATGTTAGAGCATTCCCTTTGTTCTAGTGCACTAGGAAAATCATGGGGCCATGGTGTAAAGAGGCTTCTGTAGGAAGTGTTATGAAAAGCATCAGTGACTTCTCTGACACGTAGCTTTTTTTCCCCCTGAGATGTTGCCTTATTCTCCAGCATAAAGGAACAACAACAACAAAAGAACAGGAACAAAACCAAATAATACATATTTTTTTCTCAGTAACTTCTACAGACAGATCTGTAACCAGTTCATCTGAAATGGTGAATCAAAGCTGAGCTTTGGCAATATGTTCCCTGTAGGATCATGCACCTATCTTCACTCCCTTGCTCAAGACTCTACCATCTACCTGCAGGCAGCTGCAGAGAAACAACTTTACAAGCCAGCAGTATCTTGATCCTGCTTTACTCAAATGACTGCTGCAATCAAAAGGAAAGCCAGCAGTAGATGAAAACCTATTTTCACTAATGCAATAACAATAATTCTATAAACATATTAACAATTTCCTGCCTCACTCTTAATTTTATTTTCTCTCCCTTATATTCATTTAGAAGGATAATGATATCATTTGTTATTCTGTCTAATCTTTGCTGAGCATACAGGCTAGGAGAAAGACAAATGAGATTGTTGGCATTTAGACAAAAAGGCAGATACTGGGGGACATAAATTGGGTATAACAAATTATTAGGAAGGTACAGACTTGTAATTGGTACTTAGTTCTGCAAGTTTATTACAAGTGTGGTTACTTTCTAATGGGTCCACAATATGCTTCCAGCTATTACTCCAGAGAGTAAATCTTGCTTAGGCAAGTTCAGCAGAATTCCAGGCAGATCTTCCACTCATAGAAGCCAGTGGCTGCATGAGTTGGGATTGATCAACGTGGTCGGTGTCATTTATGGGGTTTGGGTTTGTTTTCCTTTTGATTGGTTTTTGGTTTTACTTTATCACTTCAAATTAAATCTATCTGTAATTTCATTTGCAGAAATTGGAGACAAAACATTAAACCAGCATGCCTTCAAATAAATCCTAATTACTTACAAATGCAAATGCATCAACTAGGCTTGGACATGCAATTAGATAGCTAATTATTATCAGAAAAGACAACTGCAGATTCCAACATGCTGTCAGGTCCCATGTTCACAAAACACAGTATCATCTTTGAGGGGCCTAGGAAGAAGCTTTTGCTGTTTTTCAGAGGATATAAATGATGGATGGAGTCATGGGAGGGATCGATAAGAGCCTGCCACAGTGGGAGGTGGCGATGCTTCACCTCACGCTTTCCCCTGGCAGGAGCTCACAAGAGAAACCTACAGGACTAGGGTGCTGGTGAGAAACATTTCTAAGCTGTGGCCTTCTCCTGGGTGCTGCCAGTTGCACCAGGGCTCCCATGTGAGCAGGCAAGAGATCATAAGAACTGGGCAAGAAGCATGCTTGCCAGTTCCACAATTTCAGCGTTCTCTTTGCTCAGCGATTTTGTAGGCATTCCAATGAAATGAATATATTTCTACATTTCTGCTTGTCCACACAGAAACTTCTCCATGTTATCCTTCCTGTGTAAGTCTTACTCAGATCACAGGCCTACCCATAATCCTTTGAAGGCCCCACATCTCTTCTGTCAGACACATAGCCTGACCCAGCAACGCCACTCCAACCACCACCTGCCGGGAGCAAATCTGAGAGGAAGGGAAGCCAAAGCTCTCCAGAGGAAATTTCCATTCCTAGACTGCTAAAAGAGCATAAAGCTGACACAGAGGTAATACAGAAGAAACCTCCTCTGCATGAGCCACCAATCAGCTGAATATGATTAGAGTCAGATCATGATACAAACAGATTTGGCCCCAAACAAAGATTCTGCAGAAGCAATAACTCGCTACAGATACACCTCATGAGCTGCTCGCTTGCTGATGTAAGAGAGATCTTAATCCTCCTAGAAGAACCACTGGAGATGAATAAAAAGCTGTGTTTATTTTAGATGTTATTTTTAAACCTTTTTCTGTTGACAAAGTCTCCACGTTTCCAGATGCTTTTGAGACTGGATATATCATGGCTCTGATAGCAATTAAGAGAATGCCACACAAATCCATCAGACATCTTTTTGTGCCTGGATTTTGCCATGTACTATTTGCAGCTGCATTCTTTTTGAGTACTGCCAACAGAAACCTAAAGCAAACTTGACCTTTACCTTTATTTTTTTTTTCCACTGTAGCAAACATACAAAGTCTAAAACCACTGAAAGCATTTTAAAGCATTCCTGATTCCCTTTGCCTACAAGAAGCTAAAAGAGTTTTCCAGATCAAATTGAGCATCAGTTCACTGGCACTCAAGTACAGACACTTCTGTGCACAAAAGTTGATGTAAATCACTGCAGCACTTCTACCTCAGTCAGGAATTCACAGGCCCTTTTCTTTCCAGGAACACAGTACCATGGCTGCTCTAACTACAGTGAGAGATGCTTTTCCTCTCAACAGCTCCTTTACTTCTGGTTGCCCTTCCTCCTCACTCACACGCTTTCATATTATTCCTGTTTTCACAAAGCTCAACTTGGCTATGAGACTAACTTCTGTTCCTATTCCAATATTCTGGGGTGTCATGTGATTTTTTTAATTATTTTTTTTATTTTTCAAGACAGAAACCAATTCCAGCCACTACAAACACAGAAGAAAAGCCTTACAGTCAGGAACCACAGGAAAAACACATCCCTCAAGGTGCTTGAAATGCTATATAGACAGGATATATACACTGTGCCCTACCCCTGCTGAAATCTTTGATTGTTTAGGCAGCAGTCTATGTCAAACTCCATTTCAATAATACCCTAACTGGCACAGCAGCCTTCTCTCATTTAGTAGATTCAATCATTTCTTGCTGATGGAAGGCAGAAATCACAACTAAGAGATGCCATTTACAGTACATTTCTCTCATGACTGCAATGTTTTATCACTTACAATCTTCTGGACAGGATTCCATATCTTGCTCAACATGTCATGAAAAGGGAAAACAAACAGGAAAAGCAGCAGCAGCTTTGTCACATCTTTACTGAACTCATTAATCAATGTTTGTACTGATAGTGAACCAAAAACCAGGCAGGACAGCAAAGCCCCTGAATACTGCCTGCAGCCTAAGGATGGGGTTTCCCGCCCGCCCCCCCCCAACACAAATAATTTGCCTGTGTTTCATACTGCTAGAAGTCACATCTGTTATTCAATTATTCCAAATACTTCAGCATAATTCACATTTTATGAGTTCAGAGTAAAACCAGGTTAATTGGTTTGTGTCAGATTAAGAGTCTAATCCAGGAACTCCAAAGCAGTTCAGGTCAGATTAGCAGTACTTCATTCCTTTCTCAGAAAAATCCATTACACTGAAAGGTCCTGATCCTGTACAGCTGAAAAGTGTGGGAAAACTGTCATGAAACCAACCAAGAACTTTTCCAGATAATAAAACTCACTCAATATGTCTTGCAGTGGGAAAGAACTCTATCTAATCAAAAGTAATTTAAAATGTTTCAGGTATCTCATTTCCTAAAAAAAAAAGAGCACCAACCACAAACTAAAAACCAACCAACCAAATCCCTCAAAAATATTTGGAAAAGTTTCATTTATAACAGAAAACATTCATTTTCAGAGTGCTTTGGGGCTACAGATACATTTCTGCCTGGATGAGTTGGTACTCATTTTCTTTCCCTGCACATTCTGTGTGCTAAATTGAGGAGGAGGGAGATCTGGTTGGGTTTTGAAGCAAGAAGCATTCGTTCAAGGAATGCCTTCTGATGTGTTTATGGCAACATCAGCTAATGACTATTCATTACATCAAGTGAACATATTTACAACTTGCTCCCCAGGTCTGCTGAAAAGAGCAACAACAAAGCCATTAGGAACAGTCTGAAAATTAGGGAAGTATACTCCCTCTAGAAAGCCCTGAATGATGTAGTCTTCCCAGATGGTCTCCTCATTTTCTCCTGGGCAAAGGCCCTGGGTGTCAGAGGTGTTGAGCACCTGTGTAATTCAGTTAGTTTGAATTTCTGCTGTAGGCTCAAAACAGAGAACTGATTTTGTACAATTATTAAAACTCTGTAAGATTCACTTTGCAAAGATAGCCTTTCTTATTACCACCTTGTATCTTTCATTTCCATGACAAAAATGTATAGCAAACATAAAGGACACAGGATTTAGGTCACATCTTCCAAGAAGGTTACCTGGCAATACAACACAGAGCTGGATATGGCTTATTCATTGAGTGTGCATCGTGGCTTGAGATGGCTGCCTGTGACCTGCCCTTTCCAACTTCAGCTCAGCTCTCCTTTGCCCTTTCTGTAGCTGATATCTCTCTTTGCTAAGGTTGCAGAAGCTAAAAAGGAGGTCTCTTAAAGGAACTATCTTCAACTTTTTTCTTCCAGGAAAGATAGGAGAACTCCCTTTTCGCCCCACATAAAGGCTCTGAGTTTTCAACGAAGGGCTGGAAAAAACACTGAAAACTCACAAGAAAATACCAGATTCCTACTAGTGCTGTGAACATCATTCTAGCTCAGATTTAGATCAGTAATTAAACTAGAAGTAGCCATTATGCTGATCAACTTTTCTAAGGCAAAACCCAGTGGATCCTGAATGATCCTTGGTATCCTGGACACGGTGGCGACAGGTCTCTTCCAACCTTAATGAGCCTGTGGTCCTCACTTCTCAGTCTGACTTTTTTAGTGCCCAATTCTATTAGTTCACATCATCAAAAGTCTCAGGGAACATTATTTACTACCATTTCATCAATTGCACCTGAATTCTTATAATATTGATGGGTCAGGGAATTCAAACAGTAAGTAATCAAACCTTGCCAAAGGTCATGAAAGGTCATGAAAGGAGAGCCACTCCTTAACAGAATCTTCCAGCTTCATTTCTATTGTTCACTGACAAAAATGAAAACAGAACCAAATGCTTGAGAGACAGCCACTCTTTCAGAAGGGAAACAAAGTGAGGATCTTCTCATCTTTACATTTTGGTGATTTGGAAGGGATACACACCCCATAATAGCCAAGTACACACCCTGTATTTGCTGTAAGCAAATAACTGACCTGCAGACGCGACGCATTCAAATCACTAAGTACACCTGAAAGGATTCTGTAATTTACCCTGCTGTGAGACAAGGAGTAGAGAGCAACTGGTTATCCACAGAGGCTATGATTACCCAGCAGGAAAAGGAATTTAATGCCCTTGCAATGCCCTCTCTTTGATAGCCACTTGTTCTGTGTGATCAAAAGTAGGAGGCTGCATACCTCACCATAGAGTTAATAAACAGTTTCTCCAGGAAATATCTTTCTGAGCACCAAGAGACTACAGATTTCCACAAATACAGCTGACCTTTAGGTAACACTTAGTTCCCAGGTGGCATCCAAAAATGATGGACCCATCTGTAAAGTCATTCTTTCATCAAATTAAATGTTTGACAGCATCCAGCAGATTTAACTTTCATCTAAGCAGAGATAGAGTAACTTGCCCTGTTCTCAACAGGCTGAAATTTGAAGGTGAACACACTGATTAATTCTCTCTTTTCTTAAACCATTGCCATTTTTAAGATAGAGTTACAGCTATCTGGTGAGGAATATGCCTATAAAGTAAGGATTAAAATAACTCAGAATTGAGTAGATGCTTTATTCAAGATCAAAAGATAGGCAAGTGTCAAAATTCATCTTCGATAAGGAACCATCCATCAGCTTTGAGCCTCTTCCTACAATTTACCTTTTTCTTTCCACTGCTACAGTAATGACATTTTGCACAACACATCATGCTACCCTTTATCTTCCCCTATAAAAAGCAATCCTCAGTTTTGTTTCTAAGTCTGTATCCAAGCTTAACTTAAGCTTTGCATTTTTGATAAAGCAAACCACATAAAAGGCACACAATTGGCAAAAATGCATTCCTCCCTATTTGAAACTCCCTGGTGATTACTAGCAAAAGGCAGTGCATACCCCATTAAGAAGTGTTATGCTTCTGTATACAAACTTCACTCCTAATGGCTTGTTCTTTCAGAATAAGATTACCTCATTAGCATGGTGGAATGAGTTTGGGTAAATGAATGGTACCTATATTGTCGGTAAAGCTGAAATACTATTACATACATACTTCTCTAGGGAGATGCAAGTAAGACTTAAATCAATGCACAGCACATTTTTTATGACATAAAAAGGGAGAAGAAAACTGGTACATCTGGTGTGAGCTGACCTTCCCTTGGGACACAAAACTATTGATCCCATTTTCCCCAGCATCTGTTAGATGTCATGGTAAATGCAATTAAATATGTGGCATGCTGTAATTCTCATTTATCATGCTTTCCTGCAGGCAGAAAGCACCTTTCCAAATTCTAATATTTGCCCCCTATAATATCTGTCCCCACTGTCAAGTCACAACAGCTGAACTTCACTAATCAGGAGGAAAGCTCACTTCACACTGCCTTCTGAACTCAGACCTCTGGTGGTTCTCTAATGAAGAGATGACAAATGCCTCTCCTCTTCATCATCTGATTTCTTTATCATCTATAGGGCACTGACCTGCCCAGCACTCAAATTCACAGGTGCTAAATGAACAAGCTCTAATGAAACCATTTACTGTAGATGTAACTTCACAACAGAACAATTTAAATCAAGTATTTCAACACAGAGAAAAAGCTGCTCATATTTTGGAGGAGTACCTGCATTCACCTACAGATGCTTTTCCACAGTTTGAAAATAGACTTGGTGTCACAGATCCAAAAAAATGTCCAGGCAAACTTTGTTGCACTAACCAATTTAATGATGTGTGCGTTATACATGTAACACTTGGTCTTTTATCTGTATTCCAAGCAGAGATCATGCTCCAGATAACTCCTCCATTATTAGCTAACAATACTCACATCAGCCTTTCTATCTTTTGTACTCAGATGAAAGATTGAGACCTGTGCTACACAGTCATGACAATAAACTCCTTTTAATCATGCAAAACTCCACACATTTCTTAATATTTGGTAGCCATCCAGACCTAATTGGACTGAAAATCAACCTGTATCCTATACCTTCCTTATATGAGACACTTAATCACCAATTAGTAAGTTTTTTATTAAGATTGGGTTTTTTGGGTGCAATTTTAAAGTCATCCACATAACTCTCTAGAAAATCAAGTCAATAGGAAGAAGTTTTAAAAGGATCTGAATCTGGCCAGTTCTTGAAAGTGTTGTTATTGTGAAGAACCAGAGCTTAAAAAAGTCTGACCACTTGTTTTCAAAGGAAAGATAAAAAAAGCTTTTTTTGTGTCTCTGCAGCACTTGCATAAGGGTTTAAGCAAAATCTTCCATTGAATTTTGACTGCAGTAATTTCAAAGGAATTGCTTTTACAGCTGACTTGCTTAAGATTTATGACCAAACCCATTCCAAACAACTCCTCCTGCAAGCCCCCAACCTTGGAAACGTCTTTCCAGAAGAAGTGGCCACCATGCACCACAGTGCTAGAAGCTGAAAAGCAAACTCCCCACCACTAAACCAAACCACCCTACCTCTGCCACTTCAGCAGGAACCTCAGTCTGCATTTCTACGAGCACTGGAACAAAGGTGGAAAAGCCTGGTCACATAGGTGGCATAAGGAATCTTCCCAAATATGCTACCCTGCTCTAGGGCCACCTCTCAGTAAAACACCATTATTCTCTCTTAGCAAGAGCTGTTATTCACGACAGCTTTGTTCAGCTTCGGGATGACCTTTCCGAGAGATTTACCTACAGAGAAAATCTGAAGGTTGAAAGAAGCCAGACTTCCACATAAAAATTCCAGTTTCCAAACATGCTAAATGTGAAGATGCACCTTTCCTTCCTATTTCACTAGGACCTCAGGTAGATTGAATATAAATCTCAGCTAGATTTCTGAATGATCGCTTGTGAAGCAGAGTACCACACAGCAGGAATAAAGCTCTGACACTGAGTGATCTCTAATGTAAAAACTGTCAGACTTTGCAGGTTTTTACTAAATCTTCAGCCTAAATTACTTTATTAGTCAGAGCTACAGAGAGATTAATATGGCCTTAGAGCCCTAGAGCCAACTTAATTTGATACTACCTTCTGTACTGGCTAGTTAAATGGCTTTGCATAGTTTCTTTTCCCATCCCTCTCAGATGCTCACACCATTATGGGGAACCCAAGCAGGATTACAACTACTATCAATCCAGAGGGCAGAAAGCCTTTGCATTTCTTTTGGAGGACGTTAAAATCAGAAGCCATCATCTGAGAACACTTCTCTATCAACCCAATCAGGACTTGCCTCATTTCCCCATTCTTTTTGGGCCAAAGACACAAAAGAAGTGGGTTAAAATTACTCCTTCAGGAGAATGGTTGCGAGTAAACAATTCTGATGTGGAGGCAGCCGATTTTATCCCTCTGACCCCTACAATGCAGTGACTGTACATTTAATATATGTGCTACAAAGAAGTGTCTCCTATAAAGAGCCATTCTTCTTTCCTCTCTGCTTTTGCAGTGAAAAGGTTTGAGAACTTAGTACATTTGGAGCACACGTTGGAACAACTTCTTGGCAGCCACACGGGCTGTGAGAACCAGTTTGAACATGATGAAGGAGTAGTCCCTGACCCAGGAAAGCATTTAAATGCGTCTTTTACCTTTACAGTAGTAATCCTGATAATTCAGTTTTAGGGACTGCCACCTTACCACAGTGAGCTAACCCTTCACTACTGAAACTCATTAGAGCATGCAAAGAAAGAGAAGGTGCCTTCTTGAATTTGGGTTTTGCTTTGCCAGAGTTTGGGGAGTTTTTGCTGGTTTCACGGGTCAGAAGAAGGAGAAAAACAACTCTGCATACAGAAAGGCACAGTTTTCTCTCTGCTGCTCAAAAGTAGTTTTCAAAAGAAGTGGAGAGACTGGAAAAAGTTGGTTTGGTGTAAAACATCAAGGCTTTATTCTCAAACACCAACTTGAGCTTTTGACAGGAGAGGGAAAGGGTAGGCTAGCAGCCCCCAGAGCTATCTGTGTGATAAACAAGTGGGAAACTCCTCAGGACAGCTGACTTTCTGTTTAAGTGGAAACATGGGCTTGAATGTAAACTCTGGGGATCCTGATCAAAGCAGGTCACCCGCCTCTGCAAACCTGACCATCTGATCTCCATTTTATATCAACAATAGATGAACTGATGAACTAGCCACAAGTCTGCCATAATAAAGGCAGAAAGCCTTCAACCTACAATAAACTTACCTTGAAGCTACAAGAATGTCATCTTTGAAGGTTTTCAGGCACTACTTGATCTGTCTCACCCAATTAATACTAATACACCACTCAGCTAAGGCGAGGACTTCAAGGATTTTGTTGACTATCATCATCATGGCAATAAAGCATTTAGCACAAGATGAGAGTCCTAAGTTGGTTTTGTTCTGTTTTTACAAATGCATTTTGGTGATGTAAAGTTCCAATATTACTCTGCAATATGCTTTTACTATCTGGAGGTTTATAAATTCTTTTCCAGCATCTTGTGGCTCAAAGCTGCTCAAAACCAGTATTAAAAATATCTTTAAAAATGACACCTGCCACTCACTAGCAATTTCCTTCCTGTTTTTAGGAAACCCAGTCTTAGACACAGACACATGAGAAGATAAACGTGGATATACCTAGGCAGTCAAAAACGCGGTTTATAATTCCCAACATTTTCTGTCAGCACTATCACAAGTTCAACATTCTGAAGAGTTCCACTCTTGAAAGAAAAAGATCCCCAGTTTCTTAGGTAGGAGGGAATGTGAGATTTCCAAATTTCTTCCAGAGATGTGCATGAGCTAGCAGTCCTAGCTACATCGGGGCATGAAGGTTCATTTACCTTGATGAAAACCAGGGTAAGGGAATCTAAGCAGAGCCTCCATACACTTCCAGGGCTAAATAGCTCCTCTAAAGCTTTTATCTACACTGAACTCCCACTGGGAGTGTCAACATACCTTGATCTCTTTGTAGTCTATTCCCCATCTATAAAATGGGGATATTAGTCAATGCCAGAAAGGAGCTCTGCAATATATTAAAGACTGTCAGGTTCTTCAATCACATGAACCACAAATTCCTAAGTACCACAGCACAAATGAGCTCACTTCTGAGTCCAATGCAAAACCTTTTGGGCTTTAATGCAGTATTATATTTTAACATCTCTTTAAAACACAGACTCCTTTGCAGAATCTGAACTAAAAGAATCTCCTGAGATGGCTGCAATCTCAGCAGAGTAATTACTGCATCTTTTAATATGCTGATTTTAAAAGGCACACTTACTGAGAGAGGAACTCCGTGGTCCCTCATGTTGGGCAAGACCATAAACTACAAAACAGTGCTAAGAAGTCTACAAATGCATTTTATGGGTGGAGAGCAACATATTCAATAAAAATTGATCCTCTTATTTTGCATCCCTCTTAGCCATTGGATGCCCCCTGTCACAACTCTTCTTACTGCCAGTTAACCTTCAATTTTAACAGGCAGCCCATGCCTGACATTTAATTAGTGACCCAATTAAATCTTTTGCTGTTCTCAGCTTATTTTATCATCTAGAAGCAAAAGAAAGAAATCAAGACAAGCTTCTGTGAGGAAGAAATTACAACTGCCTTTATTAGCTGTTAGAATAGTCATTCCAGCAGCATAATGAGATAAGGACTTTGACATTTCCTTAAGAGTGGGATGTTTGTCTTAGATCCTCAAAACCATTCCTAGAGATTCTTCCAGTAGCTCTATGGGAATGAGGCAACTGTCAACAAAAGAGAGAAGTATCAATGTATTATGCACTGACTATACTGACACCAGCAATAGCAACACATGGTTCACTCACTAAAGTATAACAGAAAGATGTCCATGGGCAAAGATGCAACAGTGGGCTGGCAGGAATGGATAATGGGTACCTGAATGCTGATCTGTGGAGTTCTGTCCCCTCTCTTCAGTTTAATTTGACTCACCCTACATAGATTTCACCATTAGCTAGCTATACATTGGAATCTTACAGCATCTGCTCAGGGTGGTTTCATTATGTTTATACAACTGGCAATCCTGCATGTTTACTTAGGGACGTGGTTTAGTGGCATGGTGGTGGTAGGTTGATGGTTGGACTTGATCTCAGAGATGTCTTCCAACCTTAATGATTCTGTGACATCTGTAGCAGTATTAAGCTCCTTTTCCTCTTCCCAGCCCAGGAGAGGAAGGTTTTTGTCCAACTCTTCTCTTTTTAGAAACCTTTTCCCTGGTATTTTGTTTCTAGAAAGATGTTCCCATAGAGGAGAAATTTACTGAAAATTACACACCAAGTGTGTTCTCATGAGAGGTAAAGCAGAGCACCTAAGGTTCTGTGAAATCCCACCTTCAGTCACTGCACACAACCATCCCCACTCAGGCAAATCCAACTAAGGGCAACTGAAATCAACCCTTCCCTCTCCTGCTGACAAGGATTTTGGATCTGAAACTGATCTTTGTCTTTAAGCAAGGAGGGAATCAAGGCAGGAAATCTTTGTACCCAAACCCACTAACTTCAGGTTTTACTTATGCTGTTGCACTTATTTGAAAATCCAAAAGATTTTTTTTTTTAATAATTAATTATGGAATTGTTGAGGCAACAGAAATGTCATCAGTAAAAGTCTGTGCTAAGGGTGTCTTACTAGAAGATCTGTTTATAGAGTTTTGAAATGTATTTATGTTTCCTTAAGTCAGTTTGCAAGTGACTAGCAGCACATAATTTTCTATTTTTACTAATCACAGCTAAAGAGCAATATTAGGATGAGACAGTTATAAATAAAGCTTGTCAAGCAGCATGCTGACATTATTTTATAAACCTGAAGTTGTGCCAAGGTAATAGATGGAACTTGGAGCACATGTGGAAAACCAGCTTTTGTTAACTCTTGCTTTGCTAGTAGCCAAAGACCATTGCTATTTCATTAAAAAAACAACCCCTGTCCTACATCAGTATTTACATCATTCTTCTGATGGCAGTCAAGGAGTTAATGAACATCTGGAATGTGCCTTTTAAAGATCATGCACACATTCAAGCTACTTTTATCTTGGAAGTGATTCGGTACATCTGATCAACTGCGGTATGAAATTGGAAGAGCTGTCACATACAGTAACTGAACCGGTTGAAGGGAAAAACATTTCCAGCTGTAACACACAACAGTTTCCATCTAATTTGGAATACATTTAGGAAATTATCTTCTCCATGAGAAAGGGGCTAAGTTGTATCACAGACCTGAAGGACAGCCAACGAATATAGGCTAAGACTAGGATTTAGAATTTATTATTAGGATTTAACAACTGGATTTTCTGAATTATGAACTCCACCCTCCAATTACTGAATTAACTCTCTTTCCTTTCTGTATCATGAACAGTAATAAAGCTTTGGGTCTGAGTGGAAGAGTTTTGCTCAATTAACTTTTCTGTTGCCAGCACCACCTATACTCAATATGCTTTGGGCAGGTTCCAACAGGCAACTCTGCCTAGATGATGGTAAACTCATAAACCTACACAAGTTAACAAGATCTGACAGAACAACAAGGGGTTCAGCACTAAAACCAATTGTGTGATGCAGAAACACATCTGTAGACTCACAGCATTGGAGATCCCTTGAATCACAGCCTGGTGAAGTTCAGGCTGTCAAACTTCCACATGGTTACACATCGTAGTCTTTGACAGCGTTTCAATGAATTTTGACGACGTATTTGTCGGTGCACATGTTCTCCTTCACCTACCAGGCAGATTTACAATCTGCAGTTGAGTTGCCAAACCATTAAATGCTGTTGGAGTATAAGAAGATGGTCCTGCCTCTTCAGCTTGGAGTAGCAACAAGCCAACCAACTAGGACAACATGCAGCCTTTGCCAGTACGCGGTTGTGAGCCGAAGCAGCTGGTGGTAAGCGAATGCTTTGCAGTGGAAACACTGGGGACTTCTAGCTATGTGCCTGGTGGGAAAGAGGGGTGACTTACTTGGTGAGCCTGTGTTACAGTAGAATATCACTGCATCTGCTGGTCATAGGTAATTTACAAATAATTAATACTTGTGATATTATTCTACAGTGTACTAAGGATATCATTTTCTACTGGACTTGGTCATTTTCTCTATTCTGTATTTTAGGATATAAGAAAACACACTGCAATGAAAAACTATAAACAAACTGTCCTGTGGTTTCTAACTGAATGCCCAGATAAGACACACACAGCCAGAAAAGCTGTGTCCACTTCATTTTCTTAATACTGAGGAAGGGAACCTCTGCAACAAAACACTCTTACCTACAGCTAATCTACTTTATCCTCCTAGATCACAACCACATATTATTTCCTCCCAAATACTGGGGAACTGCTTACTGCAGGCTTCATGTCTTACCTGGAACTAGCAGGTCAGACAGCCCTCTTCCACTCAGTTTTCAAGATATGAAAGCAGAAGTTCTTGAAGAACATGTCACCACCCTGAGCCAACATTAGGCAACTCACACATTTGAGTTTATTTTCAACAGATCAAGAATATCAACCTGTGGAGTTTTCAGTAAGAAAACTACACATCATCTATTAAAAGGTTTTGGCAGCATGGCTTCTTTGGCAACCCACTTTCTTCCTACTGTATGATGTTAGCTGTTGCAAAAGTCTTAATACATTTTATTTCAATTGACTATGCCATATTTCTGCTTTCTGATTTTGTTTTATGCAGCAGATGACCCATGTCCATTCTGACACATATTCTTTCAGCTATGTCATATTTCTGCTTTCTGATTCTTGGTTTTGTGCAGTTAGTGAAACCATCTACTGCAGTGAAACAGCTTTTTCCTAATACTTTGTCTATGTGAGGAAAACAATGCATCATTTTGCCACTAAGGACTCTCTCGTAGTATCCCTTGAGACTAATCACTCTGTATTTTCTCCCATTCTTTATCTTCATTATAAGCCAAATTATTCCATTATTTATTGCTTTTTCCTTCTCTCTAGAAACTCCTCCCCTTGATTTGCCATATTCTTGCTTTTCATTGTTCTTTTCTCCCTTCAAATCTCTGCTTGGCTGCGTACTCATAAATTCCTCTTGTTCCTTTGTTCTCCTCCTTTACTCTCTCACATCTGCGCAGCGACACACATCTGCCAGTCCCAGTCCTGCTGTCCAAGTTTTCCTGCAGACTGACAGAGCTCACTTGTAACTCCAACTCTCCGAGGTAAAATGTCTTACATTCAAAACTAAGGTATCTATTGCCTGACTTAAATTCCTTCTTAGCAATCAGCAGCAGCAGCAGCACACTCCCTGCCTGCCAGCTGGTAGACAGGTTGTATTTTGCCCCAAGTTTACCCTTCCAGATTTCGAGTTGTCTTCCACAACCTGGAAAATGCAGTCACCAGTTTCCTAGAAATCTACTTCAAGCTCCCCTTGCTCACTGCAAGTCTACTCCATCTTTCCCTGAAGTGGGAGCAGAAGAGCAGAGGCAAGGCTGTCAGTCCCCACATGCTGGGAAATCGTTTGCCACATGCATTTTTGGTTTCTGGAGCTTTGCTCGGTTAATCAGGCACAGTGTAAGTTATGAAACCCCAAGATGTCATCTGCCATATCTAGAGAACATCATTTTCTGGCAGACATGTAAAGACAAGCTGCCAAGCCCACTGGAGCAATGAAAAAGATCTTGAGCAACTTCTGGCCCATGCCCTCTAGTAATTAAAGTTGCTGTACAGCTTCCAATGTGCCTTCCACAAACACTAAAGAACAACCAGTATCATTTTTTGGTTCACAGGCTGTAAAGATGCACAGAGAGCAAATACAACCTCCAGCTTGCCTGAAAGCAGCATTTTTACCCTTTATTCCTGACTATAGGTATTAGCCTGAGGGTGGTGGAGCTCTGGCTCAGGCTGCCCAGAGAGGTGGTGGAGTCTCCCTTTCTGGAGACATTCCAAACCCACCTGGACACCATCATGCACAACCTGCTCTGCCAGGGGTGGGGTTGGACTAGATGATCTCCAGAGGTCCTTTCCAACCCCTAACATTCTCTGACTGTGTGATTCTGTGATTCTAAGCAGAAGTCATTTGCACTCTGCATGTACAGAACTGCCACCAAAATGAGGATCCAATGCACTGGAGGCTGGCAGAGCACAGAAGGGGCTTCTGTTCCCACCAGCGTGCCAACACTGAAAAGACCCTTCAATAACTTTACATATAAACTTCATTTTAAAATGAAATATAATTTTAAATAAAAACTTCAAATGGTCCATATTCTTGTTCCAAAACTCTTCTAAAGAAGAACAACATTTATCTTTTAAAGATTATTTGTTTTCACATCATTGTCTAATAACAAAAAGTACTTTAAATCTACACATGAAATTACATTTCCCTGACAAAGGAAAGAAAAATAAATAGTTAATCTTCTTTTTAAATTCTCCCATTTCTGGCTGGCCTGATTTCTAAATGGTGCTTGTACCACAAGTGGATTTCAGTATCAGAATTTGGGCACAAAAAGCACTTTTGTTCTTCCCAGGAACCAGGTGGAGAACAGGGTCTGTAGTGCTCAGTCACACAACTCTCTCTCACAACCTTGGAAATATTTCTTTCTCTACCAGACAGAAGTGGTCAGATTTTGCCTTTTTCTTCCTAATAATCATGAAGATTTCAGCTCTAAGCCAAGGTCCTAATGTTAAGGATCCATTTTCTACTTTTCCTCCTTAAAAGTTATAATCTGCCAGGATAAGAAAACAAGTTTTGAGGAGTCACAGAATCTAGAATGTTAGGGGTTGGAAGGGACCTCTGGAGATCATCTAAGCCCAACCCCCTGTCAAAGCAGGTTCACCTAGAGCAGAGGTTGCACAGGATGGCAGCAATGCTGTCAAAAAAAGGGGACAGCTTTAACTACATTAGGAGCAATTTAGAGGTACTGAGGAACTTAAAATTAAATGCAGACAGCCTAAAAATTAAGGATAGCGATGAAAGTAAAGGAGTATCTACCATAAGATGCAATGGACATAAGAATTACCCAGTACATGCCTACACTGCAGCTCTTTACCTCAATTTTACACCCATATGCTAGTCATACCATTAACATGGAAAACAAGGCAAGATATAAATGAGGACAATTAATCCAGACTAAAAAAAGGCCCAAACCAAACAACCAAAACCAAAACCAACCAAAACCAACCAAACAGCAACAACAACAAAAAAACCAACCCAAAGAAACTTGACAGAAGAAGATGCCAGTTCAAGGTAAATAGTGCCAAAAAGGTACTATTAGTCCCTTTGGGGAAATACAATACAGAACTTGTCAGATGTCACTATCAATAAGATATCTTTTATTTTACCATGTTAACACCAGTGTTTACAAATGTAATCTTTTGCTGTCTCTTTGGAAAAAGGCTCAAAGATAGCATTACAGTGTAATGCAGAAACCAGTAAAAGCTGGGTCTTCAGATCCAGCTGAAATAAAAGCATTGGAAAAAATGCCCTTAAAAAAAATATATAGCAGTGTGCAAGTCCACCCAGAAAATAAATACTCTAATGACTTATTGTCTTTGTGAGGAAAGTCTGCATATATAAAGCTAATGAAAGCATTGCTCAATTTATCCAAGCAGAAGTGATTTTAAAACCTTGATAGAACGTGCAGATACTCATTAAACATTGCAAGTAGCTCCCAGGCAAATGGGCATAACTTTCTCCCATGGGAATATGCAGCAGATGATCAAAGACAAGCACTGAAGAATAAAACTGGCTAATATGACAGTCAAGGCTGGAAGGATTTGCTGAGATAAGAAATGGTTCTCAGTGCTCTGGCAAGTGTATTGTTGTCAGAGGCTCAGAGCTTTCCATTTACAGCGTGGTTCATTGCGCTTTTATTTCAAGAATTAGCATATCAGAAGATGGAGCCTGGAGCTTGGTGTTTTTTGCTTATTAGCTAATCAAAAGCATGTGTTTCTATACCTTTTGATTTAAAGTACAAAGAAAAAAAATGATGAAAATAATTCTGGCCATCTTTCAAATGTCTTGCTTCCCTGAAAACACTTGGAGGCCACCTTGGCTGAGGGAACGACATAAACCCTGCTCAGGTAATCAGGGAATGCACAATGGTGAGCACTAGATGAGTGTAATTTCACAACTAATATTACACAGTCTATTTGTGATATTAGTTTTTTGGTTTTTTTTTTTCCAATACATCCATAAATTGTAAGGACAACTTCCTCAGAAGGTCTAAAAAACTGCAGGTGAAAATTCTGCAAGTCTACACAAAGATAAAAGTCAGCATTAGACATCCTCTTGAAAAAGAAAAATAAACTGAGCACATTTCAAAGTCATGAGTGCCTCCATGGAAATGATCAAGACATGATTATTTTTATTGTACAAATAAAATAATCTGTGTTAGTTTATGGCTTTTTAAGGAGAGCAATTTCACTGAAACCAAAAATGTTTACGTACCAAGAAACCAAAGTAAGGAGCCCAAGTAAGAAATGAGTCAGATAATTAGAAACTGTTTAAATATGTGTCATCAACTGCCTCATAACTCACAATCAAGAAAGAAGGCTATCTATACACAGAAAATAAATTGGCACAAGGAAGAGAGAAAACAGCCCTCCAGGAATAAACAGACATGGGCACTCAGAATGGCTTAAACAGAGGGAAATGGGGTGGCCATTAAAACTGTGAAGCTAAAAACCCATTCAGTCAATGGATATATACAGGTCCTGCATCAATCTGCAATGTAAACCTGGGGGGATGTGCATGTAAATAAGTCCTATTACTCCTGTTACATGATATATCAGTAAGGCACTTAACAGAGACGATGCACTGCAACTAGGAATTAAAGGCAAAAGTAAGAGGAGACAAAAGAAATCAGCCATTATTGGAGATGTGAGTGATAAAAGTGTTTGGCTTTTTAGAAACTGTGTTAGGAGCAAAATGCTTGTTGATTAGCAAATAAAAATGATTAGTTGGCAATATAGATGGAAAAAGGTACAAGTGTTCAATACGTTTCTCTCTCCTCTATCTGGAAAACAAGGTGGAAGATAGAGTCACACCATTTAATGATGGTGACATCTATTGTTCATTCTAAAAGTAATCAAGGGTGACAGTAAAGAGAACCTCCTAAAGCTAGACTTCTCTAAAGCAGGAAGCCTGCATAAGCTTCAGGCCCATACCTTCAAAGAGTAGTGGTCAAGGAGCAGTTTTTCCCATCAACATCAGTGTTGAATGGCTCTCGGAACACTAAGGAAATTCAAGAGGTTGGGAAGAAAAAAAACATGCTAATATAGCAAAAGCAGTATTTAGTGATGGAAGTAGCCAGAGACTTGCCACCCAAAATCAGTCTTGGGCAGAATTATGGAAGAAGCAACACAGCTTTCTGAAGTATGTAATTAAAGAAGGACTGTATCCAATAAACGTGTTTATGGTCTTGCCAAGCTACCTCAAGAACATTCTAGAAAGCAGCAGGTGAAAAGGACATGCTGGTTACCATGACTAAGGGTGCCACTGCAACATCATCTTCAAAAGCTTGTGCTCACATCCAAGAAGGGAGAGGAGGAGGATAGGAGAAACCACAGGGCAGTCAATCTCACTGGGGAAATCACAGAGCAAATCCTGCCAAAGCTATTTCCAAGCACAACAAGAAGGTGGTGTCTGGAGAAACTACCAGGGGTGCACCAAGGGCAAATCTTGCTTGGCAAACCTGGTTGCTTTCTATGACTTAGAGGACAAAGGAGGACTAGCAGATTCTGTGATGTTGCTGACCTTCATTTCAGCAAAGCTTTCATCACTGTCACTTACTACAGTATCCTGTAGCCAAATGCTTGTGATGTGATTTGGATACCTGGTCTGTAAGGTAGGATCTCGAAGCAAAACTCAACTGGAGACTACAGCTTTGAGCAGGACATTTAGACAGCATGCCTCCAGAGCTCCTTTCCAATCTGAATTACTCTCTGATTCTGACTCTCTAATCAACCAGGCATGAGCTCCTCATACAACAACACAGAGTCTTCAACCTTGCAGATGAAAGAAAACGGCCAAGAAAAGAAGTTAAGTAAACTCAGGCTACAAGTAAGGTGCACAAGTTAACAGCAATGCAACTGGAATTTTAGTGACTTTAACAAATGGTGAGGGATTTTTCAAGATGTATTCCAGTTCAAAAGGAAGACCTTAAAGCCAGAGTACTTCCATATCTTGTCTCTTCCAGAAAGCCTATGAGTTTATCCCAACCCTCTTTCTCCAGCCTTTCAATCTATGCATCTCTGACAAGAAAACAAGATTGTGGGTTTTTTTCCCCAACCTAATTCTTAAGAGAATTTTACTCTATCATCCCTGTGATGGAAGGGAGAAATAATAAGGGAAGGTGAAACAACTGCAGCACAAATAAACCCAGAGTAATGTCCCAGCATTCAAGAATCCAAACACTGCAAGTAGTCCCGGCAGAACATTAAATCACTGCTCCAGGATGCCATCAGAAGTATAAAGCTGGGTAAACTGTTAGGAACTCTGCAATTGCAAGTATCACTCAGGGAGAAATTCTGACAAAAAGAAGTGATAGACACATCCTGTTGTGAATATATACAGCATTACTTCTTTAATGTTTATATGCCCAGAGTGTGAAAACAAATGCTTTGTGCATAAAGAGACATAATAAAAATTCTTACTACTTCACAAGATCTCATTTTTGCTGAAAATAATTTCCCCTACAAACATTTGATGTATTCATCTGCTAGAGCCACAAGAAAGCCAGAAACTTTTAAAAAAGTAAATAAATAAATAAAAATCACTAGCACTAAAACCTGTAAAACACACAGGAAGGTAGGCACAGAGCAAAACTTTGCCTCTTATGTTTCTATCTCCCCAAAACAAAAGGATATCCAGGGCTCCTTTTCTAACCTTCTCCACTGAAAACAGCATTTTGAAAATTTTCTTTTTAATTGTGTAATATCTCTGATGTTATTCAATGCACTGAGGTCCATGGATGCAATTTTCAAAATAAAATTAATTATGATTGGTCATAGCTTCCCAGGCAATTTGAAGAAGTTAATTACACATTCAAAGTGCTTCTTTCTCTTTTCAAATTAAGACGAGAACTGACACCAGCATTACTTAACAGCTTTATATAACATAATTATATCCCTTTACTCATGCACAGACTACATTTTTCTATCACTGATTTTGCCCAGTGTGTAAGTTAGTTCCTGTGACTGAGACAGTTCCATCCTAGGATTCTGTTGGGTTGGGTTTTTTTCCCAAACAATGAAAGCAAAGCTGAATGGATTCAGTGGATAGAACTTCAAGATCTTGCCAGATTTTCAGAACAGAGTGCCACAAAAAGCTGGTGCAGCGTCACCAGTTCACCCCTCTTTGGATCTGCCTTCTCCCACACTCAACACTTAGGAACACACAGTTTCCACTTTAAATATAGTCAAAGGCTCAGCTGTCATTTACACTTATCTTTTATCCACTCTCTGCTATGGGATCATCCTTTCATGTCTGACCACCCACACAGCCTGTCGGGTTGGATCTCATCCGAGCAGACATCCTGCAATGTCCACAATATATATAGTTTTTGCCATATGCACTTCTCTTACCACTTTCTTTTTAAGGACTTTTCTAATGTCATTCTCTGACAACAGGCCAAATGTTTCCCCTTCCCTGGAGAAAAACAAAGAAGAGATGGGAGAAAAACAAAGCCCTAATCCCCTTCCCAAACAAAACAGAGATGACTTCCCTGTAGCGAGTAGCAAACTGGCAAAGCGAAGAACCCAAAAAGCAAGGGTGGAAATGGTGGCCCAGAGATGTAAACTTCTCAAACACCACTGAGAAAAGCACATGTGCCATTATGCTCCAGGTCCTCCTGGGGGTATGTATGAGCACAGCTGATGACCAACCTTAAAGCACACAGAGCTTGATCCAAACAGCTTTCCACAGAGTAACACTGCCAAAATTGCAAGTCTGGAAGCATATTTCATACTTCCTTTTTTTGTTTTTCATGTGCATTTGTTTTGCATTTGTTTTCTAGCATACTTGTAGACCAGAAAAAATACCAAGCCAAAAATTAACAAGAGAGATAGAGAGCATCTTCTACATATCTATTTCAGATTTTCCTGACTACCATGCAGAATAAAGAACAGTTACTGTTTGGTTACAGTTACTGAACGAATGGGTTATTAGCCTGACAGTGATTCTACAACATTCTGGTGTGAGGATATAACATGCTGCAAGAAAAGATACAGTAAGGAAAGAGCTTGTAAATACATTGGGAGCAACAAAACCAAAGGAAAGGAAGGTTTTCTGCTTATAAATATTAAAGCAGTGGACAAATGGAGATGACTGAGGCATTTAATAGCTTTTTGCTTCACTCTTCACAGAAATGTTCCATTGTGATCAAACCTTTAACATAATCAATTTCTAAAACAAAGAAAAGGGATGAAAAAAATAAAGAAGGGTATATCTGAACTTATTTAGGGAAAAGAATTGTCAGTGGAGCCTGATGAAATCACTCCAGAGAGTCTAAGGTGATATTGACAATTCTCTTGAAGAATTTATGGATGATGAGAGAAATCCTGAGGGACAGGTAGGAAGCAAGGAAGGGAAAAAAAGCAAAAGAATGAGGATTTAGGAAGATACAGAGAAACAAAAGAAGTAAGAAAGGTTCTAAACTAGAAAAACCACTTAGCCATCCCCAAACAAACATTTAGAGGATAACAAAATGTCTGAAGATAGCCAGCAGGGATCTGCTAAAAACAAATGCTGTCAAACCAACCTAATTTCCTATAGTGGTCTACAGTGGGCTAGAGAGAAAGCATCAGCTGGGATCTACCTTGACTTCAGTCATGCTCTTGACATATTCCACATGACATGTTCCTAAGTAAACTGCAGAAATGTAGGTTAACAAAAAACCACAACAGAACAGGTGCAGGATTATGAAAAACTGCTCTCAGGGACAATTACCAGGGATTTCCTGGTAAAGCTAGAAAGCATCAACACAGGCATCAGTAGCTCTGCTGCCTGATTGTTGATACCATCAATAATGGAATGAACACACACAGGTAAAATTGGCCATGGAAAGAAATGAGAAGCACTTCTCCCAGAATATACAAGCCATAGAATCAGAGAATTGTCAGAGCTGGAAGGGACCTTAAAGATCATCTAGTTCCAACCCCCCTGCCTGGCAGGGACACCTCCCACTAGATTAGGTTGCTCAGAGCCCCATCCAGCCTGGCCTTAAAAGCTTCCAAGGATGAGGTTTCCAGCACCCCTCTGAGCAACCAGTTCCAGTGTCTCACCACCCTAACAGTGAAGAACTTCCTCCTAATACCCAATCTAAATTTACCCTCCTCCACTTTATATCCATTCCCCTTAGTTCTATCACTACCTGACATCCTAAAAAGTCCCTCCCCAGCTTTCTTGTAGGTCTCCTTCAGATACATAAATACAAGAGGTCAGTGCTGGGCTATGAAAACAGAATTTGACAATCACACAGTAAGTGCATAAACAATGTGCTGCATGATTTGCCACAAAGGATGGAAAAGATGACTCTAGGAGTGTACTAACAGGACTGTCACTCACCATACCCCTGAGAAATTACTTCACTGCTATCATTCATCCAACAATGATGAGGTCCCAGGTTGAGTACAACTAAAGGTAACACCAGGCAGTGTTACTGGTGACAGTCCAGAGAAGTACACAGAGTAAAGCTTTAGTATTGTGCTTTATAGAAAGGCTCAGAGAAGTGTGTATGTCTGTGTGTGTGTGTCTGTGTGTGCATTCAGCCTACAACAAAAATGACTGACCAACCCGGTCCAGGAACACCCTCAAACATGACTGAGTGGACAGTGATTGTCAACTATTCCATTCAAGTGGGCTTGGAAAATAAGATCTCATCAGCTGAACTTGTAGCAGCACAAATTTAAGGTACTAGAGATCACTCACTGTCCATTCAGTTAAGCACTGGAATAGAGGAATCTAAAGAAACAGCAGAAGCCACATTATTGGAGGCTTGTTTCAAAATACAGGTTAGGCACACCTCCCAAAGACATAGGATACTCAGTACTGACTTGGATCAAGAGGACACTAGACACCTTCAGGAGGGTCTCCATAGGGCTGGCTCTGTGATCAGCCTTTATGTTTGCTTATTGCCTAGACACAGGTTTCTGAACTGCCAGCTGCTTTAATATGTACATTACTCAGTAATAACTACATCAATTGGATAAACCTAGCTTTAAGAACAGTTCTGAGTCACCAAAAATCCCAGCTCCTCACTTTTTTTTTTAAGCTGAACTATATCTCATTGCACTGTGGCATGTCCAAGCCTTCAATAACTGTGTAAAAGTGTTTGCACACCCACCTACCATTTCCTCTGACAAGACCACAGCAAGATACAACCAGACAACACAGGAAGGAGTGTGCTTTGATGGGGCTCCACTCTCATGTGAAACAACAAATCCCAAAGCTGTCCTTTTTCTTGCCCCTTCAGACTAAAGAGAAACTCAGATCTGAGTCCCATGATTAAGGGCCATTTCTGGAGACAAGCTAGGACTCAATATTTACTAACCCTGTGCTTTCTGCTTGCAGCACTGTTCTAGACAAAGCAGCCTCTGTGTTCCCATTTATTCCCTACTTCAATGGGACAAACACATTAAGCACAAAGCACACCTGGCAATATCTCAACATCATCAAGGCTGACAAAAACCCAAAAGGCTGAAAAGAAGATGTGAGGCTGTCAGCATGAATGTGTGGCACCTTCAGGAACTCCTGGAATTTTTTTCAGCTTGAGTCACAAGTTCAGTCTGCAAAATCTGCATAGGGATCTTAGCCTGTGTCCTAAAGCTGAGAGCTATTAACTCTGTGCCTGCTTGGGCAAAAGGCAGTAACAGAAAGCAATGGTTTGAGCAATCTCTGCTCAAATCTTTCTAAGGGTTGGGGGTTTTTTTTTGTATGGGTTTTGGGTTTTTTTTTTTTGTTCTCTTTTGTTTTTAAGATGCCAGAACTAGGAGGCTAAAATGAGCATGTATCTAAAACAAGTACAGCAATGGGATCTCTCAACCAGTAATTTGGATCATACCAATCTTCTGCAAGGGATGTAAACAAAATACAAAGTCCTAGCTTTGCAGCCTCTAGGGTTTGTTTGTAAAATGCTCTGGATCAGATTTTCATTATCAGATGCAAAAGTTATACCAAGGAATATAAAGAGAGAGTGCAAAGCAGACTTCACTGCATGTAGTTGTCCCTTCCAGGCACCGAGTGGATTCTGCCTCACGCAGTGACCTGTCTTCATTCAGTCTGTCATTCTCTGGCTTCTCACAATTAGCAGGGCATCAGCCCAGAAAAACCCCAAAAATGTGTGCTTCATCCCACTGCCTTTGTATTTTTATAGATTTGGCTGGTGAATTTGAAAATATGCATGCTTAATTCTAAATATATGCTGCCATAGATAATTGGCTAAAGAATAAAATGGAAAATGAAACAAAAAACCAACCCAAAACCACAAAGCCCAGAAACTACAGAAAAGATGCAGGCTTACTTGATCTTTCAAAAAGAAGAGCAACTGTAATTAGCCTTTTCCCTTGTTCTTTGTCCATGAAAAATTGTGTTTCAACAGATCTTCAACATCAAACAGCCCATCCTCACAATAATTTGTGAGACAAGTAAGTATCCCATTTCTTTTTATAGAAGCAAGCAGAGACAGATCAAGGTCCATGCTGTACACATTTACTCACCAGGCTCATCCCATTGGTTCAGGACTATTCTGTGAAATAGCTGCTGCAATAAGGAAGTAAAGGTTCACAGGTGGCCTTTAAATGATTTTCTTGAGTTCACAGCTCAAATCATTATCAGAAATTCAATTTAATCACAGGAGTTCCCGGGGGTGTTTTATATGCTCAGTCCATTACAGTAAGCTACCACCAGGAACAATGATAAGGTAATAAAGTGGCTCCTGAAAAACTTATTAAATGTGCTTTTTGTATTACTGATACCCATGGAGATGACTGAGGTTTTTCAAAATCATCAGGTAATTCTACAGATTGCTTTACAGAGAAAGGGTCACAAATCCACTTCAGCAATTTAGCTTTGTGTCTACAAACAATTCAAAGTGAAAAATTTCTTGCTAGTATTATGGTCATCAGGACCAGGGCTATATAGAATGAATAGCAGCCCTGCAGAAAGCCAATGATGAAGGAAATATCATGCATGAAGGGACCAAGCTGAAAATCTAAGTTCCCAGAGACCACATTATGGGCACGCCTCATAAAGAGTCCACTTGGAAAACAGAGCAGGCTAAAGCAAGGCCCAAATTACAGCAGATGTGGAAAGACACAAGAGAAGACTTCTGCCCCAAAGAAAGTTCAGCCACATTTCTGGTGCTAGCATTTAGATGAGATGCAATGGTTTCTTCTGAGCCAGAAAGCCCTGAAGAGGTGATATGAGCAAACCAGAAAGACCAACTCTATCTACCCCAGTGATCAACCTGCATTTTCATAGCCTGCAGAGATGCACGTGCCTAACACAATCCCCAAACTTCATTGCTTCCACTGAGGAGGGGCATCCTCCCTTCTCCTCTCTCTCTAGCTGCCTTCCTCATTTCTAACACCATCCTCACATTAATTTCAGCTAATTACACTCTGGCCTGTGTTCAAACCCAAGAGCTTGGGTAATCAGGCAAGGTAATGGTTCCTGAGAGGCACCTGAATTCCCAAGTAGATAGACATAGATCTTTTTATGCTAGGAAACCTGCTAGTTCTTTGGATGCAGCTCTTGGCTAGTCTCTTCCCCACACTGCTGCACCTGAGAAAGGGACTTTATACTACACAAATGAAAAAAGCTGCCAACAACTTACTCAATTTGCACACCTAACAAAAGTATTGCTTAAAATAATGAGTTACAAAGTTATTTAAAAATTTATCACTACAACTCCTGCAGACTATCATGGGAGCAGTCAGCAGAGTATGTCTTGACAGGTTTCTAGGTGCTTTAAATGAGGTTTGCTTGCAGAAAATGAGTTAGTAGTTTACCACATGCTATTTCAGGATGTTTTAGAACAGGTCAAGCATTGGAAGTACCTGAACCTACACAGGTAATAGGATATCAGGAGTTAAGTATTCACAACAGCTGATTTTAGGCACCTGAAGTCTCTTTCAGCAACCTGTACCCTGGTGGGATGTTCCCTTGCAGAGAAGCTGGAAAGCTCAGGGCAAGTCCTTGCTCTCAACCACCACAAAATCCTGCCCATCAGTGAAAAAACAGCACCTGGGCAAATAGGTCCACACCATAGGACAGCAGAGAACTGCTAACAATCCATAAAACTCCCATTGCCAAACCCCACCCTCTTCACACCCTTGAGCAGAAAACACCACTAGAATAAAACAGCTTTCAGGCAAAGAAAAGACCCTCACAGGGGAACTATTTGTATCAGGAATTTTCCCAGTGACTGATATCTTATTTCAGGTTGTCTTGTCTGTGCACTCTATCTAAAGGCACCCATAATATTTAAGCCTTGCCATAAAAGTTGTTCAACAGGGATTCCAGATGTTACTGTTACACCTTAATCCTAGGTGGCATACTCCCCCAAACCATTTGAACAATTAATTCCCAAGTTATGCATGCACTAAAATAACTTAAGTCTATTGTCAATAATTGCAACACAAAATTACTCTCCAAGAAGCCCTGCACTTTATGATAAATGCTAAGAGAAGATTAAGTATCTGTGCTGCAGCATCACTCCTGCCTGAAAAATCATGGAGAAAACCATTCATTTATCCTTGCCATTCTAACTAATATTTATCCATGGTGTTACAAAAAGAATTCAATACTCCTTTTCAAGGCAAGCAAAGCCAGTGACTTCCAAATATTACACAAGCTATCACTGAAAATATTGGGAATAAACTGTTGATTAATGATGAGTTTTATTATTACAGTCCAAAAGAAAAAAACCTCATTATTGTCTCCACTGGTTACTTTCAGAAGGGAAGATGCAATAAGTAAGTAACAGGGCATAAAGATGATGACAAGAAGGCTCTGACTTCAGGCTTTAAGTAAGATGAACAATGTGAATTAGCCCCAGGATTTAGAAGAGTTGGCAATGACAGACTTTGTAAAATTTAATACCTTTCATTTTAGATGTGCTTATTATAAACTAATGATCTCTTAGAGAGGAGTGCCAGGAAGCCCTCCACCACACACTGCTGTAACACAAACTGGAAAGGTTACTACAGAAGAGAGGTTTCTGACAGAAAAAGATGAGGAGCAAATTTTTCAGCATATTGTTTACAGTAACTCAAAACTGTCATGGGCACTGAAGTCCCAGGAGAAATTAATGAGGAGTCAGTCCTTGGGCTGCCAACAGGAAATGTCAGCTAGGCACTTGGCAGCTTCTTACAAATCTGGTCCAGGTAGAGCAGACAACTTATGGACAGGTAGTGGAGTTTAGACAACTCCTTTTACTGTGTTGCTACTGGCAACACTGTATCTATGTGTTCTTGAATTTGTCCCATCTGAGTAAAGAAGATCTGGTCAATATTTTTTTATGAATCTGAAAGTGTTATGCTGTACTGTAATACAACTAAATCTTATGTTGCTCCCTAAACCAAACTATGAGATACTGCAGTGACTTGGCAATGCCAAGCTGATAAAATAGACTTTTTGTTGCTAAACCCCCAAAATAGACAACATGCCCCTCTGTCATGAATTTAATCAGTCTGCACCAATCACACAGAATGAGATTTTATTCATTTCCCCTATTTCTGACCTTTCCTCCCTCAAAACTACTACATTTACATGCCTGCAAAAAAATTCATTGTTGTATCAATTCCAGATGATTTTCTGATTATTTGGTGCTTTTCTGTATTCACTTATCTTTATTTAAAACAAAGCAAAGGTGGTGTTTCCAGCCATTTCTCTGGAAACCTCAGGGCTGGAAACATTGCTTGGAAACGTTGTTTTTGTGATACAAATCATTGCTCCAAACTATTTGCAGTTATTTTCCCTCTCCTCCCTTTCTTCAAACTGCAGTTAATCCTCCACACCATTTCCTACACCCATCCATTCCTTCTTCCTGCCCTAAGGATAAATTTCTCCATCTGCTTCTAATCATCCATCATCAAACTCCTTTGCTTGGCTATTTTGTACTGAACCATCCCCTACACAAAATGATTTTATCAACATCTTCTCCCTTATTTAACACTTCACTGACATCAATCTCTGTGTCTCTATTTTAAAGGTCCAAACAAAGCTATCACAGAATATCCTGAGTTGGAAGGGACCCAAAAGGATCATGGAGTCCAACTCCTATTTAGGCACAGGACAACCCCAAAGTCACCCTAAGTGCCTAAGTGCTTTGTCCAGGTGCTTCTTGAACTCCATGAGAGTTGGTGCCATGACAGCCTCCCTGGGGAGCCTGTTCCAATGCTCCACCACTCTCTGGGTAAAGAACCATTTCCTAACACTCAGCCTGAATTTCCCCCAGCACAGCTTCATGCAGTTCCCCTGGGTCCTATCAGTGGTGACCAGAGAGAAGAGGTCAGCACCCACCCCTCCCTCTCTGGTGAGGAAGTTAGAAACTGCTATGGACACACAAAAATGAAATACTGCTTTGTTCTCTCAATTTACTACTCAAAACAGTGAGCATAACTTTGAAGTTAGTAAAACAAATAGTTCAGGGTTGGTTTCTTTTCCTCCACCTTCAAAATCTCCACTGGTGTCAGAAATGGTGGCAGACACCCACACATGGGGAGATCAGGGAAAAACCAAATAGTGCAGCTCTAAAGAGAAAGATAAGTGATGGTGAAATGAGATGAAAAAGGCTTTTGCTGAGATCCTAAAATTGCACTAAGGTCTCACTGACCTTTTGAGCTCCAAAGTTAACAGTGGATAGGAGAAGGTGAAGGATGAATTCTGCACCCATTTCCCAAACCCCCTCCTGTCTCAGCTCAATGGTAGCAAGTGGCAAAGCCCTTCCAGCTCTCTCAATCTGCCATGTCTATCAACAAGCACTTTAGTAAATTCACCTCCAGCTATATTTTTTCTCTCTTTCAGATACTAAAAATAAACTCCAGGCAGCAGTTTTCCATATAAACTGTATCCATGACCACTCCACAGAATTCATAGGATCCAATGACCAATCCAGAGCCCTGCAGAAACTGCAAAAAACAGTAGACAGACACAAAGCCATCTCATGACATTGATTTTTTAAATGAACTCCCAATTGCAGTCAATAATGAAATATGCTTAAAAATCAATGACATGCCTACTACCTGGTGATTAAACCTGTAAAATGAAGAAAATCCATCAAAACTTTCATACTTAAACACTCCCAAGTCACTACCATCCCTGTTTCTGAAATTCATCTTGCCTGCACACCAGAAGAATAAAGTTGACTTAATTGCAGCAGTATGAATTAGTATTACAACTCCAAAAAATCTCAAACCCCCAATTTTTTCCCAAAAGCTGCAACAGAGAAAGGCAGTGTCCAAGTAGCCTCAAAGTGCCCCAAGGTCACTATTTGTACTTAAAACCAAACCTCTTGTTGCAATGTTCAAATGCAGGGGCAGATGATGTCTGCAGTGATTTCTCAGGATGAATAACATTAGTTGCAGTTCTCTGTCTAATCTTCAGTTTTCAACAGCATAACAAAAATTCACAGTAATCTTCAGCCCTCCCCTAGGAGGTGGTTAGTACAAATCCTTGATGTTATACTGGAATGGCACACACACAAAAACTGGTCATTGCCACTGAGATAAAACCAGGTCGTGACTACAACACCTGCAGGAAAGCAGCACTGAGAAACACAGAGTATTTAGCCAAAATTAGGGACAGAGTGATTAGTTTTGCATTGTCTCCATGCTTAAAAAAGAGAAATGATCTTTAGTTTCAGGTTCTGTAGCTGTCAAGGATGAAAAGTAGATAAGCTGGACTGCTAGTCTCATGCAGATGGCAATCTCAGTCCTTCTGGTTTTCAGAACTCCACTGAAAATAAGACTGAGTTGTTTTTCTTACTCAAAATGCAGGCAAAAAGCATGGCATAACAGTGATTTACTGTACACAAGTGCACAGTAACCATCAATTACCATTATCTCTGGTTGTCCCAGGTGCAGTCAGTAGCAAAAAGAGCCATTTTCAATTATCCAGGGATTCCTCCTTAACAGTTAAAATACCACCACTCAAGTCCCCACCCAGAAACTTGGGAAAGTTGGTGACTTCCCTTGAGCAACAGCTAATGCTACTTCAGGGAACTGTAGGATTGCTTTAGTAAATTGCAGTGTTTAAAACACAGAGAATTCTGCTGGTAGGTGGGGACAGGAAGAATCATCAGGAAAAAGCTGGAAAATTAGGAAGTAATAAATCAGCTTCAGTCTTTCAAGTGAGATTCCAATCCCCAAGGGCATCTGGCAGTTGTCTTCGCTTCAGCTCTCCTCCCGTAATTTTGGGTGGTTAATGATGCAAAATTCATTAATGTTAGTTGTTTTTCACCACTCTTTCCATGCCCAGGTGCATTTGCAGGTTGGCAGAAGTTGGGACTGTTGGAGGAGCCCAGATTTTCAGCAGATAACTCTGGCCCTGGGGGATATGAAGCTACAGCAGCTCCTTTACCACCTCACCTAGGGGAAGCAGCTGCAGGATTAAGCAGCCAGTGCCAGAACAGTTCAGAACCACAGCCATCTATTTGTAGCTCTAGTCCTGTACTGCAGAGAATACTTCAGTACTTTACTGTAATCTACCCTAAACTCAAAGCTACCTAAACCACTTAGCCCTCCCCTGCCAGGGCTGAAAACAGCACTTTCTGAAAAAACAAATGCAACTGGTGAGAGTGCTAAGACTGGGAGTCTTTGCCACCATGGAAACCATCTAAAGAAGGAGAAGGAGAAGAAGAAGAAAAAAGTCAGTCATTTTCTTGCCATCATTTTGGCAAGACATCCAACCTTAGCTGTCTCTGACCTTCACCTACACACACTATGTTTGGTACCTCCAGCTGAGCACCAGGAACTGACTTTTCACCTACAAATCCAATGGACACACTGGATTCTTTCCAGGTCACACACAATCGAAGATAAACAGATCATTAAGCCCTGGGTTAATTTTCATTCAAACACAACAGATTTGTGTATTGCTATAGACATTACATTATTAACCAGACATTAGAGTCCAATCACTGAAAATATCATAGAATTGTCAGAGTTGGAAAAGACCTTAAAGATCATCTAGTTCCAACCCCCCTGCCTGGCAGGGACACCTCCCACTAGATTAGGTTGCCCAGAGCCCCATCCAGCCTGGCCTTAAACACTTCCAGGGATGGAGCTTCCCCAGCCCCTCTGGGCAACCTGTTCCAGTGTCTCACCACCCTAACAGTGAAGACTTTCCTCCTAATATCCAATATAAATCTACCCTCCACCAGTTTATATCCATTCTTCCTAGTCCTATCACTACCTGACATCCTAAAGAGTCACCCCAAAGCACAGTTTGACTTGACTACAGTGGTTTCTTCACATGTTGTGTAAAAAACAAAGAGATCCTGTATTTTACAGAGTATTTCTGTCTTCAGAGCTACCTGCTGGCTGATCTTTCATTCCCAGCCCCCAAGTCATCCAAAAGAATAGTTTTCCCTCAACAGTTTTTCCTTATCCTTCACAACTCTCATTCATCTGCTGTACCAGAGCCATGTGAGCAGCTAACAGACATATCACAGAATGAGTTTACCACGAAGCAATGCAGTGCCCCTTTAACTGATAGGACTCCAGCACTTACACATATGCATCATAACCATCAAAATGCAGGCACAGAAACTGCAACAATAAAGATGCTGTTTCAGGAAGCACTAGAGAATGTGCTTAAATCCAGGCCCTGTGACTAATAGCATGCATAAAGCTAAGCAGTGCTGAAGTGTTTGTGAGAGAGCACCTTGTACAGGTACAGACAAAAGACTCACATCCTCCTCTTCTAGTCAGCAGATACTTCTAGTTACCACTGGTGGCCCTGAAAAAGAAATGAGCCTTTGCAATGTGCCCCAAAGGTCAATGCAGCAAATAACTGAAGGTGTATCTTAAACATCTTGCTTTCCAGTGAGCTATTAAAGCACCTGTTCAGCATTCAATTCTCCTAACTTAAATGATTTGTGAGGTTTCTGATGTTTTAAACTTATATGCTCAAACCCCAGCTACCATCAAACTTTTGGGGACGGTGCCGATACTGTGCTTTTCACTTTGATCACTCTAAAAGATGGGGACAAATTAATAGCTCAATTATACAGACACTGAGTGGAGCTTTGGTATTTAAGGTATTTTACATCTAGTCTTCATAAGACAGATTTATATTTGGACTGCATCAGCTGACTCTGAAAACATCCAGAGTTAGGCAGTTTTGCTGGCATTAACCAAAAGATTGGGTAAATTATGGAACCAATAAAATGGCCAAGATTTGTTCTTTTCAGAACTAGTTGCTGCACTCCTGATTTATTAGCTAGAACTTCAAAGGTTTGTCATAAAGATAAATAAAAGAGCATGGATGGGAGCATAAATACACAGAGTCGACAGCTCTAAAATACACTGTTTACAGTGAACTGGGAGAGAGCAGCATTGCAGGTCATATTTTATATCTAGCAGAGCGAAACATCCAAACTGATATAACTGATAACTGCTGTGAAGAGTGCAAAACCATCTTCCTAAAGATGGAAAACCTCTGGGTACAGCTGACCAGTGTCCAGGTTTAAAAAACAAAAGCAGTCAAAGTGTTACAAACAGGCTGATGTTGACTGTGATCCCAGACCCTTCTCAACGCAAATGGACAGCCCTTTGGGAAGAGGAAGAAAGCAAGATCTCCCTCTTGCATGTGATAAGCAGAATGCAAAACCACAAGAAATAGCACAGTTAATTGATTATGAAGATTCAGGCATCAGGAAAAAAAACCAAACCCACTCCTTGTGCACCACCTTGATAAATTCAGGACTGAAAAAAATAATGATACTTTATCCTTCACAATTCTCATTCACGTACTGTACCAGAGCCATGTGAGCAGCTAACAGACAGATCACAGAATCATGGAAGGGGTTGGGTTGGAAGGGACTTTTAAAGGTCACCCAGTCCAACCCCCCTGCAGCAAGAAGGGACATCTATGAAACAAGAGAAGCAGCTCAGCCAATTCCACAAGGAAAAGAATCAAAGCAGACAGTGGCTCACAGATGACACCTGGTACCCTGGTAAGGTCAGTGCCAATTCTGCCATTCAATTTGCTGAGGTCAGGCTTTCACCACGTCCCATCACACAGTTTCTTGGCCACACATGCAAACAGTTTTTCACTTTGAGGACCAAGCTGTCATTTTTCACTTTGTTGCCCTGCCCTTTAACTGTCACTGAAGTGACACTGATGCATATCCCAGGAAACAGAAGGACAACTTAAAAAATTATTATGTGCCAGGAACTCGTTCCCTTTTAAATATTACAGTAGTTGAGCTGCTATTGCCTTCTACCTTATTAAGGCTAACATTTACAGTGTTGGCATGTACACAGTACACTCATTAACTACTTTTGCACTTACTGAGTCTGAAGTTACTATTTAATTGCCTGGAAACACTTTTTAAATTCAAGTTCTTCTCTGTTCACCCTATTTCTCTTAAAAATGAGTATCTATATCCAGTTTCACAAACATGAGGTTTTGTTTGGTTTGGTTTTGTTTTTTGTTTTGTTTGGTGTCTTTTAATAACTCTAAGCAATTAAAAGTGGGAATATATAAAGCAATACCAAATTTTAAAAATACTGATTAGAAGTGAAACTTTCCCTACACCTTGGAAAAAAAAAAGCATTTCAAGAAACACATCTCTGATTTAACAGAAAAACTATACCTAGATATAGTTAGGTGTTGGCATAGGATCATTGAATCTCCTGAGCTGGAAAGGACCCACAAGGATCAAGTCCAACTCCTGCCTATGCAGAGGACAACCCCAAGGTCACCCCATGTGTCTAAGAGCATTGTGCAAATGCTTCTTGAATTCCATGAGAGTTGGTGCTGTGATTGCATCCCTGGGGAGCCTGTTCCAATGCTCCACTACTCTATGGGTGAAGAACCTTCTCCTAATATCTAACCTGAACCTCCCCTGGCCCAGCTTCATGCCATTCCCCCGGGTCCTGTCGCTGGTCACCAGAGAGAAGAGATCAACTTCTGGTCCTCCTCCTTCATCTCTGGTGAGAAGTGCTGGCATTCTACAGCTGAATTCTGGACAGGAATAAAAACTAACAATCCTGCACTAGTGAAAAAGCACAGCCTGAAAAAATACATATTGAGGTTTGCCCTCCAAGGGATCAGATTCCAAGCAGAAACAACCTTGTCTTGGGAGATGAGAGCAGCAGAATGCTGTTGTGGGCAGCCCGGCTGGGGCTGGGCTGGCGATGACAGCAGATGTGTCAGTGACTGCAGGGCACGTTCTTCTGATCTGCATCTGCATGAACCAAGACTTTCTCCAACACTTTAAACCAATCCCCAGTCAGCCATTCCCTGCCAGGTGTGAGACCCTCCCTGTTCATGAAGATTTGAATAAGGCAGCAAAGGTCAGTTCCCAGAATTGATGCTCTTGGGGATCCAGCCTCTAAACTCCTTGGTGCCACACTCAGTATTTTCTTTGAGAGAGGTTCTCCCTACCTGCTTTCATGCATACAGCAAAGCCTTCTATACCTTTCACAGAAGGAGGAACAGCTGTCAGCTTGCTGGTGTTTCAAACAACATTTTCATTCACTCAAAGTCTTCTTGTTCACCTAGTTTTCAAACCAGTGCTTGTCCTTTTTTCTGAATCTAAAGACATATCCTCAATACTTAATGCATGGAGAATTTTTACTCCAGCTATTGCCACACATCAGCACAAAATCTGGTTGGGTGAGTTATCTCACCAGTGGCCACAGAGAATGGATATAGACCTCCAACATCACAAGGCACAGCAAAGAGAGGATCCTGCCATGCAGAAAAACATGCTCCCAAGCCCTGGCCCTGGAAGGATCAGTTTCTTAAAGCTGCTCCAGTCAGAGCCACAGGATCAGGGAGGATCCACAGAAACTGGGAAGCTTCCTGGGGAAACTTGCTTCCTCCCCATACTGCAGGCACTGAGGACTCACCAAAGACAGACTCAGGCTCCCTCCTGATTTTCCTCCTTATATCCAAGTACATTTTGGCCTCTAGAAAGGAAAATCGACTTCCTGGCTCCAACATATGTTCTAACAGTTCATTTTAACAGGAGCTTTGACAATTCACAAGGATTGGTGTAATTTGCTTCTGCAGACTTCTTAAATTCTCCAGATTTTAATTGAATTTAATTTCAATGGCTCTTTTATTACAATAACAATGGAAATAGCACATTATCATTCTGACTAAGACTTGGAATGAACAATGGTGCACTTGTTTGGCCAAAGTTTCACCATAACCCAGTGATCTGATGTTTTCAAACTTCAGAGTCCATAAACATATGTGTGGATGTTCTCAAAGGCTGTAGCCAGGCTGAGCTCATGATGCAAACAAAGGAAGCAAAAAAGCCAGTGCTCAAAAAGAAGTTTGATGTAATTGCTCAGTGCCTAAAAACACTACAAAACCCCGAGCTCCTTCTAGAGTAATGCCTCAAATGGCAAAGTGTAACCAATGACAAATGCAGTGAAGCTAAACCAAACTCTCTTAGTTTAGCCTTGCTTTTTTTTTTCTCCTTTTCTGAAATCCTTTTAAAATGTCACTTCTCAGAAAAGCCAAATTAACAGCCCCAGATCCTGAAATCTTCTGCCTAAACTTTCTACCAATGCCACTACATTTCAGAGCCAAGAGGGTTATCAGATTTTCTACCCATTTCCCCACTGACCTCTGTCAAAGCTGTGCAGAAGGGAAACATTAAAAGAGTAGAAAAAGACATGTGCCTGCTCTCCAATAGACTCCTCACTCCATAAAATCCAACAATATCAGGAATTCCTCAAATTATCTGCCTGCACTCAACTTAAAGTGGTTGAGTCTAAAGGTTCTGAACATTCAACATTTTCCTTGCATGTCTAAGACTGAACTTATCACATAAACCAAAATGTTGGCATTCACAGCTGAAGTTAGTCTTTCACTGTGATTACTGAAACCAAAACAATATTTTCTGAACAATCTGATAGAGGAAGTTTAACAATCCCAACTGAAGTTTTAATTAAAAAATCTGAAATGCCTCTTTGTAAGGCTTTTTTTTTTTATATAACAGTGCAAACTTCAATGACTACTTCTTTACTACAATAAAATCAACACTCTCCAAAACCATAATAATTTTGCATCACTTCTGACAGAGTTCTCAGCAGCTTGAGGTGTTCTGTGAAACAGAAACAGCACATGGCTCCCACTTGCATGCCATACTGAGGACCACAGGTATTTAAGAAAAAGCAGAAAAGATAGAAGTAGGTAGTGAGAGGAGATCCAGTGTTGGAAAACCAGAATAAGGAATACCACATTTGCAGCCACATCTAAACTTCCCACAGACTTCTAACACTATCTCAATATGCAGTCCTATGTTCTGTAGCTTATCATGGACACAATTCTACTCAAAAAGCCAGAAACAGAAGAAAAACAATAATCTGATAATTGCATAGAAGCAACATACAGCTTTCTCCTGTAGCTTTGTGCTCAGGTAATGAAGTAGGGTGACACCATGAGGCTTTTCTGCCTTTCACTATTACTGAGCAACACATCATCTTCTAATGGCTAATGAGCCTGAGTCCTTAAAGAAAAGGAATATACTGACACTTGCTGCAGAAATACATATTTTCTTGAAATTGAGCCATTTTACTGTCTCTGAACCTTACAAGCTATATCATTAGTTAATTTGAAAGCCACAGGATTTAAGGATTTAAGTAACTTGGAGAAACTTGAAGTCTAGAGGATGCACATTTCTAGGGAATTGCACACCGTGCTGTTCTCCTCTCGGTAAGCAATACCCATAAAAGTTTGATTTCATGACATCTCAAACACATTCCCTCTAGTAGGTTGGAAGATTGAAATCTTCCTAAATATCCAATTCTCAGCAAAAAAATTACACCCTGCCTCAAAGTTAAATGCAGTAAAATTGTGATATGAAGAAGCTGCCAACATTTTTGAATGCACTGTCGGTTACAAACGCCAAAGACACTTTGACTTCAGCTAAGTCCCTCTGACAATGCAGTCAGGGTTTCTTGTTGCCTTCTCAGACAGCAGTCTTCCTACTACAGTCTCTCACAGTGCTGCACAATCAAATTACCTATGCAAATTGGCACATCTTCAAGCAGCAGCAGCTGAGCTTAAATTCTAATGAGCCAATCCAATT
This sequence comes from Galbula dea, assembly GCA_013399015.1. Classification (NCBI taxonomy): domain Eukaryota; kingdom Metazoa; phylum Chordata; class Aves; order Piciformes; family Galbulidae; genus Galbula; species Galbula dea. The sequence continues at coordinate 748,057 of VWZX01010089.1, forward strand.
GTACAGGTAAACGTCTTCTGGGGTTGATTATTGGTGTTAATCGCACTTGGGGTTTGGGTGGCTTCTTCACCTACAAGAGCCTCAAAGTGAAAAACATCAACTCAATTTGGCTACAAGCTATTTGGCCAGGAAACTTGATTTTGGAAATATTTTGTCAGTTGTGAATTCTAATTTAAGTGTATATAGAATTGGACAGCCACGTGGTTCCACTTCACAATGATGTTTATAAGGGATCCTATTGCCCTTCACAAGAATTGCTCTTTCTTACAACAAAATTGACTATCTATCCTTGTTCATAATCTATCTCAGCTTTTATTGAAAGAGATTAAAGAAAGCAGCAGAACTTCTGTCCTCTATTTCCACAGCCCAGAGTCTAGCCTGGCCAAGAGCACACAGCTTCTGTACCCAATGGCACTGCAGTGAATAACTTGATTGTAATCCTTTGTGGCAACTTTGGCCTCTTAACCTGTATTGACCAGGTAGCTATTGATACCTAGCTCAGAGTGGAGTCAGTCTTCAGCACAAATGGACAACTGCTTTTTCAGAATGCCTTAAAATGGGACCTTTTTATGTAAAAAAGGCTTTAAAAATATACCTTTAAATTTCTTTATATGCTTCTTTTTTTTACAGATATAAAAATAAGACTGGAAAAAAACAATGCACCATGTTGAATTTTTACTTCAGTCATCTTGGCATGATCCTGCACTGAATAAATTCACAATTCCAACAGAAGAGCAGTTGCACTGGAGCAAGACAAAGGTCTACCTGGGATCCAGTTAATTGTCTTTATTATCAGCTAAACAAGGATGCCCACAGAAGAGAGGACGAACAGGGCACACAAACAGTGGCACCTCTCCTGAACACCATTATCAGGGAGAAAGGGTTTCCAAAGGCCAGCTCTACACCAAGACCTGAAGGTGACTTGGCAGCAGCAGAAGCTGAATGTGCTGACAGTCAAGTAGTTATGACTCATCCAGAGAAATGTTCCTCATTTGTAATCGCATCTTGAGGCCACCAAACCTTGACCACTTCTTTCCAGGACACATTGCACACTGCAATCTGCACTCAAATCTTCCCATTAAACTGCATTTCACTGCCTCCCCAGGACCTAAAATGAACCTGTTTCTATGCACTTCCCCACCAGTGGGAAGGATTCTGCAATCTGCTGGGCAACATTGCATCAATCCAAATAATGCCATCTACACAGCACTTGTAAGCTGAGGAGTGAAATGAGGAATTCAGTCTTTTATGAAGGAATTTAACAGCCTGTAAAGTAAAAAACTCTCTTTGGTATGAATATTTGCTTTCTGATCCTAAGAATTTGGAAATGGTGAAAAATTCAGATTGACTGGTCCCTGGAAGAGAAAAATATCTGATGTAACACTGGTAAATGGACTGTGGGTATGGGGAGAAACATCTGTTACTTGAGCAACTTGGGCCATACTCTTCTTTCAACATGGCAATATGAAGCACCAAAGAGAAATGACATTGGGCACAGAACATTTCTTTGTCAGCTAGACCTTTTGTGACTTGTAAATGAACTTAAACTGGGGATGCAGAAAACAAAACCAATAAATATTTTCTGGAGCAAAAGCACTGAGTGGAAAACAGATTGAGATACACATATATTTTCTTTTTTTTCCCACTTTAAAAAGAAGAATGTCTTCCTCCTTTCATATTTCAAATGCAAACATAAAAATGTTCTGGAAATCAAAACATTCCTGATGAATTTGTTTGTGCAAGCAGAGCAGGCAAGTGACAGCTGGCACCTGAAATTTTGTAGGAAATACCAATACTACCATTATTCTGCATTGTTACTGACCAGATGGTTATTCATAGGCCTTTTGACCTCAATTTGTTTTAAACTGGGAGTAGTAGAGTTGAACAGAATATAAGATAAGGTTAATTATTTTTTAAGAACAGCAATGTACAATCATAGCATTATTTTTTTTTTTCCTAGACTGACATCAACTTCAATACAAACCAAAGGCAAATTGTCTGGCAGGAAATGAGACCATTTCAGTTGCTGATTCCAACTTTTACTTCACATTTTTTATTTCCCTAGGAAGAACATATCAGCTATAGAAATCATCACCAAATTTTGCTAGAAAGTTCCCCAGAGAGTACTCAGTCTATATAGACAGGTAAAAGATTTATCTTGATATAACTTTGAAACCACATGGAAGTGATATCTTTGAAAAGCACCTTCTGTTAAAGGTGGGGTTCAGATTCCATCTAGGCAGTAGATATTCAAATAACAGAGTGGGAGTAACTATGTTTTCTCTTTGAACAAAGGCAACACAGAGGTTATAATCTTTGTAAAAATCACCTTTTCAAGACCCACCCAAAGCCTGGTGCATTTACAAAAACAAATAATTTAAGAAAAAATTAGGGAAAAAATCAGTTCAAAATGGATCTCAGTAGAGCTAGATAATAAAGCCTGCCTGGATATCTTCTCTTTTAAAGCAAGAGAGGAAAAAACTGGTCCTGAACACAGACTGCCACTCCAATTACAAATACAAACACCTGCACAGCCACAGTTCCACTAAACCCACGTATTTTTACTAGATGTAAACGTAGCTTATGGTATTTCACCTCTTCTTTTGAAGGATTCCAGACTGCCCCAGATCACCTACAGCCTTACCCCAGAGGCTTTTCAGTTTTGTCTGCAATGGTATTTTGTTATTTGTTCTGTAAATCCAGCCCACAAGACCTGTTAGCTTCCAGCTCCCTGCAGATGTTGCTTTGGATGCTGATAGTCATTTATATTGTGATATACCCATTTTAAAAGAAGCCAAAACTGTCTTTTCAGGTTCATTCAGAGAGAGAAGGGGCTGAAACTGTTTGAATGGAACTCTTTACTCCCAAAATTTAATTCTAAGAATTTAGTATTAAGCTCTTTAAAGACAGAGAGAGACAAACCCTTGATGGATAAAGGCACCTGGGCTCTGCAGAAGGCAGGGACGCAGTATGCGTTCTCACATACCTTTAAAGGTCACACACATTTATGTTTTCTGTTGGAAAGTGACAGTGTACAACAGGATCCAAAGAGTTTGTGTAATTGGTATGGCACTATCCTCCTACAACCTGCTTAGGAGCAGAGAGAGACAGATGTGGGAAAAGCTATCCAGTATTTCACTCGCAGGAGTAAGAGCTAAGGAAAGGATAAGACCAGATGTGCCCACGTCTACAGAGCAGTTTGTTGTGAGAACTGGTGCACTGAGGTTGGAATGGCAGTTACAACAGACACAGATCCACTGAAACAATCTGGGTCTGTTATTCTGCTTTATGGTGGCTCCACTCCCTATGTTGTTAGTGAGGGAAAATGTACTCCATCTGATGTGCCATAAAGAAGAGGAGGACGCAACCCGAGGCACTGTGTGCCTCATAAATAGGTGCCCCTCAAGATTTTGTCAGTATTGAAAGACCCTACTGAAAGCAAGCATTAAATAAAGTAAGTGGAGGACATGGCATCACAGGGAAGCATAGAGAAAACAAGACAAACTTGTTTGTAGGACAAGTAATGAAACTAATCCCCAGAGACAGACAGGAGAGCTGTGAAAGGAAGACAGCAACAAGAACAACAAAAAAGCACAATATAAGCCCACAAATTCTTGCTCCCCCATAAAGCTGCCAGAGCTAACTTTATCATGTTTGCATGGGACGTTGGCTGGAGTTTAAAGGAAACACTCACTACACTATATAGAGCTGGCAAGAAGAAAGGTTCCCTCCAAAGCTTCTGGGAGCATATGTTTTTCTGAATACATGGAATAAAAGTGGCTATTTGGGCCATTAGAATATATATACTTCTCAAATGTGTCTGCATGGCTCAATCAGATTTCTTCATTTAAAAATCTAATGCAAAGTAATTTTATTCAACTTTTTAGAAGTGAAATACAAACCATGAATAACCTCTTTCAAATCTCTGCCATGAGAGCAAGTTCTCTAAATGTTATTCTGAAGCACCAGATAATGACTCCCAGCATCTAAACCCCAAACCACTTGTGAAAATTCAGCCTTTCAAAGTGCTCTAACTCTATTACTTCCAGCTGCTTGCATCTGCCCAAATGTACTGAATCTCACAAAGCCTGTAAATCAAAAGAGGAAAGTGGAGGAAAATGAGAGTAACAGAACTCCAAAAGACACGTACTGAAAAATAATTTGCTGCTATTAGGGTCTACTGAATTCTACTTCTTTTCAAAAACACAACCAGCATTGAAGTTCCTAGACAGCTCTTTCCACAAGAGAAACCATTTCAGTCTTAAACTTGCCTCATGCTTCCAAGTGATTTCTCCTCTAAAACCTGCCCATTACCACAGTCAAGAATGATACTCAGAGAACTCTCACCATCAACATATATCCCAGTGAATGACATTTTAAATATCTGCATACAGAGAGCAAGCAGCATAAGACAGAGGAAACACTTCCTTCTACTCTACAAAGACAATCCATTTCAAAGAGGAAGCTTAAATACATACAAGAAGCCAGTTCAAGTAACTGCACATTCCTCATCAGATGCAAAGAGGTCAGTAGAAACTAACATCACATTTCAGTCACTTTGAAGATAACGTTTTCTGGTGCTTTATGATTTGAAGTATCAGCCAACAGACTGGCAAATGCTCTTGATTCTGTTAAAACACTTAACAAGGGTTTTCTTTAAATCTTAGAGCACTTTTCAGGTTTTTAACAATGCTTTTCTAGGCTTCCTGCTTATCTGGAACACAAAAACTTGCAATTGCAGTATTTCTTCACTCCCTCTGGATAGGTTTCTTTTTAACAAATATATAACTGAGATAGATAAAGCTCATATGCAAATGGACTCACTAATGAAGTCACCAGAACTGGCCTCTCTACCCTTTATCTCTGAAACATGTGTCCTTCCATCACCAGAGCTAAAGGACACTTGTTCCATTTGGCAATAACAGCAGTGCTCTCACTCTTCCCTTTTTGCTTGGCCACTGGAGAGCAACCTCTCTCACACACATGTAAGTGTTCAACATTTGACCTGCCTCTCCCTGCCCTAAAACAGTCCAGTCCTTTTTCTACCTCTTTGCAGTTTTTCAGCAGAACTCCATCTTAGACTTCAGGAGAGGGAACATTTCAAAGACTGCCAAATGCAAGGCTGGAAGCATCTCTTTAAGGGAAGTATCTTCATAGGTCTAATTTAAAATCTTAATTGTAACCCTCTAAAAGCCCAAATTAATTCACCATTTTATTAATTGTATAACTGTCTCCAGGTGGGAGGCATGCATGTCCATTATCATATAGGTGGCCTAGTTTCCCTTTATTTTTAATTTCCCTATATTTTCCCAAATCTGGAAATATGCTTTGAAGTACAGCTAAACACAGGAAATAAAACCACAGTTTCACTGAAACCAAAGAATTTGCTATAAAATTCAGTGGGAATATGATTTCAGTTTAAGGGCAGGTCATGCACTGGGAACAAATTAAAACCACTGAGAGATTTAAGACTAAACCAAGCTGAGAACAGAACAGACTATCCCTAAAATGTCCAACCTGCTTTGAAAACAGACCAGCAGACTTTGCCAGACCTCCCTGGGAGCTCCTCCACCTCTAGATACTGTGTGTATACAACAGCAAACAGTCATTATTTCAGATGCTCGTCCCAGGTAGAAATAGGATCATTTCACATAAAAGGTGGTTGGTGAGGTGCTCAGACCTGACATGTTCCTCACCACATTCTTAACTATTGCAGATTTTCCCAGCTTAACTCCTAACATGCCTGGGTAGAGATGATCTATTTAATCAGTTATCTTGCAATCTCAACACTAAGTCATGGCTAAACCACTGAGTCTTAGGACACACAATTACTAAATATTTGTGTCAATTCTCTCCTCATTAAATTGAATATATCAACAGAGTTCTAGTTACAGAATCCATTTCAACCTGAAGGAGGACTGTGAGATATGAGAACCTAACTCAAGGAAATAATTGACCTCAGTGAATCAAGTGTCACAAATGTGGTTTCCTCTCCAAGCTGCTTGCACATACCAGCCCCAAGCCCTGTAGCAAATGATCCATCCTTCCCTTGGCTGCTTCTTCTGGTCTTTCCAGAAGAGGACCATTTAAAAGACCTTTGCATTTGAAGAAAGCAAAACACAGACATGACTTATACCATTTGCCCTTTTAACATTCATGTTAATATTTTAGGGTGTTTTTCACACAAAGTAATTACTGTTTCTGTAGTTAAAAATTAAAATGAAAAATAAATCCTTGTCATCTCTATCCCAAGCATTACATATTTTGTTTTACAGCTTTAAATTCTAGTAAAAAATGGAGTCTTGTTATCTTACTGGTCCCTACTGGTTAGGGCTAGTGGCTACAGTAATGAGAAGAAAATTCTGAGGAAAAAACAAATTATCAACTTCACCCTGTTACCCCAGTGAAATACAAAGAGAGAAGCTCATATACTCTCCTACCAATAGCTCTGTTTGAGCCTTAGAAGGAACTCTGAATGAATAAAAAAGATACAGCACCACCCAAATTTCCCAAATCCAGACTAGGTGCAGAGCCACCCGTTCAAACTTATGTCTGGGGCTTCAGCAGAGCACAGCTAAGCCCCACCTGGGAGGCTCACAATTTGCATTGAACGTGGTGAAAATTTCAGTGACTCACACTGATTGAACTGGAGATTTTTTATTTTAGCATGTCAAGTGAGGTACAGAAAAGGGGCACTTCATCTTTTCAGGTTGTGCCTTATCCTTGCTAACATTCAAAAGACAATGAAGTCCTGTCTAACAGGAAAAAAACAACCAACAAATGGCATCAAGCAAAGCCTAAAATGTCAGCATGAAACATGAAGGCAACTTCTTTTTCACACAACTTTGACCATAAGGTGCCAACACTTCCAAAGCTTGCAATTTCAACTAGAAAAGGAAGGATTAGAGCCCTAAGATAGCCAACTGAAATAATTCACTTGCAATCTGCTACTGCACTCAAGATCCCAGGCTTTAAGAGTGAAGGATATACGTGGGTGACATCAACAAGCTCCTACAGGGAAAAGCCCACATCACACTGCAGAGTGTGATCAGAAAATGTTCTTTCTTTAGCTTCAAGAGTAAGGTAGCTAAATATTTACAAGATTAGCTCAGCACAGTTAACACAAGACTTCTGGAAATGTTGTCAGTTTAAAATTACAGCTCTCACTCTGGACAAACAATTCCTCAAGTGGAGGCAAATTAAGAAATTCTTTTCAACTCCGTATTAGCAAATTTCATGGTGTCCTCATGGCAGACACAGCTGAAGTTTCAGCATCACTCTTAAAGAGTTAAACCACTGCTTTATTAAGGCTGACTTACAGCCTCTTTCAAAACACTAAATCCTTTTCAACCAGATACATATGCAGCCAAACATCTAATTATATTTTGCCATACAAAGTAGTATGAAATAAACATTCGCTTTAAATATCATTATCTTAATTATGGTAATGGCTTCAGGAGAAACCCACAGAATTATGGCTGATGATATTATCTGCTCAGTCTTAGCAAATAATACACACTCAACAGCTACACAGTTCCAATAATAATGAGAAACAGCAGAACAGAAAGGGAACTATGGCTGATGGCTTCCTAACAATACAGTGAATGCTGCTAAAAATCAGTGGCTAAAGATGCTCTGCTTTCCAAGGAATTGGGAGTTCAGCCTCACTTTTTAAGCTTAGTCAAAAGAAGAAGGGTTCTTGTTTTTATCTTGATAATTTACATGTTGGTTTCCTAGCTAATGACACATTCCCTGCCTGGTTGGGATAGCTCATTACTGAAGGAGGGAGACTCCCAGAGACTGGAAATCCAGAAAGACTTTCCAAGAATTTTCCAGCCTCTATGCAATAGGTTGGACTCCACCACAGATGATGACTAGGGAGAAAACCAAAACAGGAGTGAGGAGATGGAAGAATCTGGTGTACAGCTAAACTTAAAGAATCTATGACTAGATGAAAAGACAGGAGAGGGAAGTGAATTAGGAATGCCTTTACTCTGGGTAGATGATGCTGCTTTGCCACTGATCTAGTGCCATGGTATTGTGCCTCTGGTACGTGTCACCAGGGCATAATAAAACATAAACACCGTGAATGATCCAACCACACCTCATTTCTGTCAGACTCCAGTGCTACTGAGGGACATGCACTGGACAAACAGCACATGCCCAGCCTGGTTGTCCCACACTTACTGAGTAAATCTGATGTTCTCAGGATGCTTCAGTTCATGCAAAACTCCCTCAAATGTGTGCTAGGAATTAATGAAAAGATGCAGATGTGACTCTTGCTAGTAAAAGGCCTTTGATCAAAATGTGCAAATGGATGGCACTGTTGTCACTTACACTTCAGAGAAGCAGATCAGCAGTCTTCATGCCATATGGTTTTCTGAACCTGAGAGAATCACCATCACTCTGTAAAACACCTTGATTTTGGTCTCACCTGCAGCTGACAAATGCCTGCTACTATAGAAAGGGCAAAATAGCTACTAACTAATCATAAATGGTTTTGGTTTATTTACTCAGTAACTAATATCCACTAAAAACACACTTTTTCCTTCTCTTCCTTCCAAGGACTTCAACAGAATTGCAGAAAGCAGACTAGACTGGGCTTCATAGAGACAATGAGGAGACTTTTTGCTTCCAGCAGCAAATCTCAGCCTGTTGTTCTCCCAATGAAGAACAGCTGGTTATCTACAAGGTGCATTTTCTGGACTGCCAGGGATGTTCTGTATAGTACACTTCAGCAAAGCAGGAGGAAATACAGAATGTTTCCACCATCTGGGAACATCCCCCTAGTGTCATTTAAAAAATAGGTTATACAAAGGGGATGCTAATGGCAAAGACCCTGATGATAACAGCCAGGCAGAAAGCCCTTCAGTTCTCAACAGCCTGTCTGGCCCTGCCAACAATAGCTGCTGCAGTGCTTCAGAGGTCACTGGCATGGGCAAGGCTCACTTCAGAAATAGTGTGTGAAGGTGAAAAAAATAGCCCTGAATTTTACAGCCTCCTTATAAGAGACAACAGATGGATGCAGAGTGATGTCAACTATTTTGTGAGTATTATGCCAAAGGATATTTTAAGGAAGGACTTCAAGGGTTTAACATATTTTAACAAATGTTTTCAGGGAGAATGGGGGGAATAACTTGCAGGCTGCAGAAAAGCTCTTATCTCAGAATGTAAGAGAGAGGCTGGCCCAGCTGAGGAGCTGACTTCTCAGTGTGGAATCATAAAGCAAATAGGCCACAGAAGTGAACATGGCCATCTGTTGTGCTAGAAAAAGGCAGTGCAAAAAGAGGAGTAAGATGGCCAAGGCAAGAGATAAGGATATGACCTTCAGAGCAGCATCAGAAACAGATAATAAGAGGCCACAACTGAATTTGGAAGAACCAAAATAAAAAATAAAGACAGCTGGGGTGGGGTGGGGTGTGGAAGTTAGGTGATGTTTGGACCAGAGTTTCAGTTCTGTGGCTAGGTAAATAAAAATTTAAAAGTGTTTATCTTAAAAACCTTCTAGCCTTAGACAAAGTATGGATGTGAGGCCCTAGAGAGATGCAGCAGTGGCCCCTAGTTACAGGATGAGGGGCAACAATATAGGTTGCACTGCCCAGTGAAAGGGACAGAATTATTTTGAGAAATATGATTGTTTAGGGGCTGAGGCAAAGATTGCAGAACAATAAACTTTATGCTTGGGTAAGGGAGAGCTCACCCTCGTTTATGCATGTGCTTTAAAGAGGTTTCTGAACAACAGACAGAAAACCCCTCCAAACCATAAAACAAAACCCAAACAAAACACCATAAAAACCCCAAAGCAAAACAAAAACTACAAACAAAAGAACCCCAAACCAAACAGTTTAAAATCATCATTCCCTCCAACAACAATTGGAGTGACAGCACTGGTGCAATTTTCTAACTAAACTATACTTTTATTCTTATGAGAAATGGTTTCCTGAAAGAAACTCCCTTAATGCATTAAGAATTATGTGCTTCAGTCAAAGATGCACAAAGAAAGTGAGGGGAGAGCTCTGTATTTCAGGCAATTTGATACGAGATGACATAGCTGTCACTGCTCATTGACAATATCTACTGCAAATGGCACAGATCCCTATGGATGCCTTTCAAAAGCTCCCACTATTTAATCTGCAGGCATTTTAATTAGAAATAAAAGTGATATTTTCTTCAAACAGTCTGAGAACAGGGTGAACAACAATGATCCAGACAAGTCTTAAAGCCCCTGAGGATAAGGCTTTCAACAAGTGATACGCCTGGCGCACGCTCACGAGCCGTGTGCGTAGCTTGGCATCTCAGAAGAGTGAATGGCAACAGCAGGAAGAGGTTTTCAATGGCTTGACAAGTGGGTGGTGTTTGAGTCATTCTCTAGAGAATCTGAGTATCCTGGTTGGCTCAGAGGGAAAATCTAGAGGTGGGGAAGGGAAAAAAACCACCCAACAACCAACCAGTACAAACACAAAACAATCCACAACAAAAACCCCCCCTGTTCCAGGAACTGTCTAGAAACTAGGAACTATGTCTAGAACATAAAATCCTGTCTGGCATATGTTATGGTCTGTTATTGAACAGAAACGTGCTGTGCCCACATGCTGCTTACAGAGAGATCACCCTACCAGTCATTCTGGGAGAATTCCTCTCCTCCTGCCATCCTGTGGAAGAGCTCCAAAAAATCAGCTTTGGGCAAACATCTACCAGGAGGTGAGGATGAAAACAACAGTGAAAAGCTCTTCCCTACAGCACTTGGGAAACCAGCAAGTAGGTTTTCTAGGCCAAGGATGAGCCAAAGCCCCCATCTTCTTCCCACATTGGTAGCCACAGTCCAGCATTGTGGTGTTCGGCCACGGTCCTGCCTTTCTGCTGGGTCAGCCCTCATGCCTTCAGAAGTCAGCTGCTAGTATTTTAAATGGGATGCACTGGCTATGTTCAATTTCCATGTTTATCCAGCTTTTGCTTTATCCAGGCTACTCCATCCTGCCAACCTCCCTGGAGAGCCCAGAGCTGATTGTCTTAGGTGGATTCTCCCAACTGCAGCTTCGAGAGCAGCTGGCCATGGCCAGCACAGACAGCAAGCAGAGAGCGCTGCTCTGCCAAACTGAGGCATTAGCCCTTTATCATTAGTTGTCACTTCCATCCCATTTTGTGACAAATTCCAGACAATCAAAAACATATCAAGCAGAGACACATATTACACAAGTCACTATGTTTATTCCAGGCTGTGTGCAACCTCCAGGAGAGGAAATACCTCTCTTCTGAGCAAGGCATCGAGTGAACACAGAGCTACCGACACTGCTACGGTTACAGAAGTGAACATTAATGCATGAAAACAGGAAGGTATTGCAGTATTGGTTTTATATTAAATTTCCATCTGGAATCAACTGTGTGCTGCAAGATGAACCAAGGGAACCCTGTAGTTTTCATAAGCAGGTAGCTTTCAATACCCATTCAACCTACCCTAACCTACCCTTTCAACTTTGTGGCTTTACAAAGCTACTGCTTCTCTGGTTTGAGACTCCAAGATACCACCTCTGACACAGGTTTTCAAGAGTTAAGAAATCATTTTATAACATAAATATTGACAGGTGGAAAAGCCAAATTAGAAAAATATTGTGGTAGGCTAAAAGCTAAATCAAGAAATGACCAGGTTGCTCCCATAACAGGCCCAGCTGTAAAAGCTTTGCAGACTCCACTTCCAGCCCAGCAGAATACTCATTTCTAACAGAAAAACACTGCAGAGAGGGATGCAAGCTGAAGAGAAGAGTTACAGGCAGAGCAGAACTCTCTGGGGTCTGTTTTTTGTCTTAAGCCCAGTATAGGTTCTGCCTCTTCAACAATTTTCAGTTCCCCATTCTATGCTGTGTTTCTCAGCAGCACAAGTCTCAAGATTTTTCCTCTGGAGAAATCTTGCACAGATTGTTTGTACCAGTCCAGCCACAGGCTGAGCAATCTGTTCCTGGGCTTTGGTTTTTGTTGTTTTTTTCCTTCTTGGCTTTACTGCCATGAAATCTTTAAAGGTACCACAAGCTGTTTCCTTCTACACCAGAAAACAAACAAAAAAATTATCCTGAAATTTTAAGCTCACCCTTTAAACTCTTACATTTCCCACCATGAAGTACATGCTCTAAGTGGATGTTTAACTGAGCAAAGAAAGCAATACAACAGCAGACAAAGATGGCTACCAACAAGCTGAGCATTTATCATTTTTGACACAAGGCCTTGCAAAACTCACAGCCATACAGAAGTATAAATTTGATTATAGATTGCAAAGTGAATTGCAAAAAAACCCCCATCTTTTCCTCTGCTACAGAGCCCAGACTTTTTAAGGAGTTTAGGTACTTGTACCAGGCATCTTCATGCAATCCAGAGACAAGTATCCTTAGCTCAGGTATTTTCTTAGATCTACCAACAGAAGTCTTGTAGCCTCTTGGTACTGCTAAGGGGTCAACAAACAAGGTTTCTCCTCCTGTGGCAGTCCAAGCCACCAACCCATTGCACCACATGTGATGCAGAGAATGTCCCATTCATTCCCATAATGTAAAATAATGCCTCAGAGGCTTCCAGAAAAAAAACCAAACAACAAACTTCAAACTTGATGTAATCCCAGTTTTCTATTGGACAATCAACACAACATTTTTGAGAGATAAAAGGGGTTTGACCACCTTTAGTTTGTTTAGGTCTATACTGTTTTCCCTTTATACAGACTACAAAGAAGCAGTGATTATCTGATTTATAAACCCCAACGAACCTGGGAGAGAGCCAGAAAGGACCTCAAGCCTGCTGGAGTCACTGCCCCACACACTGACCACAAAACTTCTCCTGTTACCATCTGCTGTCTCTCAGGACTGAGCTGTTAATACACAGTCACAGAATCTTGTTTCATGCCCCATAAAAAGTTATATTGTTGTTGCCAGGGATTAACTGCTCTTGAAAAATGGGAGGATGAAAAACTAGTTAACGGGAGAACAAACATTTCTAAATACAGATGGCTTGTTCCTAATCCCATGTACCTTTGGACATGTAAGTCAAAAACAGGGAGAGGAAGCTGCTCCAAACACTGCTGACAAGAAGCAAGAGCTGGTTTTCATGTAGAACCACAGAAAAAGGAGAGTTTTCCTGACTAAATTATATTAACTTCAGATAACAACACATGCTCATCAGGCAATCCTCAAAGGCACAAATAACACTCTTTTAAAACTCTTTATATGTTCCTTGATACATCTCTGAGCATGCAGTTAAGCATTTTTTATGCTGTACATTGTAAATTGCAGGCTACCTCACAAGACACAATTTATTTCTTTCTCTCCTGTAAAAGGGAAGGGGCCAGTGAGCAAGCATTGTTCTAGAACAGAATAATAAGTTATAGAGCTCACCTCTTCATGGGGGTTCTTCTCTTGGTGGATTTTTTTTGGCAGGTTTTGGAGTTTGTTTGGGTTTTGTTTTTTTTTGTTCCCTCCCTGGGGCAGAAAAATGTATGCTTTTAATGGAAATGAAATTAAAAGGAACATGGATTTAATAATGAGAAAGAGCTGAGGGAGAAATTCACATAATTCAAAACTTATTTTGTGATATCTAAAACGTTTAGAAAATGTTTTATCTTCATTACAGAACTTCAAGCAGTCCTGAGTTCCCCTATCTCTAACTTCAATTGTTAGTTTGCTAAATATTTTCCCAGAAGGAATATGAATTAAACATGAAAGGAAAAATTCCACTAAATACAGCCTAGAGAAAGCAGGTGCAGCTCTTAGAGAAGTGCCTGGCCCTGGTTCAGTTTGATGGTGTAAATTACATCTCCAACGTTCATGTTGTTGGCATTAGATTAAATTCAGAGTGGATCCTATGAAATCCCAAAAGTGATGGTGATGTAAAAATATGATAAGAGAAGGGAGAGCTGGGAGTGGGGAAAGAATGAAGAGAAGTGAGTGAGCATAGCAGCCTAATGTAAGGTAATGTAATGTACATGAACAAACAAAACCAGTATGAGTTAATAGTCTCCATTAATTCCTTTCCTTCCTATAGTTAATTTTTTGCCTAGAGGGAATGTAGCATAAAGGAGAATTCCTTGGTTTAGATTATGCTTCTGCTATCCAAAAAAAAAAATCTCCAGAACCAACGTGACTCTGGAGACTTCAGTAATTGGACCCATACATCACAGTGGGCTGTCAAAATAAACTTGGATTCTGCTTTGCAGAGCTGGTTATTTCCTAAGTGAAGACCTAGGAAGGGACCAACGCTAAACAGTGCCCAACGCCCCCTGCAAGGTGCTAAGTGCCTTGAATGTCCATTAAAGGAAGTGAGAATTGAGAGCAGATAGCACTTCACAAGAGATGCTAAAATGCTTTGCAACACTGAGCAACAGATAATGTCAGTTCCTGAACCCTTCCTTTCTTTTTTTTCCCTCTCCTTCTTAAGAAGGTCTGTGTGATGTCACTTTCATCCCTGTTCTTTAGCGGTGAAGACAGCACTGGAAATGTGCTTGTACACAGCACTCTACCATCTCATAATCCCCTCTGGTTTTGTTCTAACTGGCACATATTGATGTGAAGGACCAGGGCTCCCCACACTACTCATCACGGGAACCTGCTGAGCTGTGACAGCAGCTGAAAGAGAGTCAGGAACCTCTGTTCTCCCCAGCAGCAGTATTTGGCCTTTCAGAGGAGCGAGGTCTCCTGCTGAGTTCAGTTTTTTTGCTTCCAAATGCCAGAGCCAAGTGCATCACCCTCCACGCTGCATAAGGCACCTGGGATCCACGCTCTCCCCTCCTCTCCTTGCACAAGCAGTGAGCTGGCAATGACCCACTTCATCCATCCACCAGTGCCAGGCTGGGAGGAACTTTATTTGAACACATCTGAGATATGTCTATCCTGTTTGCATGACATCAAACAGCACGGCAAGGGCGATCTGCATGAAACACTCAGGTATCCAGGCACTTCCAACAAGGGAATGAGTCCCTGTTTGTGACATAGTACAACTTCAGTTGCTGGAGGGTGGCTCCTTACCAGTCCAAACATACAAATCAGCAAATGAATTGACTATAATCTGCTAGTTCTGAGTGCCTGGCTATAATGGAGTGGGGGATTTTGACAAGGAAATGGAGAAACAGACATTGGCTGTGGTGGACAGCATTACGCAAGGCACTTTCATCTTGGAAAATCACAGCTTGTCACATTAACAGAAGTACTCATTTCAATTTCCATGGTTTGGAGCAGCCAAAGGGAAACTTGCAGCTGATCTAAAACCAGGAAGGAATCTGAGTAGCTTGAGAGCAGGCACAGTATTTTCACAAAGCAAGTACAAGTGCTTTCTGTGACTATAAAAAATACTGCCATGACATGACAGACCTGATCTTTAATTGCCTCTGTTCAGTACATGAGCATTTGTCTGACACAGTGAACACCAGGAATAAAGCAAAGAGGACACCCTATGAAACAAGGGGTAGGCACAAAAACTATTTCATTAGTCAGTTTAGGAATAAACTGACTCTGAACAACTTCTTGTCCACTGCTATTTTAACAATCAATTACACCTTTCCTGTAGGATGCCATAATACACAAAACAAAGGCAGCAGCGAACAGACTCACTAAAAGAAACAGACCTCAAAAAAATCCATTCCCTGAAAACACAGGAGTATGAGGGGAAAGGAAGAGCAAGGAAGGGGGGGGGGATAATCTGTCTTAAATTTGGCAATATTTAATTTATACAAAGTTAGGTTCAAGCAAAATGTAGGAGGCTATGATTTCAGTCTATGACTCAGAATCATAGGCTGCCTGATATAAAGTGATGAGGCAGTGAAAATGTCCCTTTTCAAAGCACCAGTTCTAATTAATTGATTTCCATTTACTGCTTGCAAGTATAAAGCTTTGTAAAATCTTTCCCCCCTTCAAGTATCTGTCAAGGAACAGAATGCTCCTATGCTTTTCTTTCTCTTTAGAAAATATCTGACTTAGAGTGGGAATTGGTGAGACAAGTGCAAAATAATTGAGACCTGCAGAATCTCTGTCAGCATGAACATCCCAAACCACAACCCAGCCATTAATAATGTAAACTGCAAGGCTTTGGGAGGCCAAGAGCATCTCCTAGGATACATCCTGGCATCCAATCATGACCATTTCGGAGACAAGCACCACCGGGAACACCTGAACTCAGGAGGTGTACGAGTGCCGAAGCCGCAGGAGTCTGCTTACCAAGTGACATTAGGCAAGTGCAAGCTTGCAAATAGCACAGACAGTGCAAACAGAGAGAAGCTCAACATGATCAGATGGGGATGGGTTTATGAAGTTTGATTGTTGTCAGAAAAAGACCAGAAAAAGGATTTGTTAGAACATGTAAGGAGAAGGGCGACATTTCCAAGACTGAAACACAGTCTGTACATCCAGACCTAACCTCTTTTGGATTAAAAACACACACAGTGGTGACACTGCCCTGCAAGCAAGACCCTGATCCAGAAAGCAATTCAAATCTGCCATAGCTCTTTTGTGTGCTCACAGCCTGAGACAGAAATAAACAATTTAAGTAGCCAGAATGTAATAGCCTATAACACACCAACCCTAACAGTTTGCCTGCAATGCTCTATTAGAAGTTCTAGGGTGCTTTTAGAAACCTCCAGCTACTAAAATCAATTCCCTGATTCTCTTGTAAGTCAGAATTTGATGCCTGGCATCATACCTGGAATTGCCCATGAACCCTCAGCTCTCCCCAAACCTGCATTATCAGATTAAAGCTCTAGAGGACAATTCTGCCGCCAGATCCTGACTAAGTGGTTGGAGACAGATGGCAGATGGAAAAACAAAACAAAACAAAAAGTTCCCAGCCTTACTGCTTGACTTTCTCCACTGACCCAAAGGAGGATGTGGAGAGTTGTGATAAATGACATAAAAATGAGAGAAAAACAATCTAGCTGCACAGGTTGAAAAACTGTATCTTGCAGAGTGCTCAGACTGCTTTAACCAGGCACTGGGAGCTGAAGAAACAGGAAGGATTTGTGGAAGTAAAGACACTGCAGTGCTGTGGAAGAGGAGGTGTTCTCAACAACTGAAAACATTAGGTATGGTTTTAAGGATAACTATTAGGCAGCTGCCTAAACAGGGGCTCATATCCCATCTTAGTCACAACCCAGTGCAAGAAAGGAAAACTCTCCCAGAATCCAGAGATGAACAAGGAAAAAAAGGATAGGATAAATGAACCAAGTTACCCCACCACACACTTTCTCCTTTGTGATTTTTGTTTAATTATTGTCAAAGCAATCTATCTCCAAGTGTGTGAGCATAAAATCCAGGTACAGGGCATGCTGAATGTAAGAGCAATGTTAGAAACCCTCTGTTTATGATAAGTAGTGTAAGAAAAAAAAGCATTTTAGCAATTGCTGCCATATCCAAACATACAAATGAAGCAGAGACTCTGTTTACTACCACAGGGCAGGTGTCCTCATATAATCATGGTAAGTGTAAGTTATGACCTTACACATACACCAGAAGTGTATACATTTCTGCATATTGGTACAGTGTTAGCAAGTTCACACTGGTAATCACAGGTTTTACACCACAGGATGCTATTTGTAAAGACAACAAAAAGAGTAGAGGTGATGAAGCCAATCCTGACCTACAGCAGCCAAGGACACAATTTCCATTGGAGCCAAGAGAGCTGGAGTCACTCTACAGTCCCTGCTGCAAAGAGCCTGCAAAATAGATTCTTATCAGCAGTGTAGATGGAGTGGCATAAAAATGGTTGGACAGTAGGATGAGTTGAATGCAAAATTAGTCTGTCTGCATAATAAGCAGGAATCTACATAGGCTAAGCTAGCAATTTTCAGAGTACTAGTGTTTCATAAATCTTCTAGGTGAGGTGAGTTCAATGGGTGTGTTTTACCTCCTAAGCAATGAAAGATAAGTAGTGGATTATGAAGATATTAGAGATTTTCAAGTCACTTTAAGTTCTTCGTGTGATAAGGTTAAAGAAAGAGTTCCATTATGGTGCAACATTCAAGTTAACATGGAGATAACAATGGGCAGGTACTTGTTGCCTGATTAGCTGAACAAAAGAAAAATTAGTATTTGGAAGGAAAAAAAAGATTGGGTAAAAAAAATAATTAATCTTGAACACCTACACAAGTAGAGATGACACTTGATAAAGCTCATTCATTAGAATTGCAGAAGCACTCTTTTTTTAAGGAATTCACTGGGATTTCTAGACTCACATGTCCCTTGTTCTCTCTTTCTCTTAAAGAAATGTGAGATTTTTCACAACAATCTCCTCATCAATGAGAATTTAATGATTTAATATTATTTGTTGCTTGAGACCACTCTAATGAAGTGAAAGATAGCAGCAAATCTAACACAGAAAATAAGGCTGATAATTTCCTTTGCATGTTACCTGTCTGTCTTTTTACTTTGACTAGCAGAGAGTAAGAAAATGTAATTAATTCTCACAATCTATAGCTACATGTAAGTGACATATTGCCTAGGGCAAATAAGGAGAGAATTTATCACTGCTGTTCCTACTCCTCTGTTCATGCAAAAGGCAAATGCCTCTTTCAGAATGGCTATGCAGCAGTGAAACAGAGTAATCTCTGTTATTTGTCACAAACAGTAGAAACGCTGCTTACTTAGCGTTACATTGTTCCTAATGCATAGTAGTTTCATTTCCCCAAGAAGTGCAGGAGCATGTCATGTTCTTCTGGATACAGAAAAGCATGTTAAGCACAAAAACCCCATTGTTGTTAGCTATGCTTCTACAGGAAAGGGTATTTCTAGGAAAATCTGTTCCTCAAGCTGTCTTCTCTGCCACTGTAACCTGCATGGGAGAGAATACTGATAATGCAGCACAAGCTGAGCTTTTCAGAGGGGAGGAATGCTACAAAACCAGCATAGGAACCTACAAGCTCCCAGTAAGGCACATAAAGCAGTGCTGTTGCTCTAGTTCTTGGATTCTTTCAAAGCTCTACCTATTTCCACAGTTATGAGCTGTGGGATTCTGAAAATCACATGACTTAAAATCAGGTGACTTAATGTTTAGCATCAGGCAGAGCTGGACAGAAGGAAACTATGACAACTATTGGATTACCATTAGAGAGAAGAAAATCTTGTGTGTTCTGTTTACAGTGAAGTAATATTCACTACTGCCTGTGCAGGTTAAGAAATTGTTACAGATTTTCAGTGTTCACTCACAGTAGTCTCACTCCCCTCCCTAAAAAGCAGAGCAATTATTCTCTAGCATCAGACTCATCACCCAATGCAGCTGTTAAAGCAGCAATTTCTGGAGCTGCTATTTCTGGGGATGACACCAAAGAGCACAACTGCCAGAAATATCTTGGGGTTTTCCATACTCTTAAGTGCCCCATTTCAAAAACCCAGCAACTGGAAAAATCTCTGACCACTTACTGGATATTAAAATCCCCACTTCTGTGTGTTTCAACTTTATTTGCTGAGTTTTGGGGTAGAACAATGAGGACAGAATATCAATCTTATTTAGCATTGCTTCCCTTCATCAGTAATGGAAAATCAGGCAGTAAAAGCAGGTCACTTCTAATGGCTTGACTTAGCAGAAATTTCCTCAAGGGCAGTGGCCCTAGACTGCTGTAAAACATCTTAAATATTACAGGTCATTCCTGAATAAATATCTGGGAAACCATTCCAGCTTAGGTGATATGATAATCAGCTGAGAAGTATTTGAGATTAGCTTCTGAGTTCTTGGTGCTGCTAAGTGTGCATGTGAGAGAAGCTGCTGAGCTAACTCAGAGTACAAAATTAAACTTGGTAATTCTAAACAGGGGTAGGATAGAGAGCTAATTGCAAAGTCCCCTAGCATTAAATAATTCCCATCTGTCTTCAAAAGCACAGTATCAATCACAGTGACTCTTGCACTGGTCCTCCTTTTCTGGCATTCTCCAAAGAGGAAATGGGAAAAGTACAGAATGTATAAATCATTTTGATATAAAAAGAAAGTGCTCAGGCAGCCATATAATGAATCCCCAGCACTGTCATCTAGGTTAAAGGCCATCAAAAATTTGGTAAGGTCCTGAGTATAAACAGCACAGGATAATGGAAACCTGCTTTACTGCCTCACACAGCAATATGAAACTCTATCTTAAACACCCACAGAAGCTAAATTCTAAATCAACCCCTAAGCCAATAACCATAGTAAGATAAGGACTAAGCTGCATGTCTTACTCTGAATCTTACTTTGGTGTTTTGCATTTTAGCAGCAAATATTGGACTTCCAATTAGATTAGCCACTTGCAATTATTTCCATATTGTGACAGAGGGCTGGGAAGATTTCAAAGAGTCCTTCTGTCTTTCCCACTTATCAGAAAGCAGGAACTCAAGCTCCAAAGGTGATGCTATCACACACAGTACAGGAAGACCACAGGTTAGCATTCACCCTGAAAACCACACAGAACAAGTACCAGATAAAGAATAAAATGGCTTGTGCCTTGTTCAGAATAGAACCATGCCCCTCTCCATGGAAAAAGAAAAGGAAAGAAAATCCAGAAAAACCAGCTAGGGCTATTTTTAGAAATGAACAGGTTTTCTCCATCCTACTCAACACATGCCACCCTGGACAACCTCTAAGTCACGTCAGCAAATGTTTGCTGTGAACTCTGCAACATACTCTGCCTATAGTTGCATTCTGATTATTTGTGGTTTGCATTCTTATGTTTACCTAGAAGCAGTGGATCTTGATGTGAATGTAGAGATGACATACATTAAATACCTGTGTCCTTGAAGAAAAAAAATAATCAAAATTATGTAGATTTCCTTTGTAGTGATAAAAAGAGCTGATGCCAAATGAGACACTGAAGAGATCTGGGGATTCAACCTGGGTTGTGTAACAGCTCTTCACTGTTCCTCCTGCCTGCCAGGGACTGAAGAAATGTCTGCCCTGGGTGTTGGGATTTGCAATACCAAGGAGAAGTCTCTCCTTTTTCACATCTAAGTGGGCATTCTTAAAACTGCTCAGTCTGATCATTTACCCTTGCATGCATCAAGCTGCATACAACGAGACACATACATCTACATGCACGTATAATGTCCTCAGTAATAATGGCTTTGTAGTTGCCAATGAAAGCTGAAATACAAAGTTTGCACCTTATTAATAATGTCAAATAATAATAGTTGGCTTAAAGGACCCTGGGAAGATTCTTTGGTCAAAGTAGGAATCAGAACAATGGACAATTTCAGTAAGGACAGCATTTGAAAAGATCCAAGAGTTTCATTTTACACAAAATTATCACACCACTAAGTACTGATTAATTTTTTTAAAAGTTAATTAATATAATAATGTCAATTTCTAATATACTTTCTATCAAGTTGATAAATATTCATATTACTTTAATGCTGTCCCACAGAGATGAAGGAACATGACATACAGCTCACCAAGAAGCACACTCTGAGCATTAAATGTATGCATTAGAGAGAGAGTATTCAGCTATGACTATATAATTGGAAGCTCCACTGCGTGAGCTTTAAGAAGAGAGAGGCAAAAAGCCAAGGATATTTAATAACAACATTAACAAGGGCAGCAAATTCTACTTCTGCTTTTCTGCAATCTAGCAGCCAGTTGCACATTTTAGAAGTTATAGATTCCTCTCTCTAAGCTGTGGACATCGAGGTAGTGCTTACAAATCTGAAGATGACTCAGATTAGCTTGCAAAATGTTATGCTTTCATCAGGCACCATTAGTCCTTCTAAAACTTGAGATGTTTTTATTACCTAGTGTTCTCTCCTGGTTCCTTCCTGTAGGATTTTCAGTGATTTACCTTGAACATATTGACTTTCACAGCATCCAAACTGGATATCCCTATCTTTTTTTGGGCATTTCTTTGCTCCTTTGTCAATTGAAAAAAAAAAGACTTAAGGCACTTCTGCTACTGACCAAATGTTGACATGCAGCTGGGACAATCTGATTCAGATCTTGGGATGCAAACCAAAGTGATGCCAGTAATGAGAGATTAAAAGCTGAACTAAATTAGTGTTCTTCTCGTGGCAATTTTGCAATATATAGAAAAAAATAGTGCAAAACCTCAAAGTATTAATAAAGCAGAAAAACCTCAAGGCATTGCAAATATCAGAAAAACCCCAACAGTTCTATTGATGTGG
This sequence comes from Galbula dea, assembly GCA_013399015.1. NCBI lineage: Eukaryota > Metazoa > Chordata > Aves > Piciformes > Galbulidae > Galbula > Galbula dea. Next base: position 770,148 of record VWZX01010089.1, read on the forward strand.
CTTTGAATTTGCAGCAGCTTTTCCTGTGTGCAGGCAGCAGAAATGGACAGTTTTGCCATTCTCACTAATGCTTTCCTCTCTAATAATGCTACTGTGTCTGTTTGTCCAAGTCTTTTCCCACTCCATAAACCTAGAAGTCTTGGTACCTCCCTTACTATAGCACTAGAAGCACACATTTGGTACTTGCAATGATTTTTGGTCACATGGAACAATTCTACCAAATGTGGAGGCGGGTCATCTGTGACTAAATAAGGTGTACAGACCTTGTCTCAAGACAGACAGCCCTACAGCAGAGCCCATCTGGCAATGAGTTTGGGCAGTCTGATCTCTGACAGCTGTGGGATAAATAATACAGAAAGTCTCACTTTTAAATACCCAGCACTAAGTTAAGAAAGTCTCCAATACCATGGTGTAAAGATTGACTGAAATGACTTTCCTCTATAAGATCAAACAAGTTAAAAACTTGTTTTGATGGATTAACAGTCCCATAGAAGGCATTAAACCATAGTAGGAATTATCTGTTTTCACCCTCAGTCCTAATAATTTAAGCTATCAAACTCCATATCACATGCTTCAGGTAATTTGATCATACATCTACATCAGATCAGATAAAATCTGCAGTTCTAGTTCATGCAGCAATGCACAGATCTAATATTTATAGGTATAAAATTGTGGTCTAAACTTCTAGTTCCTATTGTTGTTTAGCTAGCAGGCAATTTATCCTGTCTTTTCCTTATTTCTTCAGAAACCCATCAATAATTCCCATCCACATCAGCAGTAATGGTTCTGAACTCCATCAGATACTCATTCAAAGCAAGTGTCCCCATCATCAATCTCACTCTCAGGTAATCCTCTGATGTGGAGACACAGGTCCACATACAATTCCTGCCCTAAACTCTCTGGCTGAGGGTCACTGAACTAAATGTCCATAAGTTCATGGAAGAAATGGGTACTTATCATAAATTATAGTCAGGTGGGTTTAAAACTGACACACAGCATGCCTTTTATATCTCACTTAGAGGGGACTTTCTAAAGAATAAGCAATAACTTTTACTATTAAATAAAATGTCTAGTCCATAAAGCTTCTGTTATACCTTTCAAAATGTAATTTTTCCATGAGTGCACTGCATCAGCAGTTACCCATTACTGTGGTTTCTTTGATTTAGCTGAAAGTGGTAGAGGCCTCCTCTGCCAGTGTTAATGGCACCACAGTAATTGCTGTAGCTCTCTAGGATAAACATGAGAATTGTCCTCAATTTTCATTGCCTCTTACTTGCATTCACTTTTAAGCTTGGCTTTTGATCAGACCATTGCTAGCTGCACTTTCCATGATTGCTGAAAACTTTAAAAATAACTGTATTTCATTTTCATTCTATTTTTCACTAGGAATTTAAATCTTGTGATTAATGAGACTTCCAAAGAAGCAGTCCTGAACCTGGAATTGGCAGATGAGATGAACAGAATACACTGAAGTCAAGGACACATTTCAGCACGTACCTAGCTATTGACTGTCATGGTTTCACCTAACAGGGACATTTGGCTGGTCAGGAAAGAAACACAGATTTTGGACTGTCCTAGAGGGAATTGTCATTCTCCCTCTGATACTCAGGATCCCAGAAAAGAGGTGACCAGCTGAAAGGACACAAGCAGAAGGGCTTGTAACTCACTTGGAGACTAACTGAGCAATCATCACTCAATTTTGTCTGTTCTTGACAATGTTGTGGGAAAACTGCAGATTGGAATTGACTGTCTGTAGTTGAAGGGCTCCTGAAGAATGTTTCCAAAAAAAAGCTGTCTTGCCCCAAAACCAAGGAAGGTGTCTCACATTTCTCTTATGACACAGACAACATATAGGGAAAACAAACTTCTTGTGCACTCTCAGCTCAAGAAAGGGGAAATTTATGGAACAGGGCTTAGGGCAACCAGCCAGCCAAAGAGTCAAATGCCAGAGGTAAACGAGAGCAGCAGCAGCAGCATGGTGGCTCCTGAGCCAGGGCCAGTGACCAGCCTCCCACAACAGCCACTGGGCTCTTGTCCTGTCTGAGACCTACAGATCCACCTGAAGGATTGTCTCTTTCCTCAAGGCTCCTAAAAGGACCAGAGAATTTGGTTTTGCTCTGTTATTGAGCATGTTCTAAGCACTTCCAAGTCCTCCAGTGGATAAAGCTTATGCCAAGTTCTGAACCATGTAATAGACATTCCAGCCTGACATTTAATCCCGTATGAGATACTTGAGTAGGTCTTCACCAGAGCAGCCAAACCAATGGTCTCATAACATCTGGCTGCAGTCTGGCTTACGTTATCACAATGCATACAAACAAGAGCAGAGCTGATTTCATTTGGATGATGGGGTCATGGGCATTTGGCAAACGCTAGGCTAAGTGTTATCGATCACGCACGAGGAAAGTGGTAGAAAACTGCTCTAGTCAATAGGATGATGTCTCAACCTTTTTGGCAACTTGACAAATGCACTGCTCTTTTTAGTTGGGTCTCTCATCCATAGCTGATGTCTACATACACCAATACCCAAAGATCTGGATTATGACAGGATGGCAGCAGCCTTGTATACTACCAGAACTTTTGTCTGATCTTTTCTTTTCCAAAAAGCATATCGAACATACAGGAGACCCTGAAACTGCAATGACTGCATTAGAAATCTGATTCTACAACTTCCTACTGTAGAGAGCCTTTCTCATCTTTTATTCACTAGTTTAACTCACTTAAAACCCAAGTTGAAACTATTCTGAGCTAGGCAAGCAGCACTATACATTTCAGTCGTTCACCTGAATGTGTTACTCAAAGAATATCTTCCTAGCTGTATTGTTCATTTTTGTACTAGCTGTGAGAAACAACTAGTCTTGACAGTTTCTAAGATTTAGATGTTTGGTGTTAAATGATTAAATGGTTTAGAAGGGGAGAAAGTTTTTGAAGAAGTTTTTAAAATTTGTGTTAGCAATTATTAGGCAAACATTTTCTGTTTACTATAGCACTTCTGATAATAATCAGGAATAGGGCAAAACCTCCTGAAACCATAAAAAGTCATTAACTTGTCATCTTGCTATAAATCTCCATCCTCAAGTATGTTTTTCAATTGCCAGCTCTGCCAAGTGGAAGATCTATTATTTGTTCACACAGCTGGATTAGAAAGCTATATCAAAACACATTCTTTTGCTGTACCTTAAAACGTTAGCTTATACCAAGTGGTTGCTGCTTATGACTAAGTTACTGTCTGTCATGACAATTTTGGGCTTCTTATTGCCAGCTGGAAATTTAGATCCTGTTACTGCAAACATAAAGACACATACTGAAAATATTTAGGTAAATCAGAATCATTAGAAACAGGCTTGGCAATAATGAGGAGCATCCACCATTTCATAAACTTTCACTGGTTTGGGATCTACAAGAGAAGAATTACCTGAGACTCATTTTGCACTTGTAGTGCAAAGACTGAGGGGATCTACAGAGGTTTGAGTGCTGCATATACCCCAGGCATTGCTAGATGCTTAGGTAGTCACTGAATAGAGAAATGTGAGTCCAGGGGTCACCCTAGAGATGGAACCATTCCTAACACAAGTGCTGTGCTAGCCTTCATTCAACCTTTTTACCAAGGACACTTCAGTAAGAGCTTCTTAAAAACCTTAGTACCTCTCACTAAGACTACTGACAGTCCTTCAGGATTTAATGGGAAATAGAATCACAGAATTGTCAGAGTTGGAAGGGACCTTAAAGATCATCTAGTTCCAACCCCTCTGCCTGGCAGGGACACCTTCCACTAGATCAGGTGCAGGTGCTTAGTCCCTTGCAAAACAAAGCTGCTTCTACGGTTGTCCGACTTCAGACATCCATGTCAAAAAACATCTCTAATCTCTCCCCCAGAGAAAGAGAGAGGCAAAACGTTGGTCAAGAGTGTTCTCTTAGCATGTTATGTGTTCTCTGAAAGTCTGAACTATTTTTAAGTTGCAGAAATGCTCAGAAAGGTTTCGAAATTTTGTCACATACCTCCACTGAAGAAGATCAGTAGCTTCACACAAGCTTTTTATTGCAAAGAACATGATTACAAGGATATTTCCAAGTCAAAATTTCCCTACCATGCCTAAAATTCTCATAGCACTACCTTAGGTCTGTGGTCCTGCAGACATACAGATATTTCTATGCTGCATCTCTCACCAAATGGAGCTTTAAGTCACTTCATCAGAGCCAGAGTCTTGCAGATGACTTAGGAAAGCCCAGGTAGGTGCAACAAGGCTTCAGCACCTGAGGGTCAGCCTGCCCCACTGTTTCCCTCAGTACTCAGACTTCCTGGCCATAAATGCAATACTCTGGCCTTCAGTAAGGTCTTGAACATGGTTTCCCTGCACCGCTTTCCCAGGCTGGCAGCAGTGGACAATGCTCACTGTAGGCTCATGGTCCTTAATAACATAGAGACAGCAGCACTGCCACTTGCAGCAAGGCAATAATGAACAGCTCAAGAGGCAGAACTAGTTCAGTAAGCCTGACTACAGGAAAGGGGGAAGGTTTTCCTCACTGCTTCATTGAGAGTGACATGTGCTTTTGTTCCTCCACTTGGCATCCCAGAGAAAGAGTTCTGAGAGGAACAGCACGTGAGAAGGACTTTCTATCAGTGAAGGAGAAGAAAACCACTTTTCTTCTCAGTAATGAAGGTGATGACACAACTAGTGCAACTTAACTTGGCAGCTCCTCTGAAGTAGCTTCAGGAGTCCTGCTGCCATAGAAATCAGGGCACAAATCAATCACATATTTAATAATGGCTGTAAATATCAGAGATTCTCTTTTTAACACAGTGAAGACTACAACAAGCCTGTGGTATCAATCTGCCAGGAGAGACCCAATGTGAGAGAATTAGGTGGTGCAGTCTTACTGGATGAGATGATGGTAATGTGCAAAGACAACCTGGACATCAATATTAAAAAAGGCCAATCCTTTTCCCCTTGACTCATAGATACAGTGATGAGAAACACCAGACTAATCCCACAAGGAACTCAAGTTACTTGGCACTGCCCTCACACCCTGCCCTACAGGAAAGGTGTACAGATATGTAGACCCACATGTCCTGGCACTGGGGTGAAAGAAATCCCACTGCAGCTCTCAAATCTCCCCCTGAGCTCTTTGGAGCTGCTAAACTGTCACAGATGTAGCAGGACAAAAAAGAAGAAGTGCTCTTTTCTCATCCCAGTTTTTTTCCTTTCTTAAGTTGGAGACCTCCAGGAAGGATTTATGCTATAAAGGGTGTCAGTGCAGCCTCTGATCATTTTGGTAGGGAGTGCAGGTAATTCTGTGAACAGAATAAAAAGCAACTCTGTAGATGTAGCCTTAGAAATCCCACAGCCTGGCTTGCTGATCTGACCTGAAGGATCCGAGTCCATTACAAAGCTTCCTCCTCTTTTGCCTTGCAAGCACCCATTTAACAGCAGTCACAACCTATTTTTTGCACTGAGAAAATGGAACAGCAAAATTTGTCACAGATTCAACTGGAAACTACATTTTAATATGAATCATGTATTTTCTAATCCCCCCACATTAAATTATTCTCTGGATGACAAATCAGATATCCTTTTATTAGCATATTTCATTTCTAAGCCTTTCAATACACAGAAATAATGTTTTTTAGCAAGAGACAGCTCTTAGACAATGAAAAGATATTAAATTTTAGGTTTAAAAATTTCCTTTCTACTGGAACTCCATATATATTGAGAGGGTTACAGAACAATTGTGGTACCTCAAGATTCATTAACTGCTGATCTCACTAACAGACAGGCAAGAGAGAAAACGAGGAAGGGAACCTTTTGAATATTTCATTAACTCTGATATTCAATTATTATAACAATGCCACTCAGGAGACCTTGCTCTGAATTTCTGCTAGAGATTGTTATTTTAAGAAAATGATAACTGATCAATTTGAACACCCACAAAATTGTTTTGCAGTTTCATTAATAACACAAATTACTCATCCTCCCTTTGAAAACAGGAAAAAACTCTTTCTGTTGCACTAAGATTCTTACAATTTGAAGCAAAGTCACCAAAAAATGTGAAACTCATTTTATCATGCTGCATAAACAATTTCTGTATTTTAGAGAAAGGAAGATATACAGCAAGAGCACTAACAGTTTCTTTCTTTCTTTAACCTAACCAAAGCCTATTTACAGGATACAGTAGTTCTTTCAAATGATCTCTATTTTCCACATTATTCTATTTCTGGTCAAAATTTTCAACATTTCTGCCCTATTCTCCTGTAGATTTCAGTAGCTTGCAGCAGGTCTTTTCCTTTTAATTATTAATAGGCACATTTTTACTTTTCATTAACTAGACATCTACAATATAAATAGGTCCTATGAAATACTTGCCACATCATTAAAAGCCCTCAGCAGACGTTATCCTGAGAAGGCTCTTGTATGAAATTGATGCAGCATTGTTTCCCCCACTCCACTTCCCACTCTCTTTAGATATCTGAAATTGCAAAGGGAAAAAATGGTTTAATGCCTTTCCATTAAGCTAATTAGAAGCAGAACTGCTTCTGAGGGTAAATTAGTAATAACAGCTCCAACAATAGACCCAAGGAAAGAAATCCTGTATCTCAGCTGACGGAAAACCACTCGTCAGTCAGAGGCCTGGCAATTGAGCAAAAAACAAAAGTACACATTTATTGCTGAAAGTATGTAAGTGATCATCAGTCAGAGTGTCTTCAAAGGATGTACATGCCTTATGTCCACTGGAATCAGCAACTGTTTGGCACTTTCTTCCCTGTGGAGGAGGAGGAGATGCCCTTGGCATCTGTCTTTAAGTACCGGTGAGACTCTCCAGTGCCTGCAGATGACAAAAGCCTGGGCACCACTTTGCATCCTACTGTTCAAACAATGTGACCTCAGCACGTGTCTCTTGAAACATTCCAGCTTTGGCAACAGTTTTACTGCAGTCAATACTAAGATATGATTCACAGATGAATTTTGAGGCTCCTCTGTAATAGCAGAGTACTCTACCGCTAGTCACAATTACATTTCCACAGTTCTATTTAGAGTTTAATATGCATATGAAAAAAAGACAGGAGGTTGCTGTTCTCCACAGTAGTCTTTACTTTCAAAATGTTAATTATTTTGCAGTCCCATATCTTTGATGTAAAGATCCCATGTCACAGCCACAAGTGCTGGTTATCCAATTACACACAAAGAACTCTCTGTATTTTGAAAAACACAGTTAATGCACACATTTCTCTTCCTGAAAGCCAATTGCCTTTAATTTCATTGACTTCAGCAATAGTGGACAAGCAAAATTGTCCCCAAAACAAAAGCAGACAAAGCCATCCCAAGACAATCCTTTTATCTGCAGCTAATAATTACATGCCATTAACATTCTCTGGAAAAAATTCACACAAAACCCACACTGAAGCTAACATCAATTATGTTCAGCAGAAGCTAAGCCATATATGAAAAATGTGTCTGTCCTGCACGTAGCTCTAGCCTCAAGCCAAGCTGTTGCAGTGTAGTCACACAGATAGCCATTTGTAAAATTATTACTAATAGTTAAAAGGTATTAGAACAAGCTTTATTCCAAGCTTCAGGAATTCTGGTAATCCTTCTGTAGTACTGACAAAAAAACCCTCACCCCAAACCAAAAGCTCAAGCACATATGAGTTCAGATGCTCAGGTGGCTTATGTCTTACGTCAAAGTCTCACGTTCTCTATTTGTAAAACCAATGTCACCTGTCAGGACCTTCAGAAATTCCTTGGCTCATATTTGTGAAGAGCCAAGTGCTAAAGTTACTCTTTGATGCTGACTTGGTGAAAGTTCTCACTGTTCAAGGCCACAGTCAAATGAGGCTTGCAAACAAGCTGGTCACTACCAGACAGGCCACAGGATGACAGACTGCACTTGAAAAATTGCTTTAAGAGACAATTCTGTTTGCAGTTAACATTCTCTATAGAGAATGATTGTGCTTAATTACTGTTAAATAAATACACATAAACAGAGAGAATTAAACACATAATTAATAAGCTGCTTTTGTCACAGGAAAGGACTTTTGTTCATTGAGAAAGACTGTCTTTTCCCCCTTCAACGCCACTATTGGAAAAGATATTTAGTGTGAAAATTAGATACATAGACAAATTTTTTCTCTCAATAGATAAAACTGACAAACATATAAATTTGCTTTACTTTATTTTCAATATAACCATTTTGCTTCAGCAAAAAATACCATGTTTATTAAAGGTTCAACGATCAAAGATAAACTAATCTTTAACTACTGTTGACAAACGATTGCTTGGGGACTCCTGCTCCTCTAATAAAGTCAATCTGTGCTCCCCACATTTCCCCTTGCCATCACACCATAAACCACATTTATAGCATCTTCTACGCAATGCATCACCAGGCACTTTACATGATAAAACTAATCAGCAGATAAAACACCACTGGAGCTTGCAACACTGACATAAAATTCAACATCTACTCAAGTTTAAATCAAAAAGATAAGTTTTCTGCATCGATTTGCAAACTAAGAGAAACATGCACCCCCTGCACTGGAGTATGAAAGAAGTTCAGTGATGGGGAGCAGAGCAATGCAGAGCTCACATTCCATAAAGCTTGCATGCAAATCTCAGAAGTTACTTTAGGAGGTTTCCAAGAGCCTAACACATACACAGAATGAAAATGTCAGATGCTAAACCCATGCAGCAGTCAGTGTTCTAAGAACACAGGCTTTAAATGTGCATTAGGGCCTTGGCCAAAAACAATCCCAATTCTTCCAAAATTGTCTGAGGATTGCTTGCATTATCTCCATTTGGGAAAGTAATAAGCAGCTGTTTGTCTCACTACAGGAACTGTTAAATTATTCTGTTGAACCACCGAGAAGGTAGAGAGGCAGAAGTAGTTTGGGAAGTAAACTACCTCAGCCAAAACCTGAGGAGAAACAAAATGATTCCACACTTAAGATATTTTGAAAATGACAGTGTAATCTATTTCAGAAACATTTGTTGGGAACCTCACACTCCCATCCTCACTTATCACAATTTGTGTATATAATTACACAAAGTCACACTATTCACAGATAGAAATGAAGTCCAGAGAAAACAATTAACTGTCTTAACTTCTAGTTGAGTGAGATTGCAGCACTTATCTCAGTATTAGTAAAAATACTCATCTATGGGAACAGCACTCCTGCAAGAGTGATTATCAACCAGATTATAAAGGCAGAATTTAAAACTCCTAGAAATCAATCATTGGTGTACTTCAGGGAAGAAGGAGCTTTAGGAGGCTGAAAAAAGCAATGAAATAAAAGTCAAGACTCGTGAAAGTCCAGAGCTCAGATGAAAAACAGCTCTATTCCACAGTGAGCTGAGAAAAGGAGGGACCTTTAGCTAAAATGCTCTCAACTACACAGCATTATTTAAATAAACAGTAGCAAAAGACACACTTCATGTTGAAAAACAACAGTGTAGCAAGTTCTTCAATGTGGGATGAGGATGTATCACAGGCATCATCCTAGGACTTTATATAGAGAAAACAGTATTCAGGGAGATGTATGTGTGAACAAAACCAGCCTGAAAAGTTTTCATACACATTGTCACATGGAAATGTTTTAACTTGCAAAGTCAAATTAAAAGATTTCTCCTATAGGAACAAACAATAAAGGCTCAGGGAGGGAAAAAGGAGTTGAGGTGGAGTGGCTAACAAGGCCAAGGGATGGCCAAGCCTACTAATAATACTAGAGGCTGTAATAACACAGCAACATCTTCTGAGACCTAGCTACAATTCTATGTATTACAACTGGATTTGCAACTCAGCAGTCAACATCTACTCGGTCACACACTGTGAAAGTGAACACCACCTCTAATTTTATTGTCCTAAACCCAGCTGACATATTAGCAGGTACCAGTTAAGTCTCAGTGCAGTAACAGTTTGTTACTGCTGCAGTCCTTGTAGTGCTTGGCTTTTATTAAAAACTCAAACTATACCACCTGTTACTAGCAACACAAAGCAAAACCAAAAGGTGTGAGTCCACCTGATACATCTCACTTGAGTTTAAAATTGAAACAGAAGGGTCTGCACTCAAAAGAAGGAGTTGGCTACACGTTGTAGCTCAAAAGCTCTATCCCCACCCGGAGCACTTGTGTCCTGGCAGGTAGCTTTAACACTATCCCACCCACATGGGGTACCAGCACATAGCTGCACTTGGACTGCTCACTTCAGTGAGACCAGGTGTTCCACCTCTGCAACAACATATATAGGCAGAGAGCAGTCTGCCTTGACCATGCTTCCCTTTCCTCTGATGGAAAGAGGCCCTATGGTATGAAACAGGGGTCTGCAAGGGACAAGGCAGGTTGACACCTGAGATTAGCATTCAACTGGAAGACACAGAATCTGACTCTATTTGAGTAGCTGCTCTGTGAGCACACTCAGAAATGAGAAACAAGAAAGTGTTAAAAAAAAGTACACCTCGATATGTGGCTTAAAAATCCTTGTAAAGTAACCCCCAATCCTCTTATATTTCCTAGATCTGATCCACACAAATCATGAAGACAGTAACCTTGAATATGGCCAAATGACCTTGCAAGATACAGCAGCAATATTCACGCTGTGGCTTATGACCTTGCCAGGTGAAAAATGAAGGGCTTCAAGGTGCTCCTATAGCTCCTCACCCATCTCCAAGAGTTGAGGCAGCAGACATAGGAACTGCAGCATCATCTGCAACAGATGTGGTATCCTGTATGCTCGGACAAATTCCCTCACAAAGAGCCAAAGAAGGGCTGTGAATAATTACAGGGGAACAAGTAACTATTACAGGGAGCGTGGCCTGCAAGTTGAATACCAGTAACAAAGAGCTAGATTGCAAGGCTTTGTGATGAAGGAAGAGTGAAAACCCCTGCTCAGTGGATTGTGGTTTGAAAAGCTCTGCCTGAATGGGCCAGAAATTTACATGATGATCAAAAGGTAAAATAAGGTTAGCTGAAGAATAGCAGAAAGGCACTTCCATTTTTATAGGCAGGATGGGAGATGGCACGCTGCAGGCAGAAAAAGGTGGAAAGGAACCTGGGTGTTGCAAATTGAAATTGAGTCACTTGTCATTAGACCAAAAATTCAGCTTCAGATTTTTACTGATATGCAGATGTTTGGACACTGTCACTCTAAGTTTTAGGATGTCAATCAAGGTGCACCCCCAATGGTCTGACAGGACAGAATTGTGACTGTTATCTTTGTTTACAGAGGATACAGGATGCAAAGGCAACAGAAGCAATAAACTGAAGATCCCACTTACACAACTGGATGGCAAGGGGTCCTGAGAGTACTTCTGCTTTTTAAGTGTATTATCTCTGCCACAAAAATCAGCCTATTTGGTGCCAAACAGTAAAACTACAGATAGCTGTACATGCATCTAACTGTGAATATGAAGACTCTTTTAGAGAGCTGCTCGAACGTCAGCTACTCCTGTCCCACTCCTCTCCACATTCAGCACTTGCCTGGCTGTGTTAGTAGGACATTTCTATTAATAGACAGATCTCTCACATTCAAGAATTCACTGCACCTTTCAATAAAAAGACAAGAATTTTAATAGCTAAGGGATAGCCTCCACCTTAAGTACCTCTTTGGTACTGTAGAATGAAAATAAGAATCTGCTGCTGACATAATGCTGCTTGTCTTTTATATGTTTGTCCTGGTTTAAGTAAGAACAGAACTAATTCTATTCAGTGATTTTAGTTTTTAGCTAAGTCCCTTCTAAGTAACTGCACTCTGCAGTTAACAGCATATTTTCACAGGCAGTGTCTGCTTCTAGCAGTGAGAATGCACATGGAGTTTGTACCAAGGTTTAGTGTGCAGACCAAGGTCACTGCTGAATCTTGTGAACCACATTGGGGTGCAATAATAAGAATTCACACCTGCAGTGAGGAGTAGACAGTTCAGGGGACCCTAAACTGACCTACTGGGGATTCCACTCCATGGATGTCAAATTCAATATAAAGCTGAGGGATCACAAAGGTCAAGCTCTTCTTCCATGACCAACGTCTGAGGAGGACTCCGTCTGTTCTGTCTTTGATCCCAACCTCTGAGTTCCTGACTCCAATTACAGAATCTAGCTCCTGAATTTGGTTCCCATCTGCCATTGACTCCACTCTGGGACTTCACCAGCACCTGCCTCAGCATCAGTGGTGATGGTGACATAAATGCCATCAGGGGTTTTTTTATATATTTCATTTTATTGTTATTATTTTCATTAAAGTAGCTTTATTTTTCTTTTCCAATTAGTAAGTCTCCCTCCCATATTTCCTCTCTTCCCTTTGGGAAGGTAAAGGTGCTAACAGAGTGAATCTGCCTCTCATTTAGTGGCCAGCCCAGCCCCAACCCTGGACAATCCAGATCTTAAGTTCACTAATTAAGTGCTGAACATTCAATAAAGCTGATGTTCAATTGTGTTAGGTCAACACAGGCAATAGGTAGTCATTTAGCTTGCCCATACTCAATAACCTGAACTCCAGCCAAAGACAGAACAGATATAGGCAACCACATGGCAAGAATATAATGGAAAGCATTAATGGCACTCCTAAAAGGTGCAGAGGATGCCAAGAGACTAAGAGGTTGTCATAAACTTGGTGTCCTTGAAGAGCTTTCAATTAGAAGGCCTTAGACAAGTTTACAAGTGCAAATAGTAAATCATTACATATCTGAGCAGTACAAGTAACTAAACACTCTTGCTTCCTGGCTTAATTAGGATCTAGTCAGAGAAGTGCATTTTTATAGATCAAAAAGTCTATAATCAGAAGAATCATCCTCCAGAAGTACACTGTTATATCAGAGATGGCAGCCAACATAATTCAAACTATATACATAATTCAAACAGTGAGCTGGGATTACTCACTGGTTCCCATCCTCCTGGGCCTGACACACGAGCTCCAGCAGTCATCAAACCAGCCACACAACAATACAAGTTGATGAACTCACAAAGGAAAATCATCTCACAACTGTGAATAGACATTTACTAATAATAAAACATAAAGAAAGGAAAACTCAGGACCAGTGTTAAGTCTAAAATTTGGAGGGAACACAGACGTGGGAGAGGAAGCATCTCCAACAATTCCATTTCTTACAGAAGAAAAATTTCCTGACAAAGGTTGTTTTCCATTTCAGCTGCTACCTTATTCCCAGTATTTGGCACACTCTGAGCAGATGATAAGGAACAGACACTCAGCCCTGGGTCAGTATTGGAGAGTTCAGCAGTTCCAAGAAACCCCACATTCTCTGCAAAAACTGATTATTCTTGCTTGAAAACCTGCAAAATTTTTGATGGAGTGAAAAATGTCTTTCCAATGTAGACAGATGAGCTCTGACCTATGACTGTCAAACACAATATCTCTCTCCTCTGATGAAGGCAGCAGAGTTAAAAAAGTGAGATTAGATCCCGATTTCAGTCACAAGAGTAAAATCAGAGCAACTCCACTGAGGCACTCTCCATGCAGCTAGTGTTTGGTCCTTTGAGTCCAGAAATAAACTCTGGCAACAGACTCTCGGTTGTCCTTCTGAAAATCAGAGTCTCAGACTCCTTAAATCACAGAATCACAGAATGTTAGGAGTTGGAAGGAGCCAATGCTGACTCGAGTGTGGGAGCAAATGGGATCACCAGTGGTTTCATCAGGTTTCCTGATGGAACCTGACAGAAGTGTTATGAACTTCATAGAAAGTCCTCAACCTGCATGCAGCACTCATGTAGATGGCAACATGCTGTGCAAGGCTTTTGGGTTCTCCAAACTGCTTATGAATAGGAGACAGAATACTAGAAAGCTGTACAAGAATACACAGAAAACAAAATGTAATCTTAATGAAAGAACTGAAGCAGCAGGTAGAGCAATCAATGGTGAGCAGTAACAAAGAAGAAAAAAGCTGAAGAAAAATACAAACTAAAGCCTTCAGTTGAACATGAGCTGCCTCTCACAGCTGGATTAGTAGACTACAAAGAAGAGGAATCAACTTTCAAATTACAATGCAATTATTTCAGCAGGTTCTTCCTCAGAAAAGATAATTATACTCTTGTAAATACTGAAGGGACAGTTAATAACTGGTGTTTCAAGAGACATTTCATAGTCCAGAAAATCAACAGGCAATTCTACCTTCATCTGAGATCAGAAAAATATTTAGAGGCAAGGTAAAGGAAGGAAAAAACAAACAAACAAACAAAATCATCTTCCCATATCAGCAGAACTCTCATTCAGCCAACATTTCATTTTACAAGCATGGAGTTTAATTACATGCTAGGTTGAAGGAAGTTTAAGATAAGTTACTATAGTAACTTAATGAAGAAAACAAGCCTGGTTCAATAAGGAGATGGAAATCTAGAAGGTCAGCTAACAGTTGTATCACGAACAACTAAACTCTTCCATGCCTTTTAGCTGCATTTGCCAGCAATAAAAACAATCTCATTCCAGATTTTAAGCATGACATCCTGGAGAGCTTGGTCTGTCCCTCACAGGAAGTTACATTCTACTAACTGCATCATGTATGCAACATTAGGCAAAATGGAGAAGGGGGGGAAAAAAAATGCAGACTTAGGGTAGTTCAGAACTCATTTAGTTTCAGATGCTTCTAAGAAGAAATGATGCAAACTATAAAAAAGGTCTCCTGTAGATTTTTAGGATCCTATTTTTAAAGTCATGTCTTTTACTCTTTCCATGACTTGAGGCATATGTTGATATGTTCCTGTGAAATCCACTTAAAAATCCACACTGCTCTACACCCAGAACCTGCCAGAGGTTAGGGAAAGCAATCTTCAAAAAAACAGATAGTAATTGATAAAATAAGCTTCCTCTGTATAACCCTCTACAAAAGAAAACAGACTGAACAATCAATTTCTGAGATTTCCTTTAAAAGAGTAGGGACATTAGGGTCTTTCGTTACTTCAAGTCTTTGCTGCTTCACAGGCTTTCCACACTGTTTGTTTTTGCTGCCTTGGGGAAGAGTAACTATGATTAGACAGTGCAAAATAAGTAGCATTAGCCCTAAGGTCAGATGAAACACCTAAAAATTTCTGACTCCTTTTAGGGTTATGAAAATGTACACTGACTTTTCCCCTTCTCCCTTAATAAGATGACTAAGTTGTGCCTGAGGCCAGTCGAGTTCCAAGCAGCTTAACTAAGGAGCCTTACCAGGAATGTAAAACCCACTGGCTTCTTCTGGATGACCATTTCCAGTTCCTTTGCACATATCAAACATGCCTTTAAGATGTACATTTTTCCCACTCCCCCCCCTTCCAATAAACTTGCCTTTAAGGTAACATTGCAACACTGCAGGTGCAAATTTGCCAAATCACATCACATTCTTCAGTAAAAACTGCCCTTTTCTATTTTTTTCCAAACTTCCTCAATATGCCCCAATAAGAAAAAATCCAGAAAACAAGGAAGCTCCCTTCCCTTCCCCAACTAGCAGAGTGGATCTATGGAATCATGAATGCTGACTGCCCTTTTTAAAAACAAAAGATGCAGAAAAGCAAAAGGATTCAATAAAGGCTGCAGAGGTTGATAAAGGATTAATATGGTAAAGAAATATAAGGAGTTGATCAAAATACTATTAATTTGGTCTAAATGCTTAGGATTCTAGCTGTGCATGTGTTGATTTATGTAAGTGGGTTTAGCAATTATAACATTCATATGGCTATAACAACAACAAAAAAGTGCTGTTGTCTCCTCCTATGACTTCACGTCACACTGCAGTGCATGTCTGCATGCTGGAAGCCCACATCCCTATTCTGGTTCACTGCCATAAAAGACAGTTTTAGCAGAGGAGATGTTTGTGATCTTCTCTGTTACTAACCTAGGGATGCACAGTGCAATGAGGACAGCAGATATCCAAAAGTCCCACCACAGGTTTACAATATCCACAGGCACCTACTAACATTGCTCACTCTCTTTTGGATATTGTACATCATGGTCCTAGGCATCAAAACAAATATGTGAGGACATCCAGCTACTGCTGGGTGTAAAGCAGTATTTTTCATTTTACAGAGCTGCTATTTCACTTCAAATTAGGTGGTGCTTTCAATAATACTCTTTGCCCTAGGGAGGAAACTTGCAGCATTTTTAGGAGGTTATCACAAGAACTACAAATGAAATATTAAGGTTTGACAGGCAATTAGCACAAACACCTTTTCCAATCAAAGTAAAAATACCCTTTAAGTACAGAAGAAAACATCCTTTATGATGTTAATTCTTACAGCTTCACAAGGTCCTACTCGAATCAAAGCAGCAAAAGCATAAATTCTGTCTAACACTGATAAAGCTAGGAAAGGACAGTTGGTTTTGGCAAATCTAGGAAAGCAAGCAAGGCTTGCAAATCCTAAAAGCTTTTAGCAGAATGACACTGCACATGTGCAAAGTGAGGCTTGACAAGGCAAAGTAGAAAACAATCAGCAGCTTGTCTCATTCCAGGCTGGAGGAATTCAAACAGAAAACAGCATGACAGGATTCTACCCATGTACATATTTTTCTCTTCAAGGTTTTAGCAAACCCTAACAAACACTGAATTGTAGGTTATAGCTCTCTCTCCATAACAAGGCTGCTAGGTAAGAGTGGAGCTTACCTCTTCCTACATTCAATTCAAACTTCTGTAATGAAACTATAATAGAATCAGGCTGAAAGCTCAGTCCATTTCATCATCTTTTAAGTCACACTTGCTGGAACCGAATCCAGATAAACCACAGAATATCCCCTAACTCAGTGGTTTGGCCACACTGTGTTCCTAAAGTACATGAAATAGATGAGGAAAATAATCTTGAGACTAGGAGCATGTTCCCCAAAGACTTTGATTTCGTGCAGGCACCCTGATATTTTACAAACACGTGCCAGGCTCATCGTGTGACACACTTTCCTCTCCTGACCCTCGTGGTGCTAAGCTTTCCCATCTGTCTTAAATAGCTAAAATGGTGCTACAGTTTAAAGCTGATTTAAGATGAACAAAAATAAAGGTATTTGATTTGGAATATCCAAAATAAGGAGCACACACAAGTTTATAAAAGACACAGGTGAAGAAATGAAAGGAAAGCAATGCTTTCACTGTACTGTCTCCTTTATGCATCTCTGCTCACTGCGTGCTTTCTCTATGCATAGTTTATGCCTGAGGTTCTATCTGCTAGACAGCACCTACATCTGAGTTTTGTCAGAAAATTTCCCTCTAAGGGAGAGTTTCCCTGTGGAGAGCTTCCAATAAAAGAAAACCCTTGGAAGCACCTGTCAGAGCCCACCTTCATGTGGCTCCATTTTCCCTGAGTATGCAAGCTTTTATAGTTAATCTCTCCTTTGAAGTTTCCCAGGTGTCCAGACAGATCTGATCTTTCATTCCAAAATGCACTCTCATCTCTCCTTATCCAGAAGATGGTCTTCCTATTTTTTTCCTAATAAAATAATCATTGCTTTCCTCCCTTAGAGATGCAAATGTCCCTGTAAGACACAATGCCGGTCCTAAGTGGTTACTGAGCAACTCTCCTTGCTTTAACAAAGGAAGGAAACTCTCCCTGCTTCCCTCCTGCAGTGCTCCTGTATCAGTCACTACAACTACGTTGGATCTAAAGATCTAACAGGTACATAGACATCTGTAACTCCCGATTTGACTCTGGACAAACATGACACTAATAAAATTTCTCTGGGGTTACAAAGGGCTTGTGGTGACTTCTTTTTACTACTACTTTATACCTTTATTCTCACATTTAGACTCATGTTGGTGGGATGCCCACGTGGTCAGGAATGTGTCCTCCCACCTCCTAAAATCTCAGATTTTGGGAACAGCACCAAAATATATCCAGCCTGTCTCAGGAGTCATCCACTTGCTCCTTCTGAACAAAACACATTTCAGAAACGAAGACCTTACAAATTCATCACATCTTCCAGATGGTTCTCCAAGTGTTTCCAGGCACTGATAACAAGAAGTTTCAGTGTAGGCACCTGATGGGTAGGGATGTTAACTAACTGTATGGGCAATGCTGATCTGACAGGGGGTAGGGTGTATACAGCATAATACTTGCTCCATTTTACTTCCCTCGGATCAGATCAGTCCTTACACTGCAGCTTGGCAAATAGGACTCAAGACTCATTCAGTATCCAGGAAAACATTCCTGTAGTTGAAGAGGCAAAAGATAATTGGAGTCATTCAGAACTCAGATCAGGAAAAGTGACAATAGGTATTAAATGCACAAATCCCTTTCTATTGTCCTCCTGTAAGCACAAGCTTTGCCATGCTGTTAACAAATTCCTCCATGTCATACAGACTCTCCCCAAGGTGAGTGAATGAATGTCTCATTCTTGTAGCAAATCATTTCAATAGCCTGGAAGTTTTAATGCAGCCACACGGCTCTTGTGTATGCCCTGTCATTCAGTAAGACCACAAACAGCATTTATTTGGCAGCCCATGCTACACAGTGAAGTAAGATAATCCACCCCTTGCCTGCAAGAATGCACCTGCACAAACCTTTGGTAACTTGCTCTGCATGTTATATCCCCATGTAGGAAATCTAAAGTTTCTTCTTTGCTCTGTATACTGCCTTAAACACACACAAAGTCTGCTAAAGCACTAAGATGGAAAGACCTGAATGGGTTGAATCATACAAGTATATTATCATGGTGGTGATAGGTTGATGATTGGATCTTAGAGGTCTCTTCCAACCTGAATGATCCTGTGACCCTGTACACTATATTTTCCACACACAACAGCAATGTTCACAAAACAAGCAGTGGTTTAATAAATATTCTACACCTCTGAGCAAGAGGAGGAGCAAAAGAGGGAAGGACTCTTCCCCACATCCCCATCTTGTTAACTGCAAGAATATTCTTAAAGACCATTAACCTCTGCCCAGTATCCCAGCATGGTGTTTCTCCGAGCTTTACAGACGTGGATGGATTTACGCCAGCAGGGTGAACAAGCAATACTGCAATACAACTTACAGAGGAGGAAACTGGGAACATCAAGAAGGACAAGCTGAAGAAATGCCTGCTATTTTTGAGCATCCTATTTGAGGTAACTTAGCTTTCTCACTAATGCTGACTCCAGTCATTTAGCTGTCGAAAGCCAGATCTTAAGATTTCTCCTCGGACGCGTGAAGAAGTTCTGTTGAAGTCATGCAGGATGACTCATTCACAGGCCCAGACAGGTGCTAGTTCTCAAGGCAGCTTTCTTGGCCACCATATGATTCTTTCCCTCTTTTACAAGCATCCATCATTTTTTTTTTCATCATCTCAATTCTGCTACATATGGTGTGACACAACATCCTTATGAAGCTCCTTGAAACAACAGCATCTTTTTTTCTACTCTATCTGTGATTTGTCCAAAGCACATGCCATCTGTGCATCCTGGAGGGGGAAAAAATAACTGTAGCTAGAGAATGCCTGGCAAACTTTTAAGCAAAGGAAAGCAGGTCATAAAATGGGACGTAATGGGCTATGTCAACTACAGATCTTGAAATCAGTCCTCCCTAAATTATACATGTGAGGACATTATATGTTAATTTTGCTGTTGCATATTGATGGGATGCACAAACCTAGACCACAGATCTAGATGATAAGGCATCACCGTCACTACTACTTTTTACTCTGCTGGAGATTTGGAGAGGCATGATGCCTTGCACAACACAGCAAACACTCCAAATGTTCACCACAGAGCTAGAAGACCTGGCCTTTCCTCCTTAATGGGTATAGATGGACTCTCACGTAAAAGCACAAGCTCACTCACTGAGAATCAAGAAGTGGAGGGGAAAGACTCATGGAATCACAGAATGCTTTGGGTGGGAAGGGACCATTAAAGGTCATCTAGTCTGATCTCCCCCTGCAGTCAGCACAGACATCTTCAACCAGATCAGCTTGCTCAGAGCCTCAAACAACCTGACCTGGAACACAGGGAGATGGGACATCCACCATCTCTCTCTAAGCAACCTGTTCCAGTGCTTCAGCACCCTCATTGTAAAAAAAATTTCTTCCTTACATCCAGTCTAAATCTCCTCTCCTTTAGTTTAAGGCCATTAGTCTTTGTCCTGCAGCAACAGGCCCTGCTAAAAAGTCTGTCTCCATCTTTCTCATAGGCCCCTTAAAGTACTAAAAGGCTGCAAGAAGATGTCCAAAGAATCTCCCTAACACTGAAAGTTAGAGACAGGCCTCCAGGATGCAAATGGATCCAGGTTAACACTTACTAATGCTATCTAGCTTTTAATTTTCTATGCATTAAAAAAAATTAAAATAGCTAAAATAAATGACAAAAGCCTAGAAGGGAGACACTATTCATCCACTTTTATGACATGGTGCTCAATTCTCTGCCAACGTGCCTCTCCACAGAGAGCTCAAGGAGTGACCATTTCCCCCCTGACCATTCAATCCTTCCTACCCCCTGTGAGGCTGCCGACAAGCACCCTAATTACTGCCAAGGACCCTAACGCTTTCTGTGTTGTGAAATGGATACCTGGCACTGGACTATTCAGCTAATTTCACAGAGTGGAGCAGTTGTCAAGTGATAATAATTTCTGACAACTACAGAAACAGCCTCTATGGGAAACTCCAGAAAAAAAAAGTCACAGAATCACAGAATTATCAAGGTTGGAAGAGACCTCTAAGAGCATCTAACCATCAACCATGTCCCTAAGACTAAACCAAGTCCCTAAGTACTACATATAGATGCTTTTTAAACACCTCCAGGGACTGTGAAGCCACCACCTCCCTGGGCAGCCTGTTCCAATGTCTAACAACTCTTTCAGTGAAGAAATTTTTCCTGATATCTAGTCTAAACTTTCCCTGGTGCAACTTGATGCCATTTCCCCTTGTCGTAAGACAATAAGAAAAAGGAAAAGGAATAAGGTAAGATGTGATATCTTCACATCACGATGTTATGTCTCTTTTCTCCCTTCCACTTTTAAATATGTAGCACCACCAAAATGGCAACAGCTCCAATCATTTTGCTCTGCTACTCCCTGGGGCTCACAAGAACACAACTGGCTGTGCTGCCATCTTATCTGAAAGTCCTGAAAGGAGCAGTACTGAGACCCTCCCACGGCCCTACCAGTCTTCTGCTTGTTTTCCTAATGCCAATCCTGAAAGTGAAATGAGAAGGGATGGGAGAACATTGCTCATAAAATTAACTGTAAGACCTGTGGGCATTTTTGGAATAACTATGGTTCTCTCTGTGTTTTTTCTAACTTGATTACACTGAAGGATTTTATTTGTGATGGGTCCATAAGAACCAAGGAACAGAATGGAAGATGAAAAGCGCTGTATTTTTACCAGCAGACTCAAGAAATTCAGTTCTTTTCCAACATTTTTTTTCCTAAATGAAAACAGTTTCAACACAATGACTTGTCAAACTTTTTTATCAAAAATCCCTGCATATCAGCAAAGTTCACCCTCATTAATGCTACTTAAATGCACATGTCCTTGACATTTTGCTGTATCTGTGCAATAACATTTCTTTTTTATTAAAGTCTTGATGCCATTTTTCAGACACTTGAGAGCCAGTTCTGCTCAGATGCAGAAGGAAGCCCTTTTCAGCATTATCATGCAAGATGATTCACTTAACACTGTCCTCTTTAAAATTATTCAATTCTCAAAAAAAAAAACCAAGCAAATAAAATCCCTCTAGAACACCACCCAAGCTATTAGCCTACATAACAGAAATGTTTAGATGGAATTTCCTATGTTGAAGTTAGCGCCCGTTACCTCTTGTCCTGTCGCTGGGCACCACTGAAAAAAGACTGAACCCATCCTCCTGACACCCACCCATTAAGTATTGATAAGCATTGATGAGATCCCTCCTCAGTCTTCTCTTCTCTAGGCTAACCAGACCCAGCTCTCTCAGTCTTTCCTCACAAGACAGATGTTCAAGTCCCCTAATCTTTTGTAGCCCTTTTCTGTAGCCTCTCCAGAAGTTCCCTGTCCTTCTTGAACAGGGGAGACCAGACCTGGGCGCAGTACTCCAGAGATGTGGCCTCACTAGGGCAGAGTAAAGGGGGAGGAGAACCTCCCTGGACCTGCTGGCCACACTCTTTATTGTTTCAGTTTTCACCCACAGGCAACCTCTCTTGGGAATTTGCATTTGTTAAGCCTTCTGCTCAGAAACCTTTATTAAGGAGGTTACAGGTTAAGTGACAGGTCAAGTGGAGCTGGTGACAATTGGAAAACATTGAATCATTCAGAAAAAAAAGAGCTATAAAAATATGTGTAAGTGAAGATTTTATTACAGACTACAGAGCAATCTACTCTTTGTCTGCTAACCAGGAACTAGGGAACCATCTAGAGCCTTCTGCCAGCTCTGTCAAGAGTACATCCTCCTCCATGGGATGTGAGGTGGTTTAGAGCTTTATTCTGTGCAGTACTAGAACGTGATGTGTGCTACCAGCTGCTGCTGCTGTAGAAGGAGGTCTAAAATAAAAATAGAGTTTAATATGCAGAGGGTGAAACAGTTCTGGGGAAAAGAAGGCAAACTCATTCATATTCCCTCATGGGATAAGACACATCCTTTTCATCGTTTCTAATTTTTTTTACATACTCTACAGCCTGTAACAAAAGATGACCTGCAGGCACTTTCTGTCAAATGCCTGTCAAAGTGATGTTGTGTGTAACAGCCTAGAAGGATAGCAACTAAAATGTGCTAACAGTTCTTAATGCATTATTTGAAACTCTTACTGGTTTGGGGCTGTACTGTAATCTCCTTACTGAATATCTTTATTGCTATGATTTAAAGGGATAGCATCTGGTGTAGCAAATATTCTTTCAGTGTCACTCACCACTGATAACAAGCTGGGAACATGTAAACCAGCTGGAATAAATGCACACACAAGGAACTTTAGGGAGATCTAGTCCAAGCACAGTGTTAGGCTGATTTAAGTGAACTTACTCAAATCTCTTTTTTAATACCAAGAAATAATGTAGAAATAAAAGAAAAGAGTTAAAAATGCTCTCCTTTGTTTCAGCAGTGATCAGACCAGATCATGTGAGTGGAAGAATGCACAAGCTTCTGCTCTAGCCACATTCAGGCCAGGAGGATGCACAGGGCAGTGCACCCTCTTTCTTGCTGACTACCATGTAAATAGTTGAATGAGATTCTCTTCCACTCTGCTAATTTTTAAACTCTGAGGAATGATAAAGTATATTACCTTATCTGTATAAGCATTTCCTGACTTCTTCCACTCTGAGAAGAAAAATTCTACTTCTGAGAGGTGGTCATAGGAGTGGGTTTTTTGGTGGGTTTGGGTGGTTTTAGGAGGGAGGTGTGCGTTTGGGGTTTTTTATGGAAAGGGGTGGGGGAGTGAAGAAAAATATTTTTACTTGTTTATGAGTTAGATACTATTTTACTGTCAGAGGAATTAATAGTGTCAAGATGTTGCAGTTGTTTTGTAAAGCTGCTTGAAATGTATTTCTGAGTGTTTCTAAAGCATGTGAGCCTCATCCATCAGATGCATTTAAAAACCCACAAATACTGAGAATGTGGAATCTGGCCATTCAGAAATACCAATGCATACTTGCAACTGCTCTCTCTGAAAATTACAACCCTGTACCAGTATCCTGTATAGACAGGAATAACATAGGGAATCTGACATATCCATTATAGTAACTGTGCAGATCCTAACAATGCACTTATTTATAAATATTAACTAAAGAAAAGAGTAGAAAGAACATTTTTATTTCTGTTAAAACACAGAGGTCAGAATCTGAAACCTCACATCTGGCTTCTGTAGATTTATGGTGTTTAAATATTTTGCTGCTGCAGCAGCTCTTCTTGGTGTTAACCTCCTGGATGTATTTAAATGCCAAGATAACTATGTCAAAGTCCAAGCTCTACAGATATCTCACTAAATCCAAACAGATGCCAGTACTTCCTGCAGAAACCGAGATCCAAAAAAACCTAGACTATTTTTTGTCTGCTTAAACACAGAAGCATTAAGTGTGTCTGTCAGAAAATTTATCCAGATAACTATTTGGACTCTACAGCTCTACCTCTCCCAAGTTCAGCCTCATTTTGCCACTGGCAACCAAGTCACGAACCCCCTTCCATAAGGTGATTAAGCTCTGCCTTAAAACTAATGAAGCTATCTTGTCCCTCACTGGACAGGTTGCTCACAATTTCTTCACTCTCATAGTTAAACCACCTTCTTGCCAGCTTCAACTCACTTGTGGCCAGTTTATCTCCATTTCCTCCTGGGCCAGCATCACCCTCCAGCTTCATCAGCTGCTCCTGCTGTTTACCTGCCTGATGAATTTATAGTGAGCAACAATATCCCCTCTCTCAGCTTACCTTTGCCAGCTTTAACAAGCCAGATTTTTTATTCTCCTCTCAATAAGTAAGCTCTCCCTGTTGTTTTACAGTTCCAGTCTGTCTTCATCCTTCTTAAACACAAGCAATCACAACGTTTCATGGATCTCAAGACCAGGCATCTCTAGTGTCTTTCACATCAGGACTGTGTCCCTGTTTTTAACAGACTATTTTATACTATAACTCCCAAGACTGCAATTGCCTTGGTCATGGCTTCGTCACATGGCTCATTCTCGGTCATTACATGATTTAACAATCCTGAGCCTTTTTCCTCTGTCATATTTCCAGCTGATGAACATACATCACAGAGCAGAAATTTTTCTTAACCATAATGTATATTACCTTATAACTGCTCTGCAAATTCAACCATGTCGCTGTTATCCAGCCATCAATGTTATCTGTTACCGCTACGAAGAGCAAACATCCCACAACTTTCATCAACAAATTCCATCAGTTTCATCTAATTTTCACACCATAGCCACCAGTGCAAAGAACAGAGACCATCAAAACCATGACTTTTCTCTACACATCCACAATCTTGGCCAGTCACCATACAATTTTCTACAGATCCCCACATTCTAAATGATAAGCACATGATAAAGCATCATGTGCTTTATCAAAATGCAGGTAAGATCTATTGTTTTTCCTTTAAATAGGAAGTGAAGCCTGTTATCAAAGAAAGGTATTAGGTGAGAGCTGAAACAGTGTCTTAGGTAAAGTCATGGTTGCATGTATTTTATCCCAGTTCCCCATTAACCTCTGTGCCTTTAACTATTCTTTATTTCCTTTCTTGCTCAAAAAATTTGCCTCTCGTTGAGAAGAGATTAAGCAGTTTGTAGTAGGCCAAGATCACTTTGTCTTCCTCTTCTGATTGGTCATCCCTGATTAGAATGATTTATCACCAGGTCTTGCTATCAGAGAAGTAATTTCATATTATCAGGTCTTTCTGAACTCTGGAAAGAGTCTATGTTGGCTCCCATGACCTCAGGGCATTTATGTAAGGACTTTAGAGCTTGGCTTCCTCCTTCATTATGGTAATACTCATTTCCATATAAAAATTCCCATGAGGCACTCTGTCTCTGCCCTACCTTCTCAGCCAACATCTTTATTTAAACCATAGCTGTGCTAGCTTTAATTTGTCAGTGAAGCAGATTTCCATGAGGTAGTCAATATTAATGAGTGCAATGATGCTATGCATGTGCACCCTGAGAACGTGTTACTTTGAAAGCGCTGCAGAAATCAGTGGGGTTTCTCACAGAGGAGAAATTACTTGGTATGACTAGAGATGGCACAAGGCTTTTAAGACATACTCTGGGAAATAGACCAACTAAAAAGCATCTGTAGGATTAACCTGGAAGCAAAAAAACACTCTGGGAGAAGGGAAAAAAAAAAAGCAGAAGTGTAATTGCCTCCACACCTCTGAGACAAGTAGTGCAGGCAGAAATGGGGAGCCTTCTGCCAGGCTATTTGAAGGAAGGGTCAGGACAAGAGACAATTAACTAAATCAAAGCCTGCAGCTCTCAGAGATAGGAAATAGAACAGGGCAACTGTCAGACTGCACTGCTCAGGGAAGAAAAGCCACATCTCCAATGCTGCCTTGCTTTGCCTTGTTGTGGTCACCTGTTTTTCTCCCAGGAGAGAGGAGAACAGAGTGTGACGGCAGCTGAGGACAGCCAGCCTCTTCCTGGATCAGAAATATGAAACTAATCTACACTAAGCTGAGAATGTGAAACTAATCTATACCAGGAGGAGAGCTGCTGACTTGGGCAGCTAAAATTGACAGTTTGAGATAGCTTCTGAATGTGTGAACTAAGCCAGGATGAGAACCACTTTCAGAGCGAAAGGTGTGATCAGCCACTGCTGGGAAAGGAAGGGTGAAATAAGAAGCAGGAAACACCAACCTATTATGGCAAGAAAAAGCTGTTTAAGAGTAGGAGTGCAAAAACTGGCGATGGCAGCAAGGACAGAGAGTGAGAAGACAAAAAGTGAAGTAACAGAGGCAGAAAAGTCAGGAATTGTTTAATCTAGCTACAGCGTTGTGAGAGGAAGCCTACCTGGAACAGGATGGGGTAATCACAGGACATTCCTGAGGAGGGGCTTGTTATCCTGGCCTTCTTCAATAAGTAGCCCTTCCCAGGAACAATCACATCCATACCATAGCAAATTCAAAGTACTTTTCCCAATTTGCTGTCACAGTTTCATGTATCAAAGGCATACAAAAAGGGTAACTGCATCTCTGTTCCAAGCTACTACCTCAGCATGCAGCAAACAGCGATGCCATGGTAGAGCACAAATCTCTTTCCAAAGCACTGCTGGCCAGAAGAGAAAATTGCCTCTAAAGTGAATCAAGCTGCACTATCTCCCACCCACTTCAAAATCCTTCTTAAGATTCACCTTTACCTCCAAGCCAAAGAAAACCTCAGCTAACCACTTATGGCTAAGTAGTAGCTGGGGATAGCTGATTAACAAAAGAAAATAAGCTTTCTGGAAACAATCATACAACAAACAGCCAGTGTTACCATGCAGGTTTCGTTTGCCCTGTTCTCTCATTTCCCTTTCTGTTCCTTTCATTTGTCACACTTGCACTTCAGATCAGACCTCTTTAGAATACAGACTTCTACCTACATGGCACAATGATCTAAATAGAGATCATCCTAAAATAATACCTAATCACATATGTGCTCAGGGCATTAAACAGGTACTTGTTTAACATAAAGATGTCAGGAAGAGCTTCTGTATTACCTCTTACTACAACATGGTTTGTCTTGATATTTAATTCCCTCAACATTTCCCTAGGTTTAAATTGTCACAAAGGAAAAAGCATCTCAAAGCCACTGTATGTGCCAGTCTGATGATAACTGCTGCTAAATAATTTATTGCAAACAACAAAGGCTAAAGAGTTATCTGAGGATGCCACGGGAGCATTCTGTGCCTCTTTGCCATCTTAATTTCAGTGCTGAAAGATTTTGTTTGATTTTTATCCAAAGGCTGAAGGCAAAACCCTGTCACTGACAAAGAGGTGCAAAAAGTGCTGATTTAAGAAAACAAAGCATTCCTGGTGATGACAGCATTTAGCTTTGGTCTGCTGGTGGCAGATATGTCACTTTTATGCCACTTCATATAGAAGACCCTAATAAAACATGATAAAAGTCTGCTCTACTTAGGGAGGCATGCAACTGATGATAACCCACAAGTGGAAAGCTTATTTTCAGAAGTCAGCATTTTAATTTTGCCAGCAACTTTTAATTCTCCATTTTAAAAAGTACATCTTCAGATGTACTAATCACATCTTAATAAAACTATATAGTCTGTGCTGTTATTTGGGTTGAGGTTCTAAAACATGATGTAATCTGCAGCCAAGCACTCCGAAATTAAATCTTCCTGAATATTTTCAGGAATACTAAGATTTAGTTTTGAAAACACATGGTTTTGAAAAAGTAGCATACACTGAAATAAGGGGAAGTTTGTATTTGAACACAGTTCAGTGTGTCCCACCTGGATTTTGTTCCCCTGATTATTTCATTATTTATTCCTTTCAGGGATTAAAGTGAAAGAATATTCTTATTCTATGTGAACACATTTCTAATAGTTGCCTATCTGCAGGAGAGGAAAAAAAAAAAAAAAGAAAAAGGTCACAGCATCTAGTAGTTTGGGGACCAGTATCTGGCAGAATTCCAGCAATCAGAAGTGGATCATGCACACTACATCTTATATAAAGAGCCCACAGGCTTCTCTGCACTAGCATAACAGCTATGCTATAGTAAGCATAATGCTCGTCATTGTCTTTTTCAGCAAAGCCCTGACTGCAGCAGGAAGCTGAGCATGGGATGCTTTTATTGATTTATATGGAGTAAACATTTTTTTGGCCATAGTATGAGGGAAAAAAAATTAAAAATCTTCCTTTTAATACATCTGGGCAAATGCTTTGAACAAATAAGTGACTTGCCAAAGCCTCGAGATCACCACCAATACCAACTCTGACCTGAAAACTGTAATGGAACAAACTGCAGATTTTGATCATTATAAATACAGCACTTAATATTTTTTCCTTCACCTCAGTGTTAGTTTTTTGGGTGTGGTTTTTTTTTTCCCTTTCTCTAGATCTAATCCAATTTGCCAGGATAGCTTTTCTTTTTCTGTCTCATTCATGTCCACACTCCAGTCTTCAGAAGCCAGGAACGTATACTCTACAGCATATGCTGATAGTTGCAAATACCAGCACTGAAAGCAGCACACTATGGTGCACATCTCTGGGAGGAAGCTCCAATGAATCAGTTCAGCATGTTGATTAGATTTTTTACTACTTTTAAATTTCAACTTTCATTTTTTTACTGCATCTTAATGCACTGTTCTTTCCCTCTTTGGCTGCCTGCAACTTACTGTTTGTAACTACAGAATTCTTTCTCTGGTTTATCTCTGACTGTAAAGTAGTTTATGATGTTCTGCATGGAGAACAGCAGATATAAAAATAAATTGTATGCTAAATATGCTCAGAAGGTAATATGATAGCAAATCAAGAAACAGGAAAATTTAAACCTCCCTTTGCTGCCCAAAAGATAAAACAGCTTAGCAGAGATGAGGGATATCAGATTTGGCTCAATATTCTACTTCTCCTGTAGAATAAATATTTATATTACATATATGGATATAATGCTTTATAACCATGTTTCATGTCACTCTAGAATACCAAATAAGATAAAAGGCTGGACAGGCACCTGAATTTCAAGTCTCCATACAAAGCTACTCTGTGTTTGATTTCAGCTTTTAACTGCCATTCAACACCTAACGAGGAACGAGGAGAGCCTGAAATGACGTTGTGCAATGTACTCCACCACATGCTCAGAGAGGTTAGCAAGGCATCCGGGCACAGGCCAGAAGTTCTACACGTGCTGGGTGGGAAACATAATTGTGGAGCAAGGCCACTGAAAACACTGACTTTCCAATAGTTATTCCTGGTGCATGCATGGCTTGATGAGTACTCACTGGAGTGCTCTCCTCACACTGCACCATCCTCCTCCCAAACCAAAAAATGGAAGGAAAACACTCCATCCCTCACAAACAACTTTATAGAGTGCATAATATATATTCTAAGAGGTTAGAAAGCGTTTGAGTACCTGCATACATACTATTTATCAAACTAATTACATTAAGAAAAGAGAGTGTTAACTTTAAACCAGGTCTTCAGAAGTTAAAAATAGCTATTACACTGTGCTACACACTTTACTACTCAAGATCACTGAGGAGGAAACATATAACCATAAATAATGTACTACATCTAATAGGGAACCTATAAGAGGGCAGTATATCAAAACCTGCTATTTATTTGACACGACTCACCCAGTAAGCTCATTTTTGTTGTAAGTAAATCACCTCAATATAAACAAGGACTTCAGAAAAACAAGCAAGAATTCATAGTCTAACTCAGGAGAAGCATAAATCTGAATGTTTTCATATAAAAAGGAAAAAAGGACACAAACTCACTACTTGCATCAAATTTTCAACATCCAAGAAATTTATCTTGTTAGTGTGCATCGTATTGTTACAGCACTGTTCATTGAGATGCCAGAACTGAAGAGTCCCCAAAGAGTCTGAAATGGACAGATGGGTAAACCTTTTATGATGTTCCCAGAATGGCTGTTTTCCTGACATGCCTGACAGAAAACACAGACATGTATGATGACCCTGTTTAATTTTCCTCCTCTGAGTCTAGTTCAGCAGCAGGCGTCAAAGACAGATGAAAGAGAGTGCTCCATTTATCACTCCCAAACAATAAAGATCAAGGGACTGGATCCCAGGTAAACTATCTTCAGTCAGAACCACGTCTTCTCCTTTTGAACACACTACAGAGCTGTAAACATCACACTTATACACCCAAATTAATATGCAGAATTGCTTCAGGTGAAGAATTCCCATTGAATAAAGATAAGCGTAGGCCATAAACCTGAAATGTCATCGTTCCTCATCAGGATCTCACCAGATTTTTGATGCTCACAGAAATTTATTTTTGGCTAACTAAAAGCAAACCTCCCTGGTTATGATACCATCTTCATACCACCATCCAGCAGGCTACTTCACTGCCATGAATTTTAGGTTAAGTTGCCTTGATGAAACATGGAATTGCTAATAGGATCACACAATGAATTTGTATTTCAAATAGCTGCAAGGACAGAAGCAGAAAACTCTAACTATAAAATTAATATATAAAGCAGATTTACTCTTCTTTCTACAGTTGGAAATGTTAATCAGAGCAATCCAACCCAAATTCTTATGGCTAAAGGAGGAAATAACTAATGGTGAAAAACATTCTCTGCAAATTTTCATTCCATGACACATTTCTGAGCATCTGTTTTGTGCTCCTTTTTCTCAAAAATCCGAGGCACTTGAATTTACTCACAGCACTGCTCACCAACAGCACATTTGGATTTCACATACTAAAACACTCAGAAGAAAATGATCTAGAGTATGTTCACATGCTGCCTTTCTGATCCGTGCTGAGGTGGCTGGCTGTTCATTCAGCCCTGTAACGTCAGCATCACCATGTAACTTTTAAGTCTAATTAGCATTCCACAAATCATGAATGGCAAATAGTCCCAGTGAACTGTTCCTAAATATGCTGAAGACCAAGAAATAGACACATTTTTGATGACTTTTCTTATTTAAGAAATTGGTCTTTTTATTATTGAAGGGGAAGTATTATCTGATATTTATCCACTGGGCGATAGACCTGGCTACGTTGACAAGTACAAAAATAAGTAATAAGCAGCAAGAAGAGGAGATTTCTGTTTAGCTATGTGGTTGTATCTCACTTTGCCTTCACAGTTAGTGAGGGGTTACTGTCCTATTAAGCATCAAAGAAAGGCATGTCAGAGGAATAAGGCTTAGACATGAAGGTTTCACAATGTCTAAGGAATTAAGAAACTCCATAAGAGCATCTATTGGCATGCAGAAGAACTCCATGTATTTTCACCATTCCCCAGACCAGCTGGCTGATGGGATTAGCATTTGTCTTGTACTTAATTTGTATCAGCACTTGCTCTCTCCTCTTGCCATCAGGGCTCCTCAAGCAAAACTTCAAAGAATGAAACTTGAAGGGTAAGAAAGTTGTATGAGGACTGTTCTTTCAATGCTGAATCAGCTGATATATAACTAGAAGTCCTCTTCTCAGGAGTGAAGTGTGAGCCGCTTCAGTGAGGCATTTGATCATTTCCTAACAACATTCAGCAAAAAAACCCCTAACACACTGAATAAACCAGAATAAAATTCTATCTACTCATGTAAGTGCAAAAACTCATATACAGACCCTGTTGAGGTTGGAGGATCTATTAGTGTGAAGGGCTGCTTGTGAAAATAAACAAACATTCATAGGCAGTTGCTCTTGCCACTACTAGGTATTCACTGAGTAAAATCCCCTATAATTAGAGTAAGGGAGAGCAGGAGATCAGCAGCTACCCAATGTGTGAGGTGTTTATTTCCCAGTGCTTATCTAAGCTCACATCTTAGCTCGCCTATGTCAGAACTCTGCGACTGCTCTGGCACATAAACAAATACTTAATATTCTGGTTACATCAAAGAAGCCTCATTAGTGACACCCATCAGCAACAAATAGATTTCACGCTGGCAACACAATCCAAATACAAATCATTCTCTGATTTTTGCAGGCAGGACCGGGCCACGACAAAAGACTCAAGGACAATCTTAAATCTAACATGGCACATCCAGTACTTTCCTAAAAGTTAATTATCTTTTGATGCCAATCCAACATGAATAAATCTGAGAAAGTACCAAAAATAATGACTGCTAGCATCCAGCAGAAAAGAACAAGGAGGTGGGAGAGAACTCTTCATATTTAACCTAATATTGCTTCTATTTCTTTGCCCCTCCTTCTCAAAGCACCTAACATTGGTTCCTCAGAGAAACAGAATGCCATGAAATGACCATTTCTGCTTTGTTTTGTCAAGTTTTTACAAGACTGGGGTTTCTTGTCGCTGAGTTTCTTAGACTTTTACACTTGGGTCTTGAAAGTTTCCTCTCTAGCCACCAGCATAGGAAAACTCTTTCCTTTCCAATGTAAGCTAAGGTTCTTGTGTGATTACAGGATGCTGGGACCTGAAGCTTTAAGGTGAACAAGCAATGCAAACTTTGTAATAAAATCATGTTAGCAAAAAGCAGAATTATCAGAATTAGCAACTACAAAGCACTTTTCATGAGGCATCAAGGTCGTTTGGCATCTATCGTCTGCGTGTGCCTACAGGGGAAAATGCATTCCTGTGCTGAGGGACAGCATAAAACCTGTGAACCACTTCAGTCTCATTTAAGGCTTTAAATTAGGACTTAAGTGATGCATAAGCCTTCAGCTGGACACTAGTATGGAGCTGAATTTTATCCACAATGGATATTGATCTCATCACAACTGGTGCTGCTCTTACATTCGGTGTAAGCTCATGCATAATTCATTTCAGATAAACAAACTGATTGTACAGCTACCAGGCATTAACTCTCTTACTGAATAAGCCACATGAAAGTTTCATAAAAAAAAAAGAAACCAATTTTTTAAAGCCACCTTCATATAGAGAAAACAAAGCACTCTGGACTACAGCAGTTTTCATCTTCTTCTTAAAAATACTTGCCTATTCCTTAAAAATGCCTAAAAATCCATGCCAAGGCAACAAACCCAGAACGAGGATTTAGTAAAACAGTAAGATATTTCCCACTGACAGGCCTATAAAAACTAAGCAAGCATTTCATAACAGAAAGCCTTTGCTGCCCCAACTGACACTAACGTGGGTATTACGAAGGTCAGTTAGGGATATCAAACAGAGTAGCTCAAGACCATCTGCACATACTATACAGCAGTAGATCACTCCAGGATTTATTGAGGGCAGCAGAGAAAAAAAAGCACTGTTTTTATTGGGAAGTAACAGCAGGTAACAGCAACGCAGGAATTCCCACGGCATTCCCATGGCTCTGGAGAGATCCTTCCATTTACTTCGCACAAGAACATGCGACCTGAACTCTGCAAGGTGCTAGATGAAAAGAGAGGATCCACCCTGGAAGTTAGGCTCTCAAAACCTCACAATACAAAAGACTACAATATCCTCAAAATTGAAAGGTTGCCTTTGGAAGCTGCCAACCAAGCGCACAGCAGTCGAGAAGGCTAATGGAAGAGAGTGACATGTTAACTGTGTGATATATACAGAGGCAAGTTCAAAGCTGCAAATATAGTGCCTGAGGAGTGTGGCAAAGAGCCAGATGCTGCTGCTGGCAAAACGTCTAGGAATCGCTGCTCTGACATCCATCAGAAGAGGACAGCATGTCAGGAGATGGCGAGTGTAAGCTGCATTTCCTCACATCAAACACCTAAAGTTGATTCTGCTTTCAGAAAGATTAATTAAGGAATGGCTGATATTCAGACAAAGAAGAAGATAGGCAGAGAACTATATGACGCCAAACTCAACAAAAAGGCACCATAAACAATGGTGCAGGGACTGGCTCGTGGCAATGGATCCCCACCAGTACACCTTGTGGTAGCCAGCCCCACCTGAGGAGTGAAGACCGGCTTCATAAAACCAGGTAACTAGATAACACCTGCAGAGATACTGAAACACAGCTGCTTACTACTGAACGAGGATTCAAGAAAGCAACAGCCCTGAGGGCATGCAGGCAAGCTCATGCATTATCACAACACAGAAAGAAGTTGTATTACTCAGAGAGATTGCTTGTAGATAGACACATCCTAATGGGCTCCTGATCAGAAATACCTGGTTATTTCCTTTGCAGGGCCAGGATGGTATTTCCATCAACACTTCCATTCATTTCTTGAATGGGATGGGTTAGGAGGAAGGCTACCAATGTTGCTGATTCCCTTCAGCTGCAGGGGGTGAGCAGGAAAAGGCATCGTGGTGATAGGGCCCTGTGGTGCAGCTCAGCACCACAGGGGATTCTACAGGGGGCCAGGGATGGCAGAGTGTTGTGGTCAAATGTTAGTGGAAGAAATTTTGCATTTATTCTAAAAAGAATGGGGATATTTAAAAAGGTGGGGTTTTTTTCTGGCTCAAAGTAACAGTTTTGGGGGTTTTCCATCCAAGAATCTGACTCATTTTGTAGTCTGGGAAAAGACACAAGTAGGAACATTTGTAGCTCCTCTTTTTGTGACATGATCTGTAGTTGAGTCTTCTTGGTGGCAAGAAACATTTGCCTGGAAGTCTGCCTGGGAGGAAGGAAGTGAACATTATCTAGTCAGAGCTTTCTGTACCATCTTGATAGAGGAAGAAGAAAAAAACCAAAACCAAACCACAACATCCAGGGTTGGTTCAAGACTCCAGAAGCCAATTTAATTATGTGGATTTTTTTTTTTTTTTAGGCCATATCTTAAATTCAGTTCAAGACCTGCAATGGCTTAGAGGTAGTAAAGGAAATGGAACTTGATACCAAAATGTAAGATTTACTCTGAAAATATCCAGAAAAAAGAAAAACAGAGTGAGAGAAGCAACCTTAGACGAAGAAGAAATGCAGGTATCCTAACACAAAGCAAATTCAGTATGAAAAAGTCATTTACTGAAGAGGACAGATAAGAATAAACCCTAAGAAACAATACTCAGACATGGGAGAGTGGAGGAAACTTAGAGGATAAAGTCTAATGCAAAAATCCATTTCATCATATTTTACAGACCATCATTTCTATAATTGCTATGGATGTGATTGGATTATGCATCCCAAGACAGAGGACATAATGAATACTAATAAGTTAAGGAGAAATGAGAAGTGTGTATCAAGTATTTATGTCCAGCAGTAACATACAACTTTGGTCTGAAACCTTGAAAAAGGCAAAGGAACAGCCTCTGGTAGACTGTTCACAGAAAAACCCTGGAGATGGTCAAGCTTTGGGACAGAAACTGCTAGTTCATCAGTATACACTCCTAGAGCTCTAAGAAATGCTATAGCTTATTCAGCTCCCAGGGTAACTTCCATAATTTCACTTCTGCTGATAACATTGTAAGACTGTAGACACTTCTTCCACAAAGCATTCACTAAAAATACAACCTTGCCTTTTACTTTGTCTGTTAAGATTTGCGAACGCCAGAGACTCAGTTCCCTTTACGACAGTGACATCACCAGTCAGTCAAATCCTCCTTTCTATGCCAAATCCACTGAAGCTATTGCTTTGAAAGCACAGCTAACATACAAAGACATAATCCAAATATTTAACAAACGCATCTCAAAGTTACAAGCACATTTACAAAGACTCACAAACCATTTTCTTTTTACTTCAGTGTAGCCAATGGGGCCCAGCTTGCTAAATCACAATTTTTTTGGTCATTTCCTCTATTCCTAAGTCCCAGAAGAGACCAATCCACACTGACTATCAAATATGAGGGAAAAATACAATAACTTTATAGAATGCTTATCCATCTATGCACACAATACTTTTCTCTCCCCTGTGAAACACATTCAGCAGATGGCTTCATCTAAGCTTAAAGGACCACTGCAGAGTGATGGACTTCAATAAAAAAATAAGAGCAGTAAGAGTTAAACAGATGTAACAGGCTGGTTGCTTTTGTCTGTCTGAAGGGCATGATCCTGCTGAGAAAAAGGAACTAGTGCTCCACAAATTCATAAAGGCAAGAGATTTATTCCCCCAAGCTGTTGTGCATGTGCCCAGCAATCCTGAGGAAGCAAACTTAGGAAAAAAATACCTTATTATTTTCTTTTCTTCTTCAATCTCAGGAAGAAGAGGAGCTTGGATGACAGTCCAGGAGAGAGAAATACTTACAACAGAGAACTAAACAGTTTGTCAGGATTACACTAGATGATCAACAGGGGTCTCACGTAGCTGATTTGCAGCTTAATATTTACTTTGTACCACTGATTTACTGGCACACAGGTATTAACTGGACTGTGAGCATACCATGCAATTCTTTCATCTTTCAATGTGCTTCTTGTACCTTTGCCAAAAGTCATCATTTTCCAGCATCCTGGATAGCTGCACAGCCAAATGATAAATGCTTTCTCAATGAAGAGAACATCATTTGATTGGATTTCTCCTTAAGCTCGAGCCTCCCTAATAATAAATATATTGATTAAAATTCTGCCTGCTTTGAAACAAAGGACAAATTAAATAACTGCTTCACTGTGAGACTATATGTGTGTAGGAATCTCCACTTCTATAGACAGCTTCATTGAATTTGCTGAGACTTGGTTAAAAACCCAAACTGTTACAATATCCATAGACTGAGGCTTCTGCAATTCAGGAAACCATATAACAAATAAAGAAACATGGAAGAGGCAGAGTGCAGTGGCAATATGCTGTGGTTGGTTAAAAGGCATATCAGCTGTCAGCTATTCTGCATGTATTCTGCTGAGGAGATGCTGTTTAACAATGAGAAGGTTTTTAGACATAGCTCAGTGAGCTGTCCTGCTCTGTAAGTCATATAAACAGTTTTAGTTCAGGCAACTCTCCAGTCACATTTCATTGTTATGCTCAAAAAGATACAATATGCTACTTCAGAGGGTCTTTGCTTCTAAAATAAAACATATTTGAATGAGTTGCTTCATATAAACAACACTGATTGTTTTGGTACTGGAAATAGGCTGTAGGCAACCTAGAAACAAACCTGACCTAACAGATTTATACCAGGGATTCCTCTGAGACCACCCATGATCCAGCCACATCTGTTAGACCAGCCTTATCTGCTACTGGAATCAGTAAAAAATGGTGCAATAATACCAGCTTCACATCATCCCAAAGCACTCATCCCTGTCAAGGGACCTGATGGTTAACAGCTACAAACATCAGCCACTGCAATAGTCAGATAGGCACAACGGGGCAACAGACACCTGTCACCACAAAACCTGCTCTGTAAGTTACAATCATTTTAGGAAAAGCACTTACTTAAGCTGAAAGATTTGGCAAAAATCTACCTTTAGAGCATCACAAAATAATGACTTCCTACTTGTCTTTTGTGGAAGACTAGAACTTCTGACTGTGGTGGTTTCACTACATCAGGTCTTAAATGTCACTGATCCCATCGAAAAGCACTGATGTGCTTTGGCATTGGTTCAGCTCTGGATGGGTATGTACCAGGCCTCACACCAGTTTAGTTTTCATTACCTGAAATGTCATTTTGAAGGGTTCCCCATTAAATATATAAATGCCAGATGCCAAAAAGATGTTCAGTGACCTTCTGAAATAGCACCATCATTTTGCTTTAAGGTACACTGATTTTCTCCTAGGCACAGTGCCCGCGAACCGACCTATGACATAGTAGCACCATCAGAGGATGATAGTGGTGGAAGCAACCTCAGACTAGAAATGACAGTGGACATATGGTGACAACTACTCTAAGGCACAGTCTCAGCAGTTCAGGAACATTCATATTTCCCCATATGAGATGTCTGAGTCCCACTGAAGTAAAACTGGCAGAAATATTTCACCGTCTAGGAGCTTCTGTTGCATTTCCAAAGGTTATTTAGTCATTCAGGACATTGACTCTCCTGGAGAGCTTTTGAGATTTCTCACTGAAAGTTAATGAGACTTTGGCTCCTGGGTGTATTCTTGACATAAGGCTTAAACATTTGAGTAACATAAGCATATGTAAAATATTCACCTGTATGCACCACATTCATCCTGAACTTAAGGGCTAATGGCAAAGTTTCAATACCCTTGGTAATAAATCCAAACTTGAGTCAGTTTTACTGGGTCACTGAATCACTGTATTTTTATAGCTGTTATTTCCTATCCCTTGCATCCTGAAAGATGATGACAGTATTAGAAAAGCATCCCAAATTCATAAGAAGCTGAACACAGAGTAAAACCAGTATGGATTTGGCTAAAATATACTAAGGGTAGTTTTGATGCTAGATTCTACCTGAATCTCTACCTAAGACTTCTGATTCTTCAAGAGTTCATGTTAGTCTCAACATGGGGATGATAAAAGTGTAAAAAAAACCCAAACCAACCTCCAAAAGTGGTAAGGGAGGGAAAGGGACAGTATTTCAAAGTAAATCATCCCACAGCAACTTAACCTAACACGTTGCTTCTAAACAAAGTCAAAGGCAGTACTGCAGGAACACTAACTGCCTTCCAATAGCTTGCATGTCCATCTTATGTAGCTTAATCCAGAAAAACTTCTGTTGTGGCCACAGTCTTGCAGTTCACCAGTTCAGGAAAAAAAAAAAAAGGAGTCTCTCCTGCACAGTGCAAATTCAGTACAATCCTCGCCAGCAGCAGAGGATGCTCTGAGAGACAAGTGAAAATTGAACCCTCTGCAACAGGTTATTTCAAGTGTGAACTGATACAAAATGTCAGCTGTAAATTTCTTCTCAGAGGTGGGCCATCACCTCTTCTGCTGTTCTACCTGTGCAAAAAGTGTCTTTAGCTGCAGGAAAGGGAGATGTGTGTCCATCTGGTCATCTCCAGGCAACTGAGTGTTTTGGGGAACATCTTGAACTAGTGGGAAAAAATAACATCAAACCAGCTATTGATCTCAACCAAGCTATGTCTATTAAAACTGCCCATTATCTTTGCAGAATCATGCCAATACAGATATATTCCAAGAAGAACAGAGAATTTGCAGAGCTATCAAAACATGTACATGACACATTGAGATCCATGAAGGCTTTCAGTAGTTTAAACTACTATTAAACAAAGAACTGAAACCACAACATCCTCCACCCCATACAATCCAGTTTAAGTTTTATCTGTATTTTTCAGGTAGTATCACAAGCTGTATCCGCTTAAACCAATGCAGGGGAAAAAAAAAGGGATAGAAAACTATCCCAAAACTTCAGCAGTTTCCTCTAGATCTCAAGGGATGTTCCTTCAGGAAATGATAAAAATAGTGTGACATAGCTGTAGCTAAAAGAGACTAATTCACTCAGGACTCCCCTCTATTGTCCATTTATGACCTTTTGTTATGCTACAGAAATATAAGTACCTACAGGAAGAAAATACTTGCAAACATCCTTACCATTAGCCTAGTAGTGCAAAAGGTTTTGCATGCCTTGTCTGGAAGCATGGAGAACTTCCTAAACACAGCAGTAACAACGACAGCACAAGTAAAGTTGGCAGATTTGTCAGTGTTATGTCCAGATTTAAGGGCCACCCTCTCAAAACCACCCTCTTAATGTTCACCATCATTGACAAAAAAAGAGAAAATATGTTAAGCTGTATAAATTTGCATTTTGAAAATTTATTCAGCAGTTTATGATCTTAAAAGAGAAGTTATGTTGCTTTGGAACTCTGACCTTGTGATTAGGAAAACTCATTAAGATAAAATGAATCAGATGAAATTCATAAAGCTTATTCAAGAATGGCCCCGAACACCTAAATATGCCTCTTGTTAGAGATAAATGGAAAAAAAATATGAAATTATGAAAAGAAAAAGTACTTAAGACTGTTCATTCCAGTTGTATACTCTGAGATATGAAATGTTAAATTATCTGAGATCAGCTGGACCAAGCTGAAATAGTTAAGCTGAAAAAGAGAAAAAAAACCCCAGACCATAACCAAATCCCCACCCACTCATTAAAGGACATTTAATTTCCAAGACACCACCCAACAACTCACCAACATGGTACAGTTCTACAATGGGAAACCACAGAGATACACTACCATACTCTGAAGGGGTATGAGAGCCTCTAGCTCTGCGTACAGGCTATATAGTAGGTGACACATTGGGCTAGGTCTCCATGGACAATAAAGCCTCCAGGAACTGGGAAGCAGGATGGATATTGCAATTAAACTTCGGTGGTGACAAACTTCCATCATTTGTATGTTGTCTCCATATATTTTTTTTCAAATTATACTTTCATATATTGTATTCTACAATTAAAGTTTAAGTCTTCCACCATTTGGAAAACTTACTTTTCTGTTACAGGTAGATTGTATTACATCTAGATATAAATAGCTTCCCTGTCAACATATCTCTAGACATCTTTGATGTTACTCAAAAAGACATATCATGTTTTTTTCACATAAGTCTTGGTTTCTAGGTATGCTTTTCAACTGACAGCTGCCAGAAATATTTTCTTTGTCACTTCCAAAAGAATCAGCATGTGAATTAAATTATAAATCTGCCTGGACAAGTAATTATCAGTTTGTTGATGCATCCTTCTATAGTTATGAATGCACAGAACAACTTCATTGAGGATTTCTTCAGAAGGGGGACTGCATTGAGGTCCCTTACAACTAAAACATTTGTTAAAGCTTTTATTACACAGGGGTAGCTGCTGCAAAAATGTTGAAGGTATCTTGCCCTACATAAAAACCATTAGAATTCTACAGAATCAACAAGCCAACTCACAACTTTGCACTACACGAATCACAGTTTGTTCTCCAAAATAACTTTTCATTCAAGATTGACAAGATGTTGCCTTGCTTAGACCAGAAAATGAAGTTTGGGGATAAATACCTAGCCACTAGATGCTCCCCAAATATGTTTACCCACAAGTAGTTAAGGAGTGCTTTCTGAAATAAAACGTTTACTCCAAAATCAAAAGAACACGCTTGATGTGTACTTCCCCTTGCTTGCTGACCCAGTACTCCTACTTAACCTTATTAATAATGAGCCATTTTCAAAAAGCCAAAATGGTTACCACACTCCTCATAATCTCCCAGTCCTGGAAGCTAAAGATAGGAGTATAATTACAGTTCATGATGAATGTCAGAAAGCTGCTGCTTTGTTTCTTTACTTATATGGGGGGAAATGGGAGAGGAGGGAGGTACAGAAAAACACTGAAGAGAAGCCATTGAGCCCTTTAATACTCAGGCATTTTCTTTTTTTTAAAGTACTCTTACAGAAGACCAGCCTCTGAAGCACAGGAAATAATTGACTCTTTTCACTGCTTCACCAAATGAGAAATGAGTGCCCAGGCTTGCAGCATTGCCATGGTACTGCAAAGACAACCCACATGGAAGAGATAAAAAGCCTTCACATTCCCAGTCCACCACCACGTGGATGAGGAAGAACAAAACCAGAGGGTGATGCACCTTTAGCAATCACTGCCAGTCACTACTTTCTTTGCCATATGCAAATATTAGCATTCATTTGCTGAATTTGCTCATCAAAGCAAAATGCTTCTGGAAATGGAACTGCTGACAAATAGAGGAAGCTGTCACGTGGAGCACTTTGGCAGACCTGCCTTAAAGTTGTCTGTTGTCATTTTTATTGTGCTTATAATTGCAATAATAAACAATGCTTCGTGTTCTTCCACTCTCATTCATAGGAGTCTATTCAAATCCCCAATTCTGGAGAAAAGCTTTTGATCTAATCTTCTAGGGCTGCCTTCTCTTAAGCACTTAAGTTCTTGCCACATTGCGCACATAGTAAATTCTAATTAATGTATTTACTTATTTTACATTTGAGATGCAAAATTTGTAGGTGTTTTGGCATTAATGAGATGTAAAAATCTCAAAACCATCACTCAGAGCACTTGATCTCAGAGGTCTTTTCCAACCTTAAAGATCCTGTGATTTTATGATTCTCTGACTTCTGCCCACCACTGCAAAACCCTGCCTTTGTCCACCACTGCAGCTACCACAAGTAGCACATGGCCATGGGCTGGCAATCCATAACTCCCAACACACAGAAGTACTTGAAAGCTGCACTAGAAACAGGGAGCAGGAGAAGAGCATGCTATTGCTGAAACACAGAACTATGACCTCAGCTTATAATTTCACATTCAGGTTTTCAGTTAATCAAATTATTAGCAAAGAGAGAAGATGTAAACTAAAGATTTAGGACAGGAACAAATTTCCACTTGGGTCTTGATCTGCATTTCACATACAGTGGCATCTCCTGAGCTTCTGAAGGTTGAACAAAATGTCCTGAGGACATTGTTTTAAGCCCAACTTGATATTATATGAAGCAAAATGACACGAAATAGAACCAGCCAAGGCACCAAGCTAAACAACCAATTTTTTCTTCTTTACATTCCTTTTCCTGTGTCGCTTTTGTTTTTAACAGGAACGTGACCTGCCAGTAAATGAACAGCCAAGCCTTTATTGTCACCAGATCTCTGAAGTGACAAGTCTGTAATAAGACTGTCTTCTGCAATAAACCTTTTTTGTAAGAAGAGATGAGAATTGTCTCTCAAAACATATTAGTTAGATTGGAGTGATTTATAGAACAGCACAATAGAATAGCAAGTCATGAAGGATAAAATAATTATCTTAATAACGTCCACTACAGTGATGAACTGAAGCAGTCTGTACATTAGTAGCTATTTATGTACACTTTGATTGCATTAGGTTTCTCTGCCTATAGTCACCTCAGAAGTGCACCAACAGCTCTGTAATTCACCTCACTTTGTGGTTTATTACTGAGAGTGCAGTAACTAATATTTCACTTCTTCCCAATGTTTAAAGCAAACATTTTTGCCTCTTCAGTAGTTTCCAGTGGAAGTATGGCAAAAGCAAAAGACTAATGTACACCATTTTATGTAACAGTATTTTGACATTTAGGACAAAATTTTTAGCTATTTGGGTTTTTTTTAACCCTTCCTAGATGGGTCATTTCCAGACACAGCTATATGACATCCTCTTTCCAGTTGTCAAAAAATAAAATTCACAAGTAATTCCTGGTAAACAGAAACCATACCTGGACTCATAGCATTCCTGAAACAAGGAAATGCCATATGGTCCATTTTCCAAACTGCTGCTTACAGCCAATCGTAGCCTGGGTGGCCAAGAATATGGAAAAAAAGGGAAATACTGTCAAAATCCCAGAACACAGGGCAATTCCCAAACAAATGATTCTTCCACTACTGATAACAACTGAATACAGGTAGCAACGATATCAGTGTGTTCCATTTGAAATCACACTTCAGCAAGAGAACTAAGAGCAGAACTAACTGTTTCCTCTCTCAGCTGGTCTGCAGCACTTGAAGAGCAGAAGATCAACAGAGAAACATACTGAGGTCCCCAGGATGAGAGAAGACATGCAAGGAGAATTATTGCATTCCCATAGTCTTTTGGTGGTTTCTCTCTTTTTGTTCACATGATATATCAGATATGTCATCCTTTGCTTCCCTCAGCAAGGATGGAAGCAATGTTACACAATATCCACCACACCCCACTCTTTTTGTTAATCATCCCTAATCAGCTGTTGCTTCACAAATCAAATTTTTAGTCCTTTTAGGCATGAAGGGTTATGCTAATGTGTGGCAAGAGAATGTTGATTACAGACCACTGGGTAGCACTGGCTGCCCCATTACTGGCATCCGGTTGTCCAGACTCGTGCATGAGCAAGAAGGATTTAAAGTAAGTTAAGATGAAGTGCAATGAAATGCCTGTGATGCAAATAAGGACAATACAGAAATAATTAGTGTGAGGTAAGCCATCTTTTCAAAGGAGAATTAGTTCTGAGGTAAATTACTAACTTCATTGATTGCTGGGTGTATCGTAAATTTAACTAAACCGCTTTGACACGACAGAGGAATGGTTTACAGCATCCCTGTACATGATTATGAAAGTGAAATTAAATTATTTCAGAAGTTGTATGAATCATTTCTACCCAGTGCATGGGAACACAATTCTGATGATCAGGTGACTATTCTGAGGTTATTAAAAAGCATCAGCATTTAAGAACTAACACAAGTATTGACTATTTACTCCTAAA
The DNA here is from genome assembly GCA_013399015.1 of Galbula dea. Lineage (NCBI taxonomy): Eukaryota > Metazoa > Chordata > Aves > Piciformes > Galbulidae > Galbula > Galbula dea. Next base: position 814,028 of record VWZX01010089.1, read on the forward strand.
GGAATCATATTTTTTCTTATTCTGGCTAGAATGACATGAACACAGTCATTATTTGTGAATGCATTAACCTCACCACACCATGCCAGACCCAAGCACTGACCAGAGTCTTCAGCTTTTGTCCTACCCAGAAAAAGCAGCAACTCCTTGGGTGTGAAGTGCTCAGAAAACAGCCATACACACTCTTCACAGAGACACTGCCTTGCCTGTACCGATGACAAAGTCAAGTGGCTCAATGGAAGGAAGTCTGGAATTCCTAAATTAAGGTCTCTTCTAGACAGGACAGCCTTATTTGTTTCCCATCAATAAAACAGGACTTCTACTCTCAATGATTCAGACATTGCTATTCTCTAAAATGCCTTTATGCTTCTGTTAACCCTGTTTCTGGAACAACAAATGTAAAAGCAGAATGTAGGAAACTTGGCATTCCAAGGCCTGCAGTGCTAGGAATATCCATGAACAGATTAAGCACAATTTAAAGGGTTAATTGTTGTGAAATGTTTTAATTAATACAGAAGACTGATACTCTTTTGGGATCCCCGAGTTTTCAGGTGTAGGAAGCATCAAAGATTCCTAGGCCTCAAACTTAAATTGTACTAACATGGGAGAGTCGTTATTTTTAGTATTATCTCTTAAAATCAGAATCTGAAAGCTTGCATATAGAGTTTCTGTATTTTTCAAATGTAAAACACTTCTGAAGGAAAACATGAGCATTCAGAGCGCTGTTATTGCACTCTGGTTGTTCATGATCATCTACCATTTATTCATTTACTATTTTGTTCCCCTCTGCTACTCAGTGATGAAGGTTTTTCTAGAGTCAGTCTTTTTTTTTTTATCCCCTGGCAAACTTTCCCATGCCTGCTATTTCTTGCCTTCTGATCACAGCCTACAAAGACCAAAACTCGCCCACTACCAGTTTCCTTCCAAATCGCAGGCACATCCCCAAAACATCATGGTAGTTCTTCACTCCTATATCCCATTGCTCTAAGTTCTAACAAGCTTCCAATAAAAATGCTGAAGGTTGAGATTAGCCCACCATCATTTGAAAAAGGAACATAGTACAACTCTTCCTACTTTGTACCTCTTGGCTTAACTTTCCTTAGGGTACAGAACTTGACTGTGTGTTATGCTGGTGTAATAGTCAGCCAATAGGTTCATAAATACTAGGGTCCAGCTTCTCAGCCGATGCAAATCGACTTAAATAGAGCTCAGCAGACTGACACCAGCTGAGGAAACAGCTCTGTATATCTAATTATACACACAGCAAAAAAGTCACTAAGAGCTCTATCTCAGTTCAGCCTATTTTATGTAATTAACTGTACAATAAAATGTTCCATGATCAAATAGCTCAGTTCCTTTGAAGTCTTCACTTTCCATTTCCTTCCAGAAGCAAATCTAAAAAGAAATTCCTTTATATGTCCACGAACACTTGAAACTATCAGCACTAGATGTTGCAGTTTTCTATTTTGTGCCTAATCCCAGCTACTCTGGAGAGAGAAAGTGAAATCCCCAGCTGGGTGCCGTGACTGCAGAGTCAGACTCTTTAAATATATAATGATCATCAGTACAACTGGAGTCACTTCAGTTGTGATAGGGACCAAAGCCACCTCTCCATTTCATTCTGCACAGGCCAGACTAGTACAAAGGCTGAGAAGCTCTCAGACATTAACAAAATGTTCTGCATTGGAATCAGTGACCTAGAGGTGAAAGAAAGGCTTGCTAAGTAACCTCCCTGGCTTCACTCTGGCTCTCTTTTTCAGTCCTCATTCTGAAAACAAAGATGCATTCATTTTAAGCTGTTAAACTGGGAGGGGAAGAGAGGGGAAAGACAGTAATTAGCATGCCTCAGTTACGTAGATGGTTCATTTCTTAAACTCCTTGTGAATTCATTACTCTAATTTTTGACAAAGCAGCCTGGATTAAATCCATAAGTAAATGGATTTATGTCGTTTAGTCACTCAGATTTGGAAATGCTTCGAAGGCTCAGTGCATTGCCCTACTCCTACAGGAGCTAACGTGCTATTCCCACAGACAAAAATTGTTAAGCCCACTACATCATCATTTTCTAAATCAAAATTCTCTACACCATTTAGTGAATTGCCTTCTAGAAACAGGATATACAGAGTCTAAGAACTGTTAAGTTAAAATAACTTCTCTTTGGTTATCTCTGCTTTATTTCTCCCTAGAAGCCCTTAAGCCATTCACAGCAGTCCCTGACAGAATGTGCTGGAATACAATAATATGTCAATTAACTAGAGTCAACCAGCTGCTAATACTATTTCTCAAAAATGTCTTCATTATTAATGGAAAGCACTGCAGTGTGGCAACATGCTAGAAAACTAACTGAAAAAGAAATTATGACCCAGTTCTAGGAATAATTATATTGCATTTCCTAACATTTTCCAATCACATTAATTAGCACAATTGCAGGTTTAAGTTCACAGATCCAATTTGACCTCCTTTACTAGCAGCCCACAGAGGCCATCCAGCCAGCAAAACCCTACACCAGTCATATACTTTCATTTGATAAAGCTTCCTAAGTTATACACCATCTATGGCTTTACATTCCAAGATGTTTTCATTAACCACTGAACATTTCTTCAAAACCACTTTCTAGAATGTTTAGGAGAAAAAAAAATCTGGAATAAAAGTAACACCTCTAAATGACTGTGTAGGGAATGACTCACACAGGTGCTAATTAAACTAGTTGAAAACCTGGATGCAGCAGCTCTGGAGACTATTATAATATATGGAGCTTTTTTTGCTCGTACATTGTTAGGTCTAACACAGCCCAGGTGACAGGTGCCTGAAAGCAGACAGCAGCTGGGGCCAGGGCTACTTGGTGGCCCGTGTGAAATGCAAGGATTGTCTTCATCCAGTTCCAAAGCAACATGTATTATTATCACCAAAAACGCTCCAAGAGCTGGCACAAACTGATACCCTTTTTGGCAGCCTCAGCAGCAGTGCCAAAGGCTGAAGGGGGTTTGCTATTGCTCTGTTCTTTCGCTCACAGAAGTTGTCACTTCTGATAACGCTGACATCTCAACACATCCGCAGCCGGACACCCTTCAAAACCCTTTCCCTCCTTGGATCCTGCTGGGCAGTGTCACTAACTTGGGCATCAAACCCAGTAAATTACCAAAATACCTTAGGGTGGCACATATAGACTGTTTCTAGAGATACACTCTAACTACATTCAAACCTCATTACTTTTCCAAACAAATGTAAGTTTGAGCAGCAATGCAGTGTGTGAAAAACAACACCACATCATTAAAACGTAGCACTGCTGCATTCCGGTTCAGAGTCAGTAAATGGTTTGATAGCATTTCATGTTCAATTTTGTTTTAAATAACAGCTGTCTGTGCTTCTCAGTGTCCCTACAGGAGGAAAAAATCAAAGCTAATGCAGAAAAAAAAATACTACTACTCTCCCTCCTTTCCAAAAGGAATTCTTCAACTATTCAGTCAACTGAAATCTAAAAATAACTGAAAAAAAATACTTGGAAAGAAAAAAAAGAATGCCTTCCTAATTGCATATTAATTGCTCTACCCAATTGCAACTTTCTTTTGCACCAGCAAGTAACATCATTTGTGCTATTATAAGGCTCTGGAGAGTTCTGCCAACAGAGAATGTGCATGACAAATAATTGATTCAACCTGCCACTTCCCACAGGGTCAATAAGGAGCAGCTGGACTTGAAATCCCTACCTAAAAACAACAGCTGCAATACACAAGAGCAGAGGTACAGTCTTTGCTGCTTCTCTCCTGATCCAAAGCGCTTAGTTAAATGCCCAGGCAATAGAGCAGAATATAAAGAGACAAGTTCACCACCCACACAGGAGGCAGAAAGGGGAAAATTGCAAAGGGAAAGAAGGTACAAATGAGGGGAGAGCAAGATGTACTGAACCTGCCAGATCCCTGTACCAGGAGTTCATTTTTACTCTGTGCAACTGCTCTGGATATGTAGGACAGCCAAAATCAACTTTTTCCACCAGCAAGCTTCAGAAAACTAGCTCACAATGCACTTTCAAGGTCTACTGCAGCTTTCCCTTTCAACTAAGCTATCTGGGAACTATGAAACCAGATCAAATAGCTTCTCAGCAGTTCACTCCTAAAGGTCCAGCTATAGTCCAGGTAAAAGACAGTGTCAGCCTAGCTTGCTCTTGCCTACTCCCAGACCTGCCCAAAGGGGAAACAACTACACAGACCCTTCAGTGACTATCCACAGCTCGATATCTGCCCTTTTTTTTTGTTGCTGTTTTGCCAGATCTTAGGTCATGGGACCACAGCAGTATCCCTTTTTCCCCACATACATAACACAAGGTGACCATAAACTGCCAATAAAGACAGGTTACTGACCATCTACATGGAAATCCCAGACCACCGAGCAATCGAGCATTAAAACAGTATTCATATTATTCTTATTACTGACCTGTAAACATTTCTTTATTCTCTCACTAGTCTCTGAAAAATCTTAGAGTTACTTATTTCCCTTCTGCTACTTGGAGGCATCATACAAGCTAGATTTATTTTTGTAATACTGTAGCTATAAATTACAAGTGATGGGATTGCCCCTCAAAAGCTCTCTGTCTCAAAGTGAGCCTCGCAGAATCTGGAATACCGCGCTTGAAACAACACAAGCACCAGTAAATATACAACTATATTTTCTGTAAATAGTTACACTTTCAACATGGGAGCAAATTCAGCCTTTTCATCTACCTTCTGTAACAAACACTAACACTGCCATCATTAAAGATTCCAATGCCTGCACTTTCTTGTTAGTAACCGATGTTCAAAGTCTTTCAGTGCAAAAATTCTCTCTCTGCTAAAACTGAGGAGAGCTTTGAGGACTGGATTTACACTCAGAGCTTTCAATTACAAGTATCTTAGATCATCTGTGATATTGCCCACTTTTATACACGCAACTCCTCCTTGTTAACAGGAGCTTCAGTATCAACAGTGTGCCAGGCGCTCCCCAGTTCCCATGAAGACTCAGACCCCATCCTGAGGAGCACATATGCAAAAGCAACCTGTAGTTATAATGAGGTTTTTATTCTCATGTGATATGCCCCATAAAAATCACACTGGAAAAAAATGCCTAGGGTATTCTACAAATATAAGTATGTGTATTAATTAGATATTGCACTTATGCTATATAAAGCTCTGTTGATGTTCATATAATCCAACAAAATCAAGGGCAGCCGTGCCTCAACTGTCTGAAGGGAAATATATTTGCTTTGTAAATATTAATGAACTTAATATGGAGTCTGTAGGGAGAGATTTTAACAGGGAACACTGAGCAGTGAGGCAACAGAGTCACAGTCAAAGTCAGTAAGACTAAAGCAGGTAATTTCTATTGTGTCTTTTGAAACATTTTCCCATCGTGAGGTTATCGACATACAGATCATATATTATTAGAACACAGTCCCCAGGGAAGATGTGTGTTTAAACGTCCACAGGGAAGAGGTTATCATCTGACAAGTATCAAGATTAAATTCAGGGGAGTCAAAGTGCTATGTGATAAGTTTCTTTCATATTAGGGCAAGGTTTGTGCATTCACTTGAAAACAGTAAGCAGCAGTACAAGTTCAAAGACTTTTTCCACACATGGAAAAGACATTTGAGAGGCACTCTTGCAAAACAGGGTGGGTGAAAGTAAAAACAATGAATGAAGTTATTTAAATATACTGTATTTTAGCAATAAAACAACAGCTACTTGTTAACATCTCAGCTAAAGGATAAGACTATGAATATGCAAATAGAAAACTAAAGCTTTTTAACCTTTTGGCTTACAAAATCCAAAGGGACTTTAAATGAAAGGTGAAACTTCCAGCAGAAGAGGTTGAAAGTCACATATGAAACCCTGTCTCCCAACCTGAGAACACGTAGCTGGATTGAGACTTGAATACACAGTCTCTTGCAAATGTATGGAAAAGCTGGATGGAAGCAGACAGAAAAGAATGCAGAATCTGAAAAATCCCTTCCTCACACCTCATCAAACCCAGGACATTTAGAGATGGGCTTATGAAAGGCCCTAGTTTCTTGCAAGGGGGGAGAAATCAGAAAGACAGCTATTCCCCAGGGTTTATTGTGCATTGATCATGGGGATGAACATGTAGCAGCTGGTTCTTAGGTTTTGGTTTCAGACTGCAGTACTAAAGAGTATGGCAGCATGTTAGGATGTGGTAGTCTCAGTCTAATAACAAAGATAAGACAAATATACTAGCTTAGAAAAGTTCAATACCCCTGCTTCGGAAAAGCATCCCAAATTCAGTTCTGGTAATAGTAAAATGCACTCCTGAATCAGGATGAAGGCAGAGAGAAAAGCAGAGAGACATGGGCAACTCCAACCTGGTTATTTACAAGGCCTAGCTGCAAGCCTAATCTGTGCTCTGGGCACATTTCAACTGTAAAATTATACTGCTTTTAAACCTACTTAATTCTGCTTTAACCCTCAGCCAGTATTTACCTTCTTAACCACTGACTGTTTTCCAGTTATTTTACTAGTCTCAAAGTACGTTCATGTAAAAAAAAAAAAAAGACTTGAATAAATTAATCCAGTTTAGATTTATTAGCTGTAAACAGCCTATGATAGTAAAAATTAACCTTCACTCTGTTATCTCAAGAGAGATAACTTGGAAGCAAGGTGAGAGAACCCGAGAAAGTCTTTTTGTAGCCTTTCTTCAAAAACCCTTCTCAGGCAGCACTGGTTACTCCTACTGAAGGAAAGAAATTTCATAGTTCACCTTATTTACTCTCCATTTTTTCATTAAACCCAAATAAATGAAAGAATCACATAATGTGTTCTGAAGTCTAAGTAGGAAGGTGATAGACACCTTGAACTGTGCTCACATTTGAATTTAAGGGAGTTGTACTGTATTAATTATCAGGTAGTTTATCTTGTAAGCCTGCCAGTCATTCCCATGTTGCCACAGGTTCTTATTGTCAATGCTCCCCACATCCACAGTGCTTCTCATCTATTCTGTCATTTCATATAGAACAGACAGACCCATTTTTCACCTTCCCAGGAATACAGAATGATACAGAACCTATGAAGTATGTGGCCAATATCATCTAACCTATTAAATGTCAGAATCATATATCTCAAGCTATATGTCAAGATGCTGTAGCCTAGCAGCAATAAACTCATTTTGTTCCTCCCAGGGAATGCACTCCTGCTATAAGAATCCACACAGGTTTCCTTCTGGATGGATTTGACTGTGACTTAGTCTTGGTGGCTAACATGCTGGAGATGATGGGAGAAGTTGGCCAGATGGGAAGACAATAAAATTTAACAAAACATTCCTTTTAAAGTTAGCCAGCCTCTACCAATTTGGTCCCTTGAAGGGTGATCCAACGCTTGCTCCAGTATGAGACTCATCTAATGTCTTTTTGTGTTTTATTATTTTATCCTCACATGTCATGCTGGACCTTCTGCTTTGGGGAAAATTGCAGACAACAGAACTGAATTTAAATGGAACAGAAGCGGCAGCTTTCCAGAAGCAAAACAGCTACGTGAGTTTATTGGAAACAGACCACCAAAAAGCAGACATCGTACGCTCTGCAGGATGCCAGGAAAGTGCCAGCAAAACAAAGCATGTGCTCTTGGCTCATGTGGAAGGGCTGCTGCCCATGCCAGCAGAGCAGCTTCACTTAGCACCACATTGTATACTGTGGTTGGGCAGGCAGTGCAGCTGTCAACTGGTCACCGTCCGCCCTGACCCCGCGTGCCTCCAGCACACGCTGGGCTTCACGGCTAAAGCACCTCCAGGACACTGGGAAAAGTCCAGGTCACATGGACAGATGTTTCTCATCTGCTAAGACCAATGAACATGTCACCTGAGAGCCAGTTCAGAGAACTGAAAACCCTGCAGTCAAACCTCCAAATCAAAGACATCCTCTGTAGGGAGCTGCGCTCCCTGCCCCAAGGCCGAGCCAAAGGGACACTCCCCTGGATCCTTCCAGCACCCTGACGAAGCGCCTGGGTGGTTGACTGGCATCAGGGACAGACTTCAGCTCGCCACCTGGTTCATCTGCTGCTGTGGATTGCCTGGCCATACCCATCCTTGACCGACAGCTTCCACTGTGAGTCTCAAGACACAACGCCTTCAACGACTGGCAACCTCCACAAAGCAAAAGACAAATCTTCTCCAGCCTCTCCGTCCCCGTACTCCATCTCAGCTCGATTCCTGCCACAGTCCAGCTGTAATCCACAGATACAGTTCAGCTGGACGTGAAAGTATAGCAAATGTGAAGATTTGTTATTATGAAGAACTCAGAAGCAAAGACTGTAACAGCAATTCCTCTGTTACTCACAAAGCATTTTATCCATGTATCTCAGCAGAACTACAGGGACTGCTATTCCTCCTTTATTTGTCTATTTACTCCTCAGTATGAGATGCACAAGCCAAGCCAATCTAAAGAAAAGATTCTCCAGATGGGTAGCAACAATAACTGAAATCTTCCCAAAATGAAAGCTGGAACTCCTCTGCATTGGGCTGATCTGACAAGCCAGTTGATATGATTGGGATTGCTGGCTGAAAGCCAGTACTGAAAGAAAGGGATATTATCATCTTTTTTGTCATGCAAGAAGTAACAGGAAAGAAAAAAAAAAAGAATCATTGTTTCTATATATATATATTTTAAGATCTTTTCACAGAGCTCACTGGAGTAGCCAGGCCCCTCTCCAAACATACAGAAATCAGGAGAGAAGAATCAGAAAAACAAGACCAACCCTGAAGTAGTGACAGTTTTGTTAATTTAGCTACACACCTATAGAATTCTCAAGCTATTCAGGTTCCTGTTATTGTAACTACCACTAAATTTTAAGGATAAAAAGAACAAACGCTGTAACAAATTTCAATTATTAGGTAGTTAACTGCTGCAAACACAAAAGAACCCATGCAGAGACCTGTCTTGTATTAGTGACACTCATTAGCTGTAATGGAGTTGCAGGAACCATTATTTATGCAGCACTCTTAAGTGTACATAAACCTTTACAAAGATGTATTCATTAAAAACATCTACACTATGCAAAGAAATGGATTTCCTTGATCCTCAACAAATTTTAGGGGGGAGGGCTGGCAGGAAGCCATGTTTGTAATTCTTACCCTCCCTCTTCCCCCCCATTTTTGTTTGGGTCACTCAGAAACTGGTCCCATGGGACATTCATAACAACCACAAGCCCTAACAGTCCTTTCCAAGAGGCATGCCTTCCTGCCTTTCTCTCCATAGCTGTATCAAAAATAACCAAAGCTTTTAAAGTTTAATAAATAAAGTATCATGTGTAATGAATACAGGCTTTGTCTGCTTGGCTTTATCAGCCTTCTACCTAAATAACAGTCTGAAGAACATATAAGAAAGCATCGCTGCCTTGGCAGCTTACTTATCATTTCAGAAAATGACTTGTCTGTTGGGATGATAGTTAGGTTTGGGCTTTGGGGACAGCACTGAATCTCTTTGAGCCCAGTGAGAGAGCAGCTACACAGAGCAAGTAAATCATTTTAATTTTGTACAAGTTGAAAAGCATTTTTTTCCTCAACTTCAGCTAGATGACAGTGGCATGATGGCTGATTTTCATTTCAATCAGAGCAGCATATGATTACCACCTAATTAGAATGTAGAAATAGAAAGGAGATCATTTTTTAACCTACCCAAGAGAACAGTGCTGGGGGAGGGGAGGAGATTATGTTAATCAAATGATAGTGGCATACAAGAGCTACCAAAATAGCCTCCTGAATCTTTATCGGCACCCTTACTGTCCTTGAGGATCTGTCAGCGGCTTCAGTGGAAACTTGTATTTTCAGAGCTTTATTTCTGAGTAATAAATACACTTTGAAACAAATACATGTCACTGTTGGCCCAAACTTGTCATAAAAGACACCACCTTAGGCATAAAGAGATAGGGGTTTTTTTTTAAATACACATAGTTTTGTTGACAACTGTAAAACTGCTGGCATGAAAACTACCCAAGCAAAAATAAAAGTCATACTACCTTAGGGGCAGTTGTTTGCATTCGTTAGTTTTTTAACAAAATATATTTGCTTTCATTAATTAAATATTGTCAGCTAGCTGCTCTGCTCCTTTTTGTAATAAACACAGAAAGTTTGTTGTTCTGCCTGGGGGGAACATAACTGAGGTTACTTTGCAGGAAACTGCACCACACGACATTTTCGACGACACAGTCTCCATCTGCATCCTTCTGTAGAGACAAAGACAAGACCTCATCTCAAGATGGCACTTTCATTGTCTCTGAAGAATGAAGAGCCAAAATTAGCTTGCTGAGACCACCAAAGGGAGGGGGGGAAAGAATACTTTCTATAAAAAATATAAATAATGAAAGGTTCTTTCAGGCAAGCAGTCCACAGAAATGCTGAAATTGGGTTGCCCTGATGGGCTCAGAAGGTAAAAGCAACTTTTTGTTAGCTGCCTGACCCAATTTTGAAGGGAGAGACATGAGAAACATTGCCACCCTCCTGTCTTATACTTGCTAGGTATGTGCCTACATATCATAACACTGCACAGCATCAATACTGCCAGCCTAATGCGAGTACACAGAGGAATACATACCACGGGGTGTCAGGCTCACTTGCAGGGTGCTGCAAGTGACACAAGGTTGTGAACACATTACCCCAAAATATAGCCCTCGTGCTTTTAAAAGCTAACTGGGGCACAGCAGCTCTACCCTGCCTTCTGCAATGGAGAACAGTGACTGCTCTCTTTGCTCTGTCCTCACAGCGGCTGTGCAGCAGGTCTACCTCTCTCCAAACTCAGCACCAGTACCTAGCACCATTTTAGGTGCTTGGGATATCCTGCCTGGCACACTGATCCTGACACACCCCCTGGAGATGAACAGCTGTCTGTGGGTCCTGCACCTTATCTGTCACCCCATGCTGTCCTCCCTCAGGCACCAAAGATCAGGGCTCTTTTTATTTCATCAACAAAAACTCTTGTAACCAAGACGCTTCAAGAAGGCTTAGGCCTGGGTAGCCAATAGACAGCCCAGCTAGTTTACATCCTGTTGAACCTCTCAGCTGCATGTTACACCTGAGGAAGCTGCTCCCTCACTACAGTACTCTGGTCCTTCCACACCACTAGACACCTGCTCGCCGTATCATCAAGGTGTTAGGACAAGAAAAAAAAGCATCACCCCTGAAGCTCCGTTTTCTCATCACTGATTTTCCCTCCCTTGGATTCCTTTGTACCCTCCCTATTCTTAGAAGCAAAATTGATCACCCAGCTTTCATCAGCAGGGTAGAAGTCCCTCCAGTAATATCCATGGTACCCACTGCAGGGATCATTTCCTTAGCTTCCCCTGCTCTCATACACCCACACCTCCTGCTGCTTGCAGTGGGAGGCCAACCCAAATCCTCTGCGAATGGGAATCGGTGCATGGGAAAGGTAACTCCACTCCAACTATTTCCATAGTGGAAAACATCACCGTGATTTGGATGAAGCACAGGGCAAAATGAAGCACAGGGCAAAATGAAGCACAGGACAAAATGAAGCACAGGACAAAATGAAGCACAGGTGCAGGGCACCCATGTTGTGGTTGACAAACCAGGTGTCTCCTCCTGAAAACGTTTGCCATGAGGAGTGTAACAAGTGTGATCCTTCCCCACCCCAAAAAACCCCAAAGATCCACTAATTGTAACTGTACCAGGATTTTGCTCATCTTGTTTTGCTGGAAAGGTGCAGAAATTTTTTGGCAGTGGGTTGATGCATAACTATGGGCTAAAACACAAAGACCTAAATCTCATGTGCTTCAGGCAGAATAAGAAAGTCTTTCTTCAGTGGAAGATTCTAATGGAAAAGAATCGGGAATGTGTTGATTTATTTTCCATTTATGTCTTTTTAATCTGCACCAGTTATTCCAATGGAACTTCTATTGCCACAGCACTTTCGTGCTTGTTGATCTACTGGGGTGCGTAATAAAAATGTTGTGAGATATAGTGCAAGAGAAAGAACAATACTTTGAACTAAATGTGCTGTTAAATTAAAGTATTTCTTGAGCAGTGAAAAAGTCCTGGGGCTGTTCATGTCAGTGACATAAGGTAAGGCGTAGACTGAGTATTTTTTATTCTTTGCCCTTTTGAGGAACATAGCATGGTACTCAAATAAAAGCAAATAACCCTTTCTGACATCGCAGATGTTTGAAGATACCCAGCACAAAACCCAAACATAACCTCCTCCCTGCCACCCCTTACAATGGAAGGGGGGTTCCAATACTTAAAGGTGTCACATTTCTTTCATAACACCATTATGGGAAATCAGGTGACAATATCTCAAACCTTGCCAGATTATCCCGGAAAGAAACATTCTCAACTGTTCAAAGAGCTTAATGTGCATTTTTAAATGAATCCCAGTGTATAATTTCCTAAAGGATAAGATCCAATTCTATTTTGTGCTCTGAAGAATTCTATTAAACCTCTAGAGCACTTTGTGAAATGTGAAAATGTGGTTTGCTAAAGAGATAGCCTAGGTGGTCTGCAGTAAATTAACCAGTACTGCTGACTGTGGCCATTCTTGGGAGTTTGCTCCAAGGGATTTCTACACTTACAGTATAACACCATTTACCAGCTTCTAAACTAGATTTGCCCTCTGGCTTCAAGTCAGCAGACCTTGGTGTAAAACATGGACAGAAATTAGTTTGACTAAGAGTTGCATTTCAAGACCAGAACAGTTGCTGTGTGTTACATACAACGAAGCCCAAACTATTATTTAAAATACTGTTGTTTTCCCTAGTGGATTTTATGTAGTTAAATTTTGGGCTGCTAAACTATGGTGGCTGCTGCCCTGCTTAGCTGTTGTTCCCTGTTTAGTAAATTACAATAGATTTCTCTCTGCCTTGCTTTGTAACAATTAACCTCAGAAAAGAGTTAATGCCATTTGCATGGTAATGAGACATTCATCTGAGCGACACTGGGAGTTAAGCATGCTAATAAGTTTTTATGCAAACACCTGAGGGGTCAAGCACAACCATGGACTTGGATAAGAAAACCTTTTATTAAATGCAAATCACTTTTCTGGTAAATCCTAGGACAGAGAACTTGGTAGGACTCTAGCACAGCTTGCAAGAATGGAGTCGTTTAGGTTGTATTTTCAGATCCCCAGGCTGAGTAAGGAATATCCCCCCTGATTTATTTATATTTTGGTTTCCTACCAGCGTGGATAAAATCTTCACGATAGCATCAAAGGAGAGAAGTGCTACAGGAAGGCAGAGAGGAGAAAACAACAGTGTTGCCTTATCTTTCACAAACTTGCCACAGTTTCCTAGGATGCAGGAAGGCAGATAAGACACTGCTGCTGTAGAGCACAACAAAGGACGAATGTGTCACGTTTCCATCTTACCCACCTCTCTGGTTTTGCCAAGTGTATCGTTATGTAGGCAAATTTTCTAGTGAGCAGGCTATCAATTTTGGTCTCTATCTTGCACTAAAACTTCTTACATTTATTTAATCAATTCCCATTCCACACTCAAAAGAATTGGAGATCTTAGGACAACCAGTACCAAACATTACCAAGGGGACAACTGGCTGCCAAACATCTTTAGGACTAAAGGAGCAGAACCTCCTCAAAGGAAAGCAGACTGCACAAGATGGAACAAAGGGAAGAAGGTGACTTTGATTCATTCAACTCTGGCAGAGCCCAGTGCAGGAGGCCTCTTACTCAGGAGAGGCTGTTAGCAGGACACACTGACTCATTCTGACAGCACAGTCAGTGTCAGGGGAGCGGATCTAGTTAGCAACAGGAGCAAAACACAGGCAGCCTTTTGCAGAGCTGGCCTCGTGCAAATCGTTAGAGGTTTTGATCCTGGGCTAGAATATAAGAATTTAAATATTCACAGGGTATAGTGGGCCTTGCTCTATCTTTATGACCAGGAGTTTATAGAAAGGACTACAACATATGGATTATCTGCAGTAAGAGGAGACTACTTTGTTGAGACACAAAAAGTGCCTTTCATTTATTTCCATTGCCGCATGATGAGCTACTTTTGGGGAAAGTTTGGGTAGTGTATAATGTTACTACTCAAAGCCCAAAATCTAATCCAATAACAACACACAATGTAAAATGGATCAGATTGACACCTGGCACAGAATTACTTCAGTTCATTTAAACCAGATGAACCACCCTCACCTTGCTATATACATATACACCACAACCGTATGCTTCTCAAAGATCCCTTTCACTGCAGAAGTTACTGCCACCTTTAATAGAATTAAGTATTTTTTATTTTGCTACTGACCTAGTTATGGCATGTAAAACATGCCAGTATGCCATAGTCTAAAATTCAAGCCAGAAGATTGCAGAAAAACCTTACGAAGAGGGAAAGCTTTGCACAAGGAAGTACAAAGTTATGGCAAACTGGACCCCCAAAATGTATCTCAACCGAAATCTAGTACTCCACTTCCTTTGAAAATTAACACAAGCTCTTGGGGATTAGCTCTGAATTGTCAGAGTTTATGCTAATCTGTGTGGAACACAAACACAGTGGCATTTTGCAAACACAGGGTGAAATCCATAAAAGCATATTATAACTCAGGTAAGAGTCATGAAGGTATAATCGCCATCAGTATCTCCTATGAACCTCAAGTCTTCTTCCAAAACAGACTTGAAGCTTTACAAGGACAAGGAGGGGAACTCACTTGAAGTCTGTGGAGGGAACCAGAAAAATGTGGAAGCAACACACTAACTAAAAGGAACAGGGAAAGGTGACACACAGGACATATGAGTTTCTAGGCCAGAAGCAGAAAAAGGAGGGGAAAAAAACGGGAAGCCTGAAAGTGTATTGAAAGTGAAAGCTGCCTTAGAGGTGAGAATCACAGAGCAAAACACTTCAGGAAATAGTTTTCATTGACAAAACTTCTAGACTTTTGATAGGCAGTCTACCAGTGTCTGGTTTCTTGCAATACCACTAGAAGTAAAGTAATGAAGGGATGGATACACAACACATTCAGTTTTTGAGGGAGCAAATCTCACTTCTGGAGCCAGAAAAGGATTTTTAGCCTATTTTTTTAAATTACACGGTAAAACACAACAAAGAGAAATTATAACATGGCAAAGCAGTGCAAATATTGAGGTTTTAGCCTTGTACTTAAGGGTTAGCAGTATGCACTAACAGACTAGATTCACAAATACATCAGCCTTGAGCTCTGCTGGTGACACTTAGACACCTAGAGTGTTCATGAAGCTTGTCCGTCCAAAACTCCTGCTCCACTGCTCAGATCTTTAAGTTACAGGAAGTTAACAAGCTCTCAGTGCTACAAAGAACCACTGCCCAAACATGTACACATTCCTTGGGGTACCTTCAGGTTTGAAAACCTCAACTTACCATTCAAATCTCAACACAGTATTTCCTTTCAAGTCAAAGCTGGTAAAGAAACCAACACAAACCTCGTAACACTGCTAAATTCACATCCTCATGTCTTAGATTCTCCAGAACATACTGCTGGAAGAAAACCACTACTAGTTATCTCCCTGTATCCAGTGCTTCTCCACTGGATCCTTTGTTAAATATTTTCAGGCAAAAATACTGAACAACTCTAGCTGCCTGAAATCTGCTGGCTGTCATCATCAGGAAACAGGCATATCTTCAGCTGAAGAACATCATGATGATTTTATTTGTTCTGTCACTTCTTTGTTGCATTTCAACACTAGGAACTATCAGTCTGCTAAGAGCTCAAACCAGGAAAAAAAAAAGAACAAAAACTAGAAAGGGGAGATATGGAGATCATTTTGTTGAAAGCATTTTTTTCCCCCCCTTGTAAGAACAATCAGCATCGTGTTGTCACTAGAAGGAGACCAGTCCTGTTAAAAATTCACAGTTGTGTAACATATTTAGCGAGGGAAAACAAACCCTTAACTGTAAGCAAACCCCCAAATTAATAAAAATAGAAAATACTATCACACAGGTCTTTACAGTAGAGTGACCCCTGGAACACCACTGACCCTCAGTACCTGTTTCCACTGACAACTGTTAGATCCATTTCCTTTCCAAGAATCTCCTCATTATTACATGAAAACTCTGACGCTCAGAAACAGCTTAGGAAGAGAATAGTCTTTTACTTTGCCAGGAAAGATTACAATGCACAGGAAACACACAGAATGGTTTCAAACAAAGGTATTTCCCTTCAACTCCAGTCTAGCTTTTAAATATAACAATCTTCCTCTGGCTATATTGTCCTGGCCTGATTTCACTGGTCTTAAGGCTAAATAATGAAAGACTTTGAAGCTTAAGCCTACGTTTACTACCTTCTTTCGATTTTTTTTCCCTCCACAGTTTTGGAGTCAAAGACCAAAACCTTAAATAGCAATTTAGGAAATTTATATTTTATTCCATACCTCATTGTGATTCTTGTTTAACCATTCCTTAACAGTGGTAAGGGCAATAATAGCAGCAGGCTCATTTGGAAAACCTAAAGACAGAAGAAATGAGAGATAAATGAAATGCATAGACTTTTCAATACATAAGAAAAAAAATCTGGTGGGTAGGGCTTTTTTTTCATTTCTATTTTTGGGACTATTTTGGGATAACAGTTGCTCAACTCTCTTCTTCACAGATCTGTATAAAGGTTTTAAGTAACATCAATTACTTTTTTCCAGCTAAAATAATTGAAAATACATCCAGTGATGTTTTATTGGGGTTTTTATTATTATTATTATTGTTGGGTTTTTTAACTCTACTTAGGGAAGCTCCACTGCTCAAGAGAAGTACAAATAATAGAGAGCTATACATGTGTCATACTAGGCAGGCAACAATATAACATATATCACAGTAACAAATACTAGGCTTACATTTCATGGCATGCAAGAAAAATTCATACATTTCTTAAGACATAAGGGCTTCTTTCTTTAATCTATCTATCAGCAAAACTATACAATACTGTGACCCCAAAGCCATAGGTCTTAGAAGGATAGAAATGTTTCTGTTAGAAATCTCCTAATTTATGATCTAAAATATAACAAACAACTTTGGAAATTAAGGAATTCATGAAGCATAAGCCTATGATGTTGCATGATATACTACCAATAGTAACTCCCCCCAGCACTAAACAATATCAGAAATCTTTCCAGGGATACAGACTTCTTGCTTTGATGGTCTATATCTATCAAATCTAAAGATGCTTTCATTACTTAGGCAGCCTTAATTTAATTTTCCTTTAAATTCCTAACTTGAGGGCAGCAAATCATTGCTGTGTGGGTTTAAAAATAAACCCCCATAAACTGTATGAATAGCTCTCAGTAGGTTAGATTAATAGAACAGTCTTTGAAGAGGTGGAGCTGCAGGCAAAGTGTACAAACAAGCAATGGGGCTAGACAGAAGCAGACATGAAATTTGGCATACAGCTGTGCACATATAGACTTTTTTACATCATATATCACCCTCACACCATAAACTGAAATACAGACACTGCAAAAAATTAGGGGATGTGTCCAGCTTTTTGACCTGGCACATTATTCTCCAAACTATCTTCTTTGACCCTTTTTCAGAACTTGTGCACTGCTATATTAGAAGGGGGAAAAAAAAGGAGGGAAATAACAACAGAAAAAACTCAATCAAAAAAAGGAAGAAAAAAAAGAAAAAGAGGTGAAACCAAAAAAAAAAAAAATGAAAAAAAAGAATCCCTTCACCCTGAGTCATATCCCCACTACATAACTCCCTGGAACTGGACTCTGCAAGGATTTGTCCAGCAGCATGTATACTGTTCCAAAGTGAAAGATGACAAGTGGCCAGCAAGAGTAGCAAGTAAAGCAGTCACTCTTTGGGTAACACTGACATTTAGCATGTGCTTCCTCTGTGCACATTTCTCAATAAAGTATATTTTAAAGTTTTTTTTGAAGTATTTTTTTTTCCCCCCAGGTCCAAGATGGAAAAATTAGCTAAGATCCTACAAATGTTACTATGGATACTTCCACTGCTGCTGGGAAAATACATTGTGATGACATTTAATCATGCAGCTGATATCATCCAAGCATATTTCTTAGGACACAAACTAATGAACGCTAACGAAACCCAAAGCAGGGACTGCCAACAGGCTCATTTTCATCATATAAAATAAGACCTTCTACTCCAACTGGTAATAGCCCACCTAACAATCTGGGACTTTAGAACATAGAAATCCTGCATCCTGAGTGTGGCAGAGCTGCCTGGACACACAATGAACTCCATGCAGAAGGACAAATGTGTATTGCAGAAAACTGATATACTATTGTTTATGCACTGAATGGTTTATTTTCAGAACGATTCTCCCTCTGGCAAGATTAACTTCTCAGGCTTATTTTTCGCTCCTTTGCAGCAGGGTATTGCCCAAAACTGTGACAAAGCACTGGTGATTCGTATCAAAACTCTCCACAAATTGTACATTATTTAGAAAAGGGCTGCCATACTAACCAATCTTAAAGAGAAGCTTATCTAGAAAACTGGTGCTCAATTACTCCTGAGCAACCACAGCGTAAAGGAAATAGTTCAATAAGCAAAATAAAAAGCCTTGAATTCTGTGTATGATTTCAGAAAATAGCTTGAAATCCTCAGAAGCCTTTTATGATCAGTTAAAAGCAACCAAAAAGTAAAATCTAATTAAGTATCTCACACCCATTTTTTGTGATTTTAATGAAAGGATTACCTTATTGGCTTCAGAGGGAAGCAGGATGGAATTTAGCCTCCTGTTCCATAGCCTGCACCAGCACAAAAGGCCCTGTGTCTCTGATTCCCAAACAGAATAACATTTTGGTTTATAGGACTGGCTTAGAGGGAAATAAAGTAAGAAGGGATCTTTCTAAACATCTTTCTGCATTGTTTTTATCTCCAAGCTCCATTTGTTTGCCATAACATTTCTGGTCTGTTCCCATCCCCCTTCCCCACTTTCTGTTCAGGGAAAAAGCAATCTCAGAGAGCACGTGGGAATCAAATTACTTGAGAGAAATGAGCTCGAGGAGCCTCACAGTTAACCGACTGCTAGAGCAGCAGCTCAGGCAATTCTGGCTAAAGGCTCAATTTCACAAAAGATAAAACAGGTAAAGTAATAAGAGTGACACTAGCCCATGTTACTGCAGCAAGTGCTCCTCCAGAATACTGAAAAGGACAAGGGAACAAAAAGGCAAAGAAGCATTAGCCATAAGGTCCAGGCAAGCGGTGCCTCCTCTGTAGGACTTCCCTGGGTTTATTTGGCTGGAGGAAAAGGGAGGGTTGGTGGGTGGTAACATCATGCAGAAGCATGTACCTACTCATGCACAGGCCTCTAGCTTGGACTGGGCTTCCTACATCCTCCAGCAGTAAACCCAAAATTTTGGCAACAAATCACACTATACCAGAAAAATGTGCAGGCTATCTTTGGTTCCTGAATTGCTGCTTCAGCAAGTGGCAATTTTACTGCTGCCCTTTGCATTTTGCAGTGCCCACTAATCATCGTGTCACCATCTATTACCAGGCTCCACTCCCAACCCCTTGAGTACAGCAAATCCTAGACAACAGCAGGCACCACCTCTTGTACCCCTCTCAGTTCCAAGAGCCCTCCTTTAAAGCACAGTTTCCCCTTCCATTATTCTATTTATTCCTTGGAAAGCAACTGGTAAGAGCCAGAGTCCTCCTGTCTCATCAGCGTACAGAAAATGTGATGAATTCCCTGCTGTTAGACACTCTAGTGTAAATGCTCAGCCTTTTGTGCTTGGGGGAGTTAGCAGAGAAACATTCACACTATTGTGAGTGTTTATGCCTAATTTGTCTGCACTGTATCTGAAAAATGCATACTAGAAGTTCTCCAGTGAAGAACAGTGCAACATGGGTTTTGGGAGATAAAATTAACAGAAATCTCTTTAAGGAACTTCAAAATTGTATGGAGATGCTGGTAGCTTTATCTGTCTCTTTTACTGTGCTCAATCCTAACATGCAACCAGGTAATGCCACCTCCCCATGAAAAGTCCATTAACAAAACATAAGTACTAAATAATCAGCCTGTAATATGATATAGCTGACAATGATGATAACAGCTCCTATCAGTTAGGTTACCACCCTAACAAGCAAATGTCAATCCAGAAAAATCACTTCAGTAGCTGCAGGGGTAAATGTTATAATTTCTCAGTTTAAAGGAGATGCCTAATGTTTTCTGTAAATCACCTCAGCCTGGTAAAAAACAAGTCTGCATCTTTTTTTGTTAGTGCAGCCCAAGTGCCAGACAGGTTTTTACTCATTTAAAATATGCTGCCTTCTCTATGGCTTCTGAAAGGCTCATCATAATCTTAATATTCTTATTTGCCAGTTTTAATAGTTTCATTTTGAAGCAAATCATGAAAAGAGCCAAATGCACATCAACATAAATACTCATTATGTGTTTCTCCTACTTTCTCAGGAAAATACTTAAACTGGCATGTTTGTGCATACATCAAGATGCAACAGTTTGCAGACTGCTCCTGATTTCTAAAATCAAGCCCGAGTCCCATTGTTTAATCAACATGACTGTCAAAACATAGTAACTTCCACTTATTCAGTTTATTTATTTGTCAATGGTGTTTAATAATATATAAAGATGCTCTCCAAAGAGTAGCTCAACAGTCACATTTTTCAGCTGTGGAAGTGTACTGAAATGTACTCCACAGTCAGTATGACAGGGCACTTCCATCATGCATCAAGTATCTCAGCACGAGATGGGCTGGAAAATAAAGATGTTTCCCAGGTTTGTTTGTTTGGTTTTTAGAAGAAAAAAAGAAGGCACTAAGTGTTTATTCCACATGTGTTCTGAAACCCAGTATTACTACTGGTGCTACAAATGCTTTTTGAAACACAACAGACACATGAATAACTATGCCTCATTATGGTCATGTGGGTTAAGGCTCCTTATTGACAAGACACTAATCATAACGCTTCAGCCTTATCGCTTTACGACAACAAAAGGAAACAAATGAGATGCACAGCCCAGCATGCCTGAGGTAGGGTTAACTCAATGCATTCACTTGTCCTTCAGCTGTAAAACTAGCAGGATAATCTTGCAACTGATCCCATATAATCATCTTGTCAAAGATATATTTTAGAAGTCAAAATGAATTCACTCACGCTGGTTTGATTCCCATTACCATGGTAAGTCTGGCCTGTTTCGAAGCAGAGATGGCAGTATTCTACCAACAAGCTTGGGTTGTTCCCATCATTGAGCTTTTTCCCCCTCCACCTTTTTTTTTTAATAACCATGGTCACATGTGATGGGATAAACACGCTGACAAGTAGCTAGCTTGGCCACTTTTATGGACACTGGAAAGGAAATGCCCTCATTTGGATCAGCTGCATTGGAGGCTAAAGAGAAGGGCCATGAATCTTCTGCTAAGTAACCTACCTTGCCTTATTGAACTCACTCAGCCAGAGAAAACCTTATTTGCTGTCCACTCAAAAAGTACCTCTTAGAAAGACAGTGAAGTTAAGTACTGTGAAAAGCCAGTAACCTCTCTGGTACCCTAGTTACCCCAAGAAGCAAAGCTGCACATATTCACTGTATCCTTTATAGAGTGTGCTACAGTAATTAATTAATTAGCATGCATATAAAATGTCAAAGGAGAAAGAGAAAATCTCAAAATGCACAAACAAAACATTCTTCTGAAGAAATCATTATTCATTTCTCAATTCCTCTCAAGCAAGGAACATGCCTTTTCATTTTCCTTGAGTGAGAAAAATGCAGCAGCAACAGAAAAATACATACAGTTCCTGAAGGATGATTGGCAATTGCACTGAACCACTGACATGATAAAGAGGCAGCTGGTAGAAGATGGTTAATAAAGAAACCTAAAATAAGCATCTAACAACTAATGCAAGAAACAGAATGTCTCTGCTAGGATACAGTGACACAAAGCAGGTAGAGTATTGAAATTATGGAGAGCCCTTCTTCACCCACAGAAATGCTTTGGTAACTTGATCCCTGGTGAAGTCAATCAGGGTCGATCCTGGCACCAGAGCACACCACAAACCTCACGCAAGTCAATGAAAGCAAGACCAGTTGCAGGCCAAGATGCACCAGCTCTTTTGACAACAGGGCTGGCTCAGCCTTGGCTTGTCAGAAAAGGTTCCCAGAGTGCCCTCATTGCTGTGCTGACAGTGGTCTCTGGTCTGATCAGCATGGCAACCCACCCTCACCGCCCAAAACTCAGTCGCTTTTACTGTACCAGCTGCAACTTTGGACTCAGCTCATGGCTGCAGTCAAAACAGGTCACTTATAAGAAGGTGTCTAAGATGCAAGAAAAGACATCTGATTGCTGTTTCTCTGAAACACATGGTATCATACCATGCTTCACTTCACACTCTGCTACACTGAGATCATTGTTACCTGCCCCATAACTGTGTTAAAAGTGTCATCTCAAAGACATACACTGTTAATTATTTCAGTCATATAAGCAGATAGACACCTGCACTAACAAGTCTTAGGATTCCACTGAATTAAAACTAGATTTCAACTTCACCAAGCTGTTTGATATTTATTAGCATTGGGAGGGAGGGAAGAAGGAAAAAAAAAAAGAAAGCTTACTGAAAACAAATTTACACTTGGATTGCTGAAGAGGAGCAGAGCATCCCTAAGAGTACCTTACTGCAGGAGGTATTATACTGAAATTCTGCAGGAGAGCTGCATATTTGCCAGAATTTCATTTTTTCTGCAGCAGCCAGAAGTCAAGATCTTGGTTTCATTTGTTTTCCACCATCTAGAGGGTATATGCTTGCTAGGAGACCACATCATGGATAAATGGGTTCTCTAACTGTCTTGTAAAAAAAAAAAAATACAGCAAAAGCAATACTCAGAGACTCTCTGAAAAGCAAACTGCTTCATGGCTATGCTGTTTACTGTGCAGTGTGATGGAGCTTTTCTGTCTGTCAGGGTCTTTCTAATGCCCATGTGGAGCATTAAGGCTTCAAGCTGAACATAATAGGGGAAACAGCAGAAAGATACCACCCCAGCACTGAAAGGGAAAAGATCTCACTGCTCTGGCAATTAGCTTTCTCACATGGTAAGAGAAAGTAGATACAATGCAAATGCAAGTAAAATATGTACTTACACAATTACAAAGTCTACCTATGAGAGTGTATATGCAGTGCTTACATAAATTACACATCCATTTAGACACATGGATGCAGCTGTTCCTGAGCTCAAGCATATCATTCTTCTTGAAAACACACTCCACAGCATATCCAGATTTGCTATTCCAGAAACAAGTGTTGTAGAGAGAAACACTAATTGAAAGAGGTTTCAAAGTGTACATGAGCTCCTTAATGCAGAGTATTTCATCTTGTACTTATCCATATGTGGTAAGCAAGTTGTTTTTTGGTTTTTTTTTTTTTTTTTTTTTTTTAAGTGTGGCAACATAATACAGCAAAAGTAATCTGAAACAAAGTGCAAAGCACTAGCCAACTGTGAAATCTCCCATCATACAATGAGTTGAACAGCCATGGAATATTGGCTTCAGTGTACTTAACAATTCCAGCAAGGTTAAACATTTATTCTACCTGCTGATTTAAATAAAAATGCCTTCTTGTTCTCAACTGAAGCAATGTGTAGGGAATCAATCCTAACCTTCCTGAAGTGCCTTGCTAATGCTGCAAGAAAGAACAAACATAGGCCCCCAACATCCACATACTCTGAATTCCACTTGAAGATGGCAGTCTTCCTAAAAAAACCCCAAACAAACAACAACAAAAACCAACAACCCCCCCTAAGTGGTCCAATGCAGTGATGCTTAACCTTTACTGACACTATCCTAGGCCCTCCTTGACACACACTGCCTCCAAGCATTGAAGGAAGCCTAAGCATCCAGAGATCTGCTGTTCAACAACAGGAATAAAGCAATGATCCTGGATCTCACAAAGCCCTGTTCCCTGTGGAAATGTATTTGCAATGGGATTGCAAGCTCCAGCTGAGGGCTTGCCTGAAGTTGAGATGTTCCTCATGTGCCTCTCCTTGCTGAATCCCTGATGTCTACTAATGCAGCTGCCACTACAGGCTGGGCAGGGACAAAAATTGCTGTGAGTGGCTCATTCTTCTTGCTGACAGGATTTTTGTGCAGACACTGGGAGCTGGGAAAGTGCACTGAAGCACAGCAGGTCGGGGTGGGGGCAGAGGAGAAGACAGAGAGAGCACAGGACCTCTTGCTGCAAGATAGAGCGTAGGGTTTTGGGGAGGAATGTTGAATCTTCCATAGATACTATCAGGGCAGTTGGCTTCACTGGAGCTCTCAATATTTCAACCAGAACAGGCAGCACAAGGACTTGGGGAGACTCATGTATATCAGGGACATGAGGCAAGACAAGCTACCACAGCAAAATGAAGGGAGATGACAGTGTCTAAAGTTCACAGGAGTAAAACATACACAGGCAATGGACAAAACCAAAGTCACATAAAGAAAACAGACAGCCTTGCCAGCCCAGCACTATCCTTTAAATCACTTCCACCATATTCAATTGCTCTGACAGATGCAACCCAAAGACCTAGCTGCATTATCTAAAAACCAACAGAGTAGTTGGTGAAGGCCATAGGCATACATGAACAAACAAAACAAGCTGACATTATTTCTACTGAAGCACAGTTCTTATCTCCCCCTCAAAGGGAAATCCAAGATTTCCAAAGAGCACATAAAGAAAATCAGCTGAAACAAAATATACTTGATACCTTATGAAAAAAAAAAAAGGTGGAGAAATAAAGATGTTCTGGGTTTTTTTCCCACAAGGCTATAGGGCAGGGATTGGGTGAAAAAGCAAGATGCTGAGATACTGTGTGAGGCATATTTAAGCTACTTATGTTACTCTTTTAAACAAATACATTATTGATTCTTGGTTTGTGTGTATTATTCACACTGTGGGGTTTTTTTTTTTCCATAAGCAGTGCTAAACCATACTACAGGGTGACACAGACCAGCAGCTATTGTGTTCAGAAAATATACAACAGCTAAATCTGAACTATTCCCACCTACTCTGGAGTTCAAAGATGCAAGCACATTCTGGAGGAATTGGGGGGGGGGGGCTGTGCATTTTATATTTGATGCTTAATAGCTTCTGTTCTTCACTGTACAGTGGGGCACTTCATACACTTCAACATGAACAATGCTAAAACAAGTGCTTGTGCAGGATGGTTGATGTGACACATCACTAAACTACCTCAACATTTTAGGCATTAATATTTTAAGAGGAAGCAATTTTTCCCCTCCTTGCCTAGATGCTGCTTCATTTCTGTAGAAGTCATTTGCCTTGCAAGAGGTGAGCTCCATCTGAAAATACATCTATTTCTTTTTGTCCAGCATGGGTCACAGTGTGCCTTATTTCATTTTATGCTACTGTATTTATCAGCAACCAGCCAATCTACTTTAGATGCTCCATTTTAGGCTGTACTGCAGCAACTTTGTCAACAAAAATTACATGGAAGCCACCAGCAGCTATACAAACTTTATTCCAAATGCTGCTCTGAAAACACTTTTTGCTTGTTCTGTTTCCTAACATCACAGCAATGTACTCAAAAGAAGAAACATGATTAGAAAGTTTAGAGATTGGATTAGTGGGAAAACTGGTTTAAAGCAAGGATAAGGAAGACTTGAAATTTAAAACTCTGACTTCAGCAAACCTGACTGGTAACAACAGTGCATCTCAGAACTTCCAATGCTCTCACTCAGCAAGTCCTCATATGCTAAAGGGTAAAGAAAAGCCAAATAATAGATAAAATCTAACCCACCCCCACCCCCCCCAACTCATTATCTCTTGGAAAATCTTGACTATTCTTTCACCTTCTTTCTGTTTTTAAGGACTCATTCACTCATGCTAATTATATATACCCGTGTTAGCATCTCCTTAGTGCAACACTTCTCAAGTGACCACCGACCCCTAACATCAGTTGCCTTTTAAACCCAACAACAGTAACTGATCGACACAATATCCCAGATCCCATCAGGTTCTTCAGCCTGTCAAAAGGTCATAGCATTCATTAGCAAACAACTACTTTTTAAGAATGACTTCTGCTCATATCTCTAATTTGCATTTCACTCACAATTATGCATTTACTGAGTCTTGCATACTGCCATCAAAAAAGTGATGTCAATTCCTCACATTTATAAAGGTTCAACAGGTGTCAGTATTTCTGGTTAGACCAACACTGGTAAATCCAGCTTTAAAGTAAAATGACTTCATTTGGCAAGACACCATTCTTCAGAGAACAAAAAACCAAACAACCACAAAACCAAACACATTTTCCATATCATTCTGAACAATATTCAAATTGATATAGGAGAAAGAGAAACACCAATGCAAATAGCCATTACTGTAGTCAGAAGCAATACCCACACTTGAAAAGAAGGAGCTTATGCTATGGTTGGTTACATCAAGCAGTGAAGGACATAGAAAACTAAGAAATTTCTTTTGTCCAACAACCCAGTACAAATAAAAGCTGATCTGGACAATTTAAATGTAAATTTCTTACCACCTGTCAGACAAGTGAGATTTAAAGACCTCCACTTAAAAAAACAGGCATCTCCAACCTAAGTCTGTAAGAGAAAATTGACCTCCCACCTCAATTTCCTTGTAAATGTGGCCATGTGGCAGCAAAAGGGGTGGCTTATTCCAGCCCTTTATTAAATCTAGGCTGTGTGTAGGCTCAGCATGAGATGTCCCATGCTATGCCTGGAGAAAACGACACTTTCGAGGCAGATCTCCAGGCCACAGCCAAACACAACTAATCCTCTCAGAAACACAACATCCCAAACAGATTAGCAGCAGGCGTAGGGAAAAGCATTTAAACTTACTGGGTGGAGAAACCTCATTGATTACTAAGCAATGAAGCAAACAAGGGAAAATAAAAGATCTTTAATTAGGGGAAACATAAAAAAAGAAAAAAGATGGGTCAGTTTAAAAGAGCTGTTTGTATCATGGGAAGCAAATGTGTTAGAGGCAAGCTTAGGGAGGAGCTTTAGCTAATGTGATTTCCATTAATTTTTATCCAGGGGTCCTCTCTCTAGAAATACAATTCAGTTTGAGATAGCTTGCATGCACAACAGCTGCACATCTCCAGATTGTGAGAAATACCCCTGCAACATTGAGCTGGGTGAGGATTATTTCAGAGAGCTACAGGC
This sequence comes from Galbula dea, assembly GCA_013399015.1. Lineage (NCBI taxonomy): Eukaryota > Metazoa > Chordata > Aves > Piciformes > Galbulidae > Galbula > Galbula dea. The sequence goes on from VWZX01010089.1 coordinate 841,095, forward strand.
AGGCAGTCACCACCCTCCCACAGTCCAGTCCTCACCACATTTCTGGGGACAGAAACCAGTAAAAAACCCCAAACCTCCAGAACTGCAAGGAGGAGAGAAAATTATCAATGCACAGGACATGAATGCAGGTTTTACCTCAGCTTGCTTCTCAGGCCTTCCCTGTGGAGCGGGAAAAGAGCCTCCTCCAGCTATGAACCCTGAAGGTGAAAAATGGCATTTTCACAGACTCTCCTCCTCCAACTGCAGCCATCAGGGATGAGATGGCAAAGAATGTGTTCCAACTGAACTAAATCTTCAGAGTATTCCCTGGTCCTTGCTTACATTTTTGCTCTTGTACAGTGTGCAGGCATGGAGGCTCTGGCAGTGGGGCTTGCCCCACACACCAGGTGCCGCCGTTTCTAGCCGGTTCTGACCGGTTCCCTGCAGCCTCACACAGGTTTCCTCTGCACCTGGAAGCGAGTTAAAAAAACCCCAATAAATTAAAAAAACGTGAGAAACAGCCCTGTGAGCCCCTCCTGCAGGAGAGGGCAGAGGATTTGGGGCTAAGGGAGGATATTAAGCCTGGGAAAGAGGGGTTGCAGGGAAGGTCTTTGTCTCTCGCTATCCAAACATTTTAACTGGCAATAAAGGAAATCCACTAACCCCAAGTCAAGTCTGTTTTGCCCCTTATGGTACTTGGCAAGTGATCTCCATGTCTTGAGCTCAATCCACAAGCTTTTTCATCTTATTTTCCCCATCCTGCTGAGGAGGAGTAAAGAGAGTAGCTGGGTTGGTATCTGGCAGCCAAGGCGAAGCCACCACACTACCACAGATTCCCCTGTCATAAAATAACTTTTATTTTTTCTTCCACCAAAACACATGATTTGAAAACCTGCAAAAGGAAGCCACAATAACATACAGAAAGGCTATTAAAAAAGTAGAGAACAGAAAATTAAGCTATAAGAGTACTTGTGCTAGTGAGACCAGGGTAAGACTCTGTTCCAAAATAATCAAAGTAGGTTTTGGTTTTCTAGTTAGACTAATATATTGTCATTTTACAACTAAAGGTTAGCTTTTATAAATCAATTGCTAAAGAAAAGACTACCACAACAAAGCAAGGAAACTCAAAGTACTGATGAGTCAAAACCAATGAGATCAATACCTATGCTTATCTGAATTATATTTATACATCAGCTTTGCACAATCATCTCATGCTGTTTGATGCTTATACAAATGAAAGAAGGATCTCCAAGATTCAGAAGGGTCAAAGAAGGAGGACTGGTATTCCTTAGAAACAAGGAGTTACCACTAAACCTCTAAGACACAAATGATTTTGAGCAAATGGAATGACTAATTGCTGCAAGGTATCCGAGTTCACGTGAACACTAAAAGATGCGAAACGAACCCAAACAAAGAAATCTCCTCTCCAGTAGGAAATAGGAAAAATTGTTTTATGCAAATCTAAAGAGCAGGAAGGAGATTAAAAAAAACAATCTAAGGATAGCAGTTAGGCTTGCTTTGGTAAGCAGTTTCAAACCTGCTAAGAATAGTATTTGAAGAAAGAGCTAGCATGCAAGAATAGTGCTACATCAGAGGAGAAAACATGAATGTGTGAGCCTCTGGGACATTTCTTGGGCTGAAATTTTAATATGGATCTTGTTTCCTATCAGTTCCCATCAGATTCCACATATACCTTGCTCATGTTCTGTGTATGCAATAGTGGGATAATACCATCAGGTACACACTGAGAATAACATGATTCAGAAGGATTGAGGTGCTTTTGAAAATGCATAGCATAGAATCACAGAACTGCTACGGTTGGAAAAGACCTCTGAGACCACTGAGTCCAACTGTTCCCCTAACACTACCATGCTCACCTCTAAGCCATGTCCCCAAGCACCACACCTACACAAATTTTGAACACTTCCAGGGAGGGTGATTTCCCTGGACAGACTGTTGCAATGCTTGATAACCCTCTCAGTGAAGAAATGTTTCCCAATATGTAATCTGAACCTCCCCTGGCACAACTTGAAGCCATTTCCTCTTGTCCTATCACTTGTTACTTGGGAGAAGATTGTGTGAACATCATCTGTTTTGGTTCACACCAGGTGGGATGGTTTGGCTTCGACAGCTCCAATCTAGGGAGTTTTTCCAGTCACACACCTTGGGATGGACATGGATTAGCAAGGAGGCGGACTGACAGAGCTAGGGAGGCCATGACACATGGCATGAGGCAGCCAAGGCAATCTGGGGGTGAACACCCTCACAGCACCTGGAACTGGAGCAGCCAAATACTGCTGAGATAGGATTGTCTGGGTGTTGTAGTGGAGATGTTGTTGTCTGGGCTTTTTTAAAAGCAAAGTATCTTTTCAATAACTGTAACCAATGCATATTAATTGCTGATACTGTTTTAAGAGCTGAAAATTACAGACAGATAATTTGGACTGGAATGAAGCCCATGATTCCCTCCTAGCATTTACTACATGGATATTTAGTTTGTTGTGAAGGAAAAGGAAGAGAGTTTCATATCATCAGTTCTGACATTTTAGGGGAAGAAAGGAGCCTTATAATTTAGAGATCCATTGACATTAATGTATTTAGTAGGCAGTGACAAAACTAGGCAATAAATACAGAGTAACCTAAATAGCAGAGATCATACATTAAAAGTTACAAAATTAAGACTACGCAGGAAATTCAGGCAGAACCATTTTGTTTAGTAAGTGGAAAAACAGTGAAATATGTTGACAGTAAGAGTCATAAAAGCAAATAATAAAAATAAGTAGATTAAAAAAACCTGTGGAGGTAAGAGAAAACTTAAGACATCAAGAATGATAAAATGTGGAGCCAAAACTGAAATCTATTCAGCACAAATATCAAGGTGACCTCTTCCTAGGCAGAGGATTGGACACCGTGAAACTTCAGTAATTTGTGAAAATTGGTCTATTAAGTAAACATAATTCATTATCCAATGTAATTTTTTTTTCAAATAAATCATTTCTGGAAATCATATGTCATTTAAACTTAATGTATGTTTATGAACTACAAGCCTATGTTTTACTGGCATAAGTGCTGATGGAGAAACATTTCTATCTACTCCGTTTCAGAAAGCGTTCAGCTTAGTTAAGGTCAGTCTAAATGCCACGTAATCAACATGGGAAACTCAGAAGAAGGTCAAACACAAGGAAAAGAAATCTTGAAAAAAAAGAAGAAACAAGCCTAAGAAAAGTTTCAGAAATTAATTCTTTACCATCACATGTATAAAATTCCAAATCTGGAACACCACTGACCGCCCTCAGTAAGACAATTTTGAATACGCTGGCATTATTGAAGAAATTCAACACTAGTGCAGTTAAATATTTGTGTCAATTCTGCACACTTTTGAAAAACATCAATTAAAAATATACATGGGGAGTTGATAAACCCTTGTGAATGCATGTAAATCAAACAACTAGAAATTCTGGTACATTCCAATTTGTCAGCTACACATTCTCCACTTCTTGGTTGTCAATCATGACAAAACCAATCACTGCTGCTGATTACCTATATTCAATAAAATGGTGACACCTCATTAATCAGGTCACACAACAGCAAGAGCAGTCTAAGATTCCACAACCTGAAATCCTCATTAGGCATGGCAGAGAAGCGCTGCCAATAGGCATCCTCATTACTTGACAGCTTCGATTAGAAGGGAACCTTGAATGTCCCATCTTCCTTTGTAAAGAGCCTACCATACAACAGTAAACTATGGCTTTACTGAAAAACAGTAAATTATAACTTATGAAGTTGACAGGAAAATACAATACAGCATTCCTAGAGCACTGAGCAGCACGGCCAGCATTTAAGTAGCATCACTGTTTTCTTCTACATCATATTTAGTGCTCTAGAAAACACAGCAACTTTTCCTTTCTTTCTTACATTGGGAATTAGGCTTTATTTTTCTAAAAGGGACCAAAACCCATCTTCTCTTAATTAAGCAATGCCTGTTTAGTAATGGAATTGTTCTTTTCTCTCACTCCACTCGGAAGACCACAACCAGCTAGCAAATATAGCTCAGAAAGCCCTTGGACTTACAGCCCCAGTGTTTCTAACAGCACTTGGCTGAAAAAAAAAGAGAAGTTCTGGATTCATAATGGTCTGCTATATTGTGTTTACTAGCTCCAACAAAAAGAATGGTTAAAAACCTATCAGTGGCATAATGTTTAGCACCTATTATGGACACGAGTATAACTACCTTATGGTAATTAAAGGCATAAGAAAATGATTAATGCTCTGAAGCCATAAAACTGCATCAGTTGAAAAGCTATTATGCTTGCACTGTCTACAGCTCACAGCCTACACTGGGCAATTTACGCTAATATGCATTCTGCATAAAACTGATACTCGTTTGTTCCAACACTGGATAATGAACCAGTACATAAAGCTTAAAGCACACACCACACACTGCTCACTGCTGGAACAGTCCTTTGACTCTTACCCCAAGGAGGCAACTGTTTTAGTTTTTAAGACTGGGTTCTAGATCTTCCTATTTTGTATTTTTCCTCATCAGAATGCCAAATAGTTACACAGAATCACAGAATACTAGGGGTTGGAAGGGACCTCTGGAGATCATCTAGTCCAACCCCTCCTTGTGAGAGCTGGTTCCCCTACAGCAGGTTGCACAGGATGGCATCCAGGTGGGTTTGGGATGTCTCCAGAGACAGAGCGTCTTCCACCTCCCTGGGCAGCCTGGGCCAGCGCTCCACCACTCTCAAAGTAAAGAAGTTCCTCCTTATGTTTATATGGAACTTCCTGTGTTGAAGTTAGTGCCTGTTACCTCTTGTCCTGTCACTGGGCACCACTGAAAAAAGACTGAAACCATCCTCCTGACGCCCACTTGTGAAGTATTGATAAGCACTGATAAGATCCCTCCTCAGTCTTCTCTTCTCTAGGCTAACCAGACCCAGCTCTCTCAGCCTTTCCTCACAAGACAGATGTTCAAGTCCCCTAATCATTTTTGTAGCCCTTTTCTGTACCCTCTCCAGAAGTTCCCTGTCCTTCTTGAACAGGGGAGACCAGACCTGGATGCAGTAGTCCAGAGATGTGGCCTCACTAGGGTAAAGTATAAAGAGAGAACCTCCCTTGACCTGCTGGCCATACTCTTCTTGATGCACCCAGGGCACCATTGGCCTTCTTGGCCACAAGGGCACATTGCTGGCTCGTGGTCATCCTTTTTTCCACCAGGACTCTCAGGTTCACACTGTCATCTTCTCCATTTTAGATCATAAAAACTAAGAAGCAGGAAGATGGATACAAAAAACATGGTGCCCAGTTGCCAGCTGGAACAAGGCACTGACATTTAGACTGGCTCTTATTCAGCTCAAGGATGTCTGAACGAGGACCTCATCATGCAGGACCAGCATGCCATTATTCACATCCAGCAGTACCTTCCTCATCAAGCTACCTGGAAGTGCTACTCAGTTTGACTAAGCAAACCACAATTTGTTTTTTGACAGAAGTAGTCACAATATGTGATGAAAGATATTTTCCATATGGGATACCTCCAGCTCCTTGAAAGTGAAAGTTTATGTTCTTAGTCCAGGCAAAAAAATGAAAACACAAGGGGACAAAGTCTTCCACTTCCATGGCATCATATATAGTAATTTATTGCCCTATAAAAAGCGTTACACATCATTTCTGTTAAAGGGTTCTTTTAAACAACACAAAGAGAAGGAAAAGGGGGGGTGGGAAATGATATGCTGCATTGTCCAAAACTAAATTGGAAAATGATAGATACAGTTTATCATCTAGTAATATATAGGAAAGCAAGCACTCCACTCTCTCACATATAAGTAATATATTGAAAGGAATAAAAAGAGACACACAAATCGTTTACAAATCAGACTTTAAAGAAATGTTCTTTCCAAAGGGCTAGATACTCTTGCAGAAAAAGATAACAAAGTCTTCTCTGCCCAAAATGAACATTCTAAGAAAGGTATGATACATTGGATGAGGTTTCTCCTCTGCTGAAGTCAATGAAGTTAGAGTCGAAGTGAATGGAGTCCCATTACAAAAAGCTACATCTATTCCTCTAAATGTAATGGAATATTTCACAGCTAGTGCAAACCACTATAGCTCCTCTGAAACCAAAGAGTACTGACTCACTCTGGCATGAATTTAGCTCTGTTTCCATTTTACTTACCAGATGAAAACCTAAAATCATAAGAGTAGACACTATAAGGGGCATAATTATGAATAGGTCAGTTAAAGTAGGGTCCCATATTCCAGACACAACCCTAGAAACCACATGTGCTGCACCATTCCAAGCAGTACATAAGAAGAAAGCTAACTAAAACATCCACCAAAAGTTTTTTCTGCTAGCAAGAATCGTAACTGTGACAAGCTTCTTGTGCAGCAGCCGTACCCTGGCCACCAAACCAAGGAGCCATTGCAGTTCTTGGGGGTTCAGACACCAAAATCTCTCCTCACAACATAATTTACGCTGCTTTCTCTCCAGGGATCTTGTAAGCCACTGCACAGTGACTCTTCCTCCTCAGGACTAATCCAGGTGATCCCTGTTCCCGAAGCAGTGATGGATGAGGAGCTGAGCGGTACTCAATAACCTTTACGGCACCCTCCAAACTCTCGTGCCGAGAGGGAACAGTTTGTTTATGGGTGGTGCTGGTGACAGGCACACCAAGTAGTCCTCTCCTTCAGACTAACGGGGTGGATTGAAAGATTAAGTCTGTCACGCCAGCGTGAGGCCTCATTTTTCTTCTGTGCCTCATAGGTCACCCCCTTCCCACCGCCGCTATTTGATTGTGATTAATTTGTCAAGGCTGGCTACAGCATGGAAATGAAGAAATGGATTGCCAATTACAGTTAGGTTTCACACAGAATACTCCTTGAACCTGTGCTATTCTGCTGTAGTGAGAGCTCAGAAATAAACTGGATTCAGCTCTATTGAGCAGAAACCTGACCCAAAGTGTATTTTAAAGCAGAAGGTGACTCCCCTGCTCCAATCAGCTCTTCAGTACGCAGTTGACTTCTATCCTGCCTGCCTGGCATCTACACAAGAAGGCCAACCACATTTATTTTTGTGGTCACCTTGTTAAGATGTACTGAACTTCTGGCTTAACACTCTTCAACTCCTTCTGCACAGTTGTTTCGGAATACTTCACCCTGAGTACGCCTGAAAGAATTTAGGATGCATATCACTACTGCTAAGTAAACAAAATCAGCAATGATTCTGCTCTGAACAGCAGCTCTGAGAAGCATTCAAACTTCCTCCTGAGCAGTACTCACAGAAAGGTGAATTTTGACTCTTGCTGTGTTTCCTCTGCAGTAAATCTCACATAGTCCCATAAGCTGTTTGATATAGACAAGTAGCTTGAAATTGAAATCTAAATTGAATCTATTGGTTGCTGATTAATGAAATAGAAAAAAAATTCCACTATTTTTTATTAATAATTTTTTAATGTGGAATTTGAGAAATAACACCTCAATCTTGGCCATGCATGCAACTCATTTTAAGCACTGATTACTCAAATTGCATAAATTCAAAGCATGGGTAGAAATTCAGCTTTCTATTACCTTAGAAATTCAGTTTAAAAAAAGGAAAAAAAATCCCTTTTAATCCCTTTCCTCTCAAGAAAAAAATCAGACCATTGTAAGAGATGCTCCCTTTGACTGTTGTAATTCACTGTATTTTACACTATTGTCTTGGGGATCACATCTTCAGACAGAAGAAAGGTGAACGTGTTTCGAACAGTCAGTGGCACACAATGGCTTTAAACACGTTCTGATGACAAAAAGGCACTGCTTCTCTTCTAGGGCCAAGGTGGCCTTCCATTACCACAAGATCTGCGGTGTGCAGACTGCAGAATGTGTCTTATAAACATGACCCTGGCTTAGAAACAGGATTAGTCATTCATTACACTGAATCATCTGACTTTGCTATTCTTCTGCCTCGGCGGCAGCTGCCCTTTCCAATGATATATGGTAGGGTTCCTATCTAACAAAGATGCAGAAAAAAAGGACAACGCCGTGAATGATCCTTGGAGGCAGAGACACCTTTAAATTGTCTTTCAGGTACTTCAAGGAGACTCAGACGAGCAGGCCTTTTGTGTTGATCTTTTCTGTCGTTTCTGAGCAATTGTTTTCCCAAACAGCAACACATTTTTACTTTCCACAGGCCACTTAAAAGCCCCAGTATGCTCACACATAATTCTTCCTCGCTTCTTGAAGCGACCTTCAAACTTAGGAATGAGAGATGATCTTAGTAACATAAATTTACACATATGATGACTTTCTGTATTTGCACTGGAGTAATATTTAGGGCCTCCCACACCAACTAGACCCATTACAGTAGGTGTTGTATAAATACATGATCTCTTCTATGGAGAACAAAACGATAGGACAAATAAGGGGCATCTCCACACTGTTCTGTGGTCAGACCTATCACTGTACACCAGAAATAAAGAAAGAATAAGAAAGAGGAGCTCTTCTCCTAAGGCATTTACTATCTTATGTAGTCACAGAAGCTCAAAAAGATACAGTTAACACCTTTGTGGTAGAACTGATTGACGTATGTCACACCACAAATACTGTTCCTCCTCAACTTGAGCATCTAAGGGCTTAAAAAAAGCTACTTAAGAAGTACAAACTAGTAGGACTATTCTCTTCTTATAGAATAAATTTTAAGCTGTAAGTAGGATTTAATATTAACTGAATACATTTAACGTTTTTCGTTTGTAAACATCAGATGAAACAACTGTACGGTACTAAAATGATTGTGGGTGAGGATCTAGGTCTAAAACACTACCCCCAGGCACTTTTTAGACCTTTTTATAGCTGCTAGAGAATGTATGTTGCCTAACTAAGATTACACACTAGACTAGTTATGCCACAGTGTACATCAGCTCCAGTGCAAGTTTTCAAACCCAGAAGTAGTTTTACAGCTGTCAAGATGATACCTATTCTTCTTTAACTAGATTAATTTTATATTAAGTTCCTCCTTTCAAGGAAGATCAGCTGCACCATGAAATTTGACTGAAACCATTAAACTAGCTGTCTGTCTTTTGACAACGTGTCTCAAACTCAGAGGAAACATACTTCACATACAGTATTTTCTGTAGAAACAGGGAAGGCACAAAAAAAAAAAAAGATGTTCTTATAATTCCTAAGTTGTCACACTAACTTGAATCTCAAGTGTGGTTAAAAGACACCCACAAAACCACAACGTTCTCCTTCTGCAAAGAAAACTTGCTTTGCTAAAGCACCTGATGAGATCTTATGAAAGAATCTGAGGTAATGGTGTGATTCCCTGAGATGAATCTCATTCGTCCATGAAGAAACCATCTAAGAAGCTTGTAATTGCCAAAAAAATAACCCAACAAAAACAAACCCCAAAATAATTACAAAAAACNAAAAACACACCACAGGTTGGGTGTGTTACAGCACATACGGAGGTTTTTTTTGTCCAACCTTCTGCTCCAGGGAAGAACAACTTCAGGCTTAGATGAGGTTACTCAGGGCCTGAGAACACCCTAAGAGAAAATATCTTTGTCTTTGCTTCTGAATGCTGACTTCAAGATGAAATATAGAGAGGCAGCCATGAACACAATTAAGCAGCTGATCTAATTACCTGGAAAGGTATCCAAACAATCAGACTAGTTGCTAGTAGCCTCTTAACTCTCTGAGACAGTAACTTTTACAGTATCTTAGGCCAGTTCATTCCATTTCAAAACATTTAAAGCTAAACAAAATGAAACTGCCTAATTCTGAACTTGGGCATCCTTCTGCTACTGGCTTCTTCCATGATGCTGTGGTATGTTCCATGCTCATTCAAGCCAAAGCAATCTTTGGAATTCCCTAGTGGATCAGGCTCCAAGTTTAGTTTTAGAGACGTGCTCTTTGCTAGGGGAAGGGACAAGACTGCATCAATGACAAATTTTGGCTACCAATAACTGGGCCTTTTACCAAGAAGTATTTTCTACCTCATGTATCATATTAATTTAATGTCTCTAGGAAAAGGTCTCTACACCTTTATTTACTTAAATTTGTTTCTTAACAAATTAGCTTCAAAGAGCTTTAGTTTGTCCTGATTGTAAAGCCACAGAATAAACACTTCAGATTATCTTGCTCACATCAGCTAGGAAACCTTAGGGAAAGGGAATGAAGTGACACTGTTGGTATATCACAATGCAGAGCTTTAACTTTCATCATGGTAACTGAGACATTCTTAATTCTTTCAATGGGAAACCACAAATACCAAACCAAACATTAGATCTGACCAGCTGAAGCCCTGTGTGTGATATCAGCAATATGCTTTCTGAGTAGCAGAGATCTTTTCCAACTCTTTTATGCTTTGCAGAATAGTTTGTCTGCAGTACAAAAAAAAAAAGTGAAAGGAAAAAGGGGAAAAGTGCCCAAAGTGCAACGTGCTTTTGATCCCTTTGGAGATGTTACTGGCTTTTCTTCAACACTCTGCAGATAGCCACATAGCTCATTGCAAAAGTTACTTAGACATGAGCCAACTTAGGAACTTCAAGATGTAAACCACTGTGAAATAAGAGCAAGAGAGCACACAAACAATTGTTTCTTGTGGAGTAGAAGCAAGACAGTGAGGTTAAGGACTGTGGGTAGAAGATGACAGATTGAAGGGGGCAATTAATACATGCAAACATAAACTGGAAGCAGCGTGGCTAACAAAGGAGGCAGGCTTGTCAGACTTTACAAAGCCTATGGTTCTTCAGGCTTTGCCAGTTCTAAAAGAAATTAAAAACCAGCTACATAGACTCACTCTCTCTTTCTAAAATGAAAAGGGGAAAGACAAAGAGAGGCCATGAGGCAACTGAGTATTCAGTGTTTAACAGCCTAAGCTTTCAAAGGGAAATTCTTAAGGACAATCACTAAATGTCATTTTAATGAAGGACAGGATTTGTCCTTTACTGTTCAGGGGAAATGCTGTAAGTTGGACCAGTCAGCATGAACTTCAGAAAAGATAAAATCCTAGATAGTCTAACTATAATATCCACAAAATGCCTATTTCCACTGGGAAAAAAGAGACCTTATTATTAAGTGTCTCATCTGGAATCAAGTTTGAGCTGCTTCTTGCTAAATACATCATATGAATGTTAATTTTAGACTGTTGAGAGCACATTGATTTATGCTTTCCAGTAATATTTTTCTTTTTTTAGTATTTAAAATATGGGAAGAGACCAATTAGTATTTCAGACAGTGTAGTTAGTGTCCATGATAAGAACACTATTCCATAATACATGCAACAAATTTTTATACAAGCAGTAATTAGACTTCTAGGATTATGTGAATGTTATAATAATCATTTCATAGCTGTTACTATTATTAATTATAATAATAACCTCAGTGAACTGGTGATCAATCCCAAAAAAGCATCAAAAATTGAGTTACCATAGATCTTAATTTCTGCTAAAATTTCAGGTTACTCAAAATACAGAGCCAATAACAAAATGCACTTAAATTCTTAATGAGTTACAAAAAAATGACTGTTAAAACTATACAGAAGTGTCAAAAAAAGTTGATGCAGTCTGAGCTGTGGGGTGAGGAGCTGCTGATCAAGTGCAAGCTCCTGCTTGTGGACTGGGGCAATCCCAAGCACTGATATAGGTTGGACAGGGACTGGCTTGAGAGCAGCCCTGAGGAGACAGACTCTGCTGTCATGAGACCCCACCTGGAGTATTGCAGCCAGTTCTGGAGCCCCTACAAGAGAGATATGGATGTGCTGGAACATGTCCAGAGAAGGGCTACCAGAATGATCAGAGGCCTGGAGCACCTCTCCTGTGAGGACAGGCTGAGAAAGCTAGGGTTATGCAGTCTGAAGAAGAGAAGGATCCAAGGAGACCTTCTTGTGGTCTGCCAGTATCTGAAGGGGGCTCCAAGAAAGCTGAGGAGGGACTTTTTAGGATGTCAGGTAGTGATGGGACTAAGGGGAATGGATATAAACTACAGGAGGGTAGATTTAGATTGGATATTAGGAGGAAAGTCTTCACTGTTAGGGTGGTGAGACACTGGAACAGGTTGCCCAGAGAGGTTGTGGAAGCCCCATCCCTGGAAGTTTTTAAGGCCAGGCTGGATGGGGCTCTGGGCAACCTAATCTAGTGGAAGGTGTCCCTGCTCATGGCAGGGAGGTTGGAACTAGATGATCTTTCAGGTCCCTTCCAACTCTGACAATTCTATGATTCTAGGATCAGGTTAAAAAATTGGCTCAGTTAAGACAATCTTTTTCATGGGAATTTTCCCTACATGACCTACAAGATTTTAGCAGCTTTTTCTTCTTTCCCCCCCCCCCCCCCCCCATCACAGAGAATTTATATGATAATATCAGTTTTCCTAGGTCATCATAATTGACACCACAATATTCAAAAGCTGATGATCACATACAGCATCAGCCCGTTTTGATGGTTACAGGGACCCAAAGCACCAGACTGGAGATAAAACACAAGACTATTTCATGGTTACTTATTACACATGTGTGTATAGTGGCTCTACAAAATGTGCAGCTTACTCCTTCTTTGGAAATATGACAGGGGAACCCTTATTAGAATTACTCATTAAAGAAACAGATGATGAAATGCCAACAGAAAACGAGAAAAAACAGATGGGAAAGATGGAAATAGACTGCCTCAACCTTTAGCCCTGGGTCAGGAATTTATTCTGCCTTTGAAAACATTTGGTTTGGTCTTCTGACTCAGATTTTCAGAGGGCTTTGGTAATCCTTCAGTAGTGCACCTGTCAGATAATCCCTTGTTCTAATCTATCTTGGATCACCTCACGGGGAGAAGAGCTGACGGATACACTCCCAGCCCTCTGAGGATAGGCAGGATGAATTGTTCTTTGGACACTGAGGAGGACACACTAGAGGTCAGCACAGCTTGAGCATGTTATTATATGCTTCTATTTCCTATACACACTGCATAGTTTGCATACTTCACCTTTTTTCTTTTCCCCCCTCCTAGGCTTGCTTTTCAGACTCTCCTTTAGCAACACACAATAAATTTAATCTTGCAATATTTTGCCATGACCAGGCCAAAAGCTACAAGTAAGCATAAGTGGCCCAATTCTGAAAGAAACAAGTCTTACTCCAATGCAATAAAGGTGTTTCAAATGTTGTGAACTTGTGCATTTCCACTGCCTAAATCACTGCACACATTCTGCACTTTCGTGGCTTTTGGTCTTCTTCTTTCCCTTTCTCTCTCTGTGTTTTTAATAGAAAATGCCAATTGCTCTTAAAATGTTATTCCCCATCCCCCCTTTTCTTTTTCCCTTCCTCAAGTTTAACATAACATTTAAATGCTTGCTTATGTTGCCAACACAAGTATCTGGGAACAGAATCCAAACCCTGTATTACTGTAAAATAACAGCAAGAAGGTAACAAATAGGTGTGCATACATCATAATATCTTCAAGTCCTGCCATATGTAGCCCACCCCATAATTATCTCTCTACAGAGTCTTCTGACAAACATGAAAATCCCTGTTTCTTCATATCCACCTGCAGAGCCTTGTTTTCATTTTGCAGCTCCTAAGGTTTGTAGCACCATATCAGACATCCCTTCCAGGCTGCAAACACCACAATTGGGAGGTAGTTTCTTAAACACATGATAATGAGGTGTTCTTCCATAAAACCTACTGAAGAAAGTTGCCTTTTTTTTCCCCTCCTCCTTTTCCTTCCTTCTGGCAGCACCTCAGCCATAACAAAATAGTAATTATGGGGGAAGTGGATGTGTAAATGGTGATTCTCTGTGTACAAAGTGAATATCTGACACATTACAGCCTAAAATATCACTATTAACTACCTGGACTAAGGATTTGTCTGTAAGATTTATTTTTCCCTTTTTTTTTTTTAAACAGTCAAATTGCTTTGAAAGAGGGAAAAAGAGACAAAATGTAAGAAAATCCCTAAAAATCTAGGTGGCCTACAGAAAAGCTGTGCTAAGGTGAAGATTGCACCCTCATTCATGTTTGAGTATTGCTGAAAAGCTACTGAGGATCTGTTGCTTGACACTCCAGTACCTCCCTAATGATGTGGGAGTGATGCAAGTCCTCTGGGCTCCTCCTGAGGCAGTTTTGTTTAGGAAACTTCATCCTTTTGATATCAAAGGAAAGCATTTGATTGCAACAGACCAGAGGAACCCAGGGATCCGTGGAGAAACAGGTCCTCACCACCTTGGCTTTCTTAGACTGATAATCAGTTCATAAGCATATTAGAATCATAGAATTGTCAGAGTTGGAAGGGACCTTAAAGATCATCTAGTTCCAAACCCCCTGCCTGGCAGGGACACCATCCACTAGAGGTGACATGGATCTCTTATGAAAACAAAGCACCTCTTTTAATGGCTTGGGTTTTTTCTGGTTTTATTTTGTTTCTGTTTCTGGTTGGTTGGTTTGGGGCTTTTTCCCCCCCAAAAGTGCCCATGGCTAGACCCTTACTTGCTTTACAGCCCTTACAAGTGTTCAGCATTGGCTGCTTTCTACTTCTTTTTTAAAAGATTTAAGCCCAAGTTTGAAGCCATCAGCCTTCTAAACCAAAGATCCCCCCTGAGTGAATTTGTTGCCAGTGCTCTTTAAATAGGAGCATATTAAATAATCAAAGTTTTCACTCCTGGCCCAGTGCCTTCATGGCAAATAGCCTTCTTGGGGCTTTAACTCATTCAAGCTGGAACATCCACTGTGCTCTGGGTGGAAATGGAGCATCAAGGAAGTGTTTGGGGAGGAAAGGCAGACCTTTCCTCTATCCAACACCCTTCTCATGAAAAGCAACCAGAAATAGGCTTGCTTGCTTGCTTGTTTCTTCCCAATTTCCTTTTTTTATGGGAGAAAAGGAGAGCTCTGCAGTGATGCAAACAGGAAAGGATTGCTCTCCAGAGAAGTGTGACTCCTCTCTCCTAATAACAACAGAAAAGGCAAGCAATCTACACATTTACAAGATTTTGGAGCAGAACACAACCCAGACTCCTTAAATTGCATACACTCAGTTGATCTCTTGCAAATTTGTCCACTCCCAATTGGAGGTGCAACTCAATTCTCAGCCAAGGGTTTCTGAAGGGACAGCATTTGTTTGTATGGATCTGAGGTGAGAAATCAAGACAGTATGTTCCTCCACCAACATTTTATTGGGATAGTCCAGTGTTAACTGCACAATACCATAAAGCAATACTAATCAGCTTGGCCACCAGGAATGAAGCTGCCTGTCTAGACACTGACTTTATCTAAAGGAATGTGCATGCACAGAGGTGAAAAACCCAACAAAACCTGAAAGATGAAAGCATAGTTTTACAGGTTTTGGGTGTACTTTCCACCTCAAACACATAAGACAGCATCACTTCAGCACTGTAACTGCTATCAAACATCCTTGAAAACACTGACACCTGAAGCCTGATGCAAGGTTGCCTATTTGATGACTACTCTCAGGCAGCATGTCAGAGTCTGAAAAGAAGGGGGGTTTAATTGTTGAGTAATAGAAAGTATTTATTAAAATGTAAGCAGTAAAATCAATTGGTGTATTCTCAAATCAAACAATGGGGGAAAAAAAGGTACCTCAGAAAAGCAGAGTATTTTAGCAGAAATGCCAAAGTGAAGCCAGCAAAGAGTGCCTGCCAAAACATCTGCCATGCTGTAGAATATGTTTCAGTAGAGCCACAGCTTTCCAGTTAAAAATCAGTGCTGGCTTCAAGAAAAGCATCTGTTACCCTCAGGAAAAGAAAACCCAAGATTCCTACCAGAGATCCTTTCCAACTTTCTTTGCTGACTTCAGGGAGCCATATTCCTTAGCTGCTGAGACCTTTTTCTATTAACTAGGCCAAGTCTAAAATAAAATGTGCTATTATTATTTGTACATCCCACTAAATACTAACTGCCATATATTTACTCCATGCCTTGCCTGGTTTTGTAAACAAAAATGCATCTAAGGTTGAAGATTTAAGCCAAGGAGTAAGAGCTAAGATGCAGAGTTTCCCTCAAAGTTCAAGAGGTGGAACCTGAGCTGAGGAAAAAGGCAAAGCTTTATCTGAAACCAGGTTCATACGCAGTGACTCATGGTGTAGATAAAGATGCAGCACCTGAAGTAATCTGGATTCTACCTCCTGAAGCCTAAATTCAGATTTACCATCACCAACAACCCACTGGAAATAAGAGGTCCTCAAAAAAGGAAGAAACAACCCTAACTATTCCTGTTACTTTTTCTCCTCCTGCATCTGCAGTATCTAATTAGTCAAAACTTGCCTTAATTTAGCCAAAAATTCCAATATGTTATTTTCATGTAGCAGCAGCTATGGTGTTCCATGATGATCACATTTTCCCCCTATGTTTATTGCTGCTTAGCATGTTTCCTTGAAAGTTTTCAATTGCAGTCCAACCTACTGCCATATTTATTTATGCATTTACTGGATCTAAATGAAAGAAAAACCAGCCTACACTATTTTAAAACAAAAATGTTTTGGTCCCCTTGTAATTTGCATGTCCTCTCACATTTCTCCATATTTTTTTTCTAACTACTGAAACAGTTTCTCTTTTTTCTCCTTCAAATATCATGCTCACATTTCTCCACCATGCTGACCAAAAAGCAGCTGACTCTTAGTGATGGATTGCCTTAAGATTACAACAAAGCAAGTGATAAACTTCTATAATAACCCTTTCCCTCTGGTTCTTCAGGCTGTATTAATTTGCATGGAAATTAATAAATTAAAAATGTGGAAGCACCACTCAAGGGAGCTAAGACAATTTCATGTTATTCTAGCAAGTTTGCTTGAGGATAAACATACTTTTTCTCCAATTTTGGACACTGGAGAGTATTGCTTCCCTGCCTTCTGGATGGGAAACTTTGCCCAAATCCTGCTTTTATCCCCTGTTGAAGCCTCAGTAGTGTGTGTTTGAGTTACCAGAGGTGCAGAACTGTAATCACAGTTGTGGGCTCACAGGCTTAGGGCTGTGCTAAGGCTGCAGAGCAACATCCCACTTATCAGCACACAACTATCCAGTCCCAGTCAAAGGCTTTGGGTCTCTGTTATTAAGCCAAAATGACTGACAAAACATCTGATATGAAAAATCACTGTTTAAAATAGCAGTAAGAGGAGAAACTCAGTAAGCAATAAGTGACACCCAAAGTCTTACTTACCATAAATTCCTGTGGAAATACAGGGAAATGCCTGTAAAACAAATAAAAGAAAATTATCAGTGGGATTTCTGTCTGCTGAACTTTTTATCAAACCTTAAGGTATTTTCAAATGCCCTCTTACATATAGTAGCCTTCACTGCTATATGCATTTTCATCTCATTATATCATAGAATTGTCAGAGTTGGAAGGGACCTTAAGGATCATCTAAAGTTCCAACCCCTGAAACATATTCCATGTTTTCCTTGCCACCATGTTAATAAGGCCACATTCTTTTTCTCATCTTAAGCTAGGAGCAGCATTTGAACTCTGAATCATTAAGGCAACTGCCTTTTGAGCTAAAAATTAATGCCACGAGCTAAAAATCAGCACTAAGCTAGTACAGTAGAAAAAAAAAGTGTCCTATTTTCTGGGTTGAATTAGACAGTGTTTCTTCAGTAATAAAATAGACTGGGCCAGTTTAAACCCTGCCCTGCAATGTAAAGCACTCCCCTGCCTCTGTGTCGTGCCCTCGTTGTTCACTGTCACCTCCTTTCTTGTTTCAGAGCCTTTCATTTTTAACCTCTATTCTTTCAGATGTGGTTTCTGGTGTGACCCAGCATAGCTGTACTGGTACAAGTCAAAGGCTTGCAAACTGGTGCAGGGAAAGGAACTAGAAGATGCTAGGTGAAAAGGAAGGGTACATTTTTGGGTCGAGCTTGGCCACCAATGAAAATGCATCAGGCAACTGGAAATGGTTATAGACACTGTCAGCAAGAACAAGTGTGTTTCTCCTAGCTGTATGTGTTACCTAGAGATCTGCATTTCTGTGAGCCAGAGTCAGTTTTCCACCAGAAGAAACCAAAGCTGTGGTTTCACAAGAGAGACAATTTTCTTTGTGTGCAGCTGATATGTGATATCACCTTTTCCTCCCACCTCTGGACTGACAGCAACAACAGCTCAAAGGTAAAAGCGCACCTGGGACCGAAGTCTCAAATATCCACCCTCGGGCTCCCTCCAGATACCCTGGCCATGAGTCATCATACAAAAGAAAGGAATTCTTCTTTACTTAATCACACAGGAAAACATTATTCAAAGCTAATGCTTGCTTTATATTTAACCAGGGAATTAATTAGGGAATGGTGATTAAGAAAGGAGAGGTCTAATGGAGAGAATACATCCTCCCCTCTGAAAACACTGAAGTAAAATAAAGTGGGGGAGAATTATAGTCTCATTCCTTCTCACAACTACATCCTGAAAAATACTTAGCTTTGTAGTTTGTACCCAATAAATCACCATGACTCAGCTCTATAAGGAAATGAGGAATGGACAAGAAAAAGAACCAACACACACACGTGGCTACAGAGGTGGCAGCAGATGCTCCAGCAATAAGGGAGAGGCATAAAGGATGATGGTGTCCAGTTCAGCAACAGATTTTGAAGTTCACCACTGCTGAAGTTTCACATGTTAAGAGATAAGTGCTCCAAACAAGTGTTTTCTTTTCCATTCTTCTCCACAACTTAAGTTCCAGCACATGATCTAGACATTCTTCTCAGCCATAGGGAACAGCTAGCAGAATATCCAAGGTTCCTTCTCTTACTGGCCCCACAACTCTAGGCAAGGCGAAAGGGTGATGCAACACCTCTGAAATCCTGTTGATCCCACAGCAGCTTGATCAACACCACATATGGTGCCTACAAGAAGCAGCACCACCACCTATGACTTCAGATTGCCAGGCATATGGCAAAGCCACCCACCCTGGGAGGACCACAGGCTGGGGCAAGTCTGCAGCCCCCAGGCAGCAAAACATCCCTGTGCACCAGCTCCCCCCATATCACTCCAGATTCATCACCTGCACCAAGCCAAGGGTATCTGGCTAATATAGCATCCAAGCAGGATCATAGAATCATTTAGAATGGAAAAGACCTCTAAGATCATGAAGCCTAACCAGTGACCCAACACTACCATAACCCCTAAACCACATCCCAAAGCGCCACATCTATGTGATTTTTGAACATCTCCAGGGACAGTGACTCCATCACTGCCCTGGGCAGCTTCTTCCTATGCTTAACCACTCTTTAACATCAGTGACTATAGGATCTGCTCCTTGGTGCTCATCAGCTTATCTTCAGCTGAGCCTTTATGTAGTGAGGAGCACTGTAGCATTCCTACATCAATAAAAAGCCAGCTTCTCATATTGCCCACGCCACCACATACTTGCTGGGGTAACATGGAGAAAGAAGTGAATAGTGAAAGGTTTTATGTTCCATTTGTATGGCTGCAGATCTCCTTAAAGCCCTGGTGGTGATCTTGAAGGGATTTACAAAACCAGCTGCTGCACTATGGGACTGGCTCAGTGCAGGCTGACAAGATCTCCCAGCACAGCTGTGTTTACCAGGTGCCTGAAGGGAAGCCTGCAGGCTCCAGGGCTTCTTTTTCAGCTTTGCTCAGAGAAGATTAGACAACAGCATTTTCAGCACTGCATGACAGGCAGTTGGTGCATTTGTTCATCTCCAGTCACAGAAAGCACTGCTCTGAGGCTGTTTAGCAAGGTTTAGCTAGCAATTTGTGTGTTGTGTGTGTTTCTTAACACCTACTTTAAAATTACTGTGTAGACACGTCATAATCATTACCTTGCTCTCAGCTTCTGTCATGCAGCTGAAACATATCTGAATGGAGCTACAAGGATGCGTAAAACCCCATCAAGCTCCTTCTGAACACGGGTTTGTGCCATAACTTAGATGAGCTCTGCCCTCTTCCTCATTCAGAGATGATCACAGCATATAACCAGGAGATGTAATTTCATAAACTGTGACAGAGCTTTTATTCATTCAAGAAAGGCTCATGCCCAAGATCACATATCAACTGTGTTTCCTCTTGGCTCCCAGGGAGACAATTTAGTCTAGATGCCAGGTTGAAATTACTGGCAGAGCAGTAATGGGGATCTCACAGCATGGATATCAACATACTACAATATTTGGCTTATGGACAAAAGATGTTAAGGTTTCTAACCTTTTCTGTGCATAATAATTTCTTAATTATATATTTGATGTCAGTAAAAAATTCAGTTTCACAGTAGGAAACATTCATTCCTATTTCCTCCACAAAACATTTCTCATCTTAATTTGTTACTGCTAACTGCTATTTATTGACTAACCTTTAATTTCTTTGCTAGTGAAATAGCATGTTTGCTTTACTTTGGAGATAATAACTGCTACCCTGACAGCATTCAAAACAGATACAAGTCTGGAGTAGAACCTGATGAGAGCTGAAGTGAGAGCTTCCTACTACTGCGCTGCTGCTGCCACCATCTAGAGAAGAAGACCAAATTCCATCAGCTATATGAATACTCTAAGACTGCAATTGATTTAATTCCTGTAGGAGAGGATGTCTGTGCTCAGCCTCTGGTACTTTTTAATCTAATGATTCTTTACTAAGGCTACAGGAGCAGTGCTAATTAGGATGAAATGTAACATAGGTTCATGAGGAAAATTTGCAAGAGTCACTATGCAAAGGCCAAGTTGGACTCTTAGCCATTTCAATAAGGTGGACCTGGGTATTTAAACACTTAAGGGCTTACCTCCAACAAGGGGTTCTAGTTCACACTGAGCTGCAGTGTATTAACTGTTATACATCAGGCGAATACAATTGCTATGTCTACATGACCAGACACCACCTACTGCAGTCCTAATAATTGCTTGCAGAGATCAAGGACTTCAAATGAAGTGCTCAGCATTCTGCACCAGCATCCCAGTGCCATTTCTGCCACCACCAGGCCACATACAAGGGTAAGTACTTTTCTTCCAGCCCATAACACAGCAGACAAAAATATCAAGCGTGAACTGAGTTTTCTCTGATTTCACTGCATCACCTCATGAAGCACAATAACTAATACTCATGAACAAAAGCCATTCCCCCTTCATGCAACTTGCATTACTGAATCTTCACAAAGAATTCATGAACTTTTAAAAAAAGTCTTTGTTTCTACCAAAACTGCAAGTAGAAACAATTTTTATCTGATTGTTTAACAAAATCAAATGTTGCTAATACCTCTGGGTTGAAGGTAGTTAAGTATGCCACAGACATAAACTAGCACAAGCTCCTCCAGCAAGTTCAAGGTAACAAACACTACCTCAGAAATAAACTGGCTTTATATTTTACACTTTGACTTCTCTTGGTAACTCTCCTTGCTAGCTAGGGCCTGTGCCACCACTGCAGAAAGCCTGCATCTGAACTTGAGGATGTTAAAAAAGCACCACAGTTCTCAGCATCTTGGTCTAGAGGAACAGCGGAGCAGTAGTGGAGCCTCCAGGCAGCAAAACATTCTCTGTGCACCTCCAGCATTCTGGGACATGCAATACAGGCATTTTGCCAGAGAAGCAGCAGATAACTGATGCTGAGAAAAGATTTATTCAACAAGCAGCTGCTCCTTTGTGGTTTCCAGAAGTTACCTCTTCAGTTTCTTGTTCTTATCCATAATCTGAGATAGCAGCCAGCCTTCGCTCAGTCAAGATGATGCCCTTCCGTATCAGCTCAAGCTGGGCTACCTCCCTTCCCCTGTCACCATCTCCAGAGCCTGTGAAGCCTCATGTGCTCCTGAGCTGCCTGCCTTTATCACCTTGACATTGCTGGGAGTTGTGTGTTCACAGCCTCTCTTTCCGACCTTCTCTCTCTCATCTGCCAGCAAGTGGGATGTTGGCTTTAACCTCTGCACCAATGCAACTGTATTTTCTGTAGTGGCCAAGAAAATGATACTCAGAATTTCTCTTTGCCTGTTTTTTAGGGACCAAACCCAACTAACTTGCCTTCCACTTGGAAACTCTATCCCTACAGCATCTTAGCAGCATTAAGAAACTGCAGAAGCACTAACACCCAAAGGAAGAGCCAAAGCTCCATAAACCTAAGTGCCAAAACGCTCCCTGTGTCAGGTAAGCAGAAGCATGAATCCTTGCTTCAACAGAATCTCCCACTCCTCCCACTCACAGGACCTGACCTGTGCTCTCTTAGAGTGTCTCAGGTTTGGGTTGTTTTTTTTTTTTTTTAAAGTTGGACTGCAGTATTTGTTTTTCAGCTGCTTTCATTTATATCAAAATATTACAGTAAAGCAGGTTCCTCTGTGCAGTAGCATCCTTGTTACAGAAGTAGTCCAGTGAGCAGCTTTGCTAGGTTGTTTGTCTTACAGTTGGTGATTGCCTCATGAACTGAAGTGGCAGGTGAGTGGGCAGAGAGAAAAATTGCTTCTTTAAGAGCAGCCCTGACAACACTGCTCTGCTGTGATTCACAAAGGTGAATGCCAGAGGGACTCTGCAGAGGGTTACATGGGAAAGCTCTCTGTGCCAGAATGAGCTCTGCTGCATAGAGTTAAATCTAACACAGGACTTTTCACACCTTAAGTTCTCATGTGTGTTTTCAAGAAGTTCACAGCAACATTAGATGCTTTTCAAAGCAATGTGCCCTATAAAAATCATCTAACTCCAAAAAGCTAACAAACCTATAAACTTCAGGGCCTGGCATTGCTCTTAGGGTGTACAAAACATTCACAGGGTACACACATACATGTTTAAGGTATTAGTAACATGAAACAGTCAGAGCCAAGTTTCACTACTTTTACTACATCAAACCATTTCATAAACCACTAACTGTAACACCATCCTCTTGCCTTTTCAAAACTCTTATACTACTACTTGCAAGAAAAGTAAAAACTTCTGGTATTTCCCAGTCAATCTCCTGCCATCAACTGTATGTTTGTCATCACTGAACTGTAATTTAACCAACAACAAAATTTGCAAGTAATTCTCAAAGAAAACATATTATTAGAAAACTCTAATGCAATTTCCTACACTGGAAGAGAAGAGAAACAATTAACTGGAAGAACTGAACATAAGAATGTTTAAACTCTGTTTTCATTATGGACTACATTAGCATGTTTATTAATATGTCCTTAAAGAATATAAAAGTGATTATTGCCTCAAGAATGAGTCTCTGGAATACAGCAGATCACACACAAACCTTTTTGTGTTCAGATAAGCCTCTTCATTCCCACACTGGCAGGTTCATGAGCTACAACATGCAGCTATTCAGTATGGTAACATTGGGCATGCAAGCACCAGAAACACTGGGGGAATTTTCAGGTAGGAACAGAAGCATCCAGCTGGTTTAGATGCTTAAAATTTCACATGCCAGCTAGATGAAGATTCCCCAAGGATGGTGGTAGCTGACAAAATGCTGGGCAAGCAACCACAGTTGAAGTTCAGATTCAGATTTCAGTGTGAAACTTCCTCTCTGTACTGTGGCTCAAGACTTTTCTCTCCACCTTCTTCTAACCAAAGTGAAAGATAATATTGCACAATTGAAGGACAACAGGTTTAAAAATTGATGCTTATAGCAGTAATTAAAATGAAAATCTAAGAGCTAGGTGGCAAATGAATATTGAGAGAGAAGACCAAGTTACCAAAAGCTGATTGAAGGACTCCTGTTCAGTGCAAATTATTTGCAACAAGTGCATAGAGCACTTCATCACAACTCAGAAAACAAATCCAGAACAAATGTGTGTCAGCTTGTCAGAGGATCTCCACAAGCTTCCCCCCTCCTGGTCGCACTGAAAAACTGCTCCAGATAAATATTTACCTTAAAGACTGCAGCTTTTCTTGAAGTCTGTTTATTTATACAATAGGGCAGTTACTGAAAGAGGCCACCTGAGAGGTTAAAAGGACCAAAAGAACATCTTTAATATTTCCTGTTAACCAAACTGACTAGATCAAGGGGCTGCAGAGGGGAGCTTTTCCTTTGATGACCATCAAAGCAACACAGTTCTCATTGTCTCATAGCTCACACAACACGTAGCAATTTTGCTTAACTTTTACTGAAATAATTAAAAATTTCATCCAAAGAATATCCATTAACAATGAGAATGTGGGGAACAATATTGAGGAATTAAGACTAAGATTTACAAATTATTATTAGCAGATGTGTGGTCTAACTTCCTATGAATTTAAAATAAGATTTTTGAAGACAGGGAAACCAGCTGCTACAATGAACTACATAAGATGACAGAACATTGTGGTGTGGAATTAACTTCAGAAGATTCACCACTTGAGGAATCCTGCCTAATTTCTGTTTTAAAAATCTTCAAATTTATTCTCTTTCAGGAATTAAAAGTAATAGCTCAATTAACTGCCTGGATAAAGACCTGGACCAGAAGTTGGTCAAATAATTTCTTTGATTTCCCCAGTACAAGAGGAACATGGACATACTGGAACAACTCCAATGAAATGGATATAAGCTGAAAGAGGAGAAATTTAGACTAGAAATTAGAAGGGGGTTCTTTACCCAAAGGGTGGTGAGGCACTGGAACAGGTTGCCCAGGGAGGTTGTGGCTGCCCCATCCCTGGCAGTGTTGGATGTGGCCCTGGGTAATCTGGTTTTGTGTGTGGCATCTTTAAGGTCCCTTCCAACCTGGGTCATTCTATGATTCAATGAAAGCCCACCAAGATGATAAAGGGCTTGGTCTGTGTTTCACAGAAGGAGGGGCTGAGAGACTCTTTGGCCTGGAGAAGAGAAGGCTCAGCAGCAAGATGTTACCAACGTGCCTCAATGTCTGATGGATGGGTGTAAAAGATGAGCACCTCTTCTCAGTGGTTCCCATCAAAAGGACAAGAGGCAATGGGTACAAACTCTCTTGTACTGAGGAGCCCAAAGCTGAGTAGAGGGGAAGGATCATCTCCCTTAACCTGCTGGTAACACTCTTCCTTAGCAGCCCAGGAGGCTGATGGCTTTTTCCTTGCCTCAAGATGTGTTGCTGGCTTGTGGTTAGCTTGTTTTCCACGGGGTCCCCCTCTGCAGAGCTGTTTTCCATCTGGTCACCCCCCACCATGTACTCAGGCATGGGACTGCTCCTTGCCAGGGGCTGGACTTCCATTTCCCTCTGCTGAACTTCACCAGGTTGCCTCTGCCCAAATCTTCCACCTGTTGGGATGCCTCTGAAAGGAGCTCAACCATCTGGCTCAGCCTCTCCTCACAGATTTGTATTGTCTGAATGCTCCCTGGGGTGCTTTCTGCCTCACTGTCTAAGTCACTGAGGAAGATCTTTAATAGCATTGGCCCCACTATCAGCCCCTGGGGTACACTTCTAGTGACTGGCCTCCAGATGGACTTAGTGCCACTGACCACAACCCTTTATAACCCCAGCAGCTCAGCCACTTTTCAGTCCACCTCTCACACAGGAAAAAAACCCAACCCAAACAGCTCTAAAACAAACCACAGACAGAAACATAATAGTCAGGTTTGTAAGACAGCATCTGCCTAGGATGTTCAGAATCCACTGCAGTTGAAACACCAATTAAAGCAGCAAAGAAACAGATGATGATGAGGACAGAACAAAAAAAACAAATGAGAACTTCAATGAGATTTAGGGTTGGTTTTATTTTCCTTTACCAACCCATGGCAAAACAGGCTTGAAATGAATGACAAACTGGTTTTGAACCACATCTGTGACGTGCTTTGAGCCCCAGTAGAGAACAGTTACAAGTTTCCTCCATGCCAACCAGCAAGAAATTAAAAATCCCCTTGCCTTTTGCAAAAAGAGAAAGGACATTCGCCCACGTGCCCTAGATTGCATCAGCCTCTTGGCACTGCAGAGCATGGAGCAGTTGCTAGGCTTGCCTCTAGAGTCCCTGAACTATCAATGTCTAATTATTTTGTGCAGAAGAGCTTCAATGTGCAACTTCCTTCACAGGAACAACACAGATACAGCCCTTATTACTTTTTTAAATGAAGGATATCGACCATTTTCAGAAGACTAATAATACTGTTTAATCATACTGACTTCAAGACAACCTTTTGTATTAAAGGGAGTCCAATTCTTTAGCCACAGAGTCCATCTTCACAGCAGTGTTTGGGTATCTCACCCCCACCAGCACATTTCTCCTCACAAGATCCCAGAGGAGCCACTGACCTCATCTGACGTGTGTATCGCTAAAAGGAAAGCTAGGATCCATCTTCATCTCAGTTAAGTCATTTTGAGGCTGGACTTCTGGTCTAAGGTTCTCTCTCTACAGTTAATAAAGAGTAATTCAGCTGTTTCAGGTCTTTTGAATGACTCTCGTGGGGAACTGCTGACTACAGAGTGAAGCTAGATACCTAAGCTAAATTTAGGTGAAACAAATCTCTCCCTCAGCACAGGAAACCATACATGTTTGCCAGAAAGCATATTCAGAAACTCTCTCTCTCTCGAGCCCTAGCCACAGGAATATTCTTTCCACTGCTTCAGTACAAAATCACTTCTAATGAAAAATGATGGGCCAGACTTCTCCAGCTTCATGAGATCATTCTGCATGGAAGTCAGACTCATGGGTGTGACAGCAAAGGAGAAGCTTAAAACAGCCCAGGAAAAAGTCTGTCTGGCACAATGCTGCCTCAGACAGAAACACACCCATGCCAGCACAGAGCGGGCACCTCCAGGCCAGCAAATACACTCTGTTTCTTGAAAGGGCTGGCTAAGAACAACACAGCATCCTCAGCCTCATGTGCAAGTCTCATTTCCAGGAGCATAGCAGGGAAAATCAGATCTGCTGGCCCCAGCACAGGCTCTTGGTAGTCCAGAGTGATTTCCACCCCAGAGGATGCAAATGAGACATACCTTGTGCTCAGCAGACACAGACACTGCAAGCCTGGCCCAAGCCCATGCAGGCTGGTAGGAGAGGACATACCTAATGCAGCGCTGGCATTTCCAGCACACAGGTCCTTACACTTACTGATACAGTCTTAGCAAGCTCAAACCTAGTGTGTAGGACCTTGATCCAAATCAATCCTGTGCCACATCTACAGATCCAATACTAGCTTCACATTGATAATATTTTCAAATGAAAAGAAAAAGGAGTAAGAATCCACAAGACTGTATTAGCATCCAAACATTTGAAAGGAGATAGTGACAAAGTTATTTACTGGACTGCAGTGACAATAACTGCTTCAGCCTTAACACTAGCTTAGCTTGTCCTTAACTGCTTCTTCTAAGCCAACACACCCAAGGAAACACCACTGCACCTTTGCTGTGGTCTGATTCAGATCTGAGCTGACCTTGCAGGAAAAAATCCATTAAATGACATTAGCGTAGTACTGAGATCCTTCTCTGACAACCAAGAAGAATGAGGTAAATTAAGGGCAGATGGATGTTGAGGCTTTCCTCTAAATGTCCTTAATTTTGTAGGTTTTAGACATACTGTCTCCTGAACCACGGTGCAATTTGAGTTTTACTGTTTGTGATATTTATAGCTCCCATTTATATAAATAATATGTAATTTTAATGCAGGTCTAACAGTTCCAACTGCCATTGACACAGATTGTAAAATGAAAAAGGAAGGATACCTTGTGGAGTAAGATGCTGTTTTATTTCCTTCCTGCCACCCTAGCCATTGCAACACAGCAAGTTAATGCCTTATTTGGATTCCAACCTTGTCAACACATCAAAGATCCTCCCAGGTGAAGAGGAGCAGGGCTATGCAATTGATCTCCCCTAACCTGTAAGGTCTGTGTCACTCTGGTCCAGGGTGAACAACTGAAATGCGTGTTTCTTTTTGGAGAGGGGTAAAAGAGCTGCCTTGAAGGAGTACATGATGATGAAAGGTATGAGACAGGAGTAGACCTTGGGAAATGTCAAGGGAGATCACAGTCAAAATTGCCTCCTTTATCCAGAATAAATAACAGCAGTTGTGGATTACGAGACTGTAATTCTGCTGAGGAGGTCTGGGAACATAAATCACCATAAAGATGACTTGAGACTCTCTTTAAAGACCAAGGAGGTTATTCTTATTTTTGTAACTTATTTTCTGCTGTTCCCAGGCATAGTCTTTACAGATGTTTCCATGGCTATCCTGAGTCCCCTTGATGCAGTATTTTCCCCTCCCTATTTATCCTCTGCTGTTGTCCCACTCTTGCTTTTGCCTTTCCATCCTTTCCCCCTCGATGACAGATTGCTGCCATCCACCCCGTTATGAATTCACTGCTTCCATTATTGCTTCCCTTACAGCTGTGGAACATCTGCTTTCAGATTCACTTCATGATTTTTCCTAAGGCCCTGCCTTGCTTTCAGCATTGCTGAAGAGCCTGTGCAAGGAGAGCAGCAGCTACAGGAACCTTGTCACCATCTGTGGCTTGATTCAGAGCCATTGCAGGCAGCTAGAAATCCCCAACTTTACTGTAATCCAAATCCTATTTCTAGCAATTTTTTCCTCTAGCTGTGATTGGATGACAGAAGTAAATGAGTTAAGCTGCACCAGAACTGCCAAAAATGGGTCAATAGCTCTGGATGCCTCATTTCTGGTACAGTGGGGTAGGTTGACAGAATGGAAACCAACACACCGAGGGAAAGGTTGGGAACAATCAGTAGCAATGTGTTCAATGGGGCACTCCCAAAATGAGTAGTCCTGATGAAAGGGCACTCCCCAAATGAGGAGTCCAGGTTTGCAGGTTCTGACATATTTTCTCATTCAGAGTAACCCCAGCAGTGTTCCTACCAAGTTGAATCAATCTGCACAATGCTGCACTTAGCACCAATGAATGTGTTGGGATACGTCTCAATAAAGCTGCTATGTCAGTGCAAGAAAGGCCATCACACATTGAAAAAAACAAACAAAAAAGAGAGATAACATGCTTATTTTCTCTAAGTTCCCCAGCTTTCATTCTCTTAGTGACATTTCTTCCTCTCAATAGGTTCTGCTGCAAAAAACCTCAATTTTAAATGGAAGTGTGACTTCAATCTTCTATGTCCTCCTGTTTAATGCAATGATCCAGACAGACTTTGGCAGTGAATTCAACTAACACTTAATGCCTTGTCAAATTCTTATTTTCAAATCTTTTCTAGGGACATAACTGCTACATATATTTTTTAAAATAGCAGATACAATTTATAAAATAGTAGAAAGCAGCAACACTGGAAAAAAGGCATAAAGATTTCTCTTTTTTTTAAAACAAATACTTATTTCCCAAATGAAGACAACTGCACTAAGTAATCAAAACGGAATAGAAAAATACAGCTATCACTTTGATTTCTCTGTCTTTTCTGCAGTTGCCCTCAGATGCCCTTTTCATTTGAAAAAAACAAAAAAGCATATTGAAATCCTTGTGCTGTTGCTTTCAATTTTTTTTTTCTTTAAAGACAGACATGAAAAGGTCTAAACCAGAGTCCCATTATCATTCAAGAAACGTTATAAGGAACAACCACTGGCATTACTAATACTTTATCAGCCATGCAAACCATTTAGTGGGAGTGACAAAAGCAGCATATATATACATCTAACCAGCTATGTATGCCAAAGAGATACCAGTTCTGGAGAACAAAGAGCACACAGAGGAGGGGGGGGAAAAAAACCCCCAAACCACAAAAATAAAAACCACACACTAAATCACACAAGCACCACCAAAAAAACCCCCAAACACAGAAGAAATTCCCAAAGCAATGAGGAAAATGAATGAAGGGAGGAACTTGTAGCTGTGGATGGTAAAGGTTTGAGAAACTAGTTTTACAATTTCCTGTTTTCAAAGACTTTGAAGAGAATTAAGACCTAACTGAAAGGTGGTGTACTATGTGTTATGCTAAAGACTGAAAAAGGGAAATGTTACTATTAAGACCCTGGTTTTCCCCTCTTGTCTTTTCTCCAAGCTCCCATTGATTTCAGAGAGAGTTCTGCACATGCAGTGACTCCAAAACGGGGCTCTAATTGCTTCTGCTTCCAACCTGATGCAAGGGCATTAACACAGAGAAATTTCCATTTGTGCTAATGGGATCTGTATGGCCAAGGGTACTTGGTTTTTCTTCCTGAGAATATTCCCCTGGTTCTTGTTCTTCTGAGATCTGTTTCAACAGAACACTTCTGCCTCACGTTAAAACACAGTTAGGAAACTCATAACTAAGCAGTACTTTAAAGCACATTCTTTAATCTACACCTTCTCCTCTGACAAGGGTGAAAACATGTGCAATAAGACAGAAGGTTTGCTAGAGTAATTGCCTGTTGTGATGGAATGATAGAGTAACAACCAGGGAAATAAGTGCCTTGCTGAAATGGCTGCAGAAGGTAAGTTGCTCCTGTACAGTTTTAACTTCTGCACCATCTGCTTTGCCAGTCCTTTAAATGTTCCTTCAATTAGTTAAGGGATTTGATTGTTTCAGTAGGCACTGGCACACTGTCTCTGACCTGTAGCTCATTTTACTTTGGGAAGAGTGCCTGTCTGTCCCTATCTCTTCTCAAACCCTCACCTCTCCCCTGGGCTCATTCATCCTGACAGACCCTACCACCCATGTTTTCTAAATCTTTGCCACACCAACCAGCAAACAGGAGATTATACATGGGCAAAATGTGGAGGTCCCTTTGAGTATTTTTCCAGTAGATGGAGACATATCCACAAAGTGTTTATTTCCCTAAAAGCTGACATTAGTAACCATCAGTTCAAGAAGAAAGTTATATACCAAAATCACTACCGTAGTTAAGACTTACCCAGTTGTGAGAGAAGAAATGTATTTGGGTAACAATCACAATGTAGACTTGAATTAAAATGGTAAATCATTTGCAATATAGCACTAAGTAACACTACATGCAATTTAACAGATGATCAAAACTCTAATTTTATATTAAAAAACACAACAGCTGAAGTTAAAAAAAACCCCAAACCAAAACAACTACAATGGAACAAAACCCCTCTTCTGCTAAAGTGTATGCATTGTCCCCTTTACACATCAGCAAAACCATACAATGAAATAACCAACACTATAAAACTGTAGTGTTATGGTGTGGCACACAGGGGCAGTACATTACATTATGACAGTAAGAACTAAGGTTCCTTCAAATCAAACTTTCAGGTGGACAAAAAAAAAATATGGGGATATCAAATTAGGGGAAACCAGCATGTTGGAAGTCCAAAATGAACAAAAAAAGATTCTGCTTCAGATAAAGCAGAGTGGATGCCATACAGAAGAGAAAAGTTTATGGGAACTGAAAATCAATACTACAAATTCAGCTAAGAAAAAGCCAATGAGGGGTTTAAAGCATGAAGATAAATTCTGTGGATCAGATGAAAAGCTAGGGCTAGGAAAGCATCCTGACAGCTGCTATTAAATGCTTGCCCCACCCTTCTGCTCCTCACTAAGCATCAGGTCTTGGCCATGGCAAAGACAGGGCACCAAAAGAGACAGCCATTTGGTCTGGCCCAGTGTGGCTCTTCATCCAGTCCCTGAACAAACTTTTTGCATAACAATTGAGAAAATTATGGGCAAGCTGGCAGGAGGAGGGGTTTTTGGTAAGCTAAAAGTCTGTGAAAATAAACTGCATCAGAACATCAACAGTTGCTCAACAGGAAGAGAGCTACTAAAGCAGTAACCAGCAGACATGGATCATTGAGCCAACAGCCGGCTCGGGCGTACGTGGCTTAGAGACACTCAAGGAGAACAGCATATGTTGGCCCAACACCAGCCAGGGCTCATCACACCCTCCCTCTCCAGTGCCACCACTCTTCCTACTCAGCAAACATCCCCTCATCCTTTCAACCAAGACTGCACAGAGTCAGCAAAGATCAGAACCAGAAACAACCTCAAAAGGACCTATATAAGAGGCATGGAATTGTTGCAGTACCTTTCTGCAAGGAGAAGGAATGTCTCCATGACACAGAAGCAGCCCTCCAGCCTCCTCTGCCCTGCCCAAGACCCAGGGGTTTGGAGAGCAAGTCTTTCATCTAATTTCCTGCCATAGATGCCCTTTAGAATAACCCTCACCTGTAAAGAAGGTGGCAGGCATGGAAGCACCTGTGCAAGGTGATCTTACTTCCCTATGGCATGAACACAGAACAGGCATCATGCAAGTCAATGCTAATTGTAAAAGGGACTACTGACTCCCCACAACCTTGCTGGGTTTGCCTTCAGCCACAAAGAAGCCTTCTCATTTCTTCTGTGAAGATTTTGTGTCTTTGGCCTTCTTTGTTTCTTCCTAATGTGCTGGGAGGCTATAGGAAGGATTTTAACCCTGGCACAGTGAACAGTTCTCCAGACTGGGAAAGTCAAATACTACATCTTACATTGTTATTGCCCTCCTGCTTCATGACAAAATAAAATGTGTAAGAGGCATGCTTTAGACTCTCCTTCCACAGACATATTGAATATATTGATTGTTCTAATATTTTAAGTATTTGACAGATCTTTACTACTTCTGCTATAGCATCTTTGTGTAACTCACTCAGTGTCCAACACGAGAGCAGCATTTACATCATCCCCTTCCCTAAAAAGCCCCACATCCCTGGCCACAACTTAAGAGCTAAGCACTTTATTTGCCTTTCCAGCCAGCACTGTTTTCAAGAAGTCATCTGAAAACACTTCTGGACTATGTTTCCCCACAGAGTTACAACTAATTAAGAGCCCCACCCGGCTTTTAGTCATTTACATGATTCCATTGTGGATTCTGCAATTTTTATCTGAGGTCTCTGAAGTTTCTATATAATGTCAGTCACTCAGAGTCACCATCAAATTACAGCCCTCCTTAGGGCACTGCTAGAAGCACTGTTAAATACATGGAACAAAACTGGTCCTGACACTGCTCCCCCTAGTACTACTGTTAACCTCTTTCATCAAGAGAATGAGGGTTTTATTCATCATGTTAATTTCTCATCTGCTAATTGATTTTTAATGCATAACTTCCAAAGGCTATCAACTTGTCCATCTTGTGATTCTTTTTTGGTCTATTGTCAGTATACAACACTGCTCAACACCACCTGGCAATGAAAGGGAAGTTACTGCAGCACAAACCTTCTCCAGTTTAGCTGGTGCCAGAAATAATAAAGCAGAAGACTCTCTCTCTGGAGCTGCCACACAAGGCAGTCAAGACTTCCATCCTTACCTCAGTGAACTGGGACACATACTGCCCAGGATGGATAGGTAGAAGCTGGGCAAAAATAGCAACACTAAGCACAACTGGAATCAAAGAGAAAAAGAGGGAGGCCACTATATGTAACATTTCAGACAACTTTGGACCTGTTCTAGTAGAACAAGCAAAATAGCTTGTACATTCCATGCCACTGAGCAGGGGCCCCTGACTTTTGTTAGTCCATACACTGCAAGCAACATCAGCCATTGCCTGCCCTAGCACCTGGACCTGTGGTAACAGCCCTGGGCTTCAGCTTGCTCAATCCCATGGCCACAGGATGGAGAGCACTGGTAAAGGTCTTGGGCTTTTCTTCTTAAGAAAGCATTTTATAAATGTTATGACATTAAGCACTCAGAGAAATGATTAATGCTAGATCAAAATACTGTGTTTTCACCTGCACAGGGAGTATATCTGGGGTAATTCAGCTGACCAGCAGCAAAGTACAAAATGAGGCACAAAAAGCCTTCTCATCTCCCTCCTTCAAATGGTTTGCTTTTACATCAGTGTCTAGAAAACTTGACAAAACATAACCTGGTGTTATGCTGAGCCTACTTCAAATCATGACAGGGAACACTACCACTTCAGTGGGCTCCTGGTCTTTTAAGCAGCACTCTTAAATACATCAGCAATAAAAAAGCATCAGCTGTGACTGATGTGGTCTCTTCAGCTGCTGGAGTCAGTAAAGACAACCCATAAATTCTTTATGGACTAAAAAGCAGCACATTAAAATATACAGATTAAGTTAAACGCACTTTAATATAATTCAGGATTTTGGCTGCCACTTCACTCATAATTAACATCAACACTAATATGTTTTACTGCATTAGAACAAGTAGAAACATAAGCCTAGCATCATGGTATGGAACAGAAAGTGGCCAAGTCCATCATGCAAATCAGAGAAAAGCCATATGTGATCTGGCAGATCATAGTCCCTTCTCCCATGTCCATCCCTGCAGCCGCAATACTCTTTCATGGGGTCCCAAGCCCCAAGAGTTTCCAGGAGGTGGCTGTGCCATCATTCAGGATAGTTCTTTTGTTCCCTGCTGAGCTTCCCTTACATTAAGCCTTTCAGAGCTAGATCAGAACAACATATTTTGGGAACAGCACACACCTGTCCCTCAATCTGGCTGACTTATCACCACCATGCCACTAAACCATCTCCCTAGGTACCACATTGAAATGGATTTCAAACCCTTCCAGGGATGGTGACTCCACCACTGCCCTGGGCAGCCTGGGCCAATGCCTAACAACTCTTTCAGGGAAGAAATGCTTCCTGATATCCAATCTAAACCTCCCCTGGTGCAACTTGAGGCCTCTTCCTTTTGTCCTCTCGCTGGTAACCCAGTAGAAGAGACCAACTCCCATCTCGCTCCAACCTCCCTTCAGGTAGTTTTAGAGACAGATAAGGTCTCCCCTGTGGTTCTGCAGTCAACCAAAATTTGAGGACAGTCAACTAATGTTTGCTTAAAATACAATGGGATAACAAACACCAAACTTGTTGGGTATTTGGACACCCTCCAAAGAAAGATCAGACAAAAGCCACTGCCTGAAGTACTTCCTGCCTCAGTGTCGACATGGTTTATCTATTTCCACCCAGAGACACAAAAATCTGAACCTTACCCAAGACATAGTCCTTAAGTAGGTCATTATCTTCTGCATTTTACAAAAGCCACATTCTAGGTGCTACCAGAACTGCAGGAATAGGCTTAGCTGAACCTACCCTAATCTAAGAGCTACTGTCTCCAGCAGTCCCTTACTGAAAGGAGCAGGGGGGGGGAAAAAGTCAACATTTGCAAGCATTTCAATATTACAAATATGCCACTCAAATGAACCTCTATCTGCAGCATATCATGATCAGAGATTTTATTGGCCCTGTAAAACCTGCAAGCCCCATGAAGGCTGCTGCATATTCTTGCCTAAGCCAATTTCTCCATCAAGGAACCATTTACATATAAACAGGCTTTGCCATCAAAGCATGCCATGACATTACAGATAGAGGAGGAAACAAGTGTCAGGGAGACTGTTTCCAAACACAAACCTATTTGAACCTTGCAAAGTATTTTCTTCAGCACACAAAGCAATTTTTATTCAGCCATCTCTATCCAGCATACATTTTCAGAAAGATAAGCTCTCTGAGCTACCAATTAGACCATTTAGTTCCTGGAAACTCATGTAATAATACTCTGCATATAAAAATAGGTTTAAAAACCTTTTTTTTAAGGCTGCCAACACAGACATTCAAAAATCACAAAACTCTAGAATTCAGATTGTTATTCAAGTTTGCATTCATTTACTCTCCCTTGGATATATACTTTTACAATTTAATGATCAGTGCATTTCTTTCTGCTGAGCTCTAACTTGTTCAGTTCATAACAGCACAATTCATCAGCATGAACGTGGTCATTTTGAGCATGTTCTGAAGGGTGTGCCTCAGCTTCCTGGATCTTTCTGGCTCTCCAAACCATGCATACTGCCTCCCAACACTCACTATGGAATTCATGAAGCATTTGGCCAATGCTCTTAGACACATGGTGTGACTTTGGGGTTATCCTGTGCATAAACCAAGAGTTGGACTCAATCCTTGTAGGTCCCTTCCAACTCTGGATATTCTCTGACTAGTAAGGCTTTGTGAACATCTGAATTCATCAGGGGCATAAACTTCTCTGGGATTCAGTTGGCCTCATGACTACATTTCAGCTGAAGGAGCCACAACACCAGATTCAAAGTTTATGTTGGCTTTGAGCTGGCTATACTATAGCAGACAGACTGTAATCCAGCACAAAATTAGTGAGGTGCAGAGAGGTACCACCTAACATGACAAGGATTTCAAAACCGAGCTGTGTAATGATTTTATGCCAGAAGTGTGTTGTTCAGCACGTAGCTGCGGCAGCCTTACCACAGCAGTGAGAGTCCCCAGATAGATTTACTGTATCATCAAACAACACTTGAAATGGGACCAACTTGACTTTATAGTGTGGGGTATTCACATGTGACAAAAAATCCACATTAGAGTCAGCCATGGAGCTGCCTGACTCTTACTAGACAGTTGTGAGAGCTGGGGAGAAATCTGTGCATTTCTTTTGTTCCCTGTTGAGCTTCCCTTACATTAAGCCTTTCAGAGCTAGATCAGAACAACACATTTTGGAAACAGCACACACCTGTCCCTCAATCTGGCTGACCTAGAAGGCAATCCTGCAGCACACCACAGCACCATACACAGCTCAACTGCTGCTCCAGCCAACCTCTTTGCTCCTAGCATGAAGCGAGATGAAATCTGTGCTCGTGCACCAACAGCATTAACACAAAGGAAATGCTTCTTGAAGAGCCCCAGGTTTTGTTTCCAGACTCCTAGTCTGAGCACTGACCCAACACTACCTGGCAGATGAAAGCTGGCTGTATCACAGACCCTGAGATGCTCAGGCTGCAGGCAGCCTTCAAGCACCAGTAACACTGCTCAGGCTCTCAGCTCTGCTCACTCAGGTGTCCCTTCACACAGCTGCCTCTTAACAACAGCCAGTTGCCCATTTTCTGCTACTGAAAGAAATCATTTCTTTACTATTTTGAGATGCTTACTTCAAAACTATTTTCCAAAGAGCATGATCTTCAGAGCTCAAGTGAATTCATGAGACACACCGATAGCTGAGAAACAAAAAGCCACAAGAAACAAGTCATTTTGCTGAACTTCTCCTAAAAGCAATCATTTTTCTCTAACAGTTTAACAGGAATCCCAGCTCTATACACACATGTGCTTCACACCCATGTTACCTCCTCAAGGATTTGCTTCTCTATGGATGTGAAGTTCCACTTCCAGAGGGCCAGTTCCTGTTGTTTGTCAAGCAGCAGCTTGTATAACACTGGTTGGAATTTTGGTATTTCTGGTGATTTCAAACACCACTAAACCAATTTATCAGAGGCATCTTCTACAGGATCTGTGAAGCTCTACAATTTTCTTGTTTCTTCCATAGTACAACTTAATGTCCATCATTAATAGTAGCCACATTATCTGCTTTCTAATAATACCTCATATAATTAGATGCAGTCCTCACTGTCAAACACTTCTGGTCAGATAATGTCTGGTTACAGAGTATTAAAGAAATCATTTGGCTATTTACAAAAAGAGAACAACAAAAATCTTCTCACCTGTTAGCAGAATACAGAGGCCAGAAACATTAGGATTGATTTGTATTTTGGTACACACCCAAGTGCAAAATTAAATTGCTTTTGGTTTTGTTACCAGATCTTTATTGAACATTCCAGTTCTATATGCATCCTTGAAGTGATGCTATCTTACTGTATATCAACATTTGGTTGGAGACAAACAAAAAAAAAACCCCAGAACTCATCCTATTGGGACCCAATTACCACAGCTGGATTATGTTATATCAAAGAGATGCTTGTCAATTTTCTCCTTCACTGTTTCTTTCTGGAGAAGAACCCTAACAACCTTTTGGAAGTTTCCCACACTAACTGCAGTCTGCTAATGAAACTTCAGAGTGCAGAACTAGCCTTGTGTGCCCTATCTGTTGAAGGGGTTTCTGAGTTTGTGTATTTTAGAAAGGATCAAGGTGAGCAGCTTTTCAAAGAACCCTTGCTCTCAGCAGTCTGCCCTCCCAGATCAGCCCTGAGGCTGGGGGCTTCACAGAGTCATTTTCATGAGGTAATAAATCAGCAACATCAGTCAAGCACATCATTAACATAATCTTGTTAGCTTACAAAAATCCCCACACATTAAAATCCTGTTTCCCTAACAAAGCAGAAACAAACAGCCACAGGCTACTTCTCAGCTAAGCAGTCAAGAGTCAGCCAAGGCTGCAAGGCTGAGCCAGGGATTGGCTCTTCCTCCATAGCAGATGGGGTTCCTGTCCTAAAGAAATAGCTAGAGTCACAGGCCAAGGACTAAAAGGTGGCACAGAGATGGAGCATGATGTCTTCTGTCAGAGAGACAACTAGTAGATGCCAATGCACTTGCAAATGCTGAATCCCCATGTCCCCTCTGGAACAACGTGTAGGGAAAGACCTTGGTTCATCTGGGATGGCTGTGCAATGCTCTCCCAGCAGAAGGAAGATGGAAAAGGTCAAAGGTCTGAGAAAGACCAGACTGACTTGGACTTGATGATCTTAAGGGTCTCTTCCAACCTTAAGGATTCTGTGTGATTCTGTGACACTAGGAGATGTGGTGCTGAAGGACATGGTTTAGTGGTGGCCCGGCGGTGCTAGGTTAACAGCTGGACCTGATCTTAAAGGTCTCTTCCAGCTAAAACCATTCTATGATTCCATTCCATATTCTCCACACAACTCTGATGCTACTTTTGTAAACCCTATGGCCAAAGTGTCCCATCTGCCTCTTCCCACTTTTGCTCACACATCCACAGGCTTTTCTCCAGCTCTCCTCACCAAGCACGTCCCACTCTACCACCAGGCACAGTCACCACCTGCATCTGCCAAGAGCACTTCTTCCTTTTTAACAATCTGAAATAAAGGGAAAAACCCCAAGGTTTCAGGAGAACAAATCTCAGCAGGATTAAGCTCACCTGCAACATCTCTTTTGCCTCTCTGGTTACAGAGCCCCATGCTGTAAAGTGTGTCCCCCCCCCCACCTCTGAGAGGCATCAAACAGTTCTCCCAGGCTTTGCTGGATCTGGAGTTACAACACTGAATACCACCAGTGCCCCAGAGTCACCAAACTCCAGTTATTCCCTCTATTCCTCCTTGCAGGAGTTGTGGCCAGCTGAAAGACCAGTAAGAGAGCTTTCTTAGAACAGATGTGCTCTTCAGGTTTGGGATTTGGGAACAATACATAATTATATCAGGACAAGCATTTCCCTTGCAGAGTAGGTGCACCACTGAAGCTGATGTGCTGCTCACTGGATCACAGTGAAAATCAGAAGATCCCAATAAAAACAAGCTGAGAAAAAACTGGCAAAATTATAATTCATCTCCTACTCTCCTCTTTCCTTTGGGCTCAGCCAGGATGGGCTGTCTAGGCTTGATGGAAACAGCATTTCATCTGATCTGCTCCTCGTGGGTTCAAATATAAAGACAGGCCTAAAAACCACTATCTTCTATCAGCCTCTGCAGTTTACAGGCTGCAAATCCATGTGTTCATATCCTCCAGCATCAACCACTGCAAGCAAAATGCCCAAAAACCAGTAGCAATTCATACAGTAATATGGAAATAGCTCCAAACTGTTGACATTCCTCCCAAAATATTTTCCCATTGTTTTGAGTTATGGACACAGAAGGCTTCACCAGACCCATCTTTGTAATCTGGCCATTGTAGGACAACTTCCTGCAAAGACAGATATATATCCACTTTTAAAACTACAATACTGATCAGAAGTCCCTCCAGTTATAATTGTGCAATGCATTATTATTAAAATATAGATATACACATACACAGTTATCATCCCAAAAGACAGTGTGCTGGGGGACAGGGATTCATGACAGCTGACCTGCAGCTCTCTGCACTCCAGAATTATCATTTTTTAACCTTGGGGGAAAAAAAATGAATTCTGCTACTGAATAAATTTAGCAGAGAGTCAACTTAATGATCACATTAGTCCCTGTCTGTTCTCCCAATGCCCATTCACTATTTAATTAACCTATTTTTGTAGGTTAGTTCTTGGAGCTATTTTTAGGTAGTTTAATCTAAGTTGTCCCTTCTCTAAAGATGGTTACATGAGTTACCTTTCTTCTACCAACTGTCACAGAATCATTATGGTGGGGAAAGACCTCTAAGATCAAGTCCAACCATCAACCTATCACCACCATGCCACTTAACCATGTCCCTAAGTACCACATCTACACCTTTTTTGAACCCCTCCAGGGATGGTGACTCCACCACTGTCCTGGGCAGACTGGGCCAATGCCTAACCACTCTTTCTGGGAAGTCTGTCCTGATATCCAATCTAAACCTCCATTTGGCCAACAGCATTCAGATGTAAGCAGGAAAATGGTTATGCCAAAGCTTGCTCTGATTTAATTTGCCAGTGTAACACTGTCCAAAATTCATGACTATTTTTTCCTAGCTTACACCTAGAACAGAAATCATTCCTGCTACCTCATCAACCTACTAGAAGATAGATCTTCATTCAGGCCACTAATGCAACCATCAATGGGCTTATTTAATTAGAGGCAGGGTGTGGGAGGGAAGACCCTGTATGCCAGTTTTCCTGGAAGCAAGACCTGCACACCAGAGATGTTTATGACAAAGCCCTGGCATGCCAGGCTGCACAGATTGCAGCTGCAGCAGCCAGAGGGTGTCTGGTGGTGAATACCCTGAAAGAAAAACCTCATTATACAAAATGAGGAAGTGATGTGTGTGTTCCTTTTGTCTGCAAAGGGTGCAGGCTGGAGGAGAGAGAGTTGTCCTTGTGGTTTGTTTGCCTCAGCTCACAGTTGACTGTAAAAGCTAGAAAAGAGGCAGCTAAAAAGACACCAAAGTAAGTATTAGGGCAGGAGCCCAGCAAAAGTTTGTATGCAACTGCAGTTTAGTGCCTGGAATTTGCCTCAACTGTTTGAAAAGGGAACCTCAAAAAAGAGATCCTGTTGCCCCAGCTGATCCACAGAGAGACTGGGCAACTTCTGAAAGGAATTCCTCATTGCCAGGGTAACCTTTGGAGCAATTGTAACATTGGCTACCAAGATCCTACATGTCTTTAGCTGGAACAGATGGCTGCAGACTAGTCTTTGCTGAAAGTATCATGCCTGAGAGTTTACTTGGGAAAAACAACCCTGTTTTGCTCTGTATTCTCAGTGCATTTTTGACTAACCTGCTAACATATCAGCCTTGCCATTCTCAGCCTCTGCCTACTGAAAACACATCAAACAACTCCTTATACCTCTAATGGGTAAGAGATGATGACTAAAGCTTTGAAGTTCCTTTTCCAAAAGATTCCATCTTTGTTTTAGTGAAAAAGCAAGCTTTTTGGACCTGGGAGAAAGGGTGGTATCTTTGCAGAAGACCTTCTCTGTCTCTAGTATATTAATAAAGTCAGCTGAAGTCCTTCAAAAATAAGGGGAGAAACAACAAAATCTGCAGTGAAGACTAACTCCATCTTCTCTTTGCTCTTCCAGCAAGTAGTTGAAGTCAGAAGCAGAAAAGAAAGGATTGTCTTTAGAAAAAGATAAGAGGATTAACAAGATTTTCCAAGTCACAGTCAGAAGTGTGTTTGGCAAACAGGAAAACATAACATGGAGGAGAACAATAAGAAAAAAGACTGAGTAATCAGAGATCATTAGTGATCACAAAGCCTCACCTGTAACCAGATGCTTTCAAATTAACTCTGCATAAACATCAAACATCTGCCTTTTCTAGCTTCAGCTTGAAAAAATACAGTTATTTTCTTCTGAAGTGTTCCTATATCTATTGAAGAGCAATTATACACCACTTTTAATACTGTAATTCTTGTTCTATGTTACAGTTGCTGATTACAGATCATGGCTAATACTGTACTATATATATTATTGTTATTTTAGGTAAGTGTTACATATCACATTAGCAAGAAAACAGTTATGCTAAGTCTTGCTCTGACTTCAT
Source organism: Galbula dea (assembly GCA_013399015.1). NCBI lineage: Eukaryota > Metazoa > Chordata > Aves > Piciformes > Galbulidae > Galbula > Galbula dea. The sequence continues at coordinate 882,617 of VWZX01010089.1, forward strand.
TTACCAGCATACTACTGCCCATTATTACTGAAAACATATAAATCACAATATATAACAACAACCATGCATTCTATTATTGACAATGATCTATAAAGGGGTTTTATTTAAACACATATGTGTGTATATAAAACCATGCTTCTGACAGAGCTCATTTTTCACCTTATGTATTTGCTCAACAACCCTGGAGATCTGCAAGATGCATAGTTTTACAGTGAAGATCTTGCCAAGGAAGAATACAATCAACTATTAGGTTTTCTTTAAATATCAGCAATGTTTTGGTTAATAACACCACCAAAAAAGGGAGATACAATGTATGGGTAGCATAAAGAAATAAAATGTAGGGCTTACTTAGGCTGGGAAGTTTCCATGGGAAAGGCAAGAGTGTGCATACCATAAGTATCTGTTCTTTTTGTATTGACTTTAATTCCCAGTATTCTGCTGGGATCTTTTTAGACTGCCACCTTAATTCTTCTTAAGGGACAAGAAATCCTGGACCTGTTGTGGATATTAATATGTTATTTGGTTAGCCTACTTCCTACTGGCAGAAAGCAAGAACTGGTGCACAACCTGAAAAGCTCTTGCTGGATAATTGCTGTGAGTTCTCTTTTTTGTTTCCACTGTACAGTGGAACACGTGGCTGGCTGCTGCTTCTTGGGTAACTGACTCTACCAGTAATGTTCTGCAGCAGAAAGTGCCCTTATTAATGCAAGATCTGCTAGCAGATACAATCCCAGTTGCTTTTTTTTATTTTTTGCTATGTCTAGGGATAAAATTAGCTCTTCAAAAGGATGCCTGCAAAACTGAAAGTTAACACAAAATAGAAGCTGAAACCAATAATGAAAACTGAAAAGAAGTGCTGAACTTTGGAGTCTTAACCTTTATGTTATCTTACCAATAGTGCTGTCTCTAAGCACTCCTACCTCCCCTCTCCAAAAAGACTCCTACTGAATGTGATAAAGACAATTAAAGGAAATTAAACAGCACCTAGGTAAGGAGCACAGTTGGGGGTTTCTTTTACATTTCCTAGTTTTAGTCCCTGAACACCTTTCTCTTTTAAAAATCTACCTCTCCCTGATAACTGCCTTAAAATACTGTAAATATCTTGTAAAATCCCCATTGAGCTGTAAGATTACCTTTCAGCTCTGCTGCAAGTTGATATGCTAACAACCAGCAAGCTGTAAGCTTTCCTGACCTTGATGGGACAAGCTGCTGTGATAAAGTGAAAGACTATTTCCCCACACTGGCCAAAACAACTCCAAATCTTCATTTCCCCAGCCCCAGCCCAGACCTGAGGTGTTGTCTCAATGAAATTTGGAAATTACATGTCAAAGGAACTTTGCTAAGCTGAACATAAAGACAAATTCCTCTTTTGTAGGAAATGACAGAGAAAAGACACAGTGTCTGCAGTGCCAAAACTGATCTGTGCTTTCAGCATCAAGAAAATCAGTTCATAACTACTTGTTGCTCATATTTTCTGAGCTCTTCCAAAGGGAATTCTTTAAAGCAGATCTTTGGAAAGGAAGAGGAGAAATCCTGAAAACAAGTGTTTTTGGAGGTCCAACTGAGAAATGCAGTGATGACAAAAATTTGTCCTTACTTTTCCTACAAGGCATTTAAATCTTGATCAAAATCCTCTCTTCAGGGTCAGCCTAATGCCTGTGACTACCTGTCAGCCAGCCATCAATCCAGACTGTGGGAAGGTAAGTGGGATTAGGACTAAATTAGTCAAGGTCATGACAAAAAGTCCTCTTCAGTATGCTTCTAGAGATACTGGTAGAGCTCTGGTCTTGTGAGGTGCTACCTCTCTGTGGATAGGAGAAACTTGGAAGAGGATTGCTGGGGCTACTGTTGGTTCATTGAAAATACTGACTTATTTCTATAGGGCAGAAATTGTTGGACATAGAATCATTTGGTTCTTACTCAAAAAGCAGTATACTGGAATCTGTACTCTTAGCAATGCCTGCTCCTACTGCTACTGGCTCCTTTTTGATTCAGACTGTGGACAAAGGCTGCAGAAAGAGTGCAAAGCCTGAACATTCTTGCCTGATACCATAAGGCTTTTTGCCTCTGCCCACAGAATCACAGAAATTATTAAGGTTGGGGGAGACCTCAAAGATCATCAAGTCCAACTGTCAACCTATCACCACCATGTCACTAAACCATGTCCCTAAGTACCACATCTATATGGTTTTTGAACACCCCCAGGGGTGGTGACTCCACCACTGCCCTGGGCAGCCTGGGCCAATGCCTAACAACTCTTTCAGGGAAGAAATTTCTTGTGACATCCAATCTAAAGCTCCCCTGGTGCAACTTGAGGCCATTTCCTCTTGTCCTCTCACTGCTAACCTGGGAGAAGAGACCAACCCCCACCTCACTGCAGCCTCCTTTCTGGGATTTGTAGAGAGCCATGCACAGAGAACCCCCCTGGCAATACCCAGGGGCTGTTCCACCACACACATGGGGATGCCAAAAGGAAGTACTGGGATACTTTGGGTGCTGTTATGCATGTAACATCCATGGCATGGGAAAACCAGTTTTGCTAAAGTAACCACAGATTTGAATTCCTTCCTTTTTCCATGCCCTCAAGGCAATTACTTTCACACAGTTTACACAGCAGTCCAAACACTGACATAACTAACCACTACAGTAATGTATTCTCACCATACTGCAACACAGCCATGGTACTCTGTTGAGTAGTAGTAATGTACTCAGTAACTGTAGCTTACTAGAAGAGATTTCTGGAAATACATTGCACCTTGCTTTAAAAACTTCCAAGGGACAAAGCTTAGAGAAACTCAAAACTCTAAGCAGAGCTCTGGTGGAAAAAGCCCACAAGAGGACAACTGAAGCAGCATCCACTTCATTCCACAAGCTTTCTTGGTTCAAGGTTTGTTCTTAAAAAAAAAGTGAGGACAACATCCAATTTTTTCCACACTGCTGCCTCCAGTGAACCAGAGCTCTGTAATGAATGAAGGCTCAGTCTATAAAATCTATCAAAACAATCTGCAATCTGTGTCAACCAATTTGCCTAACCTTCTAAAACAATCAGGATAGAGATTAGAATGATATTGTGCTATTACAACATGAAGGGTTTGCTGCTGACTTTAAGAGGGTCAGATTGTACCTCTTATTCTCAGCTTTCCCCAAAGAGAAAAACCTCAAAGCCATCTAAAAGTAGACAGCTAAAAGAGAGAGAGGACACATTACACAGAAAGCCAAACTCACCCTTAGTAGTGCAGCAGCTAACATGCCCCTTTAAAAACAGGTGGCTGACACCAAATAATTTAAATGCAAGGATTGCCAGTATTCTGTTGGGTTGCAAACTTGTATGTTTAACAAACTTTAAAAGAAATACCTGTAGTTGCAAAAAAACCCCACAAACAAACAAACAAACCACAAAAACCACCCCACAAAGTCCCCAGGGTGCTCACATGACCCATGCATTCAATTGTATAAGACATTCAGAAGAGGACAAAACAAAATTATTGTGCCTTTTATTCTGTTTGAGTAAGACTCCACTCCACCAACAGTCCTTCTAATGACCAATAAAGGCAGAATGAGGGAATCAGCACCCCAAATGGCATGTACAGCATTACATTGCCAGTCTGCATAGCTCACTACATACATTGTCTGTTCTCTAAGGTTAAGTGTCACAGTACCTCTCTCTCAGATCACTGCAAGAAATCAGATGCTGATCTCTTCTCTCTAGTGACCAGCGACAGTACCTGGGGCAACGGCTTGAAGCTGTGCCAGGAGAGGTTCAGGTTAGATATTAGAAGGTTCTTCACCCAAAGAGTGTTGGAGCATTGGAACAGGCTCCCCAGGGATGCAGTCATGGCACCAACTCTCACAGTATTCAAGAAAGGTCTGGACAATACTCTTGGACACATGGGGTGACCTCGGGGTTGTCCTGTGCATAGACAGGAGTTGGACTTGATCCTTGTGGGTCCCTTCTAACTCAGGATATTTTGTGATTCTCCAAGAAGTCTTTAGGAAGCTTAGCAACTCTGACCAATACATTAGCTACAGTTTCAATTACCCTGTTAATGTGAAATGTTTTCCAGCCGTGCAGCCTCACAGAAACCAGTTAGCAACACTATTAACTTCACACTTAGTGAGTGAGGAATTGAGAAAGATTAACATTCAAGCACAGAAATGCTTAGCTGACTTATGCAGGTAATAATCATGAAGGTATAATTATGGCAAATGGAAAAGAAGAGAAGAAACACACACACAAAACAAAGTAATGAAAATGCCAAACCTTAAAAACAATCCTAGAATGTATAGCAAGGCACCAGATACACTATTTGTAAGCAATGCTGGCATAGAAATGAAACACACAGAAAGAAAACCAGAGAGCACCATCAGAAATGCTAGTAAGGGGTACTCCAGAAATTCATGTAAACAAAAGAAATCATTAAAACCAACTTTGTTTGCCAAAATTAACATAGAACCATACATCATCTTTTAGAGACATTCTCCTTTGGTGTAACAAACAACTGCATTAGCCAGCAATGCAGTGAAGAAAAGAACACAATAATCGCTGCAACCCCAAACCCACTGCTCTTGCAGAAGTAAACATCCCTTTAGAGCATACCTTATTTGCTCTCCCCATTTTTATTAACCACAGGATTCATGTAATAAGTCTTTTGAAATTGCTATATTTACTGCAGCAACTGAAGAGCTGTGAATTAACACAAGTTTCTGTTGGCATTTGACTTCGTTTGGTAAGGAACAACACGAGCTGTGAAAAGAACTTCAATTCCCGTGCTAGGGCCCGTCCCTGAACACAGCATTAAGGTTCTTATGTGATTTGCTAAATCACAGGGAAGTTAAGCACATGCTTAAATACTTTGCTGAGTCCAAAATACAATGTTTTGCTAAGCCTGGCTGCACAAGACTGTATACACTGCCAAGCTAGTACAAGCCTGGCCTCTAAAACTTTGTTCGTGTGCCAAAGGTTTGCTACTGCGTGAACCTTAGACATTTATTTTAACAACTTCACATACCAAAGACTAGGTCTTGCTAGCTGCTGAAGGCTTTTGGCTTTGCCCAAAGTAAATAGGAGCAGATGATGTTTGAGATGTAGTCAGTAGCCTTCAGAGTACCAATATCAAATTGCATGGTCACAAGAACCATTTCAGGTGAAAGGCAGAGCACCACTCAGTTCAGGAGAAATTCATTCAAATTCATTATTCTTGCCTGGACATTTCACTTTTCTTGGTTGCTACACTCCTCTACTCTCTTATAGGTGGGATATGTCCCTTGAGCTACTTCTTTGATGTCAAGGGATGAACAACAAAATAAAAGACATCAGCTGTGTTGCTTACTACAAGGCACTGACTCTCTAGGATTTGCCAGAAGACATCTGCTCTAAAAAAATGTTTTGGAATCATGGTACCAATAGAACAAAATTCCTGACATTTAAAGACAGACACAGGACTGAATTCTCTTCACCACTGAAGCCAAAGCTTTCCAAGTCCTTGGCCTCCTGGGATCTCCTCTTTTTCAGAAGAATCCAGCTTCTGTAGCACGTGCTGGCTGGACAATGCAATGGCTGCCACCTTCCATGGCGATTCTCAGTTGATTCCTACTTATCTCCCTACATCCCCGTTCTCAGTATCCCAATTTCTTAGCTCATTTGTCTGGCAAAAATGCTCAATTCATCTCAGATTCAATCTGCTCTTCTGTTAATTAATGTAGAACTCTAAGCTGCCTGATCTCAGTAGATCCAAGCTCAGCATGCTGTGGAAGCCTGCTGCCCATACGGCTGGGGGGCAGACAGACTGCAGAAGAAGGAGGGCTGCCTATCAAACCATCCAACCTACTCCTCCTGTGCCTGCAAGCACACAGAATTTCTCCTTGGAGAACTTCCATCAAGGCCTTCTTTGGCTCAGATTGCTTAAAATCACTGCTTTGCACCCCTGCTGCAGGCCATACACTGAGCAGGAAACTACCACCCATTTCTAGGAGGCAGAAATCAAACAGAATTGTATTCCTTTCAAGAAAAAAAAAATACATCTTTTCCTGTCACTGAATCAGTTTCAAAAAGTCTTCAATGTTCTTGTCCTCCTGCCTGAAGCTCTGCTTTTTTTTGTTTGTTTTGAGGGTTTGGGTTTTTTTTTCCTTTTTCATTTATTCCTTTGGGGTTTGGTGGTTGTTTTGGATTTTGGTTTTGGGTTGGTTTTTTTTTGGAATTGGACTTTCCAGATCATTCTGGATGCCAGCACAAATGATTTGGCAATGGCTGAAATACTGGCAGGTGGGATGAAACTTGGGCAATTTTGAGTTGAACAAGAAAAAAAAATAAATAAAAAATTATATATTAAAAAAAAAAAAAATCAATCTACAAACCAGAAAGCAGCCAAAGCAATTACTCATTGGCTGGGAAGCCATATCCCCATGAGGCTGTTGATCAAGCTCTACCCCTGGCTGCCAGCCTGCTGTAGTACAGATGGAAGAGCTGGCTGCTAAAAACACCTCCCTCGCCCACAGCTCAGCAGGAGAAGGGATCCCAACCCTACTGGAGAACATTTCCTTGGTAACTTATCTTGTACTTAGTGCCTTTCCAGTGCAGAAGCATCATTTCTTTTCCTTATGTGAGATCTGAAGGAGATTATTAGTAATTTTCAGGTATTTCATTCAAATCAGCTACTCCTTACAGAACGCTGAGCACAGTTAATTGAAATTGTTTCCTTGCTCAGAGATTTCATTTTCACTGCAACACAACTGGAGACATTAAAGATAAAAACAACTCTGCAGCTGTCATTTTGTGGGCTGAACTTTTTCATTTCCAAGTAACATTCTCTTTCAGGAGTTTTGACAAAGTCTTACCTGTGTTTATAGTGAATTTGCAGTGTTTCTCTCTCATATGCTACCTACCCATTTCCATAATAAACAATAAGCTCAAACCCAAACAGGTTCTATATTGCATCATGATCAATCAATGGATTCAAATGCAATTTTCTCCTACAATTCCCTAGGTGTATTTAGATGGTGCAGAATGGTTGTTTCCAGTCACAAAGCTTTTTTAAAAATATATCTCTCTCTCTCTATATATATATACACATATATAAAAGCATATTGGCATCACTCTGCAAATGCATGGAGCAAAACCAATTCCCAGTTATGACATGCCACTGATGTTATGACACAAGTCTAAGTATGATGTGTTGACACCTAGCTTAATCAGCAGTTTTTCTATTGAATGAAATCCTACCCATTTAAACAATAAGTGGATGTTGGAAGTAGGCAAGATAAATGCAAATAAAGGTAACACTTAATGGAATATAAGGCAATAAGTGAATCCTGCAAGCACCAAAAGTAAAATCTCAGAGTTCAAGAGTTCTATATGACATTGCTTTGGTTTTTACTTAATTTGTATTGTCCCTCCCATTTCCTTCACACACAGGATAGAATATACAAGTACAAGTGAGAGTTTGCTCTTCATTTTTCAGTTTAGTGAGTTCTCCTAACACTCTCCTGATTTCTCATACCCACCAACTTGTTTCTCCTCCACCCTCTGGCAGTGGCAGAGAGGGAATGTCACATAGGTCAAGATCCCTTCTCCTAGCCTCATCATTTCTTCTGCTTAACTGCCACCTTCAGTCTCTGTGCAGCACCAAGGGTGTGATGTTAATCAGTTCTTTGTATAACCCTTGCTTCTGAAATGATATTCTTGGCTTTAGGGGAGGACCTGCTCCAAGCTAGAGATCTGATTTGGTTTAGTGGCATGGAGGTGATAGGTTGACAGTTGGGCTTGATGATCTTAGAGGTCTCTTCCAACCTTAATGATTCTGTGATTAGACAAGAGCTGGGGATCCCTTACAAATGATATGACTCTGAGCCCTTCAGCCCATGGTTTGGCAGTGGGGACATGCCAGGATGAAGGCAGAGCCAGCAAAGCTGCAGGATGCCCTCAAGAGCCTGGAAGGGACTTGCCGGTTGCTGAGCTGACAGCAACAGCACATTACGTTAACATCATCTTGCAACTTTATGTCCAACCTCCTACCAAGTATTTAATTCTTTCTGTAATCAAATCAATTTCATTTTGTGTTCACTTGCAAGCCCTGGATGGCAATGAAGATGACTAGGAGCAGGGATGTGTGGAGAGACCTCAGATCCCAGAGGAGTTGTCACAGCTCCTCTTCCTGAGGACCAATGGGCAGAGCCTGGAGTGCCCGCCGCTTCACACATGTTGCACAGCTCTCCAGAGCCTGGGCACAGCCTCCTCATGAGCTGCCAGGCCTGGGCTGGGGACTGCTGGTACCAAGTCAGTCAAAAAGAAGAAACCAGGTCAGGCTGGACCCTTCTGGCAAAGAGCTGGGGAAAGGAAGTTTACTGGTCCAGGAATGGTCACATCTGGGATGAGTTTCTCCATGCCAAGAGTTACAAAGCAGAAGGACAGTCACTAGCAAAAGGGAAAACACTTTGATTTCTTGGCTAGCATTAGCATAGCAGAAGAAAACAAGCCAACCTACCAGAACTTGCTGAGGCAGTGATATTGGAGAAAGTAACAGTGCTTATTTTCAAAGGGCAAGTAGAAGGGAGAGGAAATGGGACTGTCATAACCAGAAAGGTGAGGGAGATCATAAAACACCAAAGAAAGCTGTTTCTGTACTACATCCAAAACTAAACCTAGGCTGTAATAAATCTTTGGGGAAGGTGCCCAGGAATAAGAAACAAAAAGTACTTCCTCAATCATTTTCATTAGGAAAGGCAACATCAGGACTGCAGAAGGGCGTTTTTAGTATTACTATTAGCCAAAAAGAATCAATTGGAAGAAGTAGGGGAAAAGTAACAGAAGTAGTAGGGGAAAAGTAATGTAAAAAAGGAAAAACTAAAATTCCTTAAAATAGTAAGGAAGTGCCAACCAAGAGACCAAATGATCAGCATGAGAAGAGCTTAAAGCTCACACTGAAGCAGAAGAGCATCAAGGGACAAACCCATGAATCTGCTGTTTAATATTTTAACTGTTGAAAACCACCATAAACAAAGGATCAGCCAATACAATTTTATCCCTTCCTAAGTGGCAGCTTCACACTCAACTACCAAAACCTGTTTTTTCTTCCTCCTTGATATTTCCCTCCAGCATCCTCATCTGACCCAAGTCATTGCAGTAAATACATGGCAAGTATTTTTGGCACATAACAGGACTCGTAGGTCTTTGGCAGGCACAGCAGAGTGTTGCACTGCTTGCCTGGGTGTTGCCTCTGTCACTCAGTCACGGCAGCGATAGATCTGGCTGAGCTGCTACATCCTCCTAACGCCGCATTCAGCTCGCTCCCTCTCCCATTCATTCTTAAACACAACTTATTCAAAACCAATGTGTGAGACAAAATACATCACCCAAGATCTACACACAATGTACTTTTTGCTCCTGAGTGTAAATGTACCCCACCATAAAACAGCAACTAACGGCAGCTCTTGGTGTGCCATGCAATTGAAACGCTGGAGCTGAAAATGAAACGGTGGAGGAAAAGTCATTATGGAACAGACAGGAATGAAATGGGACTATTATTATGAAGGTCTTTTGAACTAACTGGTAAACCATAAATAACAAAAAAGCCAAGCTGGTTTAGCAGCAGCATGCTGTTACTGCTGATTAGGAAGCTGGAAAAGTGTTTGTCCTCCTCTTCTGGCTCCAGATGCAAAAGGCTTTTCCTCACCAACTCATTTTAAACATCTTGAGTTTTCCAGGTTACCCTTTTACCCTTACTACCTGGTCACTCTAACACAGCATCAGCAGGACAAACAGTTGTAAAAACCCAAACCACCAAACCCCCAAAATCTCAAACTGTTCAGCATACTGTTATTTCCCCTGCATTTTTCCTGGAGGAGGAAAAAGGTCCAGAGAAGCATTACAAAAATCACGTACTGAGATGCACCCAGGGCAGCAGAGCCCAAGAATAGGCTCCTTTATCATTTTAACACCTTTAATGAGAACAAAACCTAGCTGGCCACCATGGGCTTGACTCTTGGATATATATTATGCAATATCATGTAAAGGATATTGCAGAATTTAACAGTGGCAAGATGGGGTGCTTGTTTGGTTGGGTTTTATGCAACACAATTAATTATGGAACTGACTGCAAGAAAATGAAATTGAAAATAACACAGAATCACTAAAATTGGAAGAAACCTCTTAGATCATCAAGCCCAACCATCAGCCTATCACCACCATGCCACTAAACCATGTCCAACAAATAAACAGCATACAAAAATATCAAGTAATAGGTTTGAAAAGAAGGTCTCTGGCATTGTAAGCATTCCAGAAGAGATGCAATGTCTCCTTGCATGAGTGTTCAAGCTAGCCTCTGCTAATAAGGGATGAACAGTAGGTAACAGGCAGGATATCCCTTATCCATGTGCCACAGGCTTTTTCTTTTCCCCTTGCTCTTCTGAAGAAGCTGTCAGACAGCAAACCATGAGTTAGATGGACTCTCACTCTGATCTGTAAGGGCAGTTCCTACACAGCCCTAGGCAGAGTGCCAGCAGCTACGGGTGAACTCTTTGTAGAGCCTTGCTTGTACATATAAATCTTGATCTACACTACACCCCTTATTTCAGGTCCAAATTGCTCTCAAATCAGGCAAGCAAAAAAAGTGTCCAACTAGGTGGTGGTTCTGCAGTGTCGACAAATGCCTGCTTGGGCTCAGGCTGACATTACTGAATTAATCTCCTCTTCTGATCAAAAGAAGATTTAGCTTCTTGTAGTGTAAGACTAACAACTAATATAAAGTTTCTGGAAAACCTGGCAGCACTGCCTATCATTTGGCAGCTTCATTCCATCTCTCCTCCCTCCTCTCTGAGGATCAAAATTAGGCTAAATGAAATGAGAGCAAACTGACAAAGTCTTTACACACACTCATTTTAAACATAAAGCAGAAACCTGAACTAGGTTATTTCTCTAGATTGCACAAGTCTCACTATCTTTTTACATTAAATATGCTTCTCCCTATACAGAATAGAAATCTACCCATACTCGTGTATGAGTATGTATGTGTGCCACATGTATGTGTGGGCTTAGAGCTCCACAGTAACTGGAAAGCCTTGGATTGATGCAAATGAGGAATAGAGGAGTTATTTTAATCATCTGCACTTTTCTGGTTGGCTTTAACAGATTAAGACTTTTTTTTCTAAAAGAAAAAAAGTATAACTAACACTTAACAAAACTGTCTCTTTTGCCTACAAAAAAAGCCATTAGAACTCTAATTCAATCAAAAAACTCAGCACTGACAATGCTAAGAACAGCACACTCTTAGATCTTTTCCAATTTCCTAAGCTATCACAATCAATTTCTTTAAGACCTGGAACTTATCCTAATTAAGATCTTTGCTTTGATATGCTGAGAATGACCTCAAGGATTAATTTTAATAAACAGAAATGATTCTTGGTAGTCTGCAGTTCTCCTAAGCTTTGCATCAGATATCAGTTAACTCTTTCCATGACAACATAACTTGTGGTTGATCATTCTGTCCCAAATAGTAACTGCAACAGAGTGACACAGACTTGAAAAGGAAGGCATAGGGTGCTCATCTGAAATGAAATTTCTCAGGAATAATTGTTTTGATGATTTCTTTTTTACAATGTTGAGATCAAAATGACACCTTGCTGAAGTAGGCATCCTGATTCATGTCTCTCAAAGACTACAGTGACTCCATTATCTCCACAGGCTCAACACTTCTGATAGCACCCGAAGTGTCCTCCTAAGCAGTAGGTTTTTCACAGATTTCAGTTGGAGGTAGCTTAAATGACCTCATTAGAGATGTTGCACAGCTCTGAAGAGTTATTTAGAAACCTCTAGGTTTTTTTTTTAATGAAGTCTACATTGTCTCCCAATTCTAAATGAACACATCCATAAAAAAAGTGAACTCTGCATAAAAATTCACTGGTTACCTGTTGGTCAAACAGCAGAACAGGTTGCCCAGCAAGACTATGGGGGTCTCCATCTTTCAAGACATGGTCCTGTGCAACCTGCTCCAGGTGACCATGCTTTGAGTAGGGAGGTTGGACAAAATGATCTGCAGAGGCCCTGCCCAACCTCTGCTATTCTGTGATTATATGAAAAATACTAATGAATTATAGGGCAGGAGATCACTGCACTGTAGTCTGTGAAAGACCACATGAATTTTAGTCTCCATGTGGCTGGATTAATAACTATAGACTTCACAGGGAAAAATCCCATTGTCACACAATTCTTTATATCAAGAAGATACTCTGTGCACTGAAAACATCACTTTGCTTTTGATTCACGTGGGGAAGAAGTCAACACTTAACAAGGCTTCGTCAAACACCTTTCATATGCCACTGGAAAGGATAAGGTCATATTATTAAATAATAAATCCTACCTGCTTTTGCAGTTTCTAGTATCTTACTGAGAACTGATATCAAAATGGGAGCACTTTGAGTCCCTGTTAATGAACCACACCACTGTGCTAGGTCAGCACAGTTCTGCTATGCTTTCCTGAGGTGACTTTTTCCTCCCCATTTTAAAAAACATAAAAATTAAGTAAAAAAAAAAAAAGTCAAGAGAGACAAGTCTAAGGAATCAGGCTTTTTTGTAATCCCCAACCCCCATATTATTATCAAGGGAGCATAAAAATGTGCTAATATGAAAAATCACCTCCATTTTCCACTGCCTCACAGAGAAAAGCCAATTTTGTTCTGAATACTCACTCAACTCTTGGACATGTCCAAGTGCACAAACTGGCTGTAGTATATTCATCCATTGTGTACAAGTGCCAGAACTGCTTCTGGATGATACCATAAATCTTATTGTTATAATGTATTGGGGAACAAGGGGAATGCAAGTTTCTTACTTGCTATTGCTCATTTCTTATGTCTACCTCAAAAACAAACATTTTTTTTTTGTCCCCAGCTTTGTGTTTGGTCACTGAATACTTATAGTCCTTCATTGCCATTTCTGGCAGTTACATAAATATTTTAATAAGAACCAATTTAATTGCCCCTTAGAAAGAGAGTTCAAATAGCTTCCAAACTTCCAAGCTATTGACCTCAATAAGGATCTGCAGAAAATCTGCTGTAAAGTGGAGAAATAACTCCACTTTTGTAACAGCTCGCAGCGGAAGCCTCTAATCAACATGAAGCCCACCAAGTGTTTGAGGTAGTTTATCCAGAGGTCACAGCTGTGATCTTCAAGCTCATTTTAATAAGACACAACCCACATATTTAAGCATTGAGAGATGGTGCTGTACAAGTGTCTAATCATACTTCTGTGGGGCAGCTCACTTGTTGCAACTTTACCACGTACACGTATGTGAGCCTGACAAGAGGAACGGAAGAAACTAGCACTCCCTTAGATAATAAAAAGCTCAAACCACCAACCAAGCCAAAAATGAAGTATAGATTTCCTTCCCACACTCCAGCAGATGAAAACTCAGATTTGCTGAAATCCATTTTGAGATTTCAGCAAATCCATTTATCTCTGTTATGCACCCTGCTGTGTTCTCATCTCGCTTACTCCATGGCCTAAGGTTAGGATGAGGAGAGGGCAGACACCCTTAGATCTCCACAATGGATCAGGTAGAAGACCCCAGCCTTTCAAGCACAGAACACACAGGTCTGGATGTCCAGAACTGCAACATCTAAGACAGCATCACTTTCACAGGCAAACCCCACTGACCATATAAACATCAAGAGAAGGTTTCAGTAGCTGTAAAGCACTGCTCTGCCCATTTGTTATGAAGTCAGGGTAGAATTGCAATGATCTTCAGTGAATTTAACATACTTGAGAACCTTCAACCACACCCCTGACTAAAACTATTTTCTAATAGTGATCTAAGGTAAATTAATATCCACTAACAGCAGAATACAACATGCAACACACACTAATCTTCATGCACATTTCTTCTCCCCATTCCAAGTACATTATTTTTGTATTTTTAAGCTTCTTTTTCTACACTTGTAAACTCTACAGTGCAGGGGTCAAATAACATTTTGAGCAAGAGAGTTACATAAAAGTTAACCAGTTGTGCTTACATCAAACATGGCTAAAGTATTTGGGGATGGATATGTGGCAAGCACAAAGTGTAAATGCAATTTATTGTCACTACCGCAGCTCAGTCTAGCAGAAAACAATGATGTGGTGCTATGACATCTGCAAGGCAAAATTTCACCAGCACTCTTTGTTCCCCATTTGCCACAAACACTTCTCTCACACACAGGACACACACATCTACTAACCTTATTTCAAGGGAAAGGGCACTGTTCATAAAAATACCAGTAGTTTTACCTTCACCACCACCAAGAGGCAAACAAATAGCACTGGCTTCAAACCAGCACAGCACATGCAAAGCTTCAAGGGAAGTGCTTCATGTCTACATGAAGACTATTTAGACATTGCTTAGATATTACTTGAGGGGAATGTGACATTTTTGGAAAGCCTGGAGGAAAAGTCTGTACTAAGAAAGATAACTCCTCCAAAATTAGAGAGGAACTAAGCAGGTTGTGGCTAGAACTTCCACAACTGCACAGGAGCAGCACACGTCTGCATCAGCCACTTCCAATGAAGTTTTGAAACACAAAGGTATTTCTTTTTCCAGGCCAGTACATAAATAGTGATGAGATAGCTTAAGATCCATATGGAAGAAACAGAACCATTTAATTCAGCTGAATTGAGCATAAACATTCCTTTTTGAGTGTCCAGTGCTGAGCTCTTCTCCACAGAAGTAATATTGCCATCACTTGCAGATTGTGGCCATATAGAATGAATCTGTTAGTGTTATGTTATATAGAGAAATGATAAACAAATGAAGCCAGAAGCTTTGTCCTGTCCTGAATGCTCCATGAAAAGGAACCCAAGTCAACCAAACTTGGCAAATTTCTGAAACAGGGAGAAGGAGATGAACTCAAAAAAACTTGGAATAGGAAAGAAACTTGCTTCCAAAGTATGCACTGAAAGGTTTCTTTATCTTATGCCTTATGTGTCATCATGTTACAGGACTAGGATATTCTTTATGTAATAGTGTTTTAATACTTCAGTAGTTAGCTTTCATTTGTCAGAATGGCACATTAGTAAAACACTGGTTTAAAAAGAAAAATCAATCCATCAGGCACAATCCCATCCATGTTATATATAACATTCACATTCACGTATCACAGAGAACAATGCACAGATCCATAAGACATCCCTTTCAGCCTGAAAAGGCTACAGGAAGAGATTTTGAGTCCAAACAGAGCTTCATAAGTGACAAGGAACAGAATAAGAGGAATGGCAACTTGGGCAGAGAAATTCTCAAAACAAAGGAAGAGGATTTGGAACCAATTTTACTTCTGCAATGTTCTGCTCAAAGTAGCACCCACGCCCACCTGCAGTATTAACACAGCTAAATTTATGGGTGCTCCTCACACAAATTTTAGCTCACCTCTTTTGCAGGTTATTTGGTCAAGATTTGTCTTATAAGATAATGGCTAATAATAAAAGGTCTTATCATGGCAAAGAGAAAAAAAAAGCCTTTGTGGTTAACAGAGGCTGATGATTTAAGTAGTGAGATGCAATTACACATCTGATTCATGGTGTTAAGGTTGGAGCTAAGCAATGCAGTAACTGAAGACAAAGAAAAAGGTATTTGGCCTTAGAAATAGGTGCAGCAACATCAGCAAAGTTGCCTTTGCAGGCAGAATAATATCAAGTGAAGCAGCCAGCTCGAGGACAGATGAGAGGAAAAATACAAGTTACATACCATTTGTCAAAGGCTAGCTGCAGGCATCCAACTATTAAACATTTCTTAGCTATTGGAATCCCTGTTTCTTGGGGCATAAAATACAAAGAGAATTAAAAAAACCCCAACCCCAAACCCATGTATAATCACTGATTCCTTCTCTGAGTTATGGGTAAGGAACTTCACAAGCAAAAAAAGCAGATTGACAAAACCCAGGGAAAGTGAGGCTATGAAGAGACAAAGGCACCACTGGAGAGAATCAGTTGAACACAAACTGCATCAACTACAGCTTCATTTTTGAAGGACACCATTCAAGACCTCCCCTTCTTTGTCCCCAAAGCTTCTCATGGGCTGGGTCAGCAGTTCCCAGCTGATGGTCAGCGAGGTGCAGCCAGGAGCTTGTGGATGCTCCAGCAAATCACAGGAACCAGTAAAACTGCCACATCTCAGCTCTCAAACACTCCACAATGAAGAATGATATTCTTCCCTCAAACCCTGAGACCTCAGAATCAGCCATTAGACCTCCACAAAAACTGTGTGAGTCACCATCTTGGGTGTCTATTATGTGAGCTAAGTCAAAAGAAGAGGGAATTAATGTAGGTACTTCAGTTTATTCTCAACTTCAGTGCCACAGTCATTCTAAATTCAAGCTGTAGCACTTCAGCCTGACAAAAATCTTTGTTCCAAAACAAAGGTTTAATGCCTCAAATGAAGGTCATAACTATTTGCCTGCCTCTAACCTAGATTCAATATTTTCTTCATGTGATTTGAAAAGATCAGAACAAAGGTTCTAGGGTATAGCATTAAAAAAAAAAAAGCCAGACACCACTAAGACATCTGCTCTTTACCCAAACCTATCTAATCCTCCATTGTGTACAATAATATCTTAGGGAATTAATATTCTGTGATAACCAAAACAGAATCCTACCTTAATTGTTTGACAATAATCTGAAAATATTTGCCCAGAACCAAAAGCAAATGAAAGAATAAATGAAAACTGGATTCAGACTTTCCCTGAAGAAAAGCTTTCCTTAAATGTCATCAAAACTGCTTACTGCAGTTGAGATAAAACATCAGCTCCTCCCAAATTATTAAAACAATCAAGCATCACATAATTTTTAGTAATTAGACTCATTAACATTCCTTAGAGACTGATTTGATTCCCTGTATGAAAGGCACTTTCTTCTTACAAAGCTTGGTTTTTCAGCCCAAAGGAAAACTCTAAACAAGTACCAGAGATAATGAATACTCCATTTTAGCATCTTAAAACTAACTTCCAGCAAGAGAGGAAGATGCTGACATTAACATGCAACAGTCTGCAACTCAGCCCAGATGAAAAAAACAACTCAACATCTAACAAAACCCATTATGCATACTTGATGGACACTGTACTGAACCCAGGACACTGCAGAAAGAGAAGCTGTCATGGAGCAAGCAGTCATGTCCCCAACTTTACCAAAGAACAGAAGTTTTCTCCAGCCATAGATGTGGCCATAACAACAGCATCCAGCAGATCAATAAGATCTGTTTATTGAACAGACTGATTTCAGAGGTGGCCTATTTGATATCTCTTTCCAGCTCATGGGTGTTTCCTCCTCTACTATCACACAGAGGATAAAGCTTTCTGCTATGATTGCCTAGAAGCTTTAAATACACAAACCAAACACCTGAAGGGTCTTCTAAAACCTGCTGAGAACCAGTAGCTATTTCTTGCATATCCTTTTGGAAAATGCTCCTTCAGTAGGATAGAAGAGCACATATGGTATGAGGTGATGAAAGCAGTTCAATTCCTTTTCCCACATATTGCAAGAGCATTTCCCTACCTAGCAGATTGAGGAGTGGAGGACTCAGTCTGTCCTCTTGAAGCTGCTCTAGTTTATGGAGATGACTCAATATTCATTTCCTCAGAGAGGGCTGGACAGACTGCTACATGGAACCTGGGTCTCCCACATGATAGAAAAATCCCTTCTCCTAAGCATCAGCCTCTTTCTCCATATCCATATCAAATATTCATCTAGATGAATATTTAATTATCTGTAATAAGTAAAAGAGGGACTATCAGGAGAAGCTGAGGGAGAGGATGACAAAACTACCTGAGGTTTACCAAAAAGCTGCAGTGCCAGCAGTAGCATGCATTCTTCACAGCTCAGGAGATGACCTGATCTATGAGACTCTCACTTAGCCTAAAAGCAAGATTCCTGCATCTTGTTTTGGGGAAAGAGGTTGTTTGATCACAAAAAAGATTTTTGTTTCATTCCATGCAGACCTAGAAATTATTTCCAAAATTGGTCTTTTGAGCATTACAATTATTAACATTTCATTATTCAAATGTTTTGATTAATGAAGCTTCAATATTACAGGAAAAAAAAAGGAATAGCCAAACCTTAGAAGTATAAATTGCTGGTAAAGAGGCTTAGACAAATTGTTAGTAGATTGGTTGGCAGCAGTTTGTCAGAGACCAGCTACCCAGTTTCTCTGTACATTAAATAGCACCAGGATTGAAGAAAATGCACCTCTGCTCTTTTATTTAAGAATAAAAAGTAAAGCAGCATTGATATCCTCAGTTTGATCTCCCAAATCACTAGCAAAGGCTTTTGCCTCCTCTTCAGCAGCTCAGCACTAGAGCAGCCTCTCTGAAGCACCCAGACACATCAGCATTAGTGTTTCTGATGGAAGGACAAGAAGTCTGGTGCAGTTCAGGCAAGTCCCATCTCAGTACCAAATCCAGAGTGAGGGACAACTGAGCTAGGACAGCTTGGTTGTACTTTAGGAATAAAAATCCTATTTACAGCCCCTCAGGCATTACAATGTTGAAAGTTGTTGAAAAGAGAAATAAGATTAGGAAGAAAAAGTATGTCAGAAAAGATTTCAAATGGTATGGGCTGGAAGAGTGCTTTAAATGTCAACCCCAAGGCATCTGCAAAGTTATGCTGGGGCTGGTTTAGTGAACCAACAGCAAGGTAATGTTGTTCTGAAGAGCTGCAGTGCATTTTGGATGCTGGCAGTCCATAAAATTGGTATCCTCCAGTGAGGATCTGGAAATGTGCCTTTGGGGGGACAAGTCTACACATACAATTAGCAGTTCTGGTTGACTACACAAGCTCTCACTCATTTCAAATAGGCAAGTGGAGTTGGCTTCTGTTGCTAAACACAAACACCCCAGGAATGGGAACCACACCTGCAGAGACTGCAGTCAAAAAGAGTATTTTATTTTCCTAGTGAATAAACAAGATTTAGGGTATAAAAATCTACATGCATCAAAGAAGTTTCAGCTTCTGAGATGGAGGATCCCTCCCTACTGTCAAGGTCACTTAGTCTATGATACATAAATCATCTTTGCAACAGCTATAAACCATCAGCTGCAAACATGGCTGCAAAAATTCAGACAATCTGAACAAGTAGCATCTGTATGGCCCACAGACTACTGTATCAAAGAGCCACTGGCAGTTTCATAGCAGCCTGCAGCTGGCAGAAAGAGAAAAGGGCAAAAAGCATTAAAAAAAATTGAGTTTAAAAGTTTACTCTGCATCATCTCCTGCCCTTGTTCATTTTCACACATTTCAGTTAAAAGAGTTAGTTTTACTTAATGTTTAAGTCCCTGATTCAGCAATTTATTTAAGCTTAATACAATCCCTTCACAGACCTACACTCCTGCTAAATGGATCTTTACAGATTAATATTACACCAAATTCTCTCAGGCTTTTTCTAATAGATGGAGGAACATGCAGAGCAGCAGCTTTAAGATTGTCTAAAACCCCAGCATTTCTATTTAAGATTATTTCAGCTTCAATATGATCTGAAATTTCCACCTATCAGGCTGTGTCCTAAGCTGAATTTTTCCAGGTACTTTGAACAAATTGATTCAACTGTTTTTGCATGAACAGTCAAAACACATTCTTCATGAAAAATATAATGTAAAAAGAAAAAAACCCTTTTGTTCAACTTCTTCAGTACCAAAACAGCTGGGAGTTGAAAAATGGTATTGTTCTGGGAAGTGTCCTTTGGTGATAAGTAACTAAGTTCTCCAGTGGACAGTATTTTAATTTCAGCAAGCTTTTGGAAACTACTCATGGAGGGTGTACAAAACTCCTCAGAACAACAGTGACAAATTAAACCAAATGATTTTTCTCAAGGGAGGAGGTAGGTAGGTATGCTATGAGAACCAAAGGTAGCTTTTGCTACCTTGTACCTGCAGCCTCATTTTCTCCACTCTATTTAAAGGCATGCAAAGAGGTCACTGACTGGAAACCATCCAGTGTTCAACTTAACACAGGAAAAAAATGTCACCAGGAACACAGAGGAAAAAAAGAATTAACTGAATTTTGCCTTGATGCCACCAATTTTGTATTATAGCTCTCCAGTCAATTTAGAAGCCTGGTTATGAGGTGAGGGGATTTTTGTTTGTTTGTGGTCTTTTTTTGGTATGGGGGTTTTTGTTTGTTTCTTTGTTTGGTTTTAGTTTTGTTTTTAATACCTTCACAAGAGGAGGATTTGCCACAGTGCAAACATTCATGTTTACTAGATCAGCTGTAAATAATGTGTAATTTTATGTCTCCAATAATTTTATTTTGCTTACTGTTTTTGTATTTATATGCATTACCTAGGAAGCAGCTTCCTCTCCTTCACCCCCTCCAAAAGATAGAAGAGAAATAAACCTGGTAAGAATTTACTTATTGTATGTCCAGATGCCTTAAATCTGCTGAAAAGCAAGCACACAGCAGTGACATGACTTTGTTCCTGTCCAAATATGTCACTGTGCAATAGCTACCAGTTATGCCTAGAGCAAACCACTATGAATTTAAGTATTTATGAATGAGGGAATACAAAGTGTTAGAGGAAGCTTCCCCAGGAGCCCAGATCATCGTTCACACCCCAAAAGCTCTGTCACCTTTCAAGCACTTAATTTGGTTCAAGCAAGACTTTCAGCAAGGGTTTGGGGCATGACAAGGAGACATGCAACTACCTCACCCTCAGGTTCCTGCTCTTCATGCCCCATTTATGTTTGACATCAGAACAAAAAACATGACCAAAATCATGCAGTATTTAGAAAGGAGGCTTTTTTGCAGCTCTCACTTTTCTCTCCCTGCAGACTGCCTAGAATATTTGCCTTTGTGAAAATCCAAAATGGAATTGGGAGATAAGAAGATCTTTCCTCCTGGCTCCCAGCTTCAGGACAGCTAGTCCACATGGTAAATTCAACAACAGTCACCAGCTGCTTAGAGGAGACAAAAGAAACTAAAACAGCCCAAAAAAAAAAAGAAGGTTGGAGAAAGAAAGGAAAAAAAGATGTAATGCATATGGAAACTTCTGTGGTTTGGCCAACTCCCAGAAAGAACTGCCTCTGCAGTTCCTAGGAACTACTCCAGCTTCTTCATAAGTCCTCCCATGTTACAGCAACCAGTCATTCTGTCCTACTCTGTCATCTTAGGCTGTGTGATGTTGGTATAACTAATGAAGAGAATGATCTATTCCTGCTAACGCAGCCCATCAATAACCTCATGCCGACGCAACTCTTATGTTTCTCATATTGTTAAGTGGCCACAAATCATAATTAAAAGTGTCCTACTCCCAAACTATCTATTCGTACAGAACACTCTGCAACTTCAGACAAACAATCCTTCAAACTTCTCTGTTAACATTGTACATTGTTCTTGTACCTTTCTGAACAGTTCTGAAGAGAAAAATCCATAAAACATGGCTGGTCGTGGGCTATGCCTTGCAGCATTTTAAATAACCTCATTTTCCTCACTTCCAAAAGGAGCTAGGAGATGGAAACAACTCACAGGAATATTCTCCACCTCTCCATACAAAATGCTGCCTGCTAATTTTACTTGTAGTATCAGAACTCAAAAATAACAGGGTGTTTTCTAAGTAACAGTCAACATATTGTAATGCCTACTTGCAAAAGAAGGACGTTGGATCTCATAGCTGCTTTCCAGTACCTAAAGGGGGACTATAGGATAGAAGGGGAGAGCCTTTTTAGGTGGTCAAATTGTGATAAGACAAGGGGGAATGGCTATAAGCTAAAGGAGGGGAAATTTAGATTGGAGATTTAGAGGAAGTTCTTTACCAGGAGGGTAATTATTGCCTCACAAACTGATAGGGGTTGGAAGGGACCTCTGGGAATCACCTACTCCAACTTCCCACTCAAAGCAGGGGCACCCAGGGCAGGTTGCACAGGAATGATTCCTGGTGGGTTTGGAAGGCCTCCAGAGAAGGAGGCTCCTTTCAGTCTTCTCTCCAGGCCAACCAGCACCAGTGCTCTCAGCCTTTCCTCATATGAAAAATGCTCCAGTCTCCTCAGCATCTCTGTAGCCTCCACTGGACTCTCTGGTAGTTTGTCTCTCTTGAACTGGGGAGCCCAGAACTGGACACAATACTCCCTAATGTGGCCTCACTGGGGCAGAGTAGAGTGAGGAGAACCTCTCTGGACCTGCTGGTCACTCTTCTTAACACACCCAGGATACCATTGACCCTCTTGGCCATGAGGACACACTGCGGGCTCATAGTTACAACTTGTTCTCCCTCAGTTTCACCTATTGCTCACTGGGAAACTCTCATTCTAGAAATACACCAAATTATGACAAAGGCTTCCTCTACATCTCCAATTTCTCTGAATCTTAAGAACCCCTTCACTTGATAAAGATCATCCCTTTGTTTCCAGTTCAATCCTGCAGGTTTTTGTGCACATGCGAGTGCACGCTGACCCAGAGCCTAGGAGAGCATCAGCTCTTCCAAACAATTCTCTGGACACAGCAGAAGAGGAAAAAAAACCTCCACATTTAGTCTTAAGGAAGAGTGAGAAAGCAGAGGACTAAACTATCTGAGGATATTAAGCATTCAACTAAAGTTCAGGGACTGACATTAATAAAATCAAGTTAACCCAGCATCAAAGATAACAAATATTTCATAACACTGCCTATGTATTTTGATATTGCAAAAATGTTAACTAGGATCTCTGCTGCAAGGAAAGCCCAGGATACTGGAAACACTGGGGCAAGCAGGAGACAGGTGTCAGCACAGATGATTTGAGAGGTTATGAGCACACCAAGTACCACCAAAAGTATTTTAGGGAATTAGAGAAGGTTCAAAGACTCCTGAACTGCCTGGAGAAGCCTCACAAAAAGCCACTGATAATATTGGAATCATTTACCCTTTGGCTGCATCTCTATCACACAGGGTTACATGTGGTGAAGTTGAGAAAATCAGCCTGTGCTAATGTCCATAGAGCTCTGCTGGACTGCTTCTTGTGTCCCAGCTGGCTCATTTTAAACTGCTTTAAGTATTTGATGTACTCACATGTCAGGAGGAAGATGCATAACAAGGAAGAAGACTGAAGTACAGAGAAGGTGACTAATATATAGAAAAACCCCAAATTATAACTATTTTTTTCATACTGCCAAACCCACTCATCAATAAGCTAAGATTGACAATAATTATTGATAATAGTTATTGATTCCTGTAACTGTGGCACAGGGCAGTTGAGAAATAAACTTAGGTGACTTGACAGCTTTCTTGCTTGAATTTTCTTAACATTAAATAAGAGAGAACACATCCATGGGATCTGAAGGTTAGATGGGAGCTCTGAGAACAAATCAGAGGTGGAGGCTGAGGAACTGGAAATCTCTGATGTTGTGTTTGCAGTGTTTGTCTCAGAATGACAAGGAACAATAAAGCCCTATGGCATTTCTGAACAGAAAACTGCTTCTCTTTCAGATTTGGACAAGACAGAGAAACACATCCATAGGGGCTCTCTCATCATTAGCAGATTATTTCTTCCTGTGATGCTTCTTCATAAAACACCAACATGTAGCAGTTTCATTATGCCCCTCTTACTCTGCTTGACAACCATTTTTCATTCTCCATCTTTTTTTCAGTGAAAGACCTCAATGGACAAGCATGACATTTTCAATCACCATTTCTTTCCCTTCCAGAAACAAAATTAGAACTCAAAAGAGTTGATTTAAAAAAAGAAATAATAATAATGAGACTTGCATAAGCCTCCTCCCTCCCAATCTTTCAACACAGAATTGCAAACCTATCACTGGCATCATAACATTTTGGCCCAGCTGAAAGCATTAACACCCAAGTTCAGCACAATGGGAGCCTGTGATGAAGAAAGAGCAAGAAGCCTCTGACTGTCCTAGTTCCAGTGAGTAAAGCAGCAGTAAAGTCTGATTAATAAGGCAGTTAAACTGCTGTATCTTCCTGTGCTCCTCCAAAAACCATTCAGAAATAAAGAACAGCTTTTTCCCTGCCTGTGAGACCAGATTTGGAGATTTTAATGAAACTTCCCAAAATCCAATATTCCTGCCAACTGCTTTGTCACAACCTGTTTCTACTTCAAAACCTTCTGTCTATCACTTTCCAACAGCGAGCGAGGATTTATGTGCAGCTCAGAAAGGTGCCCAATCACTACTTCTGCAAGATTTCTAAGATACAGACAGATTTAAAACACTGTGCCCTTGACTATGAACATTACACCAGCCTCCTAATTCTCTCACATCATTCCAGTACAAATTAAAAGTGGTAAGATTATGAAATTTGCATTTAATTATCAAGAAATGTAACTGCTAATGATTCAAAAATACCTTCATTAAAAGTTCTCAGGAACAGGAATAAGCCCAGGAAAATTATTAAAACTATTATATAAAACTGACACTTAAATTGTGTTCTCTGGCAAAAGATAAATTGTCCCCCCAAAAAGTGTCATAATTACTGAGAAAAACTGTCCCACCATACTCACTTAAATGACTAAAGTAGTCATATTTTTTGGTCTTCCAAATGAATCCTCTGTTAAAACTTTTTATTTCTCTAAACAACTTATGAACATAGCAAATCTCCCATGGCACCTTGACAGTATTTTGAAGCATCACTTGACCTGTCCTCCCTCTTCCCAGGCTTTGGGTTTTAATCAAAATTAAATGTTTAATACCAAGACATCACCAATTAAACACAGTCCCCATGTCTCAGTCACATCCTTTCCTACTGGGTTGTATTTTATGTCCTGTCACCATTCAGACACTTTTCCTAACTACTCCCCCCCCCACCTCCCCCTGTGCAATACTCCTTCAGAAGGAAGTTTATTTGGAAGGCACATAATAAAATAGTTAAAAGTACAAAGACAAACTAAAAGTAAAAAAGTGCTGCTTCTCCCCAGGCACACATGGATCAAAACACAGCCATAGGTGGGCAGAAGATTTACACAAAACACCTGGACCATTTAACTGGGCATATTTTAAATTAATTGAAAATAAAAAAAAAAATTCAAATTAACACCCAAAATCAACACTCCCTCCCCCCAAAAAACACCCACCACCAACCAACCCAACCCAAATGAATGATGCTGCCTAAGGTGTGTAGCTCCTTTTCCCAAGAACACACCACCACACACACATGGCATTTCTTCTCAGGAGACAAATCATCTTCTGACAGCAATGTTCTTAAGACAGTAATGAAAAACAAAGAAGTAAATGTTAAGCAAAACTCCTTTATTGCCTTCCCAGCAGCACTCCTTTGTTGACTTGCACTCCATGCTGGGAGCCAAGCTCTCACTAATGTCTATCTAAAAAGGCTGACAGCAGGTTAGCTTTGTTTTCCATTACCAAAATGGCAAAATGAAATCCTCCACCTTCCTCTGGTTGTAGTGAGATGGGTGTCAGTCTCTTCTCCTGGGCTACCACTGAGAGGACAAAAAGAAATGGCCTCAAGTTGCACCAGGGGAGCTTTAGATTGGATATCAGGAAAAATTTCTTCCCTGAGAGAGTGGTTAGACATTGGCCCAGGCTGCCCAGGGCAGTGGTGGAGTCACCATCCCTGGAGGGGTTTAAAAAAGGGTGTAAATGTGGTACTTGGGTACTTAATGCCTTCAGAGGAACATTGAGGATTTCAGTGCCAGTCTCCTGATCCAAGAACAGATTATAATCCAGATCCAGAGAACATCCTTGTTTCTGAGCACCAACACTGTGGCCACCCCAGAATAACAGAGCATAAACTACCTATTAAAAAGAAAGGGGAGGGAGAAACCTTTTCTACCTGTATAAAAATTCCAACCATCCAAAATTGTTACACAGGCCAAACAACTAAAACTGTAGTAATTTAACTCACTCCACAGCACACAATTGACAGTATGTAACTGCCACCTTAATGGCTTTAATTCCAACATTAAGGTGTTCAAGTGACCAGGAGAGAACATATACAATTCCTTCTAAATGTCCTCACTACCAACTCAAACCAGAAGCTAATTACACACCAAATATGCTGAACTCTTATTGCAGTAGCTGTAAAGATAATTTATTTACCACCACCACCACCTCCTGCAGTCACTCTGATGTAAAACCCTTGGACCACTTCTGTGGATTCAACCTCAGATACACCAAGGGGCAAAACTAGTAAAGTAACATAACATTACAAGTGAGACACTGAATTAAAGGAAAAGAGAGAAGGAGAAGGAAGGATATAAATCCATTTATATTCCTTTAGTGCTCAAGCAAAGGGCATGAAGTCCAACTCTAAGTCCAGTGAAAATGTTTTTGATTGCTGTCTTTCAGGAGAAATAATTCTGCAAGTGAATCCTAAAAAGAAGCACTGTCTTCACAAGAGACATTTGATCAAAGAAAACTTAAAACATCTACTCCATATCTTTATTTTTTTAACTTTGAAAACAAAACCATTAAAGCAACTATTTGACTTAACTGTAATATTAAATGAATTTTCCTTATATTTACCTGTCCCCCATCAGAATATGTAACAAAATGCTTAGAAACCAAGCAAATCCTCTTAGAGACATTCACATAAACAACTGATCTGATAAGAGGAATCTCTCAGTAACTGAGGTTTTGCTGCATCTCTAAAAATCAGCATTTCAAAGATTGCATGGGGAACAGCTTGCAGCCATCGTGTTGCCACAGGTGCTGTTGTGTTGTTTGCTCAAGACATTATTTTCTTGCTCCCAATTTTATGGCACACAAATTTCAAATGGTGAACCTGAGATTCACATTTCTAATGCAATAAGAACACAGACTCTGCAGCATCACATAGACTTTTGGACTGGCTGTCATTTCCACCCCCCTCCCCTTCATCACATCCAAACAGAAATATCAGGAATAGCCAAGGCATATTAGGAGCTTCCACTGTCAAAGACTGAAGGAAATGGAGAAAGCCAGGTTTAGTCCTGCAATATCATCCAGGAATAAAAGGAAAATAAGATCATGGAAAACCTCTCACATTCTTTAACAGCAGGGTTCTTCCATGTAACCCCAAAAGCCAATTTCTCACAGCACATGAGAAATCAAGCAAAATTGCTAGGTAGAAGTTAGTCACCCACAAAGCATAACTACACTTGGTTAACTTTCTGCTGAAGACATTTGGAAATGTCCACATTGTCCTGGTAAGCAGTACTGCCCATGGATTATTAAACCTGAGCACTTAGCTGGGTTACTATTTAAGAGCTCAAGAATTCCATCATAGCCTTTACTAAATATGGAATTGGTCTACAAAGTAAAAATCATTCCAAATAGAACTGATCCAGACCTATAGGTTAGGACAATTTCTACAACTTTTTTTTCCCCCCTTAATTTGAAAAGCTCAAAATTTCCCCCCTTTAAAAAAAACAACAAACCCCAAACCAAACCCAGCAACATGCCAGTTGCCCAGTGATTGCTATATCTAAATATTTTGATGTCAAGGGAGACACAGTCACATGTAAAGGTCCTTATTCCAATTCAATGGACTGCAAAACCTTAAGGAGAGCCCAAGGCACCCCAGTCAGTCACACAAAGGAAAAAAAACACAACTTCCTTGCATGGGTGTTGGTGCTCTCATATCCATTCAGGGTGATCCATGGTGCCTCAGAAGGTGCTGCCTCTTCACAGCCTTCCTCAGTTTCACTGCTTCACTCAGCTCCATCTACAAAACTAACTGCTCTTCCATGGTGCAGAAATAAGCCACCCAGCCAAGGCTGCATTAATCAGAAAAGGGGAATTTTCTAGCAGGGCTTTTGGTCTTGCTCTAGACAAAAGAATTCGAGCTGAGTTATCATAATACCCTGGCAGCCTGAACAGACACCCTGTCTCCCAGATTTGGATTTACTACTAGACTTGACTGGAAGCATCCCTTGCTGAGTGCAGAAAACAGAGTTCCTTAAATAGCTGATCCGGCTAGCGCAACTCCTGCAGGCTCATCGAGCAGAAAGAGCATCTGCTAAATTACTGGGAGTTAATAATGCATTCATCGACACTGAAAATGACCCAAAACTCCCTTTTCACTTATTCTCCTACCTCTTAATATGTTTTAAAAGGAACTGTAATTACCATTATGCACTGGTAAGAAGATGATCAAAGCTGCTCTGAGGCGGCCACATGGTGCCACCTCTCTTCTGCTCTTTGCTAACTAACAAACGTGTGCCTTGAAGTGATTGCTCCACAGCCAGAAGTGACTGGTGGGAATGAATGGCAGTGACTTTGCCTTGTTTACTAGGGAACTTATCAGAGCAACCACTCAGCTGAGTGTAAAAGAGATGTGATGTAAGCAAAGCCAAAGATTTCCACTTAGAACAAATAGCCTACAGCACCCGAGCAAATACAACCCCTGCTTCCAAACTTCATTATGTTTGGTGATGATAGCTTGATATAGCTTCACATATGACCAGAGAACAGGCAAAAATCTTTCCTAAGTGAAATGTTAATGTTAAGCCCCCTTTTGTTTTTCAATAAAATAAAATAAATATCATAAAACCAACCAGGTTCTTGCCACCAAGACTTCAAAAGTGCAAATAAAGGGAGTGAAACATGAAAATGAAACGACACAGCAACAAAAAATACTGCTGCTGGAAGGCTTTAAAAATGCTAAATGTGTTAGCTATTTGCAAAATTTTAACAAAGCTGTTGCTCACAAATAGCTATAAATATAAAAGAGTAATGGGACACAAACAAGAACCCTAAACAACACCAGAAACACTGCCTGGCTGGATGAGTTACTAGAGCTTAACATTGTTTTGATTCACTGGTATTTATGGGTCTTTTATCTTTATGAACACAGTAACTAATAGGAGCCATAAATAAAGATAAATATGTTAAGTATGTATTACTGTAAGTTCTGCTACACAAAAAGATTAATATATAATAATGCTAAATGGTCTGCATGCCAAAAATACTTTAAAAAGCTTATCAGCATTTAAAAACAACAAGAACCCAGTTGTTCCTTTTCTTGTAACCACATATAACCTTCAGAGAGAATTAGGGCAAGACTAAATCACCATTTCCTTGCTGAAAAAAACAGGGGAAAAAACCCAAACCTTTGAAGAATAAACACTCCATGTAATTTAGGTACTGAGAAGTGACTGTGGTCTTATTATGAAGTTAATTAGCAGTGAAAGGATCACTGAGGAAATGATATACACATCTATATTTGAATATCCTCTTACTCCAAAGGCAGAGGGGCAAAATGGATCCCGTTTTCACTGTTTAATAATCAAGTGGCAAAGCACAGCTCAAACAAGCCTCATTAAGGTGAGTTACTTATGTCCTGTCTTTTCTGCTTTAGGAGACTGTGTGGTCTGTTCCTTAAATCAAATTACCAGACACTGTGAATTATAGATCGCTATTACACACCATTATGCCAAAGTTGGCCCTGCTATGGACAATCTGAGCTGTGACTCACAGGCCAGAAGTGGAAGGGTGATGACTTGAGAGCAGTTAGTAATTAATGGCTTCTAATCAGCCAGCTGGATTACCTATTTGATCCCTAACTAGCCTTCTCCCAAAGATGAAACAGCTTAGACTACCACTAAACAGAACATTTCCTATGCAACATGCCTGCACAACAAGCCAATCTAATAAAAACAACTGATTGCCCACGTGATGTAGCATTGGTCCCTTAGCCTCAACTCTATTCACCTAGAAAATAAATCAAAAAGCACAGTTTCCCCAAAAAGAACATGGCTTCAAAGCTGTGTTTTCCTGGAGGAATAAACTGGCACTAGCATCTCCATACCCAATTCATAATTCTCCTCCATTTAGCTCTAGTTGGCTCACTTGGAATTACAAACAGAGATTCAGTATGTTATTTACCCTGCAGTATTTAGCTGTCAAAGATATTAATCTACAACATGCATTGTTATTTAGCCTTCCAAAACTTTCTGTAGCTGTCCTTCCCCCTGAAAACCAAGGCTTACCTTTTTAGGGTGATCCTTCCTATGCTAAGCCCATAACCAGGCTTTGTCTTGTGAGCCTCTGCTGGTCTGGAGCATCACGGGGACAGGAGGCTAACTGAACCAAACCCACAGCCAAAGGAAAAATCCATCCTGCAGCCAGGGCAGCAGCCCACATCCACCCAAGAAACCAAATGCACACCCTGATGGCAGGGCAGGACCCCCCAAAAGGTACTTGCTCTCCCACCATAAGCCATTCCTCACCCCGCCTTGCTCTTCCAACGTTGGGGCTGTTCAATAGCACCCCATAAAGTAATGTTCTGTAACTGCTTCCAGTCCCTCAGCTCTGTTGAAAAAACTACAATACACATGGAAACAAAATGGCATTTTGTGCCCCAGTGGTCAGTAGTTCAGGTGGCACTGCACTGTCATTCAATATGGAAAAGCATTTTACATTCTAAGGAGTAACAAGAGATGTTAAAATCACCAGCAGTGGTTTCATTTCAGCACCACTTGCAAGACCCTAAGAAAGCCCACAATTCTATTTTTCCTACAATAAAACCACAATAAAAATTTACACATACAAAGCATCTATTACATGTTTGGTTTTGTTTGTTTGTTGGGGGTTTTTTTTGTATACATCTTCATAAAGTGTCTCTTTTAATTGCTTAAAGTCTCGTGGAAGGGAGAATTGCTTCACGAAAAAATAGAAAAGCTTCAACAGTGTTTACTGAAAGCACTAACTTCAAATGACACTTTCCAATTAATTTTTTTTCCTCTATATGCAGATGTTTTACTTCTTCAACACAAAAGCATGGGGGGGTTTATTTTTTTTTTTTTAAGAAAACTTTAAATAGCAGCAATAGAGGCCACTAACAGTTAGTGCTTCCATTGAGAGTGAAATAAAACATGTTTAAGAGGCTAGGCATTATAAGGGTTTTCTCTCTCCCACCTCTTTTGTTGTCCTCTACTAAAACTAGAATGTGAAAGGAAGTATCCAACCAATTCTGAGAGGAAACTCATCAGCCAACAGATATCACCAGCTGTATGATTCGGACGTCAAGCAATTAAATTTATGTTGCAGTCACATAACTGCTCTTAGAACCACTGCATTAAAAAAATATATATACTGGCAACATATGCCTGAACAGAAATCCCCTCATATATTCTCAAGCCATCATGCAGAAAATAGCAGCTATACAAATTTAGAAGGACTTCATTCTTTCCAGTGACTGGCACTAACAAAATGTATGGCATAGTGAATGAAACGCGTTTGCTTGATGAAGGCTGCGAGTTCTCTGAGCAGTGAACCAACTGGGATTCAATATTCTAATTCTCAATCATATAAAACATCATGATGGACAGCTCTGTCAAGCTCATTAATACTAAAGCAACTGCTGCTAATTGCTCCAGGTTTCAACCTCTAATTAAAGCTAAGTGGGTAGATTTGCATACAGTAAACAATAGAAGTTTCTTGCAATCACACTCCCAGAGGCCTTATCAGCTTCACAAATACAATACCATTAAAACTGGAATGCTAATTACAGTTAATTTCTCAATGCAAATAGGAGTAATTCACTGGATATTTAGGGCTTTCTTGCTCAGACTTAGCACTGTAGTTTATCTAAATGCACCCTAGACACTTACCAAAAATAACACACCAGGAAGAACAAAACATTCCACCACTCTCCCTCCTCCATCCCATTGAAGGAAATTATGTCAAATGCTATCAAAAGCATTCTGATAAATGGAGCAAGGTAAGTCCATTAGCCTTCCTCCAGTCGTCCTGTTTATCTGGAGAGCAATGTAAAAAAATCCCATATATCCCTAATTAAAAATACTTGCTAAGCTACTGTACTCACATGACAAAACTTTGGTAATATCATAAAAAGACTTTTCAAAACCATATTTTAAAGGTGGTCTATCTAATGACAAGAATAACAACAGCAGGAAAACTGCATCAGTTGGGAAAATGCCTAAGATGCGTTGAAGTGTCATAGTTCACCACACTTCTAATGGATTGGTAATCAAATCTTCAGCCTCCTGCATCAAATACAAGAAAAGAGGGAGCATGGGAACACGGAGATAGAAAACATTCTTCCCCAGTGAAAGAGGAGCCAGCACTCCAGCAGCCTCAAGAAGGTCTCAGAAATGAGCTTCATGTGCCAGCCTGCAGCCTGAGAGCCCCTCGGCACCGGCAGCCCAGGAGCGCAGAGGATGGTGATGTGCATCACCGTGATGTTCTCCTGAGGCTTCTCTGAGCAGCCACAAGAAGCAAATTACTCTTACTGAAAGAAAGAGCCCCACTGCTCAGCAGTAGCTGATGCTGGGGAGATGCCATCCCATTAGCTCATGCTTTTCCTATCCATCTGCTTCAGAAAAGTCTAGGATTTTCTCCCATCTGCTTCACTTCAGAACTCTGCCTGGACAGAAGTGCAAGTTTCTACAATGGAACGACGAGTTACCCAAGAACAGCTCATCCACAGCTACTATAAAAATACCAGTGCAATGCTGACAGTGTCACTGGCTAATTACTGACTCAATGTACCAAGAGAAAGTTACAATTCTCTTCCTGTTGCTACGAGGGCTTCATTAATGAGTCAGGTTATGATTTCCATTGACAGTCCCTACTATTTTTACATGCATCCCTTCCACACGCCTCCAGCCCACACCAGTTAAGTAACAGGTGGAAAGGCAGTAATTAGGATTCAGAAATACCTGTTTCACAACAGCTGCATCATGTAGAGAGGTATAAACTTCACTTCCCAAGTCAATATTTATGTATCTATGTCTATGACCTCTAAGATCACCAAGGCCTCTATCCACACCTATCTGCTTTTCCAAGGATAAAATAAGCCTCCCGATGGCATCATGAAAATGTTTATCTGGTAAAACCCAACTGCATTTTCCCCCTTCCCCTCAAAGAGCCTCCAGTTTCCTTCTTTCTTCACTAGCCTCTCATCCTGGCCTTTTTCAGAGAGCCTGCAACCTTCAGGTCACCTCCCAAGGCTTCTCCCAAAACCTTCACGCTTTTGCTTTAAACTTGATCCAGAATTCACTTAAGAAATAAGAATCCAACACTTGCTGTCTCTCTTCTGCCTGCTTCCAGTTCCAAGGTTCTGTGACTCAAACTATGTTCTGTAACCAGACCTAATCTGATAACCTATTTTGGTTTTTTTCTAATTACATTATTCTTCACCCTTTCCATAAATGATCCCATGATCAGAGCTCCTCTAGATCTGATTTCCAATCCCCTGAAGTGTGTCTTTTTCCCTGCTGGATATTACTACAGCAATGTCTCCAAGTTCATAGTGTGCCAAGGTTTTTACCCTTCTCTCAGGCAATCAAAACAGGACCCAAAGCTTCCTCCGTGAAGCTCTCACACGCTAGCCTGTCAACCAAACTTCCACGTTGTGTTGATAGGAATGAAGGTTAAGACTAAAGCAAGCAAAATAAAGCAAACACAAGACCACAGCCTTGTTCTCTGTGCACACTATTACCTGCTACAGTTTCAGAACATGAAATCTAGCTACCTCAAACATCTCCCTGCAGACAGAGCATCTCAGTGATCCAGGCAGACTTACTCCTGCCGTTAGCCCTCACTACACATTCAATCACTTGCAGCTCTTCCACTGCTGAGGTTCTCTCCATTAGTACTCCCTATGGCAAAAGTTGCCTAATAGCTTTCAAAGCATACCAGCATTTTTTTTGTCTTTTAAATTATTACTCTCCACGAGCCTTTAATAATTTTTGGTACACAGAACCAACTGGAAGCCAGGGACTGTGATCTGCAAGACACACCTCTAAATGGCTTGCAGGAACAGCTGAGCACTTCTGCAGTGAAACCCCAAGCATCTGACAATTCATGTCACAGAAGAAATGAAAATTTAGAGAAAATCATATAAAGCTTTTTGCAGAAAACTGATTTTTTTGATGCTCTTCTGTAAAAGATTGCCCCACTTTGATCATTTCCCCTGGTGCTATTTTCAGACATCAACATGGCGATGTGAGATGTACCAGAACATTTCCAGAGCCTTCCCTTCTCCAGGCTGAAATTTGATTATTACTTATGGGTTGCAGTTGTTATGCTAACTGAAGTCAGTTTTGGGTGCAGAGAGTTCACAAGATCTAATTCAGATACACAATATGGGAGCTTAACCCCAATAGCTTTGTCTGAGCCTCAATTTTCCATCTACCATGGTTTGGAAAACACCTCCACACTTACCATCAGTCTGTTTGAAAACCAACTGATTTCTTTTTTTGTTTGTTTGTTTTTGTAAAAACAAACATTTTCTAACGTGTATCCAGCAATTGCTAAGTGTCATTGTGCTCAAAAGCCCTTGAAAGGTTCCATTTCTCCTGCTAATACCTCAGGAGAGGATAGCAACCCTGCTCTTTAGCAATAAGAGTGCCTGTTGCATGAAAGGGGTTTGATTTCTTTATTCTTCAGTATAACATGTCACAACAATGTACTCTGAAGAAACTTAATAATCACACTAGAAAAACCTTGGGAAAAATAGGAAAGTGGCCCACTGGACACATATCCCTTCACTTTCAGATTTCATACCTTCTGAAATCTTACAGATAAACCCCATTTTTATTCTAAGTGAGCTATCATTTGACATGAACTTCACTCATTGATTCTAATTTTAAGTCTTTCAGGACAGCACTTCCCTTGATCTACAAAAATATATCCTTAGGCATTCAAAGAAAGAAAAAGGAAACATAAAAAAAGACAACTAACAGTCTAGAGGCACAGAAGGTTTCCAGAGACCTTTTAAAGCAAAGGTCTGGACGTGCATTCGTTAACAGTTAATTTTTTTTGCCAATAAGAACCAGTTCTTCCTACTGATGGAGACATCTGAGGACTACTAACAGAACCACTATTGCTTGCTAATTTTGGGTAGAGCACTTCATCTTGACCAGTTGCCATTTCTCTAATGAAATTCAGACTCTTTTGCACACCAGAAGACACTGAAGACATGGCAGGCAAACAACTCAGTGAAGATTTCACTGCTGACCTTGGCACTGTCACACTCTCAGCACACACCAAGGGGAAGAAATCTGTGCACAAACAGGAAGCACTCAGTAACTCTTTCTAAGAGTACTTTGATTAAACAACACCACCTGTGTGCTAGTAACAACACTTGGAATGGTTATTTGGCTTTTATATTTTATATATATACTTTTAGGAAGCCTGAGTTCAGCCTTCCTACTGCCTGCCACCAGTGCCACCATAACTCCAAAGCTGCTTCTCATTAGCTCTCCCTACATGCATTCATACAACTTGCAGGTTTGCCCCAGGTAGGATTTCTGTTTTTAAGCTCTTCCTGACCAATACTTACATTGCATTCATGCCTGAGTATTTCCAGCCTATGTGCTCTTCTCTCTTCTGGATTTAGCCACTGTAATATGGACTACTCCCAAGGCAGAATTACAAAGGAATTGTTATCTTGAAGTAACAACATCTTTCACAATTTAGCCCAAACTGTCTAATGTGTTATTCAGCTGGAAATGCTTTTATTAATTCCAGGCTGCTACTTAGGTACTAGTGAGAATTTAACTTTCTATTTTATACTCCAAAGCCTCTCCTGGAGCCTATCATTTAGCCAAAATCTCCCTGACACTTGTGTAGCATCCCATTATTCTCCCCAAACCACCTCATAAAGGCTTGCAAGGTACATGCAGTTGTTTTATAAACCATCCCAGCTCTCCCTCCTCTGGCAGGACTAAGCACGAAGGGATTCAGTACAATGTCATTTTGTGAAATGATACTTTACATATTTATTCAGAGGAGCCTTACACTTGGGGAAAATGCAAGGGCTGGTTTTCTTAACAAGGAGATAATAAAGAAAAATGGTTTCATTTACTTAAAGCACATCTGCACTGCAAAGGGAAGGTATGATGATAAATCGTAGTAAGGCATCCAGGAGACCCAGTTCAGGGACTACAGGTGGTGTAGCAGTGACAGAGCTCTTTTGGGTTAAGATTCATGAGTAATTAGCCAGAATGGGATAAGTTTTTCTCAATTCTCTGGTACCTGCAGAAATCCTTCAGATTATGCAGATGCCACTTGATTAGGCCTTCCAGAAAATCCATCCAACTTTGGCCAAATACACAACAACAGCAAAACATCCTCCCCCCTCCCACTATAAATGAAGGAAACAGATGTAGTGCTGAAATGCTGTACAATAAATGGTGATGAAGAACACCAGCAGCTCCTGCTTTTAAAAACATCCATCACTAGCAATTTTAATTAAAGTCAACAGTGCAGGAGGTGATTTGGCTCAGCACCCCGGAATTTATCAAGTGGGTTGTTTCTAACACCCAATTACAAGCTGTAGTCACCATCACCATCAGGGCCTAAGTAGAATTAGCTGTCATTAATGTCATTAGCCTCTGGGAGGGAAGTTCTGAAATGAAACATGATGGATATACATCCTCTCTCAGATAGCAGATTATTTGAATGAGCCAATGTCAGACAGCACTGCCACCTTGCAATACTTCTTGAATGTCCAAAATGGTTTCCATCTGTACTATGAACACTTCTCTAGCCCAACTGGCAGACACCACAAGGAGCTGATAAGCAAGTCAGCTTTGGAAAGATCAGGCTCCTGAGTTGTTTATTTGAATATGGACTGCATCTAGGCTGTATCTGGTGAAAACAGGTTCTCAGATGAAAGAAATTAATGTTTCATCAGAACACAATACTGAATTACCAGTCATGAGACTTGAATTAAACTATCCAGATCACATTATGTGGGACTGAAAAGATAACATATCATCACAGTGGAATAATATTTTAAAAGTCTTTCAGGTAAGGGTGTAAATTTTGTAGTTAATTACTGATCATTGCTGCTTCTTTACATCTAGCTATGACATAATGCAGCATTTCTGTAGAATGTATGTTGCTCCAAGTGACTAGTAGCAATTCAGGGAAAACATTTAATGAGCTGGCAAACAAGGCTCATGAAAGCATGCTCCTTTTTTTTGTATTTCAGAGCTACTTTCTAATGTATTTAATCTGATCCTAAACAGAAATTATGCTGTAATGAAATACTCTTTAACCTCGTTAAGTATTACGATGCTCATCTGATACACAGAATAATTCACACTTGGTTTTTCATTTGCTTTATAGTAGCTTCACAAAGTTAAATCACAATGTTCAAAACAATCATTCTTTCCCCATTTGCTATGTGAAAAATGAACTGATTTCAAGTAAAAAAGCAGACACAAATTTCATATTACAGCTTGTTCTTTGCATAGATAAATGAAGGCAATGTTTAAAAAACCTTAATAGGAGCTACTGAAGTGTCTCAAAATTCTCAGAAGACTAATGTCAAGTGACAGGGACTTTGCAAGCACCACACAATGCTAAACTGCAGCATCATGCATTCTTTTCCTCACCATTAAGTTGTGAGGAAAAAAAAAAACCCAACAAAATCCAGTGGTGACAAGTCACTATCTGCCAGCCAGCCCTTCAGTCATTCCTAGGTGCCCCAGAGGGCACCTCCAGCATCAAAACCTGTGAATAAGCAACTCCTAATTTCAGCAGAATT
Organism: Galbula dea; assembly: GCA_013399015.1. NCBI lineage: Eukaryota > Metazoa > Chordata > Aves > Piciformes > Galbulidae > Galbula > Galbula dea. The sequence goes on from VWZX01010089.1 coordinate 920,008, forward strand.
TGACTCCTCTTCTGGCAACAGAGAGGGTCACTGCAGTCTATGTACAAAGAAAAAATGAATTGACCCTGTTGCAAACTATTCTTCTCCATTACTGCTATTGCTTGACTCCCAACAGGGACTCCCAACTCTGACACTTCTATGATTCTGTTGCAGAACAGCTACAAGGGTAACACCACAGAACACCACAAGAGAGAACAGAGGCTCCCTAATAATACAGTCTGGTTTTTAAAGCACACTATTACTTCTTTATGCTACCTAGACAGTTGTTTGGGGTGAGACTGAAAATGAACCAGACAAGTGGAAGGGCTATGGTGGCTTGTGTCCTCTGTTACTGCCACTAGGTGCAGTGGCTAAGCCCCAGCATCCTGAGACCTGTCTGTTGGTAGAAGTCCAAGCACTTGGTCAGTTTGGGGCTGTACCTGTCCCTGTCTGTATACAAAACACTTCTGAACTTCTAGGACAGGGACATGGGTGGGGTGGATGAAAGGATATCCCTATTCAAGAGTCATCATATCACATTTAAAAAGAATGAATCCCATCAGGTCACACTGTCATCCCTCTTACCCCAAATAATTTCTATGTGGTATGTTGCTATGAAACATTCACAACTGATCAATGTATTCCTCTGAGCTGCTCCTGCCACTCTTGGCTATAGAAAAACCCCACTATAATACACTTCAAGCATCAAAAATAAAATAAATCCACTTCCTCCTAGGAAATAGGCACTGAATATACAATGAACAATGGCAGAAACAAAATATAAATGGATTATTAAAAAGCTACAGAAAGGTACACAAGTCTCAGAATGCTACTGCACATCCTAAGCTGGTTATCTTCTCAGTGTCTGCACAAAACCCTCCATGGGGAGATGGAAAGGTAGCCAAAGAGCAGGAGAAAGAAATCAAAAGCATTTATCTCAACAGGAAAACCATCCCCATGGGCACACTGGCAGGGCAGGAGAAACAAACTGACAAGGAGACAAAAAGAAACCCAAACAAACAAATAAAACAAAACAAAAACTTGTGGGATCAAAACAATAAAAATACAACATTAAACCCAAATATTTTTAAGGAACTCTGCAACATTTAAGCAATCTTTCTGCCTCTCCTCTCCCCAAGGCTGTAACACCCTACTCTTGGTGCTGTTTCTAACTCCAAACTCAGCCCTGGCTGAAACACTATCTTCCAGCTCCCCACACCCTACACAGCAGCCCAGTTAGCTCTGCTGACTTAGTGTAATAGGTAACTTCACAGATCTTTCCCTTTTAATTGTCACTCCTTTCTTGGTTTCCTACACAGCAGGGTGATGTTGTCAACTCACTTCCAGCCCATGATCCTCTACAAACTCCAGTTTATTCTCCAAGGAACCACTGCCTACAGCTATGATAATTCCCCAACCTTTCTGGGTTGAGTGAGCATCTCTCTTTAGGTGTAACAATTTACATTTGATCCTGCTGGATACATCTCATTTAATGAAATCCTGATTAAAACCCCAGGATTGTGATTCAATCTGCCAAGAGCATTTTGGAAGAACTGGTTGGAAACATGTGCAATGCAAAGCAGCAGACTCACAGTGGGTTAAGGAAAGCATGGCCAGCTCTAGCAGTCTCTGTAAGGAAAAGGAAAGACCACAACCTCCTCATCTGAGGCAGATGTAAAAAGCCAATTTGGCCATTAGGCAGCCTTAAAACCTTAGTGCAATAGGTTAATTTTTAAAGGTGTTACCTGGAAAATATCTAAGAGAAGAAGCAAGTTAATGACAAGGAAAGGAAGGCTAAGCTGGAGAGAAAGCTGAGTTTGAAAATGTTAAGTTCAGTCATATCATAGCATACAAGTTAAACAAGTGTTTCAAAGAAACAAATTAAGTGGATTTATGATGCTGTGGAAATTTCCTCCTTCTGTCTGATGGATATGAATCTGTATCAGAAAAGCAGATGATAGAATAAAGTCAATCTTTTGGAATTTCCAAGTTAAACTCATTACTATGGCAACATTCTCAGCAAGCAGTAAGTTTCCTTAAAAAAAACCAAATAAACCAAATTGTTTTACTTTTCCCTAAACCATAACTCTGCATCATGAAAGAACAAGGCAGGTAAAGGCAAGGCCTTAAAACAGTCTGGTTGTCCAATATGTAGTAGCACACCATTCTAAGTGCCTTTCAACAAGTCACATGAAATTCCTCTTTCAAGGAATTTTCTAATGCAGAACAGGAGGAGCTGAGAACATCCTGGGTTTGAAATTCACATTAAAAGTTTAAGTCCAGGAGTTACAATTGAAGATTCAGGCATTGCAGAGGCTAAAGGTCTCCACTCAAATGAAGCTCAAAGGAACAGTGCAACCTGATCAGAAGTCCAACTTCCCTTTAAAGGTGAATAAAAATACCAAGAATATCAGTGCATAGCCACAAAGTCTAGTTTTAAAATCCACAATTACAGGTAGGGACAAATACCTAAGACAATTAAAAAAACCCCATAATTTGATTATGTCTTAAGTGCTCTAAAGGAATAAGTGGCAGGTACCTTCCTTGGTGTATTTTTATATGCTGCTCTGAATAATTACTAGGTTATGTTTCTGAACAGAGTTATATTAGCATTGGTATTAACTTTGCTAATACCCAGACAACTAGTATCATTAGAATAAATGACACTTGTTTGTGAAGAACACCTAACAAAAAGGATGTGAGCCCAAACTCCCTGTAGATTAATTTAATATTTACAGGAAAGGAATATTTACTTAACAGCCTCAAACAATTCTTGAATTTAAAAGCATTGCCTATGCCCAGCTAGTCATAAGCATTGTGTACACTGCTTTAAGAGCCCAGAAGTGGAGGCACAATGTGGCTATCCAAAAGCCATGCCTGGTTTCACAATGCTTTTGTACTAACCCTAACCAAAATAAGCAGCATAAGCTGCATGCACAGGAAAAACTTGCTTTATCCAGAGTCAAAAGAGGCAAGCTACTGTCCCAGGAGGATCCCATCATTACAGGTCACCAGCACTCCCACAATGGCTTTTCCACTTGACCTGAAGATAAGCAGGACCTTGAGTAAGTCCTGGTGCTTCTGAGCTATTTCTAGATGGCCTTTTGCCTTCGTATAACTAGAGACAGAAGGAGCAGGGTGGTTGTGCTGAGAAGTAAAGTTCAGCTAAGAAGTCTTCCCTGGAGCAGAACTACCTTCTGCATTCACAGCACAAACATCCAGGCAGAAAGACAGACTGATTTTTTTGGTGGCTGGGGTTTTTTTTTATGCAACAGTAAACTAATCTAGTAGGGCTCTACAATAGCATGAACTCTTCCCTGCCTGACTCTAGGGAACACACAGAAAACTTTCTGTATTTTTTCTTTAACCCTGTCAATGTATTTGTTGGTGATAAGCAGGCCTCCTTCTGCAACTCACAAAGCCACATTCTTTATGGATTTCCCCCAGCCCACATAATTCTCCCTAGAGCTGGAGGTCAGAGGGCACAGCCTAAAGAAATGTTTCTTGTTAAAGGTTTACAATTCACCCCTGCCAACAGGAGGTGATCCTGAAGCCTCCAGCAATGCCAGTTCCTGCAGTCCTGAACATCAGGAGAGCTGTAGTCCCAACTAAAGCTGCCCTAAGTTTTGTAACCATCATCCCAGAGGAAGCCTGCCCTGCCTTCTGGGTGAGAGATTAGCACCAACTTCACAGAATCACAGAGTCAGTGAGGTTGGAAGAGACCTCCAAGATCATCAAGTTCAACCTATCAACCTATCACCACCACATCACTAAACCATGTCCCTAAGTATCACATCTGTATGCTTTTTAAACCCCTCCAGGGAGGTTTTCTTTTCTGTGGGGTTCATAAAATGTCTTTAACTGCTATTCTGGCTTTGACTGAGGTTTTTTTAACCATAAGTGAAGCCTGAATAAAGTATGTGGCAGGGAAGTGCTTGATGTTCAGAAAACTTGCAGGGTATCAGGTGGCTTCAAAGCAGTGTTTGCAAAACAAAACAGGACAGGAGCTCCTCTGAAAAAGCCAGAGAACACAGAGTAAATAATTTCACACAATGTGCAGACAAGGGACCAATGTAATCCCAGAAAACAGGGATTTCAACTGCCCCAGTCTGCCTGATAACCTAACACCTATTTGGCCTGTAAGATTCTTACTTAGAAACAAAAAACAATACAGGAAAACAAACAGAAAAGGACCTATTGAACTGGTTTTTACCATTTCTTCTTTCAGTGAAGATTGAGTGCTTCTAATGCACTCCCAGTGTTTCAGGCAGCAGAGATTTAATTGATGCAGGATGCCAATTGCTACTAGTGTGCTAAAAGGACACACATCAAAATACAAATGTTTTTACATTAGTAGGAAATTATTCTGAACATTGAAGAATCTCTATTTGCTTAAATGCCAAATATTGATTCCTAAAATAAACTCCTTGTATTACCTTAAATATTTTTCCTCCTGCTGATCTGTACTGACTTAAGTGGACATAAACAGAAACAACCTCTCAAGTGTCCTCTCCACCAGACAGGGGACTGTATAAATAAGACTCATCCAACACAAAAGGTTCACCCAGCTCCAATGACCACACAAACAGTCATTTGAGACCAGCTCAAGTGTCCAACAGTGGGCTCAGCTACATTAAAAAGAGCAAAGGAAAAAATCCATGTGTGCTTTTGGGAATGCCAGATAACAAGCACAGACACAAACACCAGCATTCATTTGGTAACTTAAAAGGTAGATGGAGTAGATGACCTGAGAGAGAGAACTTCCTCTGTATGAAAACAGCTGACTTGGCCTTTGCAACCTCCTATTGAACATAAAAGGGTTGAGAAAACAGGCATAGAAGACAAACCTTAGGGGCTGTTTGATTTCTCTGAACAAGCCTGGGGACAATCAAATTTGTTCCTGAGGCTCTTCTTTCTGCCTTGATGGCTATGCAAATCCTCACCATGGCTGGGCTGCTAGTGAGTGATGACCCTTGGCAATCACACTGACTGCCATCTCATTATGTTCCCTCATCCCACTTCTGCTTTTACCCATCACATCCTTTTGGGTTTTTTTTTTAATATACACTGAAATGACACCACCTTCAGATGAGATCTCAGTGCTCCCCCCCAAGAGTTAGCACAGAGTTGCTTTCATCCACACCTGGATATCTTGGATGCAAACACAACCCAAATTAATAATCAGCTACACCACTTAATTGCCATTTTCTCATACACACAAAGGCATTCTTCCCTCCCTTCCTTCCTCCAAGAAGCTGCATCTCACAATCCACACAGTATTTCAAGATCATTGCTTCCCTCCCTCAGCATGTAAAACATCTACACACACGGATAAGCAACTTTTGATCTAGCCTGAATCTTACTCCTGTTTTCCCCAGTCCATTTTGACCAGAAACTACATCATCTATGACATCCATCATGTCTCTATTGGCAGCTCAACACTATGTGATACTGAAAGAAAAGCAGTGATTGCTGTAAGCATATCTAATTTGAGCCTTATTATTCAAGACCATTTCCTCATTATGCTGCTTTTCCAGCACGCTTCACCCTTTGACTATTTGCAAACTGGGTTATTTTTCCTCACCATATGCTACTTTATCTTTTTCCCAAGCTGAGTTACACTGTAGCTGGCAGCTCTGGTTCTGACCTATCTTCAACAGAAGTGGAGGCAAAAACTCCCTTCTGGTGCTGTGCTGGATGAGGTTATACTCACAGCCTCCATAATCAATTGTCATCATACATCTCTGTCCTTTAGGCAGTGTTGCAAACACTAGAAAATGTAGTATCATTTGTAAATGTAATTAATGAGCTGTTTGTGTACTCTTCAAAAATCATTAATAAAGATGTTAAATTAAACTGTGCTTAGTGGTGCACCCTGAGTCACCCTGCAAGCTTCCCTCTGACTTGATACATTGCCATTTAGTGTTACTTTTCATTCGTAATGCCTCCAGCAATCCTAATTCCTATGACACCAGTCATGTCCCAAACAATTTGAATGAGGGGGGTTCCCCTCTTTTTCTGTTTATTTCTAGACTTGTTGTCCTTCCTGTTGGAAGAGAAGTAACACATTCATGTTTTACAATCTTTTAACCTCTTCCTGCTTACTACAACTGCTAGTGCTCTGGTGCTTTCTGGTTTAGTGAGTTTCATATCCCACAACTTGCAATAGCAATTGATATATTGTATGTATACTGCTTTTCCTCAGTACCTATTTTAAAAGTCCTTACTTTCCTCTTTCCCATCCTTATTTCATCTTCATGTTAAAGAGGCAATCCAAATATGCCATCAGTTAGCACAGCTGATTTTCTCTCCCTTATTTTACACAGGTAACCGCTCCCCCTCCTCAATTTTTGTTTGTCTTCTCCCTGTACAAATATATTTGTTGCCATAATCCAGTCCACACTCAGATGTTGTCTATTTGAGTACTTCTACCAGGTCTCTGCAAGCCACTGAAGTCTGCAGACATTTTTCCCCCCTTTTCTTTCCATCTGTCTCTTCTGTAATGGATCTTGTGAAACCCACTTGCACTTTGCATTCTTTTCTTCAGACTCAGTAATCTACTGCTCCTTAATTGAATGAATTGTTTGCTCCAGGCTTGATTTGTTCATTAGGGCAGACACTCAAGTAGCCTTCACTTCCCAAAGCATCACCAAAATCACTGGACTTAGGGCTTTTCAGAACAGTCCATGATCTGTCATGTGGACTTTAAAATCCATATTGCTTGCTAAGCTTCTTAATACTGGTATGAATGAACGGCTCTTGGCTCCTGTTCAGCTTCTGCAGCTGTGTTCTCTGAGCCTGGGTGTTGAGGATTTTTTATCTCAAACAGGTGCACAGTCAACAGCTCTTAACCAGCAAGGAAATAATCCATGGATGATTTCTCTTGTGGTCACCTTTTCTTACTAAAAGATCAGGCTGGTTTTCATGAGACCCATGACTATTGTCCACTCTTTATTATTCCATGTTAAATACCAAGCTACCACCTAACAATGGCCTAAAATTACAGAATCCCTCCAGCTGCAAGCATTACCAGCATTGGCCAATGTCCCCTGCCCTTTTTCCTTTGTTATTCCAATATTCCTTTTTACACTATTATTACTTCCCCCCCTCCTTTTCTGTTTTCCCTCCTCATGTCAGGAACTTTATTCTCACTAACCTGAATGTCCCAGAAGAACAATGTAATTGCCCAGAACCTATTTAGGAGGCAATACTGCATACAGTTCTCCTCCAGACCAGTGGCTTCTTAGATCTTTTTAATAAAGAACACAGTATAAGAATGAGACACAGGAATAATTCCTTCCCTCTCTTAACCAGACAGGGAAGGTTGACCTGATAGTAGGGGCACAAACAACTAACTTCTAAAATAAGCACATCCCTTTCCTCCAGCAACTATTTTTGCCCAACTATTTCATTTCTTGCTTTTTCACACCAGCAAGTAAGAAATCCTTCTGGAAGCCTACCATCATACTTAATCTACAGCAAGAGAAGAGAGACCTAAATTAGAAAACAAATACTGTGTTCTCATCCAGGACTTACAATTGATCTGATGTTGTTTTCTTTTGCCAGTTTCAGAGAGGATTGATAGCAACTTGCCAAGTTCTCTTTGTGAGCATCAGTCAGATGGCCTCTTGCAATTGGGCCAACAGTATGGATCACATCTGCAGGAAAGAAAAAACAACAGATTAAAGATAATAAATAAGAGATAAAGATTATAAAGATAATAAATAAGAGTTTGTTTTACTTCTGTCATGATTCTGCAGAACTGCCATCTCACAAGTCAACCCCTTCTGGGATTGTACCTGAACACAAAGGTAGGAATGATGTTGTGAAGGAAATGTATTGAATTGGAAATCAGATTAGAAGCTTACATCTGTGACAATAAAAAGGGAAAAATAGTAGAGGCTAGTGAAACATTTGGACTAAAGATGCCCTAAACACTTGTTTCATGTGTACTGTCATCCACAGGCAGGACAGTTGGAATGTTTTCAATACATACCCTAAATCTTTAGGGCTGGACAACTGTACTGTACAACTTTGAAACAGTTGTTCTCACTCCCTGAAGGTTCACTCCCTGGGGAAGGTTACTACACAAAACCTCAGGACATTGGTAATGATACACAGGTCATTTTTTTTTTGCCTCATACTTTTAGCCTTTTCTCAGTAACCATTTTAAGAGAAGAAGAGTTGTGACCTATGAATATGTTAGTTATTCAAAGAATGTGATTTCCTCTCCCATCAGACCAGATGGAGACACCATGCAATAAAACAAAATAGTCTGTTAGAAGAAACTTACAATGAACAAAAGGAGAAAAAAATACAGTCAAAGAACATCTTAAGCATGATGCCTCTGGACTAATCAAAACCAGATACTGCAATCAAAGTCTTCAAAGTGCTATAAGAAAAATTAAGTGAAAAGCCTGGAGTAAAAAACAAAAACCAAACCACCCTTGATTACAAAAAGTCTACAAACTAAAAGCTGTCATGATTATTCTTTTATTATTATTTTTTACACACATTCTTGACTAGTAGGAATCACATTTACTGTTCAATTGTCATTCTTCAAGTAGCATTCTTCTCTAGAATACAATAGAATGAGTTATGGTGGCAGGTGTATCTATAGATTTTTTTCCCCCCTTCCTTATCATTCCCTACACCATGCAGCAGCAGCAATAAACAGCAACACTGCCACAAACAGGGATTAGACCAATCCTTTCAATTGCAGTTCTGCTGGTCCCACTGGTTAGGTTGTGTTTCTGTCCCATATGGGACAGGTTTCCAAGCAACATCTGCTGTTGTTACACTCCAGAATGTTTTAATTTACTCACAAATCCTATGGATTTCACACCATTCTTCTTTGTCCAAGCTCTCTTTGATTAGTTCCCTCCAACCTATACCACAGCATAAGTGCAAATGGACAACTAAACACTAAAACTGTATTCTATCCAGACACCATCTATCAAGTCCTGGTCTCTAACTACTTAAAAGGTGGCTTATGTGCTAAGGCATCACATGCTTTGACCATTTCCAAAATTCTTCTTTACATTAGCCAGAAACTATTGATAATTCAGCAAATAAAAGCATGTCAGAGAACTCCAGTGCCCAGAAACACTGAAAAATTTGCTGTGATGGGAAACTCAAACCCAACTGCTACAGAAAACAACCTTTTATTTACTTCTCAGTAGGGTGAACTACTCTTCTTTCCATTTGGATCACAGTAATTTCCTCCAGTTGGGGGAGGAAGATGGACAGATTGGATAATGTCTGTTGAATGTCACAGCTGCCAGACTCACAAAGCCTCCCTACAGCATTTCAGGCAACTGAACCATCACATAGGTATTGGGTCTTTATCCACTGATGAGCAGGATGATAGCAGGTGATTGAGAATGGTAGAATGGCTTCACCCCAGAGTTCAGAAAAGACTTTTGCTTGTTTGGTTGGTTTTCTTTAGCATCTGTTTTAGCCACTGTAATAAACTGAGAACTATTAAGTTCTAAGAAAAAAAAAAAAGGAATAGCAGAGCTAGTTTCAAATTTGCTTCTGCTTGGCAAGACAAGGTGGTGCAAGTACTTCCATTAGGAAAGACCATAATTTCAGGCCAAGACTACAGCAATTTCCTTCAGGTTCAAACTTTCCAAGGAACATTTCTCTCTGGAAATGGTGGCACTTGGCTGTTGGCAACTTCAGAGAAAACTAATAATCAAGAGAGGCTTTTTCTATCATTATTATTTGTTGTTGAAAGAAGCAAGCTGTAGTTACTGAGCAAGGGGGAAGGAATATATTAAGGAATCAGATCTCAGTCAAGATAGCTCTACATTCATTCACCAGAGATCTGTAAGAGTTGAGGTACCATGACACATTTCAAATTCACAACACCTACCAGCCAGCAAGCAAATAAAAGAATAACTATCAAACCCACTTAAAGTGTAAAGCTAAGAGAAAGAATCATAACAGATTTCTCTCTTCCTGCTAAGGCTGAGTTCACCTGCATTTCAAGATGCAGCTGCTTAAAAGCTGTTGCTTAATGGCTTGAATTATTATTTTATTACCTAACAACAAGAAGGGGTTTTGGGGAATAGCCCAAGTACCAAACTCTTGCTTGAGTCTTTCTGTATAAAACTCCCCTTGATATAATTAATATATGCATTTACTCATTAAATGTTTAACTCCATTCCTTGAGTCTTCCATTATTAAACACTAATTTTAAGAAATCTCAGCTCAATAAATGGGAAATGCTGTTCTTGTCATCTTTTTTTCACAACTTCCTGACTTAGCTTTTTCATGGTGCCTCGTTTGCCACCCTCTAGTGCTGCACCAGACACTGCTCATAAATAGGGAACCTTTAATGCAGTTATTCACACACCCATCATAGGTGGCTCTCTAGACAGAACACTGAAGATTGGTTATGAACTGGTTTAACAAAAATATTGTAATTGTTTACAGACTTTCATTGGCACAAGTTGCTTTTCTTAGACAATGTTATTCTGAAACCCAGGATAGAACAAGATTTTACTAGCAGAGCAGCATTAATCATATGTTAAACATAGTCAGCAGACAAACAGGGAGGTAGTAATTTTCTTGTTGTACTTTGTCAATAAAATCCACATATCCACACATTGCCTAAATTATACATTATTCTGCTCAAACTATTCCATGAACCATTAAGGTTTGCAGGCAGGCAAACCCCTTGGAGATTTTACAGGTCTAAAGCAAAAAACCCCAAAGGATAAAACAGCTCTCCCCCCACCCTCAGCCCATGCAGTTAATATACAAGGATCAGACTTCACAGGCTCATGCAGAGGCTCTTATTTTTAACATATCTAACAAAGACCATGTCAGTCTTCCACTTTGTCTGCCACAATGGAGTTTCCTTTCAGCTCACACATTCTCTCTGTCATCTGGCTGCAAAGAGCTGGAGAAATTTGTGCTCTACAGAGCTGGAGGATGAGTGTGCTGGAGGCGGAAGTCTACAGGCATCTGTCTGCAAGATAATTAAGGGGCAGAACCACTGCCTTCCTGCTCTGGCCACCTGCTGCAGCAGTCAGCCCCACATGCAAACTTCCAACACCACTGGGGAGGACAAACATGGACACACAAGCCCTACTTCTCACCTTCCACACCAGCCTAGCCATGGCCAGAACCAGCATCCACCCAGAGGAAGGGCAGGGACTTTCTGAAGCAAACAACTTCCAGGCTGGACTTCAAGGCTGGTGAAGGAGCATCACAGGACATGTGCAGGGATGAGTGTCACTGCAGGAGAAGGTAAACCAACTGCAGAGGGCAACGTAGGTGAGAGCGCTAGCCACTGGGAGCACCACCACAGGCTGAAGATACACTGTGCATGCAGAGGCACAACTGCATAGAACAAGTGGTCTCACCACCTGAAGATTTTTAAAGTGGGAGAAATGCAGGGAAACTCTCCAAAGGCTCAGTTTGGCTAAGTTTAGTTTAGTTTGGAAAAGCCTGGTAGAGATCCCTGCTACCAAACAGCTCCCGTTCCTTCTTGGAGCTCCTGCATCCTTTGGCTGTCTGAGCACTTCATAATGAGGTCAAACAGAAGCAAGGGATACAAACATTTCCCCATAATGTCCCTAAATAGGCATTTTTTTTCTTCTTCAAAACCAGACACACAGAGTAAAACTGAGAACAGTCAGCTCTCAGAATGCCACACTCACCACTTGTAGTATTTTAATTTTTATGTCAAATGAAGCTGCCAGCACTGCTGTGAAGCTTCTGATTTACTATGGTCACTCTTCCAGCCAAGTACATTGATAAGAAACTTCATTAAAAATGAAGCTGCAATCTATGTGCTCATAAATCACTTCCTGTGTGTACACACAGAGCAGAGATGTTTGCTCACATTTTTAATAGTACACGGAGGTGCAGAGCCCTGGAGGAAGGTCTGATTCTCATCTGGGATTCAAGCCACAGCAATGGATCAAACTGCTTTTAATGCTAATGAAGCTGCTTAGTTCTGTAGTGCTATTTAGAAAGGAAGAATATATATTTTCCTAGAAAAATGCTTCCAAAGATAAGGCAGGGGCAGTCAGAAGAAAGCACCAGCACACATCTACACCATACCATCGTGTTTTGGAGCTCCTTTAGGGCTGCTTTTACACTGACTGTTCTAAGATTTGCATTGCTACACAGGGTTCATCCAAAAAGAGCTTTGTAGGATCTACTGCTCTCTTTTGAGTCATTTGACTTTCAGACCTTTGGTTAGAAATTCTGACAGCCAAAAGCAAGGTCTGTGACAATCACACCCCAGCACCCTCTGTATCATCTCTGCTTGCTCTCCTTCAGTTTTATCTGCTCTTCCCCTGAAACACAATACCCAAAGCAGACAACTGAACCTTGTGCAATCCACAAATGGATCTGGAGGTCTAATGGGCACTTGGGCATTTAAAACATCTTTGTCAGTACTTAGGCTCCAGGGAAAATAAATATTACATGTAAGTTTCATCAAAAGCACAGAGACTCTCTCCTCAAACTCCTGTATAGGCTAGTCAAGAATGAAACTACCTCTGCAGTAGCAGACAAACTCTACATGCCAAAAGGCCAGTGAGGCTTGTTTCCTCTAGTCTTTCTTATTAAAGAAATCAGTCCATAAATCTTAACATGCTGTTTGTCACACAAGTTATCTCCACAGCTAAGCAGAAAGGGCAGAGCAAAGACCAAACACAACTTCCAGTTCCCAAGGGATGAAGTGAAGTGACTACACCCCAAAGGCCAACCTAGAGGATTGATATAATTTACTTATGTCATCTCCTCTTCCCTTGTTCTTCATACCAGTGATGCTAGATGGCCAAAGGATTAACATAAGGAATCTTCCCAAACAGCTGAAAAAGCAGAAGTCAGTTTCTCTCATGCCTTCCCTTCCAGAGGTGAGCATGGTGGCTTCCCAGAGCTAGCAAACCAGCCGAGCCCGGCCAGAATCAATTACACATTTCTCTCATTCATCCCATTCAGGCATTCACAGCCATAATCGGCCCATCTAGTCAACTGCATAATGAAGCTGTACCCTGTCAATCACCACAGGAACCCTATGAATTTTAAGGAGGAAGCTACTGCACTGCGTGTGCCATTGAATAATAAGAATAAAAATAAAATCTGACAAAAACTCAGAGCATTTGTCAGTCTTATCAGTTGATTTACACAATGAACACCCACCATATCGAGGCTGAAAAGGGATAGCTGAGGTTCAATTGATGGGAAATGGAATTACCTCCAGATATTCGTGCCTACTCAATATCCCTGTTCTTACAGAATGCCTGCAGCCTAATGCTTTGGTATACAAATTTGCTCAGCTTGTTCATTTTCTATTTCTAGTTACATGCACTTGCACACAAAATGGGAATTTTCAGTGTGTAACAAACAATTGTTAATTTAAGTTCAGCTTAAGCAAATCCCCCAGGACCACAGCCTAATTTAAAGTTCTTTACTAATATGTATCTCCAAAACTAGATCAGTGCAGTTGAGTATTTTAAATGCAAGACAGAGTCTTCTGTACATCAGACAATGCTATGTACGACTACACATGACACAGCTCCTCAGAGTCTGGGAGTATTTCCTTGCTTCACACAGATACCTATTGCATTTATCAGCAGTTAAAGAGAAAGCCTCGGTTTTTTAGGCTTGAAGCAATAAGCACTGCTCAACCTGAAGTTTGTACCACCTCTAGCTGCCTTCAATGATTAATTAGCTGGTTTGTGGGAATCAAAAAATGTTTCATTAGCTGCAAAAGCTATGGTATCTAGAAGGCATTAATGTAAAATATTTAAGCTATTTTTCACCTAAATGGCATTGTCTGCCCAAGTGAAAGTAAAGAATATGTTTATTGTCAACGACTAACCGGCATCCCTCTTTGTGGCTTAGGTGGATATTTTAAGTACAAGACAAGCAAAGGCAGTCAGAAAACAATATTCCCAAAGGGAGAGGCAAAGGATTTGCTGAGCCCGAGAGATCCTTTGGGGAGCCCCAGAAGTCTTGTGCTCAATAGGCAGCATTTAGCAGAGCGCGATCGCCCGGCATCCGTGGGAAGCTAAAACACACAGAGAGCTTGTTGGCGACGTTTACAGCTCTGCCTCCACGGCCAGCCAGAGAATTCAGTCACACAAGCCCAACCCTGAGCCTTTTTGGCACCCGTGCTCCTCGTAAAAGACAAGACCCACGTCTGCCCCTGTAATCCCAGAGCAGTTCCCCTCCCATCAATGAACTGACGGCATCCCTCTGCCGTCAGCGCCTCGCCGTTAAGGCTGGAAACAAAAGCAGGCTCTGTTCAGGCAGCAGAAGCAAGCGGTGCAATTAAGGGACACTAGACTATGTCCCGAAGTAAGAGGTTTTACAAAGCAATCGAGTACAATGATGACAGATGTCACAGCAGCAATGAGACAGCCCCACAACTTCTATGGAAGGGGTTGCCAACATGGAAAGCTAAAAGGCAAAGGCTGCATTTGGGATATTCCTAACGTGATGTGATACATGGAATGAAGACAACAGGACTTAACAAGAAATTACAGCACCCATGACTTGCTAGTTCTGCTCTCTTTCTTCATCTGGACTTGAAGAATTTGCAGCAGAAATGCTCAAGTGTTATCCTTGTTCCCCTCTACCAATCATCTACTCAAATAAAGACCTTAATATACCTAGGAAAACAGAACACAGAAAATGAAATTATGTTGCCCCAAGCTGGTTTTGTCTTCCTCACACTACAGCAAAGCTCATTTTGCTGTAGCAGCAGAGGAGCTCAGCCAAGCATCATCCTTATTGAGTGGCTTGGGAAACACATACCATGTGACCCCCTTGACCCAAGTAATGCTCTCCACCTTTCTCTGACTATTATTCTTTGCAAGTGGACAAGGCCATAGACAAAGATGCCTTAATCTGTCTTTTGGTTTCTGTTTGCTACATGTAGGAAAGCCTGAGCCACAATGACTCTTTGCTTCTCTCTTTATTGACCAGCAGAAGACGTTTGGCAGTGAGTTTGGTTTTAATTAATCTAATAATTGTCAGAAGGCTTCTCAGCATTCAAAAATGCACTTGTTTGCCCTTAGATTGAGAGTGCTTATTCTTAAGACACTAAATAAGAGAGAATTTCTGTTCTAAAAAAAAAAATTCAAACCAAAACACACACCATGATAAAGCAGATAACACCAGGAACATAAATTCAAGGTATATTTAACCACACTTCATTCTCAATTCAGAAAAGAAGTTTGCAAATATTACCCAAAAGACTGCACAATACAAATCAAGTAATAAAAACATGCAAGTGTGGTTTAAGTTAACTTTAGTTGTAGTCTTGGAACTGGATTAAGTACAGAGTCATAGAAATCAGAAATGAGCTAACGCCCTCAAGCTTTGTAAAGCACAGACCCCTGGCCACACTTGGGCTGGTTTTGGTGCCCAGTTCAGTTGAGTTAAAGGTAATCTAGTTATTCCTGCTGGTGTAATGCAGAGTTTCAGCAAAAATATGCCCTTTAGGGAGTGGGGGAGGAAGAAAAACCAGCAACCAAAAAAAACCCAAACCCAACAAAAAAGCCTCACTCAGCTTCATAACATCCCACTACAGAACATAGTGCCAGACTAATTTTATCCAGCAAAGATTAACACTCTGAACTGAAATTCTTCTACTTCCCTCTGGGTGCCTAAGAGCACTACAGATTCCTCCAATAATTTAGCAAGAAGCTATAGCAAAAGCCCTTTATTTCCCATTTTAAGGATCTTTCCTGTGAAGATTCTGTTTTGATAACATTAACGTTTCTCATTAAACTACCTTTTGTTATTGGGTTGAGATTGTTGCAGGGATGCTGAAACAAAGGCAGGCAGCCCAAGAGGACTACAGTAAAAAGACTAATAACTCCTCTACCACCACCCCCAATTCAACATGTAATGTAATGTTTGCCTTGGCCAAGGGAAATACTGAACTGGGTCTTGAATACAAGGCTTGTACCAGATCTCTTGCAGGGCAAGTGTGAGAACCAGGGCTCCCTGTGCCAATACTTTAAGGTTTTCTTACCCTTCAAGAAATTACTGAATCACTCAAATTATTTGTCCTTCACAAAGGAGTTAAGATTACCTGCATAAAAGTTTACAAAACACTGTTCTTCATTTGAAAGGACCACTGATTGTAGCAAAAAAATTTGCAGAAGACCAAACTAAACCACCCTTAATCACACATTAGCAGCAGAATAAGCTCATTTATTACCTCACAAAGCAGAATGAATGCAGAAGGAGAAAACAAGACTGAAATCATGAAATATTTCCTAAAATACATGTTCCCTGTTTAAAAGGAGAGCTGAGGAGACATCTGAACCATGCTACAGGATTGCATTTTATATAGGGGGTACTGTGTTTTCCTCATAAGTAATAAAGAGTGCTGGTAGCTCTGAACTTGCAAACTGCTTTCAAGCCTGGAAATAGTCCCACTGAAACCAGTAAGACCATTGCTTAAAGACAGCAAGGATCTAAACACAGGCAAAGGAAATGAAAACACACCTTCTCCAGGACAAAGGAATGTGCCTTGATCACTTCATCCTTTAAAGGGCATCACTAGAAAAATCTCACTTTTACTACTTCAACAAAAAAACCACAATGTCTCCAACTTGCTTCACACCTTAAGCTTTCCTCTTCTGTCCTTCTACCAACTTGCATTCCACAGAGCTTTATCTACAATCAGCTCCTTTAGAGACTATTTCCCCTCCCTATGAGCCCATCACAAAACAACGCTTAGAGGGAAAAATTAAATTTACTAGAGCCACCTCTCTCCCAAATTCACTCAACAATCACAGCCAATGGAAACAGGGACATCTGTGGTACCCAAAAGTAAGTTCAACTCATTTTTAGGAGCTTACCAGATTTCAAGTTGGCAGTGCCACTTTAATTGGTTCACAGAAGTGTGATAAGGGAAGTAACTGGACAGCTCTTTGAACCGTAACATGAGAGCTCATGCCTAGAAGCATCATCTCACTTTCTACCATCTATTTTATTTTAATTTCAGGTGGCTGAAACCAGGCTAAACCTCCCTCCTGATATCAACATATTCTAGATACCAACTTGTGGGAAGGCAGTACATGTTGAGCATCTGTGATAAATTCCTTTGACTGTTTCCTCCCAGTCTCTTCCCTAGAGACGTTCTCTCTAAGTTTGAAAGAGAGTTTCAAGCTGGCAACCAGACAAACATTAGCACTTGGAATTCACTGCTCTGCAACCCATCTTAAAAGCAAGCCCAGCAGATGATGGGGCCACTTAGCAAGCCTAAAAATCAAGGGGCAGGGAGGAATGGAAAGACATGTATCTGTACAGACTATGCTGTACTGTAGATGCTGATTTATGAGAAAAATAATAGATTTAGAGGAAAACTTCAGTTTCTTAACACTGCTACCTGCATATGTAGTTAACAAACAGCTATCACTTCTCCAAATGCCTCAAACAAAATGAACAAACAGGTTAAATTATAGTATTAATAAAACCTACAACTATTTCAGGAGAACTAAAGACATGTAAGGCTTGAATTGAGACAGAGTAGCCTGTGCCCTTTGCTCAGGGAACCAAGAGCACGGTCAAAGTATGGTTGCCCTAACAGTGCTCCATTCTGCAGACAGTCAGCCAGAGCTTTTGCCCAATGCAAACAGCCCATGACCTTCCAGCTATGTCTTGCTCAGTCTTGGGACTCCTGAAATTTGAGCCCACGCTCACAATTTCCACTTCAGTCAGTACCGCTGCAGATGAGGCTGCAGGATACACCCCGTGGCAGACAAGGGGAGAAAGCAAGCATTGTTCTGGCTGATAAGGTTGTGCCTGAACACTGTGCACTCTCCTTAACACTGGCCCTGCTTTTGTCAGTCTTCAGAAACCTCCACAGAGCTAAGCTTTCACAGGAAGATCACCTTGCCATCTTCTGATCTTTACTCCCTTCAAGCTCAAAGGGATACACGCACCAAAGAAGAGGAACAGCAACAGGCGAACAAAGAGCTGACAAGAAAACACCACCAGCAGCACCATCTTTCCTGCACTTACCATCTGGATTGTTTTCACATCACATCATCTAACCCAGCAGTATTTCGTTAGGGCATACACACCCTCTCATGGGCTGTGAGCAGCTCAGCCAGTCTACTGACCTGCTGTAGAGTACAGCAGCTGCCTGCTTACAGAATCACAGAATCATTAAGGTCAGAAAAGACCTCTAAAATCACAGAATCACAGAATGTTAGGGGTTGGAGGTGACCTCAAAAGATCATCTAGTCCAAACCCCCCTGCCAGAGCAGGATTCCCTACAGTAGGTCACACAGGAATGTATCCTGGCAGGTTTTGAATATCTCCAGAGAAGGAGACTCCACAGCATCTCTGGGCAGCCTGTTCCAGTGCTCTGGCACCTGAACTGGGAAAAGATTTTTTTCCTAGTGTTTACACAGAACTTCCTATGCTGCAACTTGCAGCAAGATTCTCAAGTCCAACCATCAACCTGTCACCACCATGCCAAGTACCCAAGTAATGTCCCCAAGTACCACATTGAAATGGTTTTTGAACATCCCCAGGGATGGTGACTCCACCACTGCCCTGGGCAGCCTGGGCCAATGCCTAACAACTCTTTCAGGGAAGAAATGTTTTCTGATATCCAATCTAAACCTCCCCTGGCACATCTTGAGGCCATTTCTTCTTGTTCTCTCACTGGCAGCCTGGGAGAAGAGACCAACTCCTACCCCTCTAGAGCCTTCTTTCAGGTAGTTGTATAGAGCAAGAAGGTCTCCCCCGAGCCTCCTTTTCCTCAGACTAAACAGCCCCAGTTCCCTCAGCCACTCCTTGTAAAACTTACTCTCCAGACCCTTCACCAGCCTCATTGCCTGGACACACTCTAACACCTCCACGTCCTTCTGGTAGCAGAGGGCCCAAAACTGAACACAGTACTTCACGGCTTAGCTCACCTACGACACGGGCAAGCACCACTGAGGTGGAGAGGAGCTAAGCCTCCTGCAAGCATGCTCAGAAGTGCTGGCACATAGAAAAACTATGCAGAGAAATGAAATGCATCCAATGAGGATATTCAATAAGAACTGTGGTATGGTATTTTGTATAATCTGTAAAGTTCATGTGGAACCAAGAGGAAAACAAGCTTTGACAAACACCTCAAGAGCATCTTGCATCAGTGGATGCTGCAAACAGTTGAATTCACAACAAGAGCAAAGATACAAAAAAGTAAGAATTAGGGAAACACTCTTTTTTTTTTGGTCAAGATGACAAAAAAAAAAGTATGGCAAAGTGAACTGTTAGCAACTTGCAGAGGCTTATTACACTGCTAATGTTCTTCATGTCTGTGTTGTGAGGAAGAGCCCTTGGAGAAACACTGGTGTCATACCTTGTTCAGCCCAGTTGAGAAAATGTACTTAAACAACCTTCTGGAAAGTCATGTAATGACCTAAAAGGGCTGTTGCAGGACAGTCTTGAGCTTAGCCTTGCTGTAGGAGAAGCACAGATGTAAATACAATCAACTTATGCTCTAAGCAGCATCCTGTTAACCTGTCACAAGCATTTAAAGACAATCAGAAGCAGGGAGTTTCAAACTCAAGTCTCTTAAATAAGCAGTCGTGGTTCAGGAATTGGGAACCAGAAAGAGGGGGGCTAGAAAGGGTGGCAATAACTTTGTAAATGAAGTAATGCCTTGATGGTACCAAACACCATGGAATTCAAGAAGCACTAGGACACATGGTGTGATTTCTGGGGGGTTGTCCTGTACATAGTCAGAAGCTGGACTCGATAATCCTTGTGGGTTCCTTCCAACTCAGGATATTCTATGCTTCTGTGGTTCAAAAAACCCCTCATGTGGCAATGGCAAAGCTTGCAAGCGTGACAAGTGTCAGAACAACATCCCATTTCCAAACAGGAGGCTGTGCCTTGCTGAGAGGAACTGCTCAATTTCTAGGAAACCACATCGAGAGAAATATTTGTAAATTTTATTGCACTTGTTCCTGAAGCAAAGTATTTATTTTGCCACCTGCAGTGCCCACAAGCTCAATGCATCATTTCACCAGGAGAAGAGGAAATGTCTGCAAACTCCCATTATCCACTCCAACCTCAGCCTGAGGGTGAGGTGGAATTTTTAGAAGGCTGTGTGCAAAGTTGTACTTCACAGCGGCGCCGTCTCCCCTCGCGTGGGCTGTCAGCAAAGACATATTGACATTTCCAGAGCAAAAGCAATTGCTCCACGAATAATGTCAACTCCTATTGTTTACCAAAAGGCAGAAATCAGAGCACGTGAAGCAGCAAACAATTTGGCTGACCTTCCCAGCTGAGCAATAGCCACTCAAAAGCAAGCAAAAAGATGTCAGGCAAGACAGCAGTAGGGAAAACAAAATAACAGGGGCGTGCTTTCACGTGCTCTTGTGAAACTGCTGCAATGGTTTTGTTTCAAGGCAAGCCAAATGCATGATAACTAATCATGGTAAACATCCTGACCTTAGGCATGAGAAAGTTTTCAGGGTAGTTCCCATCTCTGAAAGCAATGCACTGGGAAAAACTAAACCCAGTTCCTTCACTAGAGCCATTTCCACAACAAAGTTCTCAACCATGCCTGTGGTATGGCTCAGCAGATCTCTCTGCAGCAGTGGCTTTGAGAAGCCAGTAGATGCTTCCAGTGCTGCAGCAGCAGATGGAAGAGTGGAGGGATGGGGAATCTGGGATGATGATTTCATTGTGCTTCCAAAGTTTCAGAAGATGGCAAAGTTTTAAGTTGAGCACAAAGGCTTCTTTCCATTTTTAAGAAAACTGAAGAGTGAAATATTCAGAAGTAATTTAGCCCATGTTAGTGCTGACAGTGTAAATGCTTTCTAATTTAAGTATTAGTAGTCCTTTAGCCTAGTAGAAACTTTGTCTTTCAGAGAAGTTGGGATTTTTCTGCATGTTTGTAGTAAATTCTATTAATAATTACTAATCTGGAACCTTGTAACCTTTAATTCCAAGACTGTGGTTTCCTCTATAGCTATCTTCAAAGCTACTGTCAAAACAACCTTTTCTAAACTGATACCCTTGCTCCTAGGGAGAAAACATGCAAAGACACAACCAACCATCTAACCAACAACCACCACCCAACAAAACCAATCCTCCCTTCCTGATTCCCCACAGAACAGAACTCTAACACATCCAAGTGCTCCTTTTCTCCTGCTTCTCAACCAATAAAGCTTTTGTTGGGAACTTCACCTCATTACAGAGTCCTCATCATCTAAATCATGTTCATCAATAACAAAAGAACCTTGTCATAAAGCTTTTTGATAGGTTTTTTTTGAAGCCAACACATTACAGTCAGGATTTATGGGAATGACTCGAAGTAAAAAATAGGACTGACTATCATTTAGCAGAGAAATTGCAAATGCAAATTCAGAAGATAACAATATCCTTTTCTTCATAGAGACAAATCTTTAAACCAGTTTCTGGCAAGGGGGACTGTATCATAAACTTCTAATTCCAATAGTAACATTAGGTAAGGAAGGAAAATTACAACAGGCCAGGTACCACGTCAGCCCTGATATACTGCCACGCTTCTTTATGAGCACATTACAATTCAGAGAGCTAATAATAAAAAGAAGTGATGCTGAGATGATGAATTGATGCTAAGCAATTAGACCTATTAGAATTCACAAGAGTCGACAGGCAATAATCAAACCACTTTCATGCTGCCCATTGCAATTATCTTTGCACTTAAGAATCAACAAAGCACATAATGACTTGCTCTCAATTAAGGAATTTGTGAGAAATGGAATTTTAATTAGTGTGTAGAAAATTTGGGCCATTTGTTACTTTGCAGGACAACAGATTGTGAAAAGTAGTTGAGCAGTTGTAAGTGTTGCACACCCAAGAAGAACACCCCTTGAAATGGGATTGCCAAAGGAAGCACGTGTTCACTTCTGCTACATTCTGACAATAAACCCCACCACAAACAAAACTGTTGGAGCTTGAGACTAAAATGGGAACCACTGCTGATGTTTTCTGTTACCAGCTGATGAACAAGTCAGGTAGAGTTACATGTATTCACAGTAAGAAACACAGATACCAGAAGGTCTAATTTCTACGTTGCCACCGCAAGCTGAGCAGGACAAGACAGAGAAAATGCATCATCAGTTACAATAAACAGAGCCTGAACAGTAACCTGACTGCTGATTTAAAGTTTTCTTTTAAAAGCTCTTAAACAGGAAGATTACTTAGTTTCAAATGACTTCTCATTTGCTGATCTCACTACAAAACAATTCACTAATAATTTGAACAGAAGTGCCAGTTAAACTCTGGAAGTGAAGCTCCTTGAAAATGTGAAACAGAGGCTGATGGGGAAATGGAACAATTATGCTCAACTTGAATGCCATGAAATGCACTTCTTTAAAAAGGCAAACAAAAATCCACACTCCAAGTGTGAATCCTGGCAGTATAGAGGTGAATATCATGTCCTCTGCTCAAGGAAATGCATGGTAAGCCAGTATGAGGTTAAAAATCAGTATTTCTTTTTTAAAACTCCTACTAGAGGTCCCAAATAGTTAAAGAACAGTAAATGTTGGGGTATTTTGATTTATTCACGCTCAAATAACAAACAGTTTGAATTACTGTGTAGGTATCATCTGAAAAAGTATGCCCCATGCTTTGAGCCTTCTGAATTCCCTGGTTTGCTATGGATAGGCAATTGGATGTTGATTGCTTAAAATCCATCAGAATGATGTTTTGGGTTTTGTTTTGTTTCCTTGTCAGGGAACTATTTCAACGCTTCTGGCTCACTTCTGTGGGAGAGCCCTGTCTTTCTAATAGCCTCATTATTAAAGTAACATTCTCAACAGCCTGAATGGCTTCTTTTAAGTGATGATACTTTTAAGAAGGGGGAAAAAAAAGCACATAGGGATTTCCTCTTAAACTCACCTACGTGCTCCGTGTAGCAAGGGCTCTGGAAAACAGCAGGGAAGGCAGCAGGCACTGCTGCCCCAGGGCTATTCCTCCCACCAAGGGAAAATTT
The DNA here is from genome assembly GCA_013399015.1 of Galbula dea. Taxonomy (NCBI): domain Eukaryota; kingdom Metazoa; phylum Chordata; class Aves; order Piciformes; family Galbulidae; genus Galbula; species Galbula dea. The sequence continues at coordinate 942,965 of VWZX01010089.1, forward strand.
ACATGCTGCTGCAGAGCCACCTTCTTCACCCCACGCAGTGTTTTCAGGAGAAGGGTTCCTTACATATGTCTTTCTGTCCCCAGCATCTCCAGTGCTGCCAGAATTGCCCCTGGGGAGCAAGGCGAGCTCCTCACCAGTTCAAGCAGCTCAACGTGCTGCTGTCACTTGTGATCAGAGGAGGACTGGTGACTGGCTGGCTCAGCTGCAAGGATACAGAAAGCTGGCACCAAACCCTCCCTGCCTCACTTCCCACCTTCTGGTCATATGTCAAGCACAGCATGTTTAAACCCACACAGCTCAGCCAGAGTATTAAGCATGGCACTCACTGTGAGCTGCCCTTTCCTTCCTACCCAGCACTCATTGCTGCAGTTGCAAGATGAGGAGGTTGGTCAAGTGGCATAGTCTGACTACTTGGTGGAGGAAAAGCTGCACGTGAGTCAGCAGTGTGCACTCATAGCCCAGAAATCAACCATATCCTAGGCTGCACCAAAAGCAGCGTGGCCAGCAGGAAGAGGAAGGGTATTCTGACCCTCTACTCTGCTCTGGTGAGACCTCACCTGCAGTACTAAGTCCAGCTCTGAAGTTCTCAGCACAGGAAAGACATGGACCTGTTGGAGTGTGTCCAAGGAAGGCCACAAAAATGGTCAGAGGGATGGAATGCCTCTGCTGAGAGAGTTGGGGTTGTTCAGCCTGGAGAAGACTCCAGGGAGAACTTACTGCAGTCTTTCAGTACTTAAAGGGAGCCTATAAGAAGTTGAGGACAGACTTTTTATAGCAAAGCCTGTTGTGACAGGGCAAGGGGTACCTGATTGAAACTAAAAGAGGGAGATTTAGACTGGATGTAAGGAAGAAATTTGTTACAAAGAGGGTGGTGAAACACTGGCCCAGGTTGCCCAGAGAGGTGGTAGACGCCCCATCCCTGGAAACATTCTAGGTCAGGTTGGATGGGCTCTGAGCAACCTGATCTAGCTAAAAGTGTCCCTACTAACTGCAGAGGGGTTGGGCTCAATGACCTCTAAAAGGTCCCTTCCAACCCAAAACATTCTATCATTATTTTGCTGCAGTTATTCCACATGAGTATGTCTATGAAAATAATGGCATTTAACAGGCTTAGGTGTTATAGCAAAGATGCTTTTGGAAAGGACTGGAGAGTGGTGAGTTCCCCCTTGGAGACTAGAGTAGAGACACAGTGTGAACAAGTCAGACATACCAGAAATTTTTGTTCTGAAGGGAAGCAACAGTCTCATTGCTTGAAAATGGTAACAAAATTAATTCATAATATGCTTACAAGTCAAAGAACATGGTTACTCCAAAAAGGGCTCCTGGTTTAACATCAAAATCTGTTAAACAATGTCATAAAGCACGGCACTGTTGAGGATTGTTGCAAGTGAACCTGAACTAAGTGATTCTCTGTGCTACAGAATTTACAAGATCATGGCTCAGTACCTCATTAAAATTAGGGTTCTGTTAATTAAAGCCTTCTTTCAAGTGATAGATGACTAGTGTGGATACAAGCTGCACACACTGTTGAAACTTCATGTTAGGAACAGATAACACACAAAGCATATGGCCTTGGGTGGGAATCAATCTGGGGGGCTGCTCCTATGGAAGCAAAGATTTGTTACACTGCAATACAGAAGAGGGGGAGACAGGTAGAAGGGTCAGTAAAATTCAGGAAAGGTTTATTAGCATCCAACTTAATCTGAAAGTCTCCGAACTAAATATCCTTTTCCTTTTTTTGTGTGCTAAAAGCCACAGAAAGGTTTACAAGGAGATTTGACAGCTTTAGGAGTGAACTCTTTTGCACTCCTACCCAAATCCTTTCATCTGAGACCTTAGAAACTACATATTTCATTAAAAAGTATAATGATCCCAGAGTCATTAAGGTCCAAAGAGACCTCTATGATCATCAAGTCCAACCTTCAACCTATCACCACCATGTCCCTAAGTACCACATCTACACATTTTTAAATCCCTCCAGGGATGGTGACTCCACCACTGCCCTGGGCAGCCTGGGCCAATGCCTAACCACTCTTTCTGGGCAGAAAATTTTTCCTGATATCCAGCCTAAACATCCCCTGGTAAAGAAAAACAGTGGCTACAAGTGTGTTTGATACACTCATGAAGATACAGAGCATGATTTTATCTCCTTGAATTCCAAGAAGACACAACACTACATTTTGATGCTAAAGATGGCTTCTGAGAGAGAAGGGCTAGCTCCTTCAGAAAATGAACCCAATGCCCCTTAAAAAGGGCACAAGTCATCTAAGGCTTTTTAGAGATTCATAAGAGATGACATGGGAAGTGCCACTGACTGCAAGGAAGTCAATGAGGCACCTCTAGGGTCATGTAAAGCGGATGCATTAGCTGTACTATATAATAAGAAAATATCACACTTTAAAAACTTATCATTTAACTAATAAGTAATGAAATTGCTAAATTAACTTCTTATTAAAATAATTTTTTTTTTCCATTTTGGAAACTTCTTAAAGAAGACAGTGTTTGAGAAGACTGTTCAGTGCTATTTGGATATTCAAGTCCAGTCTTCATACAGCTGACCCTTTTGAATGCTTTATTTGATTCTTTAATAGTGTCTGGTTTCAGTGAATTCAAATTCACTCCTTATTTCCTTGGCTAAAAGGTAGGTTCAAACCCCAAAGATCTGGATTACTTATAAGTTAAATTAAGCACATGTAGAGTCTAGGTAGTATTGCAAAGAAACAAATTACAGAGGCCAGACTACACTTTTGTTCCTCTCTCATATCAGAAGGAGCAAAGAACGAACAAAATACTATATTGATAGTAACCAGTAGCTCTGAGCCAAGAGACACTTCTCCACAGAGACATCAGATCCATGAGGACCTTCTGCAGATAAAACATAAGCAGAATGTTTGGAGAAAGCTTCCAGAATTGGGTACAACTGAAGACTTATGAGTCTTACTCCCAGTTTTGATGGGAGTGCAAATGGTGGAAGACAGCACAGACCTACATTCAGCCTGGGCTCAACTGCAAGCATAAGCATTCTCTTATTGCTGTGCAGTGCTTCTGCAACTTCAATGGGAATAAGTTAGCAGGCAAAAAACACAACTGCAGCATATCCTTAGCATCCACTTGTTTTTGACCCCTAGAACTGCCAGCACTGCTCTGTGGAGTAACTGAGACAGCCGTCACAATAATTAGCGTAGCAAAACCAGCAAAGTGATGAAACACTGTTGTTATGTGCATTTTCTGCCTGTAACAGAGAAAGCTGTTCCCAGATGGGACTTGGAAGTTTCTGTACCTTCACCTGGTATCATCTTGATGAGAAGCTGTTGCTCCCCAGCTTTCCCTCCAAAGGAAAGCAGCTGTGCTCTGGGGAGCCAATTCGCTGCCGTAGCTGAGGGCTGAGCAGAAAGACACTCAGCAATTAGGCATAGCTCTATGAGCCTTTTCAAAGGGATGACGCTTTCAAGTAGAGAGGCAACTGGGCCTTGTTGACCAGAAACCAGGACAGGGAAACCCTGGAGAATTTATACTGATTGGCTTCTTGTTTGTGTTTTATTGTAAGGCAATAAGATGAATGAAATGCAGCCAGACGTGTTTTGACCGCACATCAAATTCATTTAAAGCCCAAATTTCTACCTTGCAGTCATCTCTCTTCTGTAGAACAGTGCCTCTTCCTTTTTCACTCTGCTTCTGCCCTTCTCCTCTAACATGCTTATGTATGATAATGATTTTCTGAAACCCAGAATTCAATCAAACTGTATTTTAATAAAAATAAATGGAGCAGGAGATAAATAAATCAATATTGAGTAGCATTTTTTACAACTTTACCAGAAATAAAACAATTAGCACATTAGCAGTGAATGTAGTAATAAAATTAGCCAATTAGGATATTTAAGTGATTACCATATTGAATCAAAACATTAGCTGAAATAAATATAGATAAGCTCTGCTGAGATAGAGTCTGCACTGTCCTCTTCTGTGTCAAACAGAGAGTGTTTATGCAACACAACAGATTGATTGCCATACACACAACCTAATCTGATCTGTGACTCTCACTGCACTAGTGTCTGAAGAAAATACCTTAAAAGCAAATGAGATTATTGTTCTGCCCAAGTTAGTTGTTGCTCTAACACCATTTGCAGCAATCTTTGACACCAAAATTTACTAGAGTGTCAGAATCAGGTTTTTGGGGAATGCTACCAGTTAAAAAGAAATAAAATCTAAAAGGTTTAAATATTAATAGCACTTCAATGCTTCTCTCCCAGCTGGCAACGTAGCTGACTGCCATTCCCTCCTACAACACAGAGCTGTTCATCCTCTGAACATCCCCAGTACAAAACCATTCTAATCTTTTGTTGCCATTGTAAAACTTGATGTACTGTGGGACAACATAATTAAGTGTCAACTTTTGGATATATGGGACAAAGAGACGACAGAATAATCCAGCCTGGACATCACCAATAATTCAGTTTAGAGCTGGGTGATAATGGGATTCCAGATGATTAGCTGAAAGGAGCAGTATTTTACCCTCACAGCAATGGACTAAGGTGTACTTCTGTCATGACCAGTGCATTTTCAGCACGTTTCCTTACTGCTCCCTTTTCTCTGCCATTAGCCTGTTAAAAGCTTTATGACACTAGTGCTGTATGACTGCATTGTGTAGCCAACTGGAAAGAAACAGCACTTTGGTTACAAGTGTCTGATGATCTGTTAGTTCTTGTAAAAATTATGGAGTGGTTGCCAAGTCTAATATAAGGTGTGTAAGGAGAATTAGTAGGAGAATGGGATTTTGTATCTGTATCTTGAGGAAGACAAAAAGTTGAACAATTAAAGCAGTTGTTCTTGTCTGGGGCTTGAAGACCTGTACAAATCTGGACATCTACCTATGCCCCTCTCCAAACATGCACACACAGGACTGAGTGCCATCAAGCAGCTGTCACTTGCCACCAATCCTTGCTATCCCTACAAAAAGGGTTGGAAAGAGTGACATACTCTCAACTGTTTCCTAAGACAGTATCTACTACATGTTTATTACTAGATGGTTATAAAGGTAGTGCCATCTAAACAGAAGGAGGAACTTACTTTGAGGGTGGTGGAGCACTGGCACAGGCTGCACAGAGAGGTGGAGTGTCTGTCTCTGGGAAACATTACAAACCCACTTGGATCCTGTGCAACCTGCTCTAGCTTAACCTGCTCTGACAGGAGGGGTTGGACTAGATGATCTCCAGAGGTCCTTTGCACCCTCTAACATTCTGCAGTTCTGTGTATGCAACTATAACAAAGCTACATTAAAGTGAGAGGACAAGGGGAGTGGGAGATTAAGCAGAAAAATTTAAACTAAACATTAACACAGAACAACATATTTGTTGAACTATTTGTTGGCTTGAAGTAAGCTATTACAATCTTAAAGCATGGAATTCAGAAACTCTCCAGCATATTGAAAAAGCATGTGGCCATCAGGATAGTCATCACCTATCAGAGCAAGTGGGATGTGACAGTAAGAGAAAAGAAGCAACTCGTTCTTCTGTAGCCACAATTAATGTGTGGGCCCTGCTACTTCAAAGCTGAATACAGACAGGCAAGGTTTGACCCACTGGGTCCTGTGCTGGGGAACTGAGTAATACCAGCTGAGCAAACAACACAGCCTTTGATGTGCCAAAAGGCACTGAATATAAACCAAGATCCATGTCCTCTCTCAAACATGGCATGCTGTTAGACAGACAAGCCTTTGACAAATACAGCAGCTGCCACACTGGCTGGCTCCTCTGAAGGACTCACCCAGCAAACCACCCATCTTCCCATCACAGAATCCAGATACTGGAAGGCCACAGGAAGGTCTCCTCAGAACCTTCTCTCCTCCAGACAGAATAACTCCAACTCTCTCAGCCTGTCCTCATAGGAAAGGTGCTCCAGCCCTCTGATCATTCTCATGGCCCTTCTCTGAACATGTTCCAGCATGTCCATATCCCTTTTGTCATAGAGGCTCCAGAACTGGATGTAGTACTCCAGGGGGGGGTCTCAGGAGAGCAGAGTAGAGGGGGAAAAGCAACGTTTTAAATTACGTAACCCTGCCACAACCCTGCTAGCTTCAAAGCAGGGGCAGGAGCTGATTTCCTCTCTGGTGACCAGTGACAGGACCCAGGGAAATAGCAAGCAGCTGTGCCAAGGGAGATTCAGGTCAGATACCAGGAGAGGGTTCTCTAACCCAGAGAGTGGTGGAGCATTGGAACAGACTCCCCAGGGGTGCAGTAACGACACCATCTATCGTGGAATTCAGGAAGCATTTGGACAACGTTCTTGGACCCTTGGTGTGACCTTGGGGTTGTCCTGTGCTTAGTCAGGAGGTGGACTTGGTGATCCTTGCAGGTCCCTTCCAACTCAGGATATTCTGTGATTCTGCATCAAAAACTCATTATCATGCCTGATCCTTTGGTACACTGCTCTGCTTTCCCCCTAACATAGTTAGCTTTTCTCTGCCACAGATTTTTTTGGTCTAATGTGGGCAAAGAGCTGGTGAAACGTGGCAGGGCATTGGGCCCAGATCTGAATACAATGGTGGCTGCCAGAGAGCTGGTTGTGTCCAGGGTCTCTGCTGAGTCCTGGTGGCGCAGGCCATGCCACACAGTGAGGCAACTGTCTCTTGCCATGCCAGCCAGGGAATTATTCCGTGGAGCTATTAACTCAGTGAACAGAATTGACCTCCTGCTCTTTAGCTGGAATAGCAATTCAGTGGATAATAGCATTGTGTGCTTCCACTAACAAGGAGGCTGACTTAAAGTCTTAGCAGTTGATGTTCCCATGTGGACCTACGCCAAGGAGCCCTTCGTTGAGGCAACTACCGAGCTAAAATGGAAATAATATGCACAAGGGGGGAATAGCAGCTGTGTGAAAATAGACATAATGGTTGTGTTTAAATAACACACTGCAGCATCTTTCAACAGATGCATATTGTGGGTAATAAAGTAAGCACATTAGGTTAACTGTGCTAGATAAAGGTTATAGGCCCATGAAGCAAACCCTTCTGTCCTCAGTGTAACTTACTACCCTGGCAGTGCCAGAGAGATGCAACCCTGCCGCGTGACTTCCCACGGCACGGCTCAGCCCTCGGGAGCAGAGATTCATCTCTGCAGTTAAAAGAGGAGGAAAACACACTGCTGTGCATGTGAGGTCACTCTCACAGGTCAGCAGGTGCCATCAGTTTGACAGGCTGAGAGAGTTGGGGTCATTCCGTCTGGAGAAGAGAAGTCTCCGAGGAGACCTTCTTGTGGCCTCCCAGTATCTGAAGGGGGCCTACAAGAAAGCTGGGGAGGGACTTTTTAGGAGGTCAGGTAGTGATAGGACTAGGGGGAATGGATGTAAACTAAAGGAGGATTGATTTAGATTGGATGTTAGGAAGAAGTGGGTGGTGAGACACTGGAACAGGTTACCCAGGGTGGTTGTGGAAGCCCCATCCCTGGAAGTTTTTAAGGCCAGGCTTGGATAGGGCTCTGGGCAACCTGATCTAGTAGGAAACGTCCCTGCCCATGGCAAGGGGGTTGGAACTAGATGATTTTTAAGGTCCCCTGCAACTCTTAACAATTCTATGATTCTTTGCACAGATCTAGCATTCAAAAAATGAATCCAATTCCTTTAAACAGCACCTGTACACCAAAACAACCAGTAGGAAAAATCCTTCACTTTTTTCTTTTCCTTTCTTTTGTGATCAACACAGACACCAGAGTCAGTTCCCCAGATTTCATACCTGTATGGAAACAGATGCCCAACCATAAATACACATGCACACAGAGCAGCACACGTAGCCATGCTTTTCATTGGAACCCTACTAAAGGCAATCAGATGGAAGTACAAGTATCTGCCAGTGACACCAATGAGTATTAAAAACTACTTCAAAAACTTATTACCAGATTTCATTTTGACATCACCTTCATTACATTTAAAAAATAAAATAAACCACACACCCCCTTCCACCTTTGTGGACTACATGTTAATAAAACCAAGTTTTTATTAAGAGAGAAGCACTTCTGTGCCATCAACAGTAGCCAAAGTAAATCATTCAAAACCACCCAGGATTCAATATCCACCCTTGAAACCACTGTGGTTTTTAGCAGATATATCTAACTGTGCATCAAAAAAAGTGTTACATTAAACATAAATCAGAGAAGCTTGACATGATTGACAACACTGGACCCGTTGCCCTAATAGAAGGCAAACTGCCATTATTAAACCCAGTGATTACACATGGTGTGACTTAGGGGATGCCCTGTGCATAGACAGGAGCTGGACTTGATGATGCTTGTGGGTCCCTTCCTACTCAGGATACTCTACGATAACAAACTTGTCAGACTTGAGGGACTGCCCATATAACAAGTGAAAGGTTGCCAGTCAGGTAAACACATTAAGCATTTGAAAAATACCAACACAAAATGCTGAGATGCCCAAAACCACAAGGAGAAAGAGAGGTTTTCCCCCCCCCTGTTTTAGGGAAGATTTGCAATCTTAAACTCCAGCGCTCACAAAAGGACTGAGGCATTTTGCTGAATCACAGAATGAATGACCACTGACAGAAAATGTTCTTCTTTATGATCATGCCCACATCCCAGCTGGGATCACTTGAGGCACCAGAGTCTCAGCTCAATTCTGTACCAATTACTTCTTGGCTTTCTGGCAGCGTTTTTGCCAGATGTCATTGGCTTTGAGGGCTCTCTGCATGAGTTCACGTGTTCACATGTTGTGAGCGTGTGCCATTTGGAAACCAAGCTGGATTTGTCCCTCTCCTACTTCAGTTAGGCATTTGAAAAAAACATCTGGTGTTGGGGAAGAGCTAAACATCTGTTGACTTTCAGTAGAAACAGGCATTTATGCTATCATGTCTTTGAAGATACCATCATTTTTCCCCATCATTTGGTCAGCCCTTTGAAAGAACCTGACTAGTATTTTGGGAAAAGAAAGAATATTTCCTGATACAAAAAGAAGCCAAGCAAGACAGCCCTTCAGTGCAAGGTTTTAGAGTGGTACTTATTAGTTTTATATCACATTAAAGTGAACCACTATGCACCAGCAGCACTGATTTCAGTAGAACCATTTAGAAAGGTACCCATGCCCCAACCATATCTGGAGAAATCCAGAAGTTTTCAATCCATTCCCAAAGAATACACTTGCCTGCTGTCAGGAGCAGACTTTTCCTTTTCATTTCAAAACTCAAAGCACTGCAATGAATTGCAAATTTAGAGGAGCAGCTGCCTTGGTGCAAATGTAGAGCTTGTGGTCCTGCCTGCAGTGAGGGAACTTTTGTGGACATTTCCAGCACAGATGGATTGAAGCTAAGACAATAGATCTTGTGAGAAAGTGAAGTAAGTAATGGCTACAGGAAGTCCCTGACAGCACTGCCATGAGTTAGGTGCAAGGGTCTCTGGCTGGCTCACAATTACAGATTATTCAGGTCTTACACCATGCTTCTGCTCAGCACAGGGCCCTGCTCAGTGCCAAAATTATCGTGAAGAGTTAGACAACAGATGTTAAGATCCTCCCAAGCCTGTCATTGGAGCCTTAGGGATGATCACAATCTGGGATTATGATGCTGTTTTACTCTCCAAGTTCCCACCATGCAGAGCAGAGTGTTGCTCCATACTTCAAAATGGCAAAAGCTTGGTTGAAAAAGTTGGCCAGAAGCACAAGGCAAAGCAAAATCCCAAAAAGACTTTACAGATACAACCATAACAATGCACTCACAGAGAACAATGACAGGAGTCACCAGAGCCAAAGAGATCCACCCCAACTTACACACCATGGTGCCTTTGCAAGTTGAGTGCCCGGTGGCATTCTGGCAGCAAACTAGGTTCAGTGGGAACTCCACTAAGTGCCAACACAATTAAAACCCAAATAACACTGCTACATTTATGAGCTCTGCATCAAAGTTCTGACCCCAGCCCAGGCTTCTCTTACAAACTCCATGCCACATGACAGCAGGCTGGTAAACATCAAAGAAAGTGTGTCCAACCCAATTTATACTGAATGTATATCACTATGCCATCATATTCTATATTATTGGGGTTTTAGATGGAAAACTGAAGGCCTTACATGGGACTTGTCTGCAAATACATCTCTTCCTTGCAGATTTCATGAATTCATGTATTTCATCAGGAAAAAAAGGTATAATTTGCAGGCATAAAGGCAATACAATAATGAATAAAATCTTTTCAGCAGAAGAGAACGTGACTGACAATTACAACGCTTCAGGCAACCATGGTTAATGCTTTTGAATACCTAACTATATATTTAGTCCCCTCTCTTTCTCACCAGCTACTATCTTCATAGCATGGGGGCTTTTCTGAGGGCCAACCTTATATATTTTGAAGGGAGAAGGATTTTACTTCAGGCACAATCTTGCTGTAAGCTGGAAAAAAAAAAGTGGCTCTTTTTGTGCAAACCATCAAAAGCATGCCAGGACTGGAATGTTAAACTATTTTCAATACTGATCTGTCAATCTGTATGAAGTCTATTTTTTATTAAGTTGATTGCTTAGTGCAAAAAAAAAAAAGTAGCAAGGTAATGTATAGACAACATATCATGTGAACAAACACAGCCTGGAACAAGTCTGCTGACCACTGCAAGCTAAACTATCGTCCCTTAAGATATAAATCATGCTGTTCTGTGTTCTTCATGCAAGGAAAGATTGAAATACTTGATTTTCCACTCACAAATACTTCACTTGGCCTTTATATTACCTCTGGCTATGCCAAACCACCTGATTCTATCGTGTATTCATTATCTCTTATGTTACAGTGCCAAATGCAAAGCAGAGAATTGAAGTACTAAGTTCAATTGCTAGATATCTTAACAATAGTAACTTCATTTGCATTTATAGTAAATTCAGCTGCACTAATTTGATAACACAAAAACCAAAAAGTTAATTATGTCTCACAAATTTCAAAGCTTGCTCTAAATGAGTGCTTTTTGGAGAACAGAACTTGAGCGTCTTGCATACGTCCCAGCACAAGACGACATGGGAGGTTTTGCAAATGCGTGTATTGCACAGCATGGCAGACCTCCTTCCTCCACAGAACCTGCATTCAGAATGAAAATAAGGGTGCTAAAAAAAACCCAACCACCCAAAGAAACCACGAAAACCAGTAAGGATTTGTAGCACAACACAATCCACATAAAATCTCTCAGTGTACAACTTCAAAAAGTAACTGCTCGCTCCATAAGACCCTACAGTAAAGTCGCAGGAAGAAATTTACTATTTTTGAGGTGATGGAGGTCAGGTCTTGAGGTCTCAGGTCAGGTTTTGAGGAGCCCCAGCAACTCCTTGCCAAGTACCATCGGACATCTGAAAGCAGGGAGAGTGCAAAGCAGAAGATGAGGCTCAAAGGGTCCAGAGAAATTCAGACTGGTGTTGGAGGGGAAATGAGGGAGCAGCAAGTTACGCTCCACCAACCCACCCCAGTCCACCATGTACCTTCTTTAATTTGTTCTACCTGTCTGCTCAGATTATCTAATGTGAATCTCTGGCTGCAATTACACTGCTGGCCAAGCCATTGGGTAAATCACTTTTGACTGAATTAGGAAATTTGTGCTGTAACTGGGGGTTCCTCTGATCGACAGGGAGCTTTGCCTGATCGCTACTCTGAGCCGGAAAGGACTTCTCAGGTCTGGTGGCTTTTCTGTGCCAAAAGAGATTTCTGCAGCTCCTTGAAGCTAGAAGGAGAATTCCTTCCTCACACTCAACTAAGCTGCTTACAACACTTCTAAGAAAATAGACCTAATATTGCCCTAAACAGGGATCTTTGCCAAAAGCTTCAGTGGGGGAAAAAAAGTGACAACTCTACAAGCGAAGCTTGGTCCAATTTAAGACTACATACCCACAGAGACCACAGAAGGTCAATGTGTTCTCCAGCCTGGGGGTACCCAGAAGCAAAAGGGGAAGCAAGTCCCTAACCATTGAAGGTCATTCACACCCTGCCACTGCTTCTCCTACTAAGAAATTGAGTTTATCCAGAAAATTCACACCAGTATGTATTTTCCTAACCATCTACTACACAAACTTCTGGGAAATATGCTTCCCCAGAGAGGGTCTAAGCTCACAGAGGCCAGAAGAGAGCTTGGGCCAGATTCTCCCCATAGAGGAACAACTATTTTGGAAGACTTAACTAAAAAGTTACCCAAAGCATGTAGATTTGTACTACCCCATCAGCATGCACACAGCAGATACATGTTTTCTTTCTAATTAGTGTGGTATTGGAGGGAGTGGGAAAAACCCAACTGCACAGAGCCTGCAAGTGGACTCTTGAGTTTTTCGGGTGATTTGTAGCCCATCTCCTGAAGGAGAAGAAACTAATGAGAAAAACAAAGTCCCTCTAATCTGTCTTTGCTTGCAAATTCGTTCCTATAATCCCCATCTTTGTTCCCTCCCGGTAGGCTGTTCACTAAATTTACATTTCAGAGTCTTCCCAAACATTCCTTTCGTGCTGCTACTGACACAACATATAATCACCCTACCTGAGCCTACTACTTATAAACAAACAAAAGGATTGTCAGCTTTTTTTGTGTGCCTTTGAAAAACCTAAGTGATTAAATATTGAGAACATTCAAATATTTAACAAAGACACTCAACACACAGAAAGAATCCTGGAAGTTTACTTTTCCAACAGGGAGTGTCACCCATTTCAAGTGACTAGGATTGCAGAGAGCTACAGGTGGATTTTAATATCTTAAATTATATTTAGAGAGTACAGAGGAAGCAGGAGGAGGTGACAATAACGTTAATTACCATATAAGTATTATAAAGCAAAGGGAATAACCATATCTGTCCTGAGCAGACACAGTGAGATGGGTTTAAAAAGGGATGAGAACCAAGGAGGTGAACATAAAACTCAACTATTTATATTCTTGCAGCAGTTCTGAAATTCCAGGGTTCTTACAAGGGAAAATCTCTCTTACAAATAAGAGACTTAGTTATCTTCTGAGGATGACTAGATGGGAACTGCTAATTTTAGCAATGTAGAAAACCAGGCTTTCAAGGAAAGCTTTCATTATTTTAAAACTACTGTTCTGAGGGAAATGTTTAACACACACTAGAGGTTCACTTCTTTACCTTGGGGAGCAGGGGGGAAGGAGGAAAGCCATCACTAGGAACTAAACATCAGGCTGATTTACCAGGATGAATATTTAGATTCAGTCAGAGAACTAAGGGCTGCTGGGGTTGTGCCACAGCCCCGTGTCAACATATTAAATCTTTATAGCAACTGGCATTAGCAGAAGCGTTTGATTAACAGGCTGATGAATACACTGGTTTTAATCATCAAAAGGTAATTCTTATCCCAATTCCCAAACTTGGGGATACATCTAAATTTGCATGTCAGAGAGGGTGATCACAGCAATATCAAACAAAGTCAGACAGCACCACAAGCTTACAGGAAAGCCAGAATCATGATGAGGTTTATGTCAGCATTTCTCACAACGGTTTCAATTAAAAGTATGCAACAGTGATACCATCAAACTAAAAATTGGTTCTGCATGACTGCAACAAAGGCCTACTGCACTGTATTTATACTCAGTTACTAAGCAGTGACCCTTGCCTTTCCAAGAAGGCAAGCAGCCAAAAAGCTGCATTAAAACATAGCTTGAAATCCAGCCAGTTTCCAGAATTCTCCCAAAAGGGAATGAACCCTGCCTTGTGCAGAATTAGATAATCTGATGGTGATCTTTTCACCCACATTCAGTCTTTGTGGCCCTTTTTTTCTACTGGAAGATCATTTTCTAAGTTGCCAGGTCTACTAACATACTGCTTTGCAAGCAATCAGTAGACAAAACACACACAAAATATTAATCCTCATCTCACCCACCCCACTCCTCCACAACAGTTTGCTCCCTTCTCTGTCCCCAGACTTGCAGGATCTCTGGCAGGCTCCAAGTTTACTTTTCATGGAACAGGTTACTCTTGGTTTTAGAAAAGCCACAGATACAAAAATCCATTTTTATCACTACTAAAGGGGTGCTTCAGGAATTAATATCCAATTTCCCTTCACAGCCAAAGACCAACAAAGATGTAACACAAAAAGGATCAACTCTGTTTGTTATTGTCACCCTGGTAATTTGTACCTGAACTAGGGTTTGAACAGAGACATAATTAACCTGAATTGTATCCCAGGTTTACAATTTAGCTGTTATAGTATAAATGAAATTAGCACCCACCACTAAAAAGGTCTTTGCCTGAGGAAATGCATGCAGGTTACATACCTATCCTGTCAAAGCACATCACACAATTAACCACTGTTACCTTGACAAAGCCTAAAAAAGAAATAAATTGGTTCTTTCCAAAGTCTCCCACAGCTCTGAAATACTTAACCTTGAAATATTTCAGATTTTGGTTACTGCTAGAAATACAGTATTTTTTGTAGTAGTAAATAAATTGAATAGGATTTTAAGGTTACAGATACCTAGAACCTACACTTGTTAAAAAAACCCCATGGCTACAAAACATTGCAAACCAATGGAAACATGCTGATTCTGTTGCTATTAATGACAAGAGGAGGTTAAATAGCAGCTGACTTAAATGTTTTTATGTCATATTCATATTTAATTCTCACACTGAACATGGGGATTTGCTATTTGCATTTCATTAGAAATTATCAACTGAAGTCAGTAGGAACACTGGAAAAAACCTCCACATTTCTCATGTCATAAGGTTTTTAAATATTTTTAAGTTACTCCTCATTTTTCTTGAAAAGGAACAGCCAAGTACATATATTTGGAAATACTATCATTGAAATAGTCTAGCATATAAAAAAAGCTTGTAAATATACAAATAAATACTTTGACATCATTTTAAACCATACTGCAGTGACTACATTTAGAAATATGTTCAGGACATTAACAGAAATAAAGCATTTACTCCAGAACTATGTAAGTCTACTTTACCCCAAAATATATCATGATATCAGAACATAAAAGAAAGGATCTATGTGCACATATGTACATGCCTGAGTGCTTGCCTCAACACATGCAGTCATTCTTCATCACACACACAAACACCATTTATTGTGAAGACACACAAAACTTTTCTTCCTAAAAGCCTTCTTGCATGTGACTGAGCAAACATAATGCAAGAGGTTCACATTAAATGTTTCCCATTAAAGTGCTGCAGGAACAGTAATAAAATATCAAACTGCCAAAATTTCTGAGCAGTGACTTCAGCTGCCCAGGGCACTGGAAGGATTTAACCATTGCAGGTAAAACTTGCCCTGGGCTTTGCAGGGAGGTGACAGTCTTACACCTAGCTGGAGGCAGCTGAGTTCTCCCTTTGATGCAAGGCTCTGTTTGGGGCCATAAGTCTGCAATTTTAAGAGGATAAATAACCTCAAAGCTTGGTGATGGAGAGCACTCAGCCTGGCTGGGAGCTATCAGTCAAACCAGACCATGCAGAATCCAGCTACATCCAAAAAAACAACAAGATATTTCTCTCCTCCTACCCCATGATTTCCACATAGGCAGGGACAGCTGCTCTGTTCTGCACAGGACTTTGGGCACAGTCTGAATGTGCTTCTAGGCTAGGTCCCAGAGGTGACTGAAGTACAGAAACATATAGAAAATTGTGCCTCTGCCACAAGTTGAGATATAGAAGAGATCCTGAGTTACTGGGACTGCCTCTGGGCAAGGCTGAAACCTTATGCATCACCCACCCAGCAAAAAAAAACCCCAAAAATTGTTTGCAGAAACTACCTCACATTGGTTATTTCAATGTTTGTGAAATCCTGATAGTCTGAGCTCCAGCAAGCCAAAGCTGCAAGAACACCCAGGGCTTTACACAGCTGAGATTTGAGAGATCATTCTCAAGTGAATGTGCAGAGTATCCAAACTTGAATTATCACCTCTCTGGCTGATGGTTACTTCGAGTCACTCCAATACTCTCCTCAGCCTGGCATCAAGACAGCATGCCTACAGCTGCTTGCTTCTCTTCTACCTTCTCTAGCCCAAAATTCAACTGAATGGCAGCCTGCTTGGTCTCACAACACAGAAAGGGTCAGAAATATCTTTCTCTCTCAAATCAGAGAAAACTCTTGCTCAAATAAGGTCAGCAAAACTTTTGCCAACAGCCCCTAAAGTTCACAAGGACTGCTTTGCAACACAGAAGAGCAGTTTTGAGAGTGATGGTGGTAGGCTCAGGGCACTTCAGCAAAGCAAGTCCAGCTCTACGCCTCAAAAGGGGATGGGTTACATCTGTGCCAACATCTGCTGGGAGAAGCAAGTCTCACCCAGGCAGCTTTAAAATAGAAACTCCCACTGAACTGATGCTACTACTGGCACTGTTGGACTATTTTTCCCCCCCTATATTTCAATAGGGATCCATTTATCCTATTGCTGCTGATTCAGCTTCTATTTTTACAACATATGTCAGCAAAAGAAATCTCCTGTAAGTGTGGTACATGGGCAAGATTAGAACAATTACAACTGTGTGATTGATAATGAATACAAATCTTATTTATTTTAATCACATCTTATTTGAAGAAATACACAGGTATCTCAACAGCAGACATGGGTATCCCTGTTAACCTTGCACCTCACTCCTGTCTGCTCGATATCCTCCTCCACATCTGCTTTTTGTTTCTGTGAAATAAAGCAGACGTGTCCCACAAAGTTTAAATCATCCTAGCCAAAATACAGAAGCCAATCAAGTCTAGCCCTTTCTCCCTCTCCACCCCAGTCCCCTGATGGCAACAGCTGCAGATGAAGCTCATACATATCAAATGCCAAATTCTAGTCCAAATGAGTTGTGGTTACCTGACCACAGTTGAGTTTGGCTGTGTATGACTCTCTGACATGAAGCCATCTATGCTCCCATCCCCTGGGCACATTTTATTTGAACAACTTATTCTAAGCTTTGTCTGTGGAAGGGAGATGGAAAGGAGAAGACTGCAGATCTCTTTGGAAACTTCCAGTGCAAGCTTTGAAGATATTTTTGATCTTCTGTTATGGTTATAACTTGTGATGCCAGACTGTGCTCAACTAGGAGGTAAAGCATTGTGCTGCTAAATAATAAAGCTGCTCTCAAAAAAACCAGCAAAGCAGGATTTGGCCAAATTTGGCTATTGAAACCACAACAGAGCAAACATACTGTGGCTCCTCTCTGACTGGCACAAAACAATTCTTGTATGCAAAAACTGTTGCCCAAAATCATCCCACTGGTTGTGTCTTGCTTTGCACACAGAGTTTCTAGACTGTCTCATAACATTTTCTTATAACATTTGTAAATGATGAACACATATAGAAAAAAATGCATACCAAATCATTCAAAGGGCTAAGCCAAAATATTTGAGTTCTAAATTGCCTGTGCAAAAATCAAACCCCATGTAATACTTCAGAGACAAATTAAGGAACCCAAAATATTGTAACTGCTGCACATTTTGCCACGCATGTCAGCTAAAACTGACTCTCCCATTTGCTCTGAGAGTCGTGTAAATTACCATGCAACATCTTTTAGGACCACTGATACATTGTAATTTCATCAAGCAAGCACCCAAATCAAACAGCCTCCAGACTTTCTCAATATTAATGGAAAAGCATTTGTTGCCAGGCATGTACAGTATTAACTTGTTAGTATTAAGAGTGCAACATACAAGTGACAGTTGATTCTAGGGAAAGCTTACATCTCTTAAACCCCTCAATTTTCTTTAAAGCTTTAAAAGAAAGCCCCTGTGCTCTGTGACAACATTGATAACACAAATGCTTTGCCTGTGGAGCTAAGCCCTCCACAGGCAGCAATTAGCAGCGACTGACAGACCTGAAATGCAGAGAAGCCCAAGACAGTCTCTTCCCTCCTTCCCCCATTTCAACCTTTGCTTGGGGCTGAATTTTAACTTCTATCCCCATCCCTGCCACACTTTTTGGGGAGAGTGGTGGGAAAAAAAGGAAATGTCTTGTGTAAATAACATATTATTAGATCCTGGGTAATGTCAAGCCAGCAACTGGATCCAATTGAAGCACTAGCCACGTGTACAAAGATTTCAGACACAAAAGTGGTGGTGCGCCACGAGAAAAAGGGTCTCTGTCTGCAGGGTGATCACTATCAGCTCAGAACAACAGACCTAACAATCAATCATGCTGCAAGCAGAAAGTATTATTCCTGCTCCAGGCTCAGGGAGTTCAGGCTGCAGATGTTTTCTCAGCTTCAAGGAAGAAACTGAAAAAATATCAAATCATCTGAAACCAAAAACCTTGACAACCATCCCTACAGAACACCACACACAAATCCAAGCACTTCTGTGGACTCCAGCAATAACATAACTCATACTGTGAGGTATCCTACATACTGTGGGAGCAAGAGGGCACCATCTCAGTCTTTCTGTTCACATCCTCTGGCTTCATTTCCCAGACAGAAATGAGCACTGCATGCATTGACCTGAGCCCACCTGTGGCACAGCCTGATAAGCCACATCCAGTGATCCCAGCTGGTGAGCTCACCTGGTGAGAGCACACAACACTCGCCCTCCCTCCACCCTCTGCATCTTCATGCACAGCACACCCTGCAACTGAAAGACCTTTCACTGCCTGCCCCAGCTGGCCTCTCTCTTTCGAATCCCCAGCAAAACCCTCTTCCCTCCACCTCCCAAGAAGACTGTTGTGGTTGATCCTCCACTTGGAGAACTGCATTCTCTCTTCAGTGAAATAGCACAAACTTTTTCCAGCCCAAATCATGATGTGATGGTTTCTTTTACTGTTTGCTCAAAGCTGATTTTTCACAGGTCTTGAGCACATGATATAATTGGAAATTTGAATGAAAATACCACATTTCCTTGGAGCTGAATCATCTCAGAGATATATTTTGTCTTTCTCAAACTAGCTTTCAGGGGTAGACCTGAACTATTCGGGCTGACAGGTCAGCAGCTAAGAAGGTGGGAGGGCTGGACTCTATACACTGTAATTTTACAACTTGTGATGGAAAAAAAAACTTGCCCTGCTTGATACAGATCAAGGACTTGAATTTTTATTTCCCAGCTCAGTAATGTAACTGCCCATCTGTAAGGCTTACACATCTTCTGCACACAAAGAGACTTCTGTAGCTCACCGGAGGATGAAAGCCGATTGTGAAAGCTGGAGAGACACCATAAGACATTCTTCTCTGGAGCTGGGTTTTGTGGAGCACCCTGGGCTCCAGGTGTATTGCTTTACAGCCAGAAAGGTTACATTACCATCTCATGTGACCTCCCTCATGACACAGGTCAGAGCATTTCTCCCTGCCCAGCTTCTCTGTCTAGCCCAACTACTTGTGATTGCAGTAGAGCGTAAGACACGATTTAAACGCTTGCTGTGATGGACAGGTTCGACATGGCCACTGCCAAGCTGTTCCAAGGACTAATTACCCTCACTTGAAAATGTGTCCTGCATTTCCTGTTTGATCTTTGCTAACTGGAACTCCCAGCCACTGGATCTCGTGGTTTTGCCTGCTAGCTTAAAGAGTTCTTTGCTCCAGATGTCTTATCCCTCAGTGGGTACTTACAGACCATGATTAAATAGCCACTTAACCTTCTCCTCAGTAAGGTGAGTCCTACGAGAGCAGATGGTGCTGAGCACCTCTAAAAATTAGCCCTGCAGCTATTTATGTCTGTAAAGTGCCAGCCAATTGTTTCCTAAGGCTGGTTATGGAGAGCTGCTGGCACCGTCCACAGAAATTAAAGGTGCTCAGCCTGGTCCCGCATTTGCTTTTCATACCCCAATTCCAAAAGCCAAAGGATAGTCTCCTGTGTTAGCCAGCCCTAACCTGGCACAGCAAGAACCACCCTCTGCCATAGGAGCTGGACACTAGATAGGACTAAGTGCCTCAGGACTGAGATGGCTTTACCTCCATGGTCTCAGCAGCGCTGGTACCAAATAAATACCCAAATTGGCTCTGTTACCAGTCTTTGGTCCTCTGAGGAAAAAGAGGAGATCTTGTACTGCTAAAGGGGGGGTGGAACTGAAGCTCCTCTGTGTGATGAAGGGAAAACCAGATCCTGGTGTAGCACAGGAGCACTTGAGTGACTGACTGAGAGCAATAGCACCAGCACTAGCTCTTCCTTCTACTCACCAGAAACATCTTTACAGTAGTAGCCACGCAGGGAAGTCGTCACTGTCAGAAATGGCTCTGGACCTTTCAAGGTTTTTAGACCATTTTTTCCCCAAGGTTTTCAAACCTTTTTGGTCTTTTCTGCCTAAGCTGCTGTTCTTTGGGCATGGCCCTTCATAAGAGGGGCATTCCTATTGGTTCTTAGCTTCCCAGAAGTGATCATCATACCACAGCAAGTACATCATTTTTTGCATGCTAAATAGCAAGACAATTACCTCTATCTTCTGCCCAGGCAGTTTAGCAGCAAGATTCAACTGTTGCAATTCTTCCATAAATAGGCTGGGGATATTGGTGTCAAACACATTCAAAGAAACCAAACCAAAAAAAAAACAACCACACACAACCAAAAGAAAAACCCCAAACAAACCACCAAAACACAAACCTCCAAGTTTCTCAAACTTGTCTGGCTCCTGGTGCTGGTTAAGACCTCACAAGCTCCAAAAGAAGAAAAAGTAAATAGCTCCCTGAGCAAAACCTACTCACTCACACACTACTACAAAGCTGGTCTTCTTACCAGGTAATGAAGGAAACTGCATGAATTCCTGGACACACAGGGACAGGACCTTAGTAAGATGTTTGAGATGTCAGAACCAACAGCTTTGCACCAGATGGACTGTGTAACTTCCTGGTCATGGCAAACTCCAGCCTTGACAAAACTTAATAAATAAACCCAAAAACTTCACAATGATTCTCCAGTCATTCCTCTCTGTTATTTTTACCTCCTTGTAGGAAATGAGCCCAAGGCTTGCAGTTTTCTGACAGGTGCCTTAATAAACACTCAAAGTTGAGAAGACATCAGCATTGCATACTTCAAACTGAGACCTTCCCTCGTGCCCCTGCCATTTAAACCACAGATAACTGAAGGCACAAGAAAGCACAACAAATGTCAGAATAGTGCCTGTATTGTTCTCATTACTGATAATGAGCTGAATTCAGTTCTAATCTGAATGAAACCATCTTTTTACATCCCGTGGGTTGCAGCTTTTTTAAACACAACCTCCCCCACCCCACTCCCCCCCCAGGAGAACATGCACACAAGTGTGCATACATGAGAAGAACAAACGAGACCAGTAGACAGAGAAGACACAGAGGCAGAAAATGTGAATAAGGAGGAGGGAGGCTTCAGGCCTGTGAAATACTCCCCAGATTTCCTGCCAGTAAACATCAACTGAATATGAAGCTACTGAAGTATAATTACCTCCTTGTCAATCCTGACATTAACATTTTTTCTGACTCTTCCATGACAATCACTTCTTTCAACACTCCTTAATAACAATTCATTTACTCATCCTTCCACGGATGTGTAGGATTGTCAATAACTTCACATCCTTAGAGCAAAACTAGAAAGCTGTGGCTCCTGAAACTGAACTGGGTTTCTGAACAGTCAGCATTTGTCAGAGGATATTTCCCACTTCTTTCAAGCACCAAACACAGGAACAGTATTTTTAAGTTACTCTTAATTCTTCTCTTAATTAAGGAAAACTGGCAAAATTAGTAGTCAAATGGCAAAGATTATTATGGATAAACAAGTCTGTAAGACCCCTCCCCTTCATTTCCTTTCAAGCAGCCTAGGAAGTGCTTTTCACATACATATGCACATAAAGAATACAAGACAACCCAGTTATTGTTCTAGTCTTTAGAAGAGACAGGGTGCATGACTTTGGCAAGTCACTTAGCATACACTTGCTTATTCTTCCAATAAATGAAACACTATCATGGCATTCACCTTCTTCAAACTACCAGCTAGAGCAAGGGGAGAAAACCCCAATATGCTGCTTTACATGGCATCAAGTCCTACTATCAGGTCACAGCAGCAATGGGATATAACACTTCTCGGTGCTTTCTACAGCTCTTCTGAGCCTCAATGAACATGATTAAAGCAAATTACTTTGAATAAGAAAGATTAACTTCATGCTCTTTTGTACAGCAGTCCTGTCACCTACCTGTCCCCATCTTTTTCTTTTTTTTTTTTAAAGATAAATCAAGTTCTAGTCCTTCTGACAAGGTATCTTCAAATCCAATGAACAGACTGCATGGGGCACCAGAGTTTGCTTTTCCCTAGCTTTTCTGTCTTCAAATGCAAAGTTTTCCTTAAAGACTGCAGAAGCTTCTCAATCCATACTTCCTAACAGGGTATTTGAGCACAGAAGATGGTTGTTCACCAAGGAGCTGCCCCAGTTGGACGTGGAGGCAATAGAAAGGGTGTAGCAAGTAACCAATGAAACAAAAGTGAAGCAAGATGCAGAGCAGACTGCATGTTCAACTTTCTTTTTGTGATCAGAGTCAACTCTGCAAGGGAGTCTGTATGCAGACAAATAGCAAAGGATGAATTTCACATTCCAAAAAATAATCCTGTGACATGAACAATATTTGCAAGTCTGGACCTCAGCCCATGAATTAGTCATAGGTGGCCCCACACTAGCAGCAGGATAAAGACCTAGGATGAATCATGATCTCATTATAAATATCCCACTCTCAATTCTATCAAGTCTCAGGTGGCATATTTAGACCCTTAATGAACAACTGCCAATACAGCTAGAGACATACCAAAACACCTAGCCAGCTCTCATCTCCTTTCTCAATGGATCATCTCTCTGCCAGTGGTTTATCAGGAAAAAAAATAAATATTAAAAAACCTCCTTGATTCTTGCTGCTTACCAGCCCCCTGCAGGGTCACAAAAGAGAATGCCATGCTAAATGGTTAACACAGTTTCCACAGGGACAAGTCACTGGCAGTAAGCCTGTCCTAAAAAAATAAAATAACCAAAAATAATAATAAAAAAAATATTTTAAACAGAGAATTTCTGTTCTTGATGCACATCTCCAGTGCACAGACACAGCAGTGTCTTACCTCCAATTCATCTGGCTACTTAACTACTTCGCCATAGAGATGAGCCTGATTACCAGGAACACTAAGCAACCACCAGTGCTCAGCAGCTTTAAAACCACAACTCATCCTATCTTATTGGGGGGAAAGCTTTCAATATATATCTCATAATTTCTCTGCATCCTTCATTTATAACACCTAAAAAATTAAGGCAAATAAATAAAATCCTTACAAGAGCAGGAGAGCAATGTTGTGCAACAGCCTAGAACTTGAACTTTAGCCTTGCAGTCAACTCCTGCAGGGAAGAACTCTCATTTCTGTGTAGGTATCAGAGAAAGAAAACTAAATGGTTAAGTATTACCCAAAAGAAATAAGAAGTGTTAGGCTTTTTCTATTAACTGCAGCCAGATCTCTCACCTTGGACTCGTGCTCTTGTTGAAGTCAACAGCAAAACTCTCATTGACTTCAGCAAGAACAAGGTCATGGTCCTTCTGTGCTGCTTACTGGGTGATAGCACGGTCATAGGTCCTGAATGTAAAGAAAGAAAGAAATCAATAAAACCAGCCTACAGCTGCCTGGTTACAAGTCCCCAGCCACCTACAGACCCACACTGGGGACTTTCAGTACTTTTGACTTTCTAGACAGAAGGTTCATATCAAAGTATACGACACCTTAGGATTTATCTGGACTCTAAGGGCTTGTAGCCAAACCACTGCCAAGATAAATGTGATTTGCCAGTGCCTGGGTGTCCCATTGATGAGGCAGTTCCTTGTATATTATATGCAACCCACTGTGATCACACAGACAAATATAATGCTCTCTTTTATGGAGCAGCTAATGTCAACAGCAGTGCCTGCACCACATGATTTTCCAAACCCAAACACTCCCAATGTTGCACAGAAGAGGCATGAAAAGTCAGACCAGATGACTACAATGATTCTGGTTTCTGCTTTCATTCACACAAAATTAAGCACCAAGCTTGCCCTCAATATGTCTAAATATAAAAATACCTTGGTCTTTTAGAAGAGACCAAGAGAAATAAAGGCCATCTGCAAGACCATTCCTTGAAAAAAAAATGCAAGTCCTGTCTTAATAAACACACATGACATTCACACACATACAAACTTACCTATATATATCTGGGCATCTTCATCTTCTGCCTTACAGAGAACTGCATTTTAATTTACAATTGAATGCCTGTTGCTTTCAACTGCTTTTTAAAAGCCCTCATTACATTGACTGCTTCTTTTGCTTGGCATGAGAACTAAATATTATAAACCAAATAAAAACCAACAGCATGAGTGTTGCTGACTGCAATATAGAGTCTCTTACATCGCCAGCATCAACTATCCCTCACCTAAAAAACCAACTGCTTTAACAAATGAGGGCTTGAATGTGCTTTTAACTCAACTTTAGCATAAACAATGCAGCATACACTGGGCAAGCTTTGCACTGGGATTTTAATGAAAGCCAATGACCCCATAAACTGCATTGTTTCTACATCTTTCTCCCCTGTATTTGTCAGCTTTCTCTCTCCCCAGCTTTAAAGTGAAGAGGCAGATTTGTCTGAAGCTCTGGCCAAAGCCAAAAAAAAAGAAAACAGGAAAAAAAAAAAAATCAAAGCCAGTTCCATTTCCCAGGATGGCTGCGAACAGAGCTTCCAGCAGGGGAAATATACACCCACGCGCATTCCGGGTGACCTTGGGAGCATCAGTTCATTGACTATTCTGGCAGCTGAGAGCTGGATCATCAAAAAAAATCCTCCTGAACATGGAAACACACACAGAGCGTTGGCAGAGAGACAGCAAGCCAACACACTCAGCAAAGCAAGCTTCAGAGAAGAGAAAAATAGACTGGATGCACAAGCAGTTTAAAGCAGCCAATCCTTTCTCATTCAGCTTTGCAAGCCTGGCAAAAGCAATCCAACATTTACCTGCTGCTTTTCCTCTTCCTGAGCAAACTTTCCCCATAGACAGTGCAGGTATAAACACAGTTACAGAACCAGTGACAGCTGGCAGAGGGCAGCTTCACTGAAACACATTGGATTAGCTGCACAACTTTTGCCAATCAAAAGAGCCCTCCCCCTGCCCCCAAATAATGACTTGCTTAAGAGTGTTCAAAACATGACAATGGGACAGAAATGTTTACAAAACATCAAGCCCTGGATAACTCACGGCAGAGGAATGGGAGAAGTGAAACTGAAGCGAGTTGAAAAGCACTGGCTGCCAAAGTTATCCACGTTCAAGGCAACATTCAGAATTTTAACTAAGCAGCTACATAGGCAATTTTTTTGGGAAAAAAAAAAGTCTATCATGTTGGGATGCACAAAAAAAAATACAACCCTTTAACTAACTAGGAACAACACAATCGATCCTTTCTCAAAGCTCTTAATTAAATCTCTGCAGCAAACCCTTTGCCTTTTTGTCCAAAATTGTAATGTATTGCCCCAAACTTTACCAATTCCATATTAGCAATAGCCATCAACAGAGTTGAACTTTCAATCAAACGCTGTCTGCAGGGGAGTGATGAGGCAAATTAGGCAGCAGTAATTTAACGATCAATCCTTGTCATTTTGGGATGACAGTGCTATTTGGAAAAAAGCAAAAGGAAAATGGATTACAAGTGCTAAAATAAAGACACTTTGTTCATCTGAATAAAACATTTGTAACTCTGGACTGAGAGGTTACTTTCATTTGCAGCCAGTTTGATTTGCCACTCATCTTCCTTTGGGAATCATTCTGTTTCAAGTGCATTAAGAGATGATTTATTTGCATAAGCCAACAGAGGGTTATTCTTTCCTCCAAAAACAGAGAATGACATTGCTGTGCAAATGAAAGAAAATGTTAACAACTCCTGAAAGTTCTCATAGGTGACTGAAGGAATCAAGCCACATCTCACAAAATGATTAGCACCAATGTGGCATATATTACATTTTAAGCACAGTTAAGCTTTTGCACTGTTTCACTGGGGTTTTTTTGAAGACACATTAGAAAGATTTGACCTCCAGAAGCACATTTCAGACTAAAAGCAGAAATCACTGTTCCTTATTTAATTTTTTTTCATGTATGGTTAGGAAACAAATACCATCCCTACACCTTTGTTTTGTCAACCTGTCTTGAAAGAGGAGGAAGTGAATCTGAAGACGGTCTTTGGTAGCTTGATGTTCTTCCCTGTTGCTGGGGGCAGAGTTGCATCACAGCAAAGGTATTTGTCACACAAATCTCTTGTTGCCATGCCTCCTGTCTGTGGATGTCACTATTGCACTTTGTAATTACAAATATTAAGGGTGACATTCTGTCTCCGGTGGCAGAAGATATGTCCAGAGCAGCCTCCAGAGCAATCTGCCTTAGTGGAGCAGATCAGGGAACTCTCAGCCAGTGCCTGCTGCAGTAGCAGTGCTAGCTCAATGGAAACATCAGGTATTTGCTCCATGCCAAATAGGCTTTGAAAGTCAATTTAACAGAAGTGTCAGTCCAAAGCCTTCCACCTCTCTTTCACCACCCTGTAACATCACTTCTAAAGGTTTTCATGAGCTTCTATTCCATATATTTTCATCCTTTCAGTTTACAACCACGTTGCAAACTGAACAGCTGGAACACAATTTGACCATTAGCTTTATCACAATGCCATCCATTCCTCTAATCCTATTCCACAGCCTTCCCAAAACCCCCTCACCTTACCAAACCAATCCCCACCAGCCTCAGAGAAAGTTGGCTTTTCAAGCACATCTAGAAGGACCACAGAGAGAACCAGCTCCAAAAGCAACGGACAGAGCAATCATTACAGAGCCCTCGCACACTCAGAACAAAACCCAAAGCAAAACAAACACCCTCTTATCTGGCATGCTTCTGCCAGGTAACAAATAATACATGCAATAATTCTCTGAGAGAAAGAGAGCAAGTACAAGAAAATTGCAGCCTTACTTACTTGTTAAAAGCTGAGACCAGCTCCTTGAACGTCACTGAGAAGCCTATGAATGGCAGAATCCAACCCTGCCAGACAGTACCATTCAGAGTAATCCCCAAGAGATAACTAAACCTCTCTTATTTCTAAAGGTGCTGACAACTCATTTTTCCATACCACCATTGCTTTCCTGGAAAACCCAAGGAACTGGGCTCCTCTTTTCAAGTAAAGATTTCTTTATGGTAAAGGCCATATACCCATGGTAAAGATGATACCTACTACCTTCAGGTAAACCTCAAGGCAACAATCCCCCACTCTTAGATCCCTGACTAGAGAGATAATTACTGTTTTTCTTTGGGTTCCATAAGGAGAAAAAAACCCCATCAGCCACCCACTAATTTCTCTAGGGCTGTTTTCCACTGAAGAACCAGGATTTTCCATTAAAGAACCAGGAATATATTTTCTATTATTTCCCACTCCTTCACCAGGCCACATTACAACCAAAAAAACCTGGGACACAGTAGGGCACAATTAAGAGCCTGGTCTAAGAAGTTTTAAAAGCCCAATTTCTTTGCAGCTACAGAAGGGGGGAAAAAAAGGAAGAACAAGTGGCACGTGGATGAGAAGATTAAAAGACACGGTTGCCACCTCCTAATTCACCCAGGGCACAATCTGAAACAATTACAGAGAGACATATGTTGATGGCAACAAAACAATTACTTACATTCTGTGCCTATTTTAAATATTAAGTGCTAGCAGCATGTTGCTTACAAATGTAAAAGCCCCCAAATCTGAATTTCAGAATGTGTGAATAATGCACTGCATATGGTGGAAAATTGGACCCAAACATTTCTGTGTTTCTCTGTTGAATACCTATAACATTATGTAATCAAAACATTATGGTTTATAGTGAGTTTAACACTGCAACCCCTAAGCAGAATTTGGCATTGAGGATGACCATTAATATGCTAAAGTCTGTTTGTACACTAAAATATGTGGATGCAGCACAGCTTATCTTTTAAAGATAGCATATTACACACACAAATACAAGTGCTGGATCTAATTTAACAAGATTTGTGGTTATGAACACATGGACACCAAAAATCCAGCATGAATGCAGTTACAGTCCAACGCAGTTCCAGCTGGCTAAGGTATAAACACTTCTTCCCCAACTGCAGTTGCTAGTAAAATCAGTATAGAAAATTTGATCATACCTACAGCAAATGCTAGTTTCATATTTTACTCTTTCCTAAAGTAACACAAGGAACTCCCTCAACAACCCACCAGCTCTACAGCATCCGTTCAGCTTTCCTCCCTCGGCTCTAGGGTCAACTTGTGTATCAAAAAATAACTGGTGGATCAGGACAAGAGTGAGTCTGGAGATCAAGGTTTTTATTCCTTAGTATAGAATATATGTATGTGATACAAGAAGTGGAAAACTCCCTGCATTAGGAACTCATGTCAAAGGAGAGCATGTTATTGCAGCAGTAAAAGCAGCACAAATAACACAACTAACTCTCCCCAGTGTGACAAATAATAATTAACATGCACATTGGGGCCCAACATTGAGGCACAACTCAAAGCATTACAAAGACATATTGCCTGGCAAAATTAATGTCACATTGATCTTCTATTAAGAGAATCCCTTTAAGAAAAGCAGTAACTTGCCAGTTTATAGTTCAGATCTCTTACTTTGTTGGTATCTCTATAGCTGTAAATTGGAGCACGCTGAACATGAATTTAATCCCAGCAACACAAGTCACAATGGCTGATCTTTGGTATCAACTTCTAGCTGTTTCAATATGCACTAAAAAAAAGAGCCTATTTTAAAAGCATGGTACTACTGCAAGACATTCATATAGGTAAAACCACCAAGGACTGAAGGACTTGGTACCTCTCAAGGAATTCCAAGAAGCATCTGGACAATGCTTTTAGACACATGGTGTGACTTTGGGGTTGTCCTGTTCATAAACAGGAGTTGGCCTGGTTGATCCTTGTGGGTCCCTTCCAACTCAGGATAAGAGACCCTTGTGAAATATTGCCTTACCCAAACTGAACAAAGAAAAAGTTAAATATTTATAAACAAGACACAGAGAAAGCAAAGGAAACCCTTACAGAAGATATACTCCAACATGATTGACTGCTGGCGTAGAGAGTGTGACATACGATGGAAATGAATAAAAGTAAACAACACACTCCATTACTCCCAACATCTGCAAAGCCTATTTTAAACTTCCTAAATCACACAGATGTAACAGCATGGAGCTCTTAAGCCTCGAGTGCATATTGATGAGATCACATTTCTGTTTCTGTGATCCTGAAGTGAACAATTAAAGAATCTACATTTCTGTACCGCAGAGGAACACATCCAGAAGGGTAGGATTTCTGTTTGTGAGGCCATCTGATGTGTACATCTGAGAGGCAAATTAGCAGCTTGCCAGAAGTTCACAAGGAATACCTCATTTTATTTCTTAATAAAATGAAGCAGACTGTGGCTAACTTGGGTGTATAACAGAGGTGTTACAGCACATGCTGAAATATTTCTTTATGATACCCCACATTAATGTGAGACTGTAAGAGAAATCCACACAAACAACAAGGAACATCAGAAACTGAATGAAGTACATTAACTTCAAAGGTGACTTATTCAGCTCTGGAAAAAAAAACCCACCAGGTTTTACCATCTCATTTTAACCCCCAGATTTCTCTCTCACCAGAGCCGGGTCTCTACTACCCTGTCCACCATCCTCCAAGACCAAATCTCACATTCCTGGCCAAAGCCTGCAATATGGCAGAGGTGAACAGAAATGGATGATCTCTGAGAACTCTAAAATTACCATATTTGCACAAGTGAAAAGTAAGCTCTGCAGCTGAAAACCAACACAGGTTTTTCCCAAAAATCACTGCTCAAGCAAGAGCATGCAAAAGTACTGATCCCTATATGCACCTTCTGACTGAGGTCATTAAATTCTGAGGACTCCAGGAAAATGCTGTTACCACAAGGATGCTACCACAGAGAAATAACCTTTATTACTTTACTTATTTATAAACTTCTGGTCCTCACAGTGTTCAGATAAGAGCAAAGCATGGCTTTTACCACCAGTACATTCCCCCCTCCTCCTCCCTTGCAACTCCCCTGATGCGAAGCCTAAAAGAAAATGAGCTCCTGAAAGACAGGATGACATGAAAGCAAATCAATAGGAAAAAGAAAGAGAAAACATTGCCAACTTATGTGTTGCTTTGTAATAGAGTCCAGAGTCAAGCACTGCACATGATATCCTGCTAGGAACAGAAGCAATGGTAAGCAGTAGCTGGAAAGCAGGCAAATCCTTAGTGGAAACAAGCTTTGAGAAAGCCTAGGGTTCAAGACCATGCACTAAGATCACTTAAGTCAGATGTGCCTGGAAGCCTCAAAGAAACAAACTAACACAGAAAGGGTTAAAATTCCCTTTCTGACAGTATTTTGAGGCTCTGAGGTTTTTGTGTTGCTTTGGGGAAGGGGCAGAGTGGCTGACACATTGGCATCAACAGCCACAGAGCCAAGTTAAGTGGCTACTCAAATACTATTAGAAGTTATTACCACTAGGTCTTAAAGATCAGTGCAACAGCTTTTTTAGTAACTCAGAGACCCAATGACTCCTTTGATTGGCAACACCAGTGAATCATCTTGGTTTTCATCTAAATAACCCCTTTTCCATCACAATCACTGATTCAGCTCAACATTGCTCCAAAGATAGATCATACACCAACATTAACAGATGAAGATGGCACTTTTGTTTATCAAGTACTTTTCTCTGTAAGCCTTTTCATTCAAGGAAACAAAAAAAACCCAAAGAGAATCCTCTTTTTCTGTAAGAATCACTACAATTAAAAGTCTAAATATGATAATAAAATTCAACAATTTTTTCATATAAAGCAGCAAGACTGGAAACTAATGCTATTTAATTTAAAAGAAAATAATCACTGAAGTTTGTCTACAAAGGATATTTTAGCACTACAGAGGATTTGGAGCCCACAGAATGCTACAGGACTCTGCAAATCCAAGGCCAGGGCAGCAGGAAGCTTCTAACACCATTTTAAACCAGTGAAAGTGGATTTCCCTTTTGATGCAAAGAGTCTTTGTTCTGTGCACTGTCTTTCTCCAAAATGTAATGCCACTGTGATGTCACTCTTAGCATCAGAGCTCTAAAAGCCTGACAAAACAACATTTTCATTTTCATCATGGACTATTATTTGGAAAATACAATAAGCCCAACAGGAGGCTCAAAACCTAACAGATCCTGTCATCTACCTTTTGGAACAACCTCAATCTTTAGGTCAAGGCTACTTGTTTTACATTTTTGACTCCTTTTGGAATGGTTTCTAGTTTTCCATACCCCATTTCTATGGATAGATTTTTCCATTTGGTAAACAAGGAAGCTGCTGCTTGCTTTGAAAGCCACTTTCAAGGCTAACAAGAAAACCTATGACTACCAGACACACAACAGCAACACCATCCACACAGACAAATCTTTTTCTAGGAGACATTTCAGGACTGTAAATAGCAATCACTGTCATGACAAGGCTTAACAGAAGCCAGCCCATAGGTCAAGAATCCATTCTAGAAAATCCTATACTGTAAGATTCCTTCCTGCCCAAGCTCCCTCATGTTGAGACAGCCTCCTGGGAAGAGATACACCCACAGCATCATAAGCAGGTTCAGGTTTTAGACATGAAGTGTTTTTGAGCAGAACTGCTCAAGTAGAGACTAGGTCACCAAGGTGTAAACAGGTGAAGGTCAGAAGCCAAGGACCAATGTGAAAAGAAGGCATCTATGAAGTATTCTCAGGTGAAAAAACATGACCATGAGATTTAACAGCTTTTTCATTTCTTGCTCCCACAGCTATTTCATGAACAGCTTTTGATGTACTTTCTGGATGACTTAATATCAAGTTATGTTGTTTTAATGCATGTGTGAAGGCAGCATGATCTTTCTGCTTCACAAACCCACTGTGTGTATGTGTGAGAGCTCCTGAACACCACCACACTGACATCAGTGAGAATAAGCTTGGTCATATCTCCAACACCTGCAATAAGCTGATTAACAGCAAGTTGACTAGGAGCTGGGCAATGAAGGTGCAAGAAGAGTGATTTGATATACAAAACAAAGTCAGTGTTCAGATAGTGTCATCAGCCCAGTGACATTACTGTCAAAGGAAACCACAACAATCAAAAGATACAAGTGGACTTGCTAATTTAAAGAGAATTAAGATTCCTGGCTGGAGCACAGGGAGATGTTTTGTCTTCTTTTTATTTGTTTTACATATTTGATTATGAGTGGGAGCCTATAATTGAAATAGTTTCCATGGACAAATTAGACAACAGCATTTTGTCCTATAAATCAAGCACCACACACTAACATGGAAATTACCTTTATATTTTAATTCAATCTGTACTGCAAAAGAAATATCACCTTGCAACCACCAACCTATCAACATAGAGTTACAGAAGCTAAACCCAAAAGAGGCCATCTGAAACATCAGTCTTGAGGTGCCACCAAGCCAGCTGGTCTCTGTGAGCTACAGAAGCTCCCCAGGCCAGTGAGGAACTCCTCACAGAGCTAACCCACAGAACAAGGACCACAGGCAGGCTCAGCCAGCCCAGCCATCACGATGCTCTTATCCCAGCACCGCTGCTGGGCTCAGATCTTTACCTTTCCTGCTGAGCTGTGGCCCAAGAACAACACTAACTAGTCCATTTACAATGCATCTGTCATAAAACCAAACCTAAAATGGAAGCCACAGCAAATTTATTAGCACTTACTGATCCCAGGGGTGATAAATCTGTTTACCTCTGCAGGAGCAAAGCTAGTGGTGAAAGGGAAACCGATCAGACTGTTAAGTGACTGAAAGTCACATTAAAAATCAAATGATAATATAATCCCAGGAAATTGCCAGGATATAGAGCTCCAAAGAGCTGCACTATCCAGGGCCACCTTGGCATCCTGCCAACAGCCTGAGGGTCAAAGCTATTCTGCATGTATCTTTGCATAAATTTACATCTGTTTTGCATAACAAGTAAACATAGTATGAAATGCACTTTATCGAGGGATGGTCCTGAACTAGCTTACCCAATCTTGCAAGAGCACTAGGGTAGCAATTCCCTTCTTTATTTTCAGCTTCCCATATACAACTCATTTGGGTTTTACAATGCTATCACATAAGACAATTCAGGTCCTCATCACAGGGAAGTTACTCCTTGGCTAAACAAGGCTGTGTGCAATGAACAGGGATACACCGCCTAGTTATTTTACTAGGAGTGCAGATCCCTTTCTCTTATCTGTGATGTACAGGAAATTCACAACTGCCTTTTTCCTTTACCCCCAAATTCAAATTGTGACTCATACTTTAAAAAAAGGGGGTCAAGAATCTTCCTATCAACATTCAGGATGAAAGGAAGAAAAAACTATGTGGGAAAACTCTTTATGCATCCTCTGTACAGAAACAGAATCCTTACTACGGTACCTATAATTCTCTATACAAGCAGATACACCTGTGCTGGGAGATCCAGAACCAGAAAGCATTTCCACAGCAAGGGATGAAAAAAGTCATCACAAATATACTTTGATCAAATAAAAATATGGATGTGACCTCACATTACCATGCATAAGCACAATCAATTCCTCTGCAGCTACAATCTGAGTAATTGCCCTCAACTGGTTTTGTGGGATGTTCTACATTTTGAAACAGGGTCCAAATATGTCAAACTGCAATGGATGCAAAACTGTGACTTCTGTTATTGTTTGCAAAGTGTTGCATCATCTCAGAAAGTGACTAAACCTGAGCCATGTACAACCTTTTCTTTAAAAGAAAATCACCTTGTGCCACTTTTTTCAACTTTCATCTCCAGCCAGAGATTCAGGATGGGATGTTTCATAAAGCTGCTTGACTAAGATGGAAATTCCAAACAGAGAATTAGCCTAATGCTTTCTGATAGTATTGTAAAATAGGAACTAATTATCTGGAAGGAGAGAGTGCAGGCTTGCACAAACAGCAAAAAATAAAACCCAGCAGGGGAGCTACAGTGAACTTGCTTTGGACTACACTCTACCAAAAAACTGGACTTCAACTATTATCCCTTCCTAGGTTACATGTTTGGGGAACATCTCCCAGTTCTAGGATATGAGAAGCTTCTAATTATCAATTACAATTCAAAATTGTAATCCTACAGCAGGATCAGACTACTCTGACACTAGAGGAGTTGGATTTCCCAGTGCCAGCTCTCTGAACCCCTTCTGCCTTCTGTCCCAAAAGAACAGACACCAAAAGCCAAACAAGCATTTCAGCCTTCAGGGTATTAAGCCTAAACTATTATTTCTCCCTGGTTTTTATTTTTTCCACCTGAAAATCTGATTTTTAGAGATTCTTTACAGAAGCTGGTGTTTCTCCACCACCTTTCCCTTTGCAAAACAGCCAAGTGACTAAATCAAATCTTGTCCCAAATCCTACAATAACAAACTACATGCACAGGAAAGAGGTAGGGAAATGTTGTGGAGTGACAGATTTCACGTTTAAGCTTCTAGAAAGTTCAACTAAACTCAGATTTTAGTTTTGTTTCTTAATTCTTAAAGACAGCTTCAGATAGTATCTAATAAATTAATTGAACTACTTCTCTGAAGCAATTGCTGCTGGGAAATGAAACTAATGCATCTCCGTACCAAACCACAGGCTTTGCCATACATTTCCCTCCTCTCCTCTAGTCATTTTCTTCTCATCTGTCCGACTACACTTCTCATCAGCATCAACTGCCAATTTGTACCATCATAAACTCAAGCTGTATTACACTTCAAAGTTTATCCATTCCTTATGTTTCCTTACCATCTCTGCAAAGAATTAAAATGAGATTTGTCTGGACAAACACCACATTTCACAGTTAGAGCTCTGGCTCATGACAGCAGTTCATCTTTTCACTTCCAGTCTTGTGTTTTAAACAAGAGAAGATGTCTTAATGAAACTGCACAGCCTCACCAAGGCAGCAGCAAAGGCCTTCTTTCCTTTTATGTCCATCTATGTAAATAACCCACAGTCTGGGTGCTTAGTTTTCTTCTGAAGGCTGCAGCTAAGTGCAACACAAGGAAGGAAAGGGACAGGGGGAGAGAAACCCTGAAAGACAACGGCTTGAGATTTTCTTCTGCTACTTGTACGCTCACGGCACGGACACAAGAGGCAAGCTCAGTGGAACTGAACTGTATTAGGATCCTTTCCCACCCATACTTGATACTCCTGGATGTTAACCAGGCACTTGTGTCAGCCCCCTGTAGCCTGTCTGCACTCCCAAAAGCAGCACATCAGAGGTCCTGGGCTCACTGAGCAGCAGCATCCACTGATGTTATGCAGTTGCCATCAATGGTGAAGACAACGCTACCTGAACTGTACCAACCTACCGTGGACCCTTGATCCTTCCACAACCCAAGCTGCTGAAGTGCTCCAGATCTACCTGAAGTATTTTTATCACTGTCTGGGGGAGTTATCACAGAATTACAGGCCACCTTCAGGAATGAAATATGGTGCAAGCTGATTGGCATAAGAGCACAAACAGACTGTTTGGGGAATAGTTTGTTCTTCTAATGTTGACATTATATCATTTGTTTTTGGCAGCTCAACGCCACAGACAAGTTTCATCTTACTCAAATTGTCTTGAAAAGCTTAATAACTCTTTATTTGGCATCTCTTTTAGAGGAAAAAGAAAATAGATGCATTATTTGCAAAGCAACATATGTCTGATGACTTTGATCTGTGCTGATGCAGTATCCTTCAAGGATAAAAGCAGAGCTGCTGAAGAGGAGGAGTCATCCTAGGAATATACACTTCCCAGCAGCTTTCTGAAAACATTTCTACTCAATTAGCACTTACAGTGATAGCTAATTTTAGATATTAAAGCACTGAACTTTGTTGTCATGCTTCTATGCTACATTTCTCCCCAATTAAAGCACAATTTATTCAAAATGTTTCCCTAACACATTGTGTATTTTCTCTGTTTGACTGTATTAATACACAACTCTGCAGTTGAAACACAGGTTAATTATTCAGCTGTTAAATCCCCACAGCAGAGTGAAATTATAGGATGGCATGGGTTAAACACATCCTATAGAGCTGTAACATGTAGGGGGACACATCATTGCTCTTGATTTGGTTTTCTTGAGCCAGGAACTATTTGTGTGATTTGTTCAGATGGCTGTTTCAAGATTTCTGGTTATATGTAATCCGATGTCAACCTTGAATTGCTCATTATGCAAATGTATTTATACTCTTTAAAATGAGAGATTCAGGGTTAATGCTTTTTGGGGCCTTTTGCTTGCTTTGGTTTGTTTTTCTTTTTCTTTTAAATGCTGCAAACCCCATATGATAAACAACACATATTCCTGTGGAGGATTCCAATCCAGCCACACATGTGCTCAGCGTTCAAGTTTACACAGATGCTGACCCTTCATCTGGGTTATGCTTTGTCTTTCACATTGATCATCCCAGATTGTTTACATGAAAGCTGAACAGCACTTTTAAAAATAAATCCTGACACATTTCTCCACTGTGCAGTTTACACACACAGCAAATGAGGTTCATGAGGAATACAGACGAGATCGAGAAGAGCTTATGAAAAACAGAAGCAGATCAACACTTGAAAAAAGCTGAGGCACCAGGGACCTCCTTTTTGTGGTGGTCAGGAGACCAGTGAGCTGCAACACTTCAGAACAACTCTTTCTTTCCCAACTGCAGCTAACTTTTCCCCTTAACCTTCAAGCTTCAGTTATAAAACCACCTAGAACCTGTGTAACAGGACTTGCATTGCATTTGCCTTTCAATACACATTATGATCAAGCAGTTGATAGTGTTGTCTTAAAAACACTTTGGAAGTTTTGGACTTGCAGTCATTCTGTACTCAAGAGAGGGTTTTGTAGAGCAACCTTAAGTATTCTATTCCTGCCTTCAGAGACATCAATACACTCTTGAGTTTGACTAGCCACTACCACTCCTTTTTCCACAAGAGGACATGTCTTACATATACCTGAGCATCACAATACAGGCAGGATTTTTTTCTCTTATGATTTCTTCTTCTGTATTGTTTGCCTTAGCTTTTCTTTCACATCAATGTTCCCAGCCAGTCAGTTCATTTGAATCAGTTGGCAGCTTGTCCTTTTGTGCTCTGGTACTTTTTCCATCAGCTTTTCCACTGAACTTTCATTTCAAGATCAATAGACTTAGTTTACTGCAATACAAAACTTTCCTGCTACCACATGGTCATTTTAGCCAACTTTCAGGGGCTTAACAAATTCAGTTTCATTTGGTGAAACTCAAATGACTTAGAAGGTAAGACAGGAATACAAAGTGATACTTTTTAATGATATATTATGAACACAAGTCTTAAAAAGGGGCAGCCAGTAGCTGTGCCCTAGAGTAAAAGAAACAAAAATGGATTCATCTCAAGCATTCCATTATGCACCACAGCTCCAACACAATAGCCTTGAGTTTATTTGACCAAATCTAATCAGCTGATGCTACAACTTGAAAAGCAATAAAATCCAAAGATAGAATTTGAAACTGCTCTTTTTCTACACTTTATATGGGCTTTTCTCACAAAAATGATACAGCAGAATTTTCCATGAAGCCAATCTGATCATAGAATAAACTTTTCCAGAAACCCAAACTAAATAATGAAAAGCAAAGGCACTGGGGGGAAAAAAAAAAAATCAACATATTAGAGAAGTCATCTGTAACAACAACAGAACAGAAAAGTTCAGCCTTCACCTGGACCAGCATAAGACTTTCACACCCCTTTTTCCCCTCCCTCTCCCCCACACTATTCCTTGTGTGGAACTTGATCAGTAACATAACATGCTTAGTAAATCATTGACAGTTAAAAATCTAATTGAAAACACCACCTCACTCACAGCAGAAGGGCTGCTAACATACACAAATGCCTACTAAAAATCAATTGCCTGAGAACTAATAGGGATCCATTTAGTTATGGGAATGCTTTTGCATTGATTTCTTTCTTTAGCATCTTTTGTAAGAGAACAAAAGTACATGGAAGATAGGACTACATATTGAAGATTGCTGTTTCTTCTATTATCCAGAAAACTTGCTGACCAAATTTTTTTGCTAAAGGAAAACCAGACAATTCTAGCCTTGGATATGGATAGATGTGTGGATTTTGTTTAGGGTTTTGTTTGTTGTTTGGTTGGGTTTTTTTAACCAACACACATCCCTCCCCCCAAAAAAAATAAGCCCTGGCTTCTTTCACATGACTTCCTATGAAAGTTGCTGTTTGTTGGCCTTCAACACCAAGTGGTTGTCATTTCCATAGAGTGTGATTTAATTTGCTGGCTCTGACACTACAGGTGGACTGGCACACTTGGCTGCCTAATCAGCTGCCACCACCAAGCCAGGTCTGACACAGCACAGAGGGGGATTTAACCTTGCAGTTCCAAGGTCAGCAGACCAACATTTCCCTCTCCCCCCTCAATGCAGCAGCAATAATTGCACAGATATGTTGAGCAATTTAACTCACTAAAATATCAGAACTTCAACCTTTTGTGACATGCACCACATGTGATGTCCCTGGCACTGATGTGATGTTTCCATGCTTTCCCCAGCAATTCTGGTTCAATAAGGATCAAGAAAGAGAAGAGAAATAGAAAAAACCACCCACAACCACAAACCAGTGTGATGCTAAGGCTCCCCTTTAGCTCATCAGTAGAAAACAAGATGTTTTTAGCCAAAACTGCAAAAAAGCCTTCCCTAAAGAGGGAAATGAATGAATTATGCAAAGAATCAAAGCTTCACAAACATGAGAAATAATATCATATTTATAGGAAGTTTTCTATTACAATATTATTCTATATTCTATGAATACAGGAAAATTCCAACTCACCATAGTTGCCCTGGCCTACCCACCTCACATTTCACAAGAAAATAAAACACCTGCAAAAGGAAGGAAGAACCAGAAGCTATCAACTCCAGACTACTATAACCTCTCAGGATGCACAATTACTTTATCCCTAGTACCATAAACAGAATTCTTGGATGAAAAATATGATAAGAACCATGATTGAATAAGGCACATTGTACAGTTAAGCAATCACAAATCACACTGGATTTTGATTTTACTAGGATGTGTTGAAAATTGAAATTAAATATCTACAGCTCCAGAGATGCACTGCCAGATTTCATTTCAAATAACATCTTCAGCTGAAGAAAACAGGAAGATAACAAATGTCACCTCACTGAAAATATATCTCAACATTCTTAAGTTTGAAGGATCTGCATGTCTCAATATATTTTAGAAGCTTTCTATGCTGGTAGAAAAGAAACAAGCCAAACACCAGACCAAAAGCCACTGGATTTGCTGTTCACACTATTTGAAGCAGAAAGAAATTACACTTTGTGGGTTACAGACAGTAGATTATTGTGCAAATTTATTGTCTTACTTGGGAATCAAAATAGTAGAACCATTCACAGCAGGGTTAGGCAGAGTAAGGCCAAAAGGAATCCTGAAGCTGAACATCATCAACACCATCCAGAGCTAAGTAGCAAGCACAACAGTTTCCTAAGGAGCTCATGCAAAATAAGGACTACTCAGCTGAAGAACAGACCAGGAAAAAAACCTATCCAACCCAGGAGGAATCCAAAGCCACTGCATTATTTTAATACCATATCATTTTAACAGGTGTAGCAGAACTCTTAACATCAGTTGGCTCAAGTCTCAAAGCCACTCCTTGCATTTCCACAACTCTACCTTTACCTACTGGACCCATCACTCCAGATGGTTTCTTCTCATGTTAGAAGTTCTCAGAGATCAGTCACCTTAACAACACACAACACCTCCCAAAGCTTAGACATGCCAGGGCAGCAGGCTGCTGAAAAACACCATCAACAAGTAAATTGTGAGCTCTCACCATCAATCCACCAACCACTACAGCTACTAGGAAACAGGAACCTGGAACCACGAAGCCCATTGCCTTGAGTCAGCCCATACAAGTAACCTCCCCTGGTGCTTGCACACAGCTGCAAGCACAGTCTGTTCTTCTGACCACCTCCCACTCTGTGACCTTTCAAGATCTTTGCATACTTTCCCTCCCTACAGAAAGTGGCTTAATCTAACCTATAACTGACTTAAACTTCAGAACAAAAGCATGTTCACTGTTTGAAATCCTACTGGAATTTAGCACTGGTAGATACATGGGAGATCTAAGTTGTAGATCTGGGAAGTTGTATATCTAACCCACCCACTGTGGGCATAATCCCTAACCTATGGATAAAGAGCTGACTGCTTCAAAACCCCTTTCCCATTCTCCCTTACTTCTCATTGGGGGTCTATGTTTGGGACAGTAACTCATGCATACAGAGTGGCAAGCTAACAGCAGCTTCTATCCCCAAAATGTCCCTTCTGGATTCACACAACAGCTGCAAAAACACGTGTTGGCCAACCCCACTGGATGTCCTGCACTTGGCAAACAATCACAAACACATGGAGCCACTGGGGAGTAGGGAAGAGTCAAAGGAGATGCAACAAAACAGGAAAAAAAATATCCCCCCAAAGAGAAAGGAACAATAGAAGAGGGTGAGAGGGGGGAAGATCACTGCAAGGCAAAGAAAGAAAAGGGCAAGAGAGTCTGGGAAAGCAGTGAGATAAGTGAAGCATATGAGGAAGTAGGCTGTGAGGAAGATATCCTGCCATCAGCACATAAAACAAAGCTCCTGCTGGAAGATAGTTGGGAACAAATGATGAGCAGGAACAAACAGACAAAAAATTCGGCAAGACACAAAGCAAGCTCAGTCACACATTAGTAACCAGAAAGGCTTTGCAGTTCGCAGGTACTTCTGTGCTGACAGCTGAGAAAGCACCACACTGAAAGGCTTGGACATTTGCTACTGGCTGAGTAAGTAGGTTAGGCCTGAGAAGAGATGATGCATATCAAATGCAAAATGGATAAAATTAAACATTTATTGACAACAGAAACAAAGTCAGGCTAAGCTTCTAAAAATACTGAGCACCACCAAAATACAAGTCAAGTCCTGAGATGGAGAGACAGCCAATTGAGCCTCCTACAGCTTCTAGCTGACAGGGCTTGCAAGCTACTCCTTCAGGTCTTTTATGGAGCAAAATTAGTGCTTCAGCTCCTGCTGGCTGCTTTAACTCCTGCACCTGTGACTCTTTAAACTTGACACAGCTTGGCTGCTCCCTGCATAATGGCAGCCTTCACCAGGGGCAGGCTCAGCACAAAACACACCACACCACCTCAGGGTCAAGGAGGAGAGAAAACACAATGTTGTTTCTTAGTCAGGCAAGATAACAGTTGTGTCCACGTGTTCCTGTTCAGAAGAGGCAAATAAAGGAAAGCTTTTCTCTCTCAAGTAAGAGACACCCATCTGCCTTCCTAAACCTAGCAAACTTCAAGCTAAACAGGGCAAAGGATAAAGAAATGAGGAGAAAGTAAAGGAAAAAGCCACTTCTTTTCTCTGCTGGAGAGGGAGCTGCAGTGGTTTACAGCGAGGTGAAGAACAGGTAAGAGAAGACTCGTGTCATATTCACACACTGTTCATACCACATTGCCTCCACATTTATAGCAACTTGGAGGCACAAAGAAACTGTAACCTCAAATTGCACATTTTGTGGGCCCTAGAGAACAGAAAGAAAGCTGTTCCCCAGCACCCACAGTGCAGCATTATCCCTGCTCCCAAACTACAGGGCACTTAGGGGCACATAAAGCCCTTTTGGATAGGAGGTAACACTGCCTTTTTGTTTGCTGCTTGTTGTTCAGTTTGGGCTGGAAGGTACTTCAGATTGGGGGGTTTTTTTGTTTGGTTTTTTAAACATTTTCCCCTAAAAATGAACTGGTTTTATCTTTATCTCCAGGATAATAGATGTGGTTGTACTGCAATGATGCATTATGCTGACACAGCCTACTCCTTTTCCTGACAGCACTTACCCTGCCAGTAGAGGAACATCCATACTGCAGAAATCCAGAAGGCTGACATGGTTGACACCTACTTAGCCAACAGATACACATTTTTTACTTGTTTTTAAATGTAGGTAAGGCTTCATCTCTAAATGATGAGTAACCTGCTCACAGAACCAAATTTGTTTTGAATGTAATTTGCAAGAGAGGATTTCCTTCTATACAATTTTTAAACCTGTGTGATTTAAGCTTACAGTTAATCCATTTTTCTAATTACATTCTCTCTCTCTCACTGTAGATCAACAGTTGATTAATCAGACTCTTCAGTGAAGCAGCAAGGTGCCTGACCTTCTTCCTTGCTGTATTTGTAATGAACTTCATCTCACATTCTTCAATGAAATAAAAACAATTTCAACCTAACTTTAGAATGTCTGACTGACTGTGGGGAGCCCATCAGGAGCTCACCCATAGGCAAGGCTATCAAATCTGTTGTGTTACCCCTTCTTCACAAGTCTTGTAGCTCACTACAGTCTCTTGGTGTTCCATTTCAAAAGCCAGTTTTCCTTTTCCATAATATCACCTGAATTTGCATGTGACAACTTCAGTTCCTCAGGAAGGCTACAGACACACACCAGGGTTGTAATCCACTGTAGCAGAAGGTTCTCCCTCAAAGCTACAACATTATCACCTGTAGTTGTGAGAAAAGCTGTTACTGCTTAGAGGAGTAAGCATTTCTCCTGCATCTAACCTTCAAAACAACTCAACACATAACATCTCAGCAAGGGTAAGCCCAGTCATTTTGTCACACTCCCAGGAATTTGCCAGTGCACAAACCCCATTCGCACAAAACACACACAGAATATAGTACCCAGTCTGAAAGCAGAGCTGCCAGGGATTTTGGGTCACTGTTTCTCAGCTTTAAAAAAAAAAAAAAATAAAAATAACTAAAGAGTATTTTCTCACTGTCCTTAAAGATTCCCAAAGGTGGAAACTCCAGCAACTTCCCATGCTGCTTTATTCCAGTAGTTGGCTGGGTTTATAAAAAGGCTTTTCCCCTGTTGCTTCTCATCTTGTCCTTCAGAAAAGCAAACCAGATTATTCCTTTTTTCTTTACTGCAACACTACATATTTTAAAAAAAACCTTCTTCCATCTCCTCTATTCTTTCCTTAAGGCTAAATATTTCCTGTTCATACCTAGTAGAGTCATGTTTTCTAGACCTCCCAGCAGTCTCCTTCAGGTTTTCTTCAAACAATTCTCCTCTTTCCAAACTGGCACATTATGCTAAGCTG
The DNA here is from genome assembly GCA_013399015.1 of Galbula dea. Lineage (NCBI taxonomy): Eukaryota > Metazoa > Chordata > Aves > Piciformes > Galbulidae > Galbula > Galbula dea. The sequence continues at coordinate 986,006 of VWZX01010089.1, forward strand.
AGACTGTGCCAAAGCTGAACAGACTTTGGGAGAGCTCCTGGGTTCCTCTGGAAGGCCATTACTCTGTTAATACCTTCAAATCAAGTGTCATTTTGTGTAACCACAGGATTTCATAGACTCCTCAACAGCTTGTGATCTGCTACAATCTCAAGATCCCTACCTGTAGCCCTCCTGTCTACCTGCTATTTCAGTGGCCAATCTGCACAGCTATGAACATCATCCAGCTTTTTAGGTTTGTTTCCTTAATTTGACTTGGAATTCTTACTCCTACCTTTCAGTGTGCTCACAGTCCAGCCTGGAGCATGTGCAGATTTAACAAGCACAGCCAGCACTGCATCATCCAGGTCAAAAGATTGAACAGGTTTATGTATGATGATACATGACCACCAAAGATCAACAGGGAACAAGCCATGCCCAATCCTTGACTCTTAGCAGTTGGCATAATCCAACTCTTATTACATCTCTCAACACCTCTCCCAAACAGAAGCTGGGATATCACAACCAATACCTTTTCATGCTTACACTAGGTAGTCCCTTAACACAATAAGGAATTCTGGCACTGGTCTGGTAGCTATCCAGAAGATGCTATGCAAAGCAGACTCAAAAATTACATGGAATTCAAAACTCTTTTCCCCAATCTTCAAATCATTTCAGAATAGTGCCAAGTTCCTATGAACTTCCACAGTTTGAACTGATAGCTGAGCTTATAAAGTACTCCACATTAAAATGCTTGCAGTTGGAGTGAATTACCTTAATTCTGCTTTTAGAAAAAACCCCTATATTAAAGTTGATCTTTGTTGTGGCAGACTTATTTCCCAACAAGTTAAGGGAATACTAACTGCATACACTATTTAAAACTGAAGAACTGAGATGGTTTTTGTCTCCCCCTGCCTCCTCCTACCCCCAGAAAAGGAGGGGGGGAAGGAAGAAAGAATTTATATGTAAGGAACAAGCACACTGCAAAAGAAAGTCTGGGCTGGCCTACTGTTTCATTCGTAAAAGCTGTTTTATTTTAAAGCTTTGTTCTTCCTAGGGCTCCCCACTAACATTTGGCTAGCTGACTTCACTCAATGTTCCCTTTAAACTTGCATGGTATCAGTTATAGGAGCCACTGATTTACCTTTCAAATTCTAGTTTATCATTTCTGGTCCTCCAGGAAGTTAGTGGGTACCTGTGTAGTGCCAGCTCACATCTTCAGCAGCCTACAGCAAAGGCTTCTCTTCCAGCCACTGAGGTAAGACTAAGTAGGATCAAGAAAATAACACACAAGCTTCAAATACTTGGGTTTTGAGCAAGGAGTTTGGCTCACCTAAAAAAACCCACTTGACCATGGGCTATTTGATGTAGAAAGGACAGAGACTAGAGAGGCAGTACTGCTGAGGGATATCTTATTATTTCTACTGGCTCAATATTTGAAGTTCAGAATTGTAAGAACATTTTGTAAACAAACTAAAACACCACTAGGTGGAACAATTGGTGGACCAAGTCCAGACTGGACCCAGGTTCAAACCAAAGGCTTCCTCAGACATCTAGTCTACTGAAGGGACTCCACTGTAATCCCAGTCTTCACCTGACTGTGAGATGACCAGATGTTCTTGGTCTGGACTCTCAAGTTCCCACAGACACCCATGCTACCTCCAAGACTCAGATCCTAAGCTTCACTACCATACCAGGAACAAAACCTCAGTGCCCTTTGCCAGAGTAGTTACCACCACAAAATAACATCTGAAAACTACAGAACAGCTATTTGGAAGTGGGAGCAATATGAATGCTAAAATGTAAAACAATTAAGTAGGTATTTCTAAATGATGTTCTTCATTGCTCTTCTTCACTCACTAAGCACCTGTGCAATCTGCATATTGGCCTTCATCCAGCCTCACAACTTCAACTTCTTGAGCCAGGCTTGGCAATGGCATACTGGAAGCACAGTTTTGCACCAAATCCAACCAAGACACAACACAATGCATCTTAGTCTTACATTTTTAGTCCCTTAATATACCACTTACATCATTGCTCCAGCTCACATGCCATGGTTTCTCCCACAACAGCAAGCATTCTCTAATTGGGAGTCTCCTGATAAACTTCAAAAATACCATGTTTATTAGTTGGAAGATTCATATTTTTAAAAGCTTTATCCTTTAACTGCAAGTTAGAAAACTAAAGGGCTGCTCTCTAGAAGGGAAAGGCATCTCTCTACTATTAGCACACCAGCTGAAGGAATCCTGCTTGACTGTTATTGAAGTCACTTGGTTATTTTGCAGCCTCTTGAAAGATACGGAAAGGGCGATTATCCTTTCCTTCAAAATCCCATCTGCTTTGAATTCTTACAGCTTCCAAATAAGCACACAGTTCTAATTAATTTTAATGATCCATGCTGAATTACTTACCATCTCAACAAAACTATTTAATTTGTTAGTGGTTTTGAATGTTATTGTTTCATCTTTGTTAATTTAGAAATGCTTTTCATAAACAGAAGCTCCAGTTCACCTTGAAGGAGACACTTTCAACTGATGTACGACTGCATAGGCCTAATGTTTTTAGGCATGCTGGCAGGACAATGCTGAATCCAAAGGAATACACAATTTAAATACAGATCTCTTGGTGCTCCCTTTTTGAGGAGGTTCCCAAATGAATGCAGATCTCAAAGTCAGAGGATATCACAGTTCAAAGGACCAATCCACGTTAAAGTGAATGGAGAGCAAGGAAGGAGACATTCACCATTTAGCAAACTTGCACATCACTCAGTTAATTTAATCATTTATCATCATGGAAACTCTGCAGAGTAGCAGGTTTTATTCTAAGATAAACTGTATTCAGCAGCCCACTTTTCTGTGGCTGTACAGGGATACAAGAAAAAAGATGAAATTATCACTTCAGACTTGTGACAAATTTTGCTGTTTTGCAACAGGACCAGGACTTCCCTCTTAATATACCTTGTAGAACAACAAAGCAGCCTGGGAACTTCAAAGAGTTTAGTTTATATTCTTGACATTAAATACCTTATAGACTGCTAAACTCCAAAGCTTTTCCCCATTCAAGTTAGTATGGTGAATATTATAAGCAGAATATTGGCAATGTAATCACTACCTGAACACTGCCTTATTGGTCTGGGCACACATGGAACTGTAACCTACACATCCCATCCCCAGAACTGTTCTCTAGAGGTCTGTGGAACTTGTATTGAGAAAAGGTATATAACTGAGTTCCCAAACATTTCAGATTTCCCCTGCCTCACATCACTCTTTTTTTCCCCCTCTCCCAATACCTTCTTCTGCATCTGCACTAAAGAAAAACCCAAACAGAGCATAACTCAATTCCAGGAATTAATTGAATGTCAAAATACTACCAAACAATACATTTCCCACCCCCTTCCTACTCCCTTTCAACTGAAGGTTAACTCTGAAACATGTGTCATGTCCTGCTTTGTGTTTTATATTACAATCCTGTTTGTCTTGCAGTCTTGGAGTTTGCAGCAATGACAACTGGCATTTAATAATTAGTTTCCCCAATTTCCACTCGAATTTCAGAGACTATGACCTGTGGAGAGTCTGCAGACAGACACTTTACCCTCACTGAGCTTTCTGGAAAAGGAATGGCTCATTACAATGCAAATTAAGCTAACTCATGTCATGGGGTATTATAAATTACCCAAAACAAAACCCAAAACATCCTCCTTGTACATCTCCAAGATTCACTGCAATAGATACAGTACAAGACCACCACGGGGTTTTTTCTAGCCCTAAAATCTCAAGGTTTCCAAGTGTTACTAGCACTTGACCTCCTCCCTCCCCCAAGCAATCCCATTTAGCTTTCCAAATGATTTCTTCTCTCCAAATCAGCTTCAGTGTTTGATCTAGAAAAATGCAGACATACTGTAACTGTAAACACCCCAGAAACCCTAGCACTGGCACACATCTTCCTTTTCTTCAGGAATAATCAGACATACTAAGTTAAGCCCATGAATAGTGGGAGAAGAGGTTATGGCTGCATAACAAAGTGTTCCTCTGCTTTCAAAATATGCTATATTAATAACCCATTATTCTATCAATAATATGTTAATGACCCTTCTCCTCCCTTTCCTGGAAGCTTCAGTAACTGAAGATGACAGTCAGAACATGGTAGGAGTTAGCAATGTATCTTCCACAATATCAGTTGACTGTGCAGAGAACAGTGTAAATGTGGATGATCTCTTATTCAAGAGTTATTCTTCAGCATTTTAAAAGAGGGGGGGAAATTTTGTTAGTTTGATATCTGGACAACCTCCCCTCAGCTACTGCATACATTCCTGTGCACCTGATCTAGGAGGACCTCCTTTAGCAGGAAGACTGGACTAGACTATACCTTCCAACCATTTCCATTCTGTGATTTATCCTACCTCAAATCAGCTAAAACTCTAAGTACTTGTAGACCACTGATTTAAGCAGTTAGTAAACCCCAAAACAAACAACTTCTTTCTCTGCAACTCCCATTTGACACTACTCAGCTTCTCCCTTGCAGGTGCCAAGGCTATGTGGACTTGACAAGAAAGATTTTGACTTTGATACTCAAGCACTGGAAATTACAGAATAAGGCTGTTTTCCAGAGGACTACAAAGCAGCTCTGAAAACAGATGGAGGCTCAACCACCAAAAAATCTGAGAAAAGAACTGCATGCTGTAGTCAGTGAACTTAGCTCACAGAGTGGGTGCTCATTCCAGCATCTAATATATGTCACTATCCAAGTTCCTTCCATATGTCTTTTTGGCTAGGTTGGTTTTTTGTTGTTTTGGTTTGGGGTTGGTTCCCCCTCCCCTCCCCTTTTGCTTTTTAAAAAGCTTCTCAGGCTGGAACCATGATCAATTGACTATTATTTCTCTGGTGGCTTCTGCTGCTCAATTATGACATTTCATTTCAACCTTACTCTCCCAACACCTTGCATTAATCCACCCAAGTCACTACTGGAGACGTTTCTGAGATGATTGATTTTTCACATCTGAAAGACATTTGTTCTGGTATGCTAACAGTAATAAATGAGAGAGGGGCCTTCAAGAGTACAGAAGGAAACTGAATGCCAAGATAAATGTTACATTTAAAAGTATAATGACTGAAAAATTTCATATAAAAACCTTGCTTTTTTCAAAGAGACTTATTTTCTTCCACAACATACATATCTGTTTGTTTGTCATCAAGGATTTGAATACTACATTATCAGCATGATTAGAAACACAAACTGACCAATTTGTCATATCAATAGCAGCTATAGCCAGAGGATCAAATATCCAAATATGCCCTTGCACAACAGAGAAACCTCAAGAAAGTAAACTAATATTTCAAGAACTCAGCAGGGAATACATGACAAATTAAGTCTCCAAAATAATTATGTCAGCCCAAAGGGAAAATGTACTTCACCTGCAGATTACTCCTAGACTTTTACATATCTTTTAAACCATATTTTAAAAGGGCAGTGCTGTCATAGTTTAGAATAGATTATGTTTCCAGGATTCAAGGGCTCATGTTTTGAACACCTGAAATAGATTTCCAGCATAGGACATACCTGGAAGTAAGAACAGGATTCTTTGCTCTGAAAGGCCATCTCTCTTCCCAGGAAGGATATTTTCTACAGGGTCTATTTAAAATGCCATAACCTTGATATTTATAGCCTTTTACACTTATGTTTATGCTGATAATTAACAATACTGAGGACTTGGAGTATGGGTTTAGAAATGTGCATATCTGAGTGTACACATGCCACTCACAACTAGGTACACAGCAGCATGAGCAGCTCTTACAGAGAGTCTGCCTGAGGTGAACAGGAAAATAGGTGGTGGTCAGGAAGGGAAAATAAGGGTACAGAAAACTCTGAAATAATGGGTAAAACTCCTAGAAACCACTCCTATTTCAGAGGATGGCAGAACCACATAAAAAGTGTTAAGCAGCTCACTCTCTTCCCAGCTCTCCAATGCCACTGTGGCATAGATCTGACACTTCATATTTACTTATGGGAACTGTATTCATTTTTCAAAGGAGAACTATTAATTTCTCTGCAAGACAGGCCAAGCACTATTCTCATTTCTTGCAATTAAATCCAGAATCCAGAATAAAGAAACACAAAATGAGCCATTTTTAAAAAAAAGCAACCCACAATCTGATAGACTTTATATACACACATGCAACTACAAACTGTTTTCTCTTACTCAAGCTGCAAAGATCTCTGTTGTCTGAACCTGAATCAGAAGCCTGACATGTTAGCAAATTTTCAGTCAATCACTTCTCTAGCTTTATACTACTTTTTACTTCAATATAGAAAAGGAAAAAAAAAAAAGCCATTTGGCAATGCCAGAAGCACCTTCTAGTCCAAAAATAGACAGATCTGAAAACATCTTTTTCTACAAGTCAAGGAAGAAAAGCTAAGGAAAATCCCTTGTAAATCCCACTGGCAAAATACTAAAAGCAAGGAGGAGGCTAAAGTACATTAGCTGTTAGCAGGAATGCAGGAACAGACAAAAGGTTGCAGTAGCTTTCCTACATTCCTCTATTAAAAGACTTTAAACACTGTGTTATGGTACCAGCTAATAAAGAGCAGGGAAACTGAATTTTTGGAAGCTATAAAAATGAAGTAGGTGAAGCAAGGGAAGTGTTATCACATCTGTCAAGCCTTTTTTGTTTTTTAATACAAAGGGATCTGATGACTGCCAGGAAAAGACAAAAAAAAAAAGAAAGAAGCAGTATATGTAACTGGAAAAGCCATAGGAATTTTTCCATACAACTCTATGGCTTCTTACATTCATCTCTCTCCTCATTCCCTTTAATGACTGTGTGTTTTCAGAGAAAACACTTTTCATAGAAGGATCAAGTGTGACCAAGACACTCACAAAAACCAGCAGCCTTAAAAATGGATTGCTTAGATATCACAACTACATAAAAGTTTTATGAAGGCCTGAGAAGCTTCTGCACAGTTTGGGTACAAAGTCTTTAAGGAAATCAGAACAGACATTAATATATTATAGAATCAGAGAATTGTCAGAGCTGGAAGGGACCTTAAAGATCATCTAGTTCCAACCCCAATGCCTAGGCAGGGACACCTCCCACTAGATCAGGTTGCCCAGAGCCCCATCCAGCCTGGCCTTAAAAACTTCCAGGGATGAGGCTTCCACAGCCTCTCTGGGCAGCCTGTTCCAGTGTCTCACCACCCTAACAGTGAAGAACTTCCTCCTAATGTCCAATCTAAACCTCTCCTCCTCTAGTTTATGCCCATTCCCCCTGGTCCTATCACTACCTGACATCCTAAAAAGTCCCTCAGATGATACCCCACTATTCAGATTCAGCATCACAGTGTTCAATAAAAAAAAAAAAAAGCACATCAAGTGCCTCAGATTCTAGCCCTGGTGACTGGGCTAGGAACACAACAGCTTAGAGTTGGATTGAGGGTTGTGGATTTCATCTTGCTTCCACAGAGGACAATGCACAGAATTTCCACACAACCCACACCAGAGCACTGCCAGCAAAGCAACAAATGGTTTACATACTCATCCCAAGCAGCTCAAGGAGAAGGTTTAGATTGGATATCAGGAAAAATTTCTTCCCAGAAAGAGTTGTTAGGCATTGGCCCAGACTGCCCAGGGCAGTGGTGGAGTCACCATCCCTAGAGGGGTTTAAAAAAACATCTAGATGTGGTACTTAGGGACATGGTTTAGTGGTGTGGTGGTGATAGGTCAGTGGTTGCACTTGATGATCTTAGAGGTCTCTTCCAACTTTAATGATTCTGGGAGCTCCTCCTATTCATCACAGGTGTTTTTCCAAGAAGGACAGAGTCAGGGCTATGATAATTGGAATTGAAACACTTTTTGGCATCCATTTTAATGTGCTTAAATGAAAAAAATGCTGCAAGTCAAAGTTCACCATTTCTACCACCATTTAAATACCCTTTAAAATTTTCAAACTGAAATGCAGCACAATTTTTTAATGCTCCTAGCACAGGAATATTTTCTAACATCTCTCAAGGTGTGGCCATCCAAGTTTCTTACAGCTTCTACTGTCTTGACAACCCTTACAGATCTGCTCAGTTTATATACAACGTGATCAAGTAAGAGTGAATATTGTGTATCAGGCTGAAAAAGTCAAGTACATCAACTCTAATACTGTTCCATCTGCTATTCATAGCTCAAAGCAAGGTTCTTGTATTTTTTTTATGCAGGCCTCATTTCACTCATTCAAGCACATATGGAAAACCAGCCTCTGATAGCATATATGGAAGAAACAGCAAGCCACAAATTTACCTTTTATTACTTGGTAAAACTGCTTCCACACATAGGCATCACTTAATTTAAACAGTGAGAATGGCAGGACTGAATCTGATTGCTATGGCAGTACTTTTACAGAAGCTTTTTTAATGTTTGCTCATTAGACACACATCCCATCAGCAGCAAAGCACAGCCTGATGGAGATCCAAGAGAAGCCCTCAGGTACATGACTGTATTTCACACTTCTGTGACATAACTGCATCATGCCCTAGGCAGGTCAGTTATCCTCTGCCTTAACTTCTACTCTAGGAACAAATGAAATCAGACATAACACTTATGCACTTCCCAACCCTTCTCCAAGAAGGAATCTAATTTTTTTTTTCTCTAGATGCAACATCTTCAGGGCCATAATAAAAGTGAAGACAGAAGAGCTAGAACTTGTCACACTGCAACTGCTGCACTGATTCTGAGCTTATAAACCTCCTAATGCTCCTATAAACACTGCTTTGTTTATCATGATGTGTGTTCTGACCAAATAGTTCAGTCAGCCTGGGGAAAAGTATCAGCAGTGAACATCATCCATTTTGTTTGTGAATGACTGCTGCAGCCTCTGAGGTCTGTTCTTTACCTTACATGTGCTTAATTCCCATCAGCATTAGTGAAGCTTAGTGCAGAATTTATGAAGAAAAATGAAGGTTTTGTATTAGCCCAAGTAAATGGTTTGCTTTATCTTGTGGTCCCTCTTAATGAAAAATAGCATTTGCTTTTAAGCATGCTTTGTAGTTAGACAAGTCTTTGTTGCTACAGAGAAATGTAAATTTATGAGAGTAACAAAACAAACTGATTAGTGACATGGAAACCACTTAATTCTTGCTTCCCCTATGGGAGACAGTTAAGCAACCATTTAACCTATTTGTATTTTGTAAGGAAGATACTGCAAGCCTTCAGCTGAAAATTCAAAATAATCACCTCTTATTTTAGCCTGCCTGCAAAACTCCTCTCTCCCTACAGCTCTACATGGGGCTAATTGTCCAACTCTAAGCTTTTAGAGCACAACCAGGTTGTGCTAGGGAAGTGCCAAGGTTCTAATTTAAAACAGCTACTAATTTTTGTTGTACATTATCCAGTCCACTCCAGGCAAACAAAATCATCTTTCTCAGTACAATCTATCCAAGCTCAAGCATCTGAAGGGTCCAAAAAGCAGACTCATGTATGGAAGCCATGAATAGATATCTCCAGCTATGGTATCACACAGTTCTGTACAGTAACCTGCACGATTACCTGGTTCCTATTTTTACATACAAAAATCATACAGTGGACACACACCCTAGGAGGCAGGTACATGTAACTCCTCTTGGCTCTAAAGCAAACAATCTGCAACGATCAGGAAGGCTTAATTCTCCTTCAGACATACATCAAAACACTCTTTCCAGCACATCTAAGTGTGATAACCATGGATCAGCCACTGTGCTTCATCAATTTTCCAGTTTCACATCAGCAAATAAAGTAGACTGAATCCATAGGCATTTTAGAACAGAATGAAGAACTATAGTTTATAAGTAATTTTACAAAATGCCAATATAAAACTCTCCTTTCCTGACCAAACTGTTACACATTTGTCATTCCCTTACAAAAAGCTCAGTATTTTAAAACTGAAATACAATAGCAAAATATTGAATTGACACTTATGATAAAATGCATTTGATTAAGACTTAATAAAGTAGTCTGTACATTACCAGTGAATAATGCATCATAAGATAAAGCTAGACATAAAGCAAATAGAATGTCAAAGCTAATTCCAATGTGCATTTTTCAGCCATATTACTTATTTTATTACTAGATTTTAAAATGCACACTGAGGTTCAATAGGGTGGTGTTTTTTTAAGCATATAACAAAAAAAGCCTTGAAGAAATTTACCTGATTTAGTCACATTGCTAAATTAAAATCAATGCAAACTTTCCAGTAAACTAGTTAGTTCTTTATCTGTCTTCATACTCTGAAAAGCATAATTTAGAAGAACACTTCAAGAAAGGAGGCAGGGTTGGTTTGTTTTGGGTTGTTTTTTCTTTCCTCCTGTTCAGCAGGAAAACCAGAATATCATGGAAGAGCATCATAAGATGTGACTGATCAAATACTTCAGCTGAAATGAATTTTCCTACAATATTTTCTTAATATTCACCCTGAGCCTTCCCAAACTGACAAGCCCTAAACTGCCTCCATAAATGATATTGCACACATTGGATGCTTCAGGCTTAAGTAGATCAGCAGCAGGCTGGCCTGAGCCGAACCACAACATTAAACCCCCAAAATACCTTTGCATGATGAAAGTTGAAAGATATTTGCACAGCCAAATATTTGTATGCAGAGCCAACAAGCACATTGCTTGGGAAAGACATTTTCTGTTCAAGCTGGAAGCTTCAGAAGCTAGGTGCCCACAAGGTCTCTAATTTCGCTGAGTCTCCTACACAACTCCCACCTCAAGTTTGTATTAAAACTTTAACCCAAAGCTTACAACAGGATTTAGGAAAATAACTGTTAAATTACAAGGTTACTGAAAATGCAGATGGCTCTCCTACAAGCCAGCTAGAGTCAGAAGCCACCTCCCAAGGCACCAAAGTCATATGAAAGAGCTGAAAATGGAACTGCTTGGCCCAAACACTGCCCTGCTGCTTTCTCTGGTTTCCACACTCTGCAGGAATAAACCCTGCTGGAGGAAGGATCCCTGTGGTATCTAGCTGCCATATTTTTCCTTTTGGTCCTCAGGGTCTGTGGATTGGGGTGAGATAAACATGCAGAGAGGGAACTCACCCTTAGATCAGGTATCAGAGGAAATCAAGACAAAAGCACTGATGTTCTCAGGCATCAACATCAGTACAAGGCTTCAATCGCTTCCAATGTTTTCACTCAGGAGATTTTTCTCCCCTGGTTTTCCAGCCCAGTGGGCTCCCTTCCCCATTGTTTTCCATCAGTGGAAATTCCATCCCTGTCTTTAATCTTCCTTTTCATTTGGCAAGTTAAAATTTTACTCTTCCTCTCCACAGGTACTGATAAATATAGATAGTAACTTTAAACCACCACTTTGCTTGCACGTTCAAGACCTTTCTTTCACCTCATGTTTATCCTCCTTACTACAGGGATCCTGTCACCACACATTACTACCCTTCTCAAGCCACAGTCAAGAAACAGGAGGCAGGAGCAGAAGTTTAAAAACATTTAGAATTCAAAAACTCCCAAAGTCCCAAAGATTCAGGATAAGACACAAGGTCAGTTTATACTTCCACAGAATTGACTGACTTCTTTCCACTTCTTTTAGAACTTTAATAACTGAATTTGACAGTGTAAGAACTTCTGATGAACAGCAGTATGCAACTTCTAGAAATTTTACTTTGAGAGCTTGAAAAATGGAAAATTTTAAGTATTTCAGTATTGTTCAATAGCCCAAGTTGTCTCAAAAAAAGTTAACTTCCTTCTCCATCTCAAAACACTGAGGGTAGATTATTGGAAAATAATTACCAGTCTCTGCTCTTTAACCTTTTGGGTTTTTTAAAGCATTCTGTAATATAAAGTGTTCCTAGCCTTTCCTGGTAAAAGGAATTAGTGTCTCATACCAAGAATGGTACTAGTTAAGAGAAAAAGGGAAAACAGGCTGAGGCTTCCAGGGAACTTCCCTCTTGACCTAGATAAGCACAAGCCACTCCTTTATCCCTGAGCTCTCTGCACTCCACATATTGCAAACTCACATTTGGTTCCATGTATAACTGCAGAGACAGCCCCAAAGCAAGACTTTTTCCATGCACTGTGTTCAAATAGAGCCTTTCAGTGATGAGCAAAGCACATTTTAATAAATTCTATAGGTTCTCTGGGATCCATATAATGGAAGAGTAAGAACAGCCCCAGAGTGTCATTTCTAAACAGTGTAAAATGTCTGCTAGCACCACAAAACTCCTCAGGAGCAACAGTAGCATCACTGTTTAGAATTATTAGCTCTGTGGCATGCACAGGGAAGATGTGCTCCTGACTGGTTGGCAAGGCTTGCTGAGTGCCACACACACTTCTAGCCCAGGGAACGACTGAGCCACACCCTGGGAAGTCCTGCTGAAGAGGGAACCACCTGATTTTCATAACAGGTTAAAACTAAAAATGTTCCTTCCAACTGGGAAGATGAGAAACTTTTTCCTAATAAAACATAGGGCTCTAAACTTTTTTGTGCACATGAGCTCACCCTTCATGCTGAGTGATGATTGCTCTCCTCTCTTGCTCTCCAAGTCAAGCTGACTTCCCAAGGAAAGAAAAGTATGTTAGATCAGGTCCTGGCAGCAAACCAGAGCTTTTGGAGAGCTTCTGGCCACCCAAATCACACACAGAATGTTAGGAGTTGGAAGGGACCCTTGACAGATCATCTAGTCCAACCCCCCTGCCAATAATGTTAACAGAATCAGTTATCTTCCTTATTAAAAAAAAAAAAAATCTACTATTTCAGTCATGGAAAGAGGTACCAGTGTTTCCTAGCAAAATTCAGTTGAAGGAGACAAAAAGATCAAGAATTTTTAGGAAGAGAAAATAATCCTCAAACACATCTAGAACACAGATTTCAGGATTAGTTTAGTGCATTTTTCCAAACCAGACAGTAGAGGCAGAGCTTATTTGCAAGAAAACTTGAATGACAGTGAAGCCATACCCACAGCCATATAGACCTTGGACCACTCTGCCCTGATGGCAGCACTCAGACAATCTGTAGAAGACCTCTGTGGTCCAAATCCATAACTGAGCACAGCTCAACCATGAACAATCCAACCAAACATATTCACTTCCTCTATAACAGTGGCCAAAGTTCCTAGTGAAATATCAGGGTCTTCCAATATTTTATGGACAAGAAACATTTCAAGGTAAGTTATTCTCCTTCCATCTCCATCCTAGATTTATTAAAGGGGCAGAAGAATCATGTAACTAGGAGATGATAGCTTACCAGAGAAGGAGAAAACAGAAAGCAGCCAGGAAAAGGACACTTGATTGGAAAACACAGGGCATGGAAGCCAAGGTAAACACACATCATAAACTCTTGCAGCAGTGCTTGCTTACACAGTAGCCAAGACACTGTCAATTTTTCTTTCTGTTATTAACAACCACTTCATAGTTGCCTTATTTACTCAGGTCATCTCAGGCAATCTGAAGACCAGAAAGCAAGTTCAGGAGTAAATTTATTTACTCCTTCCTTCACCTTCTTTGAAGGTTTGTTTGCTTTATTATAATTGTGTCTTTCCAACCAGCATGTTTAACTGGTTCTTTAGTAGGATACAGCAAAAATGACAACACACTTCTAAACTGCAGACTGCAGTACCTGCAGCTTTAAAAATTAATTTCAGTACATCTTCTCAAGAACCTGCCAGGCAAAATAAATACTAATGCACTTTTCAAGTGGCTCTTTTGGTCAAAGTAAGAAAAAAATGAAAATCAAGAGAAACAGAAATACAGAGCTAGAAGACATGATGTACACCCAAACCTTCTGTGGAAGTACATTTCCCTCTGACTTCTACAGAAACATATTTGCATATCTACAAGACTGCATTAGACAGGCAGGTAAGTATATGGGAATTATCTTCTACATAGGAAATTCCATTAAAAATTATTTTAAGCCTATGACTTAGAAAAGGTTTTCTGACATCCAAGGAAAACCATCTTGGCTTCAAATGAAACCAATTGCTCCTTCAGCTTCCTCTAGAAGACATGGAAAATGAATGACTACTATATTTTTCAGCAGAAACCTTTCAGAAGTAGAAGGCCTGCCCCCGCTGTTGGCTTAGAATATTTTTGTTAATGGAAAGAATTTCTACATTTTTCCCTATTAAGTGAGTCTTTCTACACCTCCTCACACTCTTCAGTTTCTTTTCAGAGTAGGCAGTGTACTTTTGAGTGAGTAGCCTTGGAAGCACTGAAAAACAGAACTGTGGCTCCTCTCCCCACAACTAGACATGCAATTCATAAGCTTCCTTGTGCACTTTCACCTCTTCGTCATACTGATGCCACTCTCTAATCATAGAACCATTTAGGCTGGAAAAGACCCTTAAGATTAACCTAACACTGCCAAGCCCACCACTAAATTATATCCCTAAGAACCACATCTACCTGGTCCTTTAAATACCTCCACAGTGGTAAAACATAATTCCAAAAGTATAAGTTGTTTTTTAGTTGTTTTTTACACATCAGCTCCCTGACTATGGGCAGTCACGATGACTTCGTGCCACAGTAACTAGCTGAGTTACCTGGACACTTCCATGCTTCACATCCTTGTTGCCTTTGCCCTCCCAGCAGCTGCTATGCAGTTCAGCAGCTCAGTCAAAATTACTTCTTCATAATATTTGATTTATTTATTTTTTTTTCATTTGCAACAAATTCACAAAGGAGATGATGTTCTGCCCCCAAGTCTGTCCTCAGACTTATTGTTTGGGATCTCAAAGGAAGCAGCTTTGTTGTTTTCAGTTTTACCTTATTTATGCATAGCTCTTCAAATAAAAAGGTCTAAACATAGCATATTAGTTGCTGGACAAGATGTATGTAACCAATGGGCAATTACCTCAATCTAGACATTTCCCCCCCCCAAAAGTAAACCTTGTGACTTGCCACTACTATACAGGAGTGCTAACATCCATCATGATTTATCTGGCTCACTCACCTTAGAAAGTCAACAAGGACATGTTATCCTAGTAGAAATATATATGCATTTGAACTCCACAGAAAGAGATTGTACTATTTGGTCCACATAAGATCTGGAGTACCTTCTAATAGTCCAGACAATCTGTTTAGCAGAAACCTAATAGAAAATTATATAGTATTTCTCTCCAACCTTACACATAAGGACAAAAAATAAACCTGGCATTTCTAGTCCCCCAGCTTTCATCACAAAAAAAGTAATTTTTCAAACACAGGTCATTAATCTCTTGAACCAAACACTACAGTACTACCCCAGAAGCAGGTGCTACAGAACTGCTTCAGCTCCCATTAGTTTACAGTAGAGCTGGACCCAACAGGGTGTGTGGACACCCCCAAAATCCTCCAGAGATGTCACCAGGAAGGGAAGCTTGCCAATGATTTAAAACTGCATGGTGTAATATACACTTAATATTTCAAACCTTCACTAATGCAATCAGATAAACAGACTATTTAATTAATCCCAATCCTAACACAATTTCTTCCAAGTTGTCAGGAACAATCAGTAAATGACAAGTTCTACATCATTAGTCTTTCTCGTGATTGTTTTCAAAACAACTAAATTGTGATCACCAGAGGCCTAAAATACTGCTGACCTTATTGATTATTGCTGTGCAAAGACATTTTTCTTTCCTGTGTTCTCTTTCCAGCTTTGCACACAAAGATAATTAAGCAGCAAGACGAAGTAGTGCTGATAATGCACATCCTCAGTTGGGCAGCGAGGCACCCAGGTGAAGCCAAGCACCTTCCCTATGCACAAGTGTATGGTAATCAGCACTCAGCTACCTTACAGTCCAGCTCCTCTCATGCTGCAACAGCTTATTCTGAATAATAAGGACACAAAACCTATATTGCTATAAAAAAAAAACAACAAAAAACAATCAAAACCAAAACCCCAAACCCAACAAAACAAAGCAAAACATCAGATTAAGTGCCTACTACTAGAACACCATCCCACACCTCCAAAGTGGTTTATGAGGATTAATTTGCCAGGTTCTCAAACAGATTACTGAATTTTCAGCCTAACTGTTTGAAATAGTAAAAACCTGGGGTTTAATACTCTGGGAACTTGCTGTTTACTTCCTGAAAAGCAATTTCTGGCTAGCCACAGCTATGTTCCTACTCTGTTGACTGATAGTTTAGAAGGATACTGAGCAAGTACACAGAAATGTCATTGAGATGTTCCTTACACACAAGAAGAATCAGAGGGCAATAAGCCAGGCTCTCTATGAGCTGAGAAAGGAAAAGAAGTCCCAATGATGAAAGAACAGCTTTTTGTAGGAAACATTTTTGGTGGTTTGGTTTTAGTCTTCTGTTTTAATAATGAGTTGTGGCTAAATTCATCCAACTTATCTTCTGTTTTCCATTGCAAATTCACGTGGGAGCTGCTTAACATCGCTGCAGCCCACAGCGTGGAAACAGACCTGGCAGTATTCTCCTGTTCAGGAGTGGCACCAAGTATTCCTTCTGAAGGTTGAACAACTGCTCCTTGTCCAGAATCAAGGAGTGAATTAGGAGGAATGCCAGCAAGATGACCAAGAAGAGGACTTGTCAAAACCTGGCATTATACAAAGCATGAAGTTTTGTAGATCGTGTGAACTACACAAAAAATAATGATGCCTTAAAACAATTCCACTTGTCTTTGCAAAGGCAGACCCAAACCAGAGGGAAAAATCTGTCATCCAACTCAACACCCACTGGAGCAGGGGATCTTAACAGTTCACAGGTCTGCTACAGGTAAAATTTCCTCAGTATACAACAAACAACTGCCTGACCTCTGTATCTACACATTTTAACTAGCAGCTGATCTAAAACTTATCTGTGTTGGTAATGCTAATTTTCTTCAGCATCTACATGTGCATAACCTATTACAAATGTATATAACTTACCAGAAGTATTTTCCTGTGCATTTAACAAGCAAATAACGTGGCTGAAGAGGGAATAAACATATAAAACTGAAAAACCCCAGCTACTTAGCAGACCTGATTTGTATTTTCCTAATCTCTACAACTAAAGAGATTTCAGTACAATTTCAACTCTGCTTTATTTAAACTTCATTCTAGCTTTAGTAAGTTAATACCATAATTGTATGCACAAATGCTCTCCAGTACGGCACAGCACCACTAGATGAAATCCCACCTTTTTTAGATTGCTGTAAACATCATTAAATTGCAGCTTCCTATCATGTTTTTATAAAGTAATATGCAAACTTCACTCATGATCCTATCACTAAGTCTCATATGATGTATGAATCCTTAAAAACATGACTTCATCTGTTAAGGATGGCCATGTGTTCACAGGTCTTCATACAGCCTTTAAAATTAAGAAAATGTACATTTTACAAGACTTACCTATAAACTAAGTCCATATACCAAAGGAAAGGTGTTTCTCAACAAATTCTTTAATGGAAACATCACCTGCAATATTTTAGCTCCTCATGAGGAATGCCTCTCACCTAATGATGGTTTGGTAGAACACACATGAAAACTGACAAACCCAAGAGTATCCCAGAAAAAACTCATTATGCATCTATTACAAATGAAATGTACACAGGATATCTTACACACTTCCACATACTTCTGTCACTGAACATCAAAACCAATGCAGTACATACTACATTACATAGCAATAAGCCAACCCAAAGTGCTCATTCCTGTTGTGTAAAGAATATCCATGGTAACTCACATTTTATGCATGCATATTTTGCAACAAGAGAAGTGCAAGAGGCTCCTCCATTTGAATCAGAGAGGTGGTGATGAAAAATGCTGGCTCAGTAATAGGTGTGAAGAGAACATACATAAGACATAAAATACTTAACTAGGATGAGTTTCTGCTGCAATGGCCAGGAATGCCTGCAACAGAATGAGATCTTTAGCAAATGACAAAACTGAGCACACTTCTCTGCCTCCTTTAGAGCTATTTGTTTTCTTCCTTGGCTTAATACCATCTCCATATGAAATGACCTAAAAACTACAGAACTGAGGCAACACACAGAGTCTTTCATGGAAATAGTGTTCATAGATGGTAACACACTCCAGAAGCAGCAACAGCCACTACAAGGACACCAAGCATTCTTCTTGGGTTTTGTTTGTTTTGTTTTTACTATGTAGAAATAGCTACCTAGACACAGTTGATCTTTTTTTCTGTGTCTACACACAAATATACTTCAAGTGTTGCAATGTTGTCCTACAAAATACAGTAAGGATGAAAAAATGCAAAACAATGCCTTGATGTAAAAGTGAAAAGAAGATCATCTGCTAAAGGGAAGACCTAAATATCTAGGCATAGAAAATGAGTGTGGAGAAGAAGGGAAAGTAGAAAAGTCAGTGAAGAAGGAAATGGAATTCTCTTAGGTAAGAGACCAAACCCACATAGCATCAGATGAAGCCAAACTACTTTCTACCACACAAACACCACTTGATACTCTCTACAATCTGTACAAATGGACTAGTTAAAAACACTACAGAAAAAGACAAACCTGAAGAGAATCTGATCTTGAGGTACAGCTCAAAGAGCAAGACATAAGAAACAGTTCATGAAGCCCATTGGATAACGCCAGTGACAAAAAATTACAGAGCAATTTTTTATCCTTTAAATACACATTGTATTTTCCAGAGCCTTAAGTTTGAATATTGTACTCCCAAAACAGTAAAATGCAATTTGCCTTTCCTCAATTATTGCCTTTTCAAAATCTTTTCTCAAGGAAGCTGTAAAACAACTGACTCAAATTCCTATGCAGGGAAGTCTAAAGCCATGTGAAGACTAAATCACATTGCCACACTGTCAGTCAGTAACATTCACAGGCTGCACACTTCAATTACCATGCCTGCCCAGAAGAGTGCAACTAAGAGGAAAAAAAAGAAGGAAAAAGCAGTGAAGAGAAGAAAAGGGATGAAATTCATTTGTTGCCTGTCAATAAGCCTATAAATCCAGCAGCCTTGTTAGCATCTGTTTAAAGTGCATTTGGAAGCAATAGAGCTGATATCACCCATTTTTAATTTTCTTTCTTTATGAAAGGAACCAAACTAAAATTTGTAACATCTTTTATATTCTTTGGTTGCAAGGAAGACTTTAAATAACTCCCTTTCATTTTCCTATGATAAAAAGCACAAAGCAATGAGAAACAAAACACTCAAGACTTGAAAAAAACAATAATCAACAACTTGAAGCTCCTTACTTCAAGGTTAATGTGAATGAAATTTACTCAAGTTGAACATCACACCAATTACAAAACCAAAAAAAAAAAGTGAGCTCTGATGTCTAACAGTAGAGGTAGATGTTTCCAGAATGCTCATTATATAGAGATTTAAGTTGCTCCAGGGACTGATTAAACCTAGGGAAGTTCTATCAATACCATTAAGGTCACTAAAAGGCAGTTCTCCCCTCTTGATGCATTTATACCTTTGAAAATGAGGACACAGTTTAAAATATATAATGTCCTGGTTGCTCCATCTTCTTAAACTATAAGGTAAACTGGTGTAAGTTTCAACTAGAACAGACACAAAATGATCTCACCTAGATAAAAACCAGTAACAAATTGAAGCAAGCCCTTCAGAAGTTGCTGCTGTAGCTGGTCCATTATTTTAAATGTTGGGTCAGAAACTGAGAAAAATGGATCAAAATGAGCAGTGTCTTAAAATGGCATCTTTGGAAAGGCTGTACTCTTTGAGAATGTTATTCAGCCCAGGGTTGCTTTGTTAATGATTCATCCTACACTGATAGAGACTTTCATGCCCAACTTAACTACTACAAGATTAGCCTATGAAGAGGCACATTAAAAAAAACCCTTATGCAACTTGAAATTAGTTCACCCTCATATGCAATGTTTTCATTATTCCACTGCAATAAAAAAGTTAAATACTAATACTTTTCCTTTCTAAGGGACAACCAGAATCCAACTGATGACCACAATCATGGTGAGAAAGTATGTCTTTAGAAAAACAAACCCCAGACACACCTAGTTTCGTTCAACAGTGACATTCATGACAATGACATCAGAGTAGCATCTCAGCAAGTTTCCTAGCCAGATGTTATCCTGGACTGGCTTAAAGCTGTTTGCCACAACTACTGCATTTATTCACAAGTTTTTAACAGTAGCTACAGTAACTCATACACATGTGAATAAAGCTTTCTTCAGAAACAAGTTCTGTTGCCCCCCAACCCCAATGATGATACCTCTTCAAAAGGACCTACAGACCTATACAGATTCAAAGGTCACTAGTTCAACTTACTTTTTTTTTGTATTTACCAGATCATACTATTAGGATTGCCAAATTTGGACCTACTTCTTTGCAGTCCAAAGCTGCTGCTACCAATTTAGGAGTAGCAAGACAAGCTATTTACACTCATCACTTTTGAGATGCTTTCCAGAGCATTTGCCTCCTTCATCTCCAGACACCAGCACAGGCAGAGAGCAACAAATTACACACTTACTTGTTCATCAACCACAAACAATTACCCACCTACATGAAGTTCAGAGACATCCTAAATTGATGCAGCAAGCATTGCTACGTAAGGATTTCTGAATGGGTTACATACCTCTCTGAGTTGATGCACACACACCTCACAAAGGCTGCCCTTGCTGACTGTCAGAAGCCAACATCTTCCAACAATGAGTCAACCAACCAAACTTCCCAAGGAAGCCAGACAGCAGTGGGAAATCTTTCTTTTCTAACCAGATGACACTTCAATCTTTTAGGCTGCACTGTTTAAGCAGTGGTGAGGACCCACCAGTAGCTTCTGTCTTGCTTAGTGCTCTACTGGAGATGAACTCTAATGTAATATGACATAAGGGAGGTCATTCCTCTTTGCTGGAAAAGGCACTACTTTGAGTCTTGGAGAACAAGATCATCTAGGTCCTAGATGATCAGAGAGGCATGACCAAGGTGTAATCCTCTGAGTTACCTCCTGCTCAAAAAACAGAGTTTTCTGCTCATATCCATGTCATCTGCAGAAATTGAGTCAAAGCAAACTTCACTCCTCACAAAACCTGAGCATCCATGAGCACAAAGCCACCAGCTAGCCACAATCTGGACATAGACAATAAGAAGCCAAACAGCTGACTGCAATCAGTCCAAAACAACAGCAGGCAACCAACAAATTATTTTTGGCAAATCTGAAAAACCATATTCAACATTTGAGCTCATTCTGGTCTGAAGAAAGCACTGCAATAGTTTTAGTAGTGATATTGACCCTTACTGGGCACTGGTAATTGTTTTTATTTAGAGCTTCATTTCCCTGTTCCAAACAACAATATCATTTGAATCTTTATAGCACAAGTGTAAAAAAAATATGTAGGCTCAATATGGCTAACTGTACAAGATGCAACACTGCCCTGGGATCCATTCCAAGCCACAGCTTATGACTGCACAGGGGAAAAGCAGAAGGGAAAATTCATTTAAGAAAATTAAAATATTTTAGGCCCAGAGAATGTTGCAGTTAAGTCTTCCAGTTTCAGTATGCTGTGTCTATTCTTAGAGCAAACAGAAGCTACCTCAGATGAGCTGTTTCCCATTATCCTTGAGAAAAATAAAATAGGAAGACCTTTAAGCTCCCAATATTACTACTATCTTCTTGGGAATGTTTAGTTTCTTTAGTGAAATCAGATGTCTTCTTGGATCTCAAATCACTTTAAAGACATACAGATGGCCTAAATGCTTGCTTTTATTTTCACCTTCTTGTCAACTAAGAAATGTCAGCCCCGTGATGGCCAGACCAGTATTGATAATATCAAGCACTTAATTCCCTTACATTTATATAGCCTTCCTGGCTACTAGTTTTTCTTAAGTTTTCTTTGATTTTTGCTGGTTTGCTGTGGCCAGAGCCACAGGGTTTAGAAATTCATTTGCTAAATGATTTGTTCACAAATAAGGGGTTGTTGGGCAGTGGGAAGAAAAGAGCAGTAATCTATCAAAGAGCATTATGATGACCTATAGGGAAAAAAAAGGTATTTAAAAAATCTTTTGTCACCAGTTCCCTACCTACTGTCAGGTTTCCACTAGCTAAGGAGGGGCAGTGGTTGGAAATATGCTTAAATAAATAAATAAGATACAAATTTGAGGTTGGATACAGCAAGTGTCCTCATTTTCTTAGAATGATGCACTTTACTGATGAGAAGATGACCTTCTAGCAACTCAGGAGGGGCCATTCCCATTAAGACTAAAAAAGCTGGTCCATTAGCTATTCAAGTAAACAAGCAATGCAGAATTCCTAAAAAGCATGGAAAATAAACTAAAATACACATTCTGAGTATCACTTGCTGCTGCAGACTTTACAAACACATCAGCTAGTAGAGTTTGGGGGTTTTCCCCCTCCTCTGCACAACCTTCCTCATCCAACAGAAGAGGAAAGATGATTCTTCTGCAAGACATGACCATTAACTGGTAAAACTACTGCAAAATGCTGATGTAGTCAAAGGAAATTATACAACAATTATTTTCTTATTAAGAAACAAATGCATTCCTCCTTTTGGCCTCTTCCCAAAAACACTAATTAACAATGGAGCTAGGACATTTTCTTCCCCCTATGAAAACTGGAGAGGCAGCTAAGCCTTGCAGAGGTTTTAAGAGGAGCTCAAGGCTGCACAAACAGATGAATTAACTGCTTCTAGATCTTTTCTATTCTTCATGTCTGTATCTGCTGACTTATATCAAACAACCCATTAGTCATCCAACACCTAAGTCCAAGCAACATGCTAAATGAATACACACTGGCCATTGAAGTGCAGCTACCTTCATTTACTGTATCAGTGGCTACACTCCTGCAGTTTTTAACAGTCTAAGTGTTGCTTTCACATTTTCAACTTGCCAGAATTCATTCAGCTCTCATGACTTCCACATACTCAAGGCAACTGTTCTTTCAGAGCAATACAACTGCAAAAGCACAGCCAATGATGCATACCTAAAGATGCATGGAGTACAGTTCCCTCTTGCATTCTGCATTAATTTAGGATCTGAGTGCCTAAACCAGCCTTACACGTGCACCCCATGCACTCCAGAACTGAAACTCTTTTGCATTTCCATGGCCTTGAGGGAAGGGGTAAGGAAAAATACTTGGAGGCTTCATCTCCAAAATGCATCCTGTTTCCCACACAATAGTTGCAGCTACAGCAAACAATCAGATGCAGCTGACAAAGATTTCCTCAAGCAAATATCATAGGATCATAGGATTGTCAGAGTTGGAAGGGACCTCAAAGATCATCTAGTTCCAACTCCCCTGCCTGGCAGGGACACCAGCCATTAGATCAGGTTGCCCAGGGCCCCATCAAGCCTTCTCTTAAAAGCTTCCAGAGATGAGGCTTCCACAACCTCTCTGGGCAACCTGTTCCACTGCCTAACCACCCTCATAGTGAAGAACTTCTTCCCAATATCCAACCTAAATCTACCTTCCTCAATACATTTTACTGCAGAATTCAGCATTTTATGCTAAGTGAAATACACTAAAAAAGATGAAATCTCTGTTTTCACCTTCTAATAAGCATTCTACCCCACTGGTCACACAGATATTTTGTCAAATTGGGGAGCTCTGACAAAGGCATGATAGTATCCTGAAAATATCCTCTATACTTGCTCAATATATTTCCATCCTTTTAAACTTTTAGAAGAATGTAGAATATAATTAGTCTGACAGTTTATGAGCTGTTCATTACTGTATGTAAATTACAGCTATCAAAAAAAAGATAAAGAAAAAAAGATTAAAGTCAAAAGCCCCAATATAGAAAGATTTTCATATACAGGTATTTGTCCATGCAACTATGGGACTGAGATCACAGGTCTTGGCAAGTGAGATACATCCTGAGGATATTTTAAGACACAATCCAACAAATTCTTTTTTCTGTTAATATGCCAGAAGCTACAGGTGAGGCCAGCTGAAAGCATTACTCCTGTTTAGGTACCAAAAAGCAACAACAAAAAACATGCACCAAGCATGCTCTGGTGCTTCTGTTCCCCTCCTGGTTTGTAGAAAAGAGCTGGGCTTCACAATGCACAAATTTATTGTTCCACTTTTTTTAGGATAAAAAAACAATCTGAGCTTTAAAGGACTGCTGAGCTCTCCTTAAAAGATTCTTTTTAAAGGGGTCTCCTTTCTATTTTGGTATTTTTTAGAAGGACAACACCACATGAAGCTGAAATGTAAACAAACTGTCACAGGAGGAGCACATGCTTTCTAAGTTTACTCACAAAGAGAACTGTTTCTGCTATTACTAAGCTGGAAGTAGAATTTCAAGCTCAAAAAAATAAAGTGAACATGTTCTGATTAAAGTACTTCATTTTCTCTTCTGACACTTCCTCACAAGAAAACACTCAGGGAGCAAAGTCTCTACCATTACTTGTCTCCACAAATATCTAGAATCTTAAAAACACTGCAGGACACAGCAAATTAAATAATTCCAGCAAGTTCCCATCATAACCCAAGTGTGATTGTGACAATGTTCCAAAAGCCTGTGAATTCAGTGGGTGGGGAGGACTTCATAGCAAGGCAAAGAATCATTACTACAGGATAGCATAAAGTCAAATCTTGTTTATATCTTAAGTACAGATTAAGCTTCTCTCCCCATTACAGGAACAACAAAGCCAGAGTATTTTGGTTTAAAATGAAAGCTTGTGGTTTCTTGGCTCTCTTCTATTTATCCTTCATCTCTTCCAATATGCCTGAAGAAGACCTTTGTGATCCCAACTGCCTGAATCGCTTGTGCTGACAGTTCCTTTACCCTAAGATACTCCCTCCACATAGGAAATGGAGATGGTAGAAAGTAAAAGGTAAAAAGATTTGGAAAAAAAAGACTCAACAAGTCCATGTCACCTTTCCCTCCACCTTCCCACACAAGCCAAGAAATTCCAAATGCCTCCAAGCCTCCTTGTCATCCTACTGAGCTGTGATGGACTCAGTTCTCTTACTGAGTGGCCAACATAACAAAGTTGAAAAGAAGCTTAGGATCTTTTCTTAAACTTTGAAAAAATATACATTATTTTGAGTTTGGGATATCAGAAATACTTCAGACTTGAAGAATGCACTCTACTTGTGTGATAATGATCATAATTAGGGTAAGCAGTAACTTACTGTCAGAAACTAATAGCTCCAACCAAGTATATTAAATCCAATATATTTTCATCAGTTATACTAGACAGAGACTTGGCTTTTAACTGACATTCACAATATAGCCATTGTTATTACTACCACTACACAAAATACAGGAAAAGCAGATGGGGAGAAATGGAAGATTTCAAAACCACCATGAAAGGAAGGGCTGGGTTTGCTATGTGTAGAGAGCTGCCCAAAAGCTGTGTAAATCACCTCTCCCTGACTGAGGAGCTCTCTGCAGTTTTCATCAGGTCTCCTACTAGCTATTGCAGAACACATGAGGAACTGAAATATACTGTAAGCTGCAAGACTTAGGTTTTAATGAAAAAATGTTCTATTCAGCAGCTTACATAAGTAAACTTACTTCAAAGGATTCTCATGTACTGTGATTTCAAAGTGAGGTGAAAATAATTAAAAGCCAAATTCGTTCGTGACCTGGACCCAGTAAGCTTCAAAACCATCAAAAATAAAGCTGACCTTGACCCAAAATACAAGTTCTTTGGCACTCCTAACAAAGATCTGCTGGAAGAAGCCCAGCACTCCTTCCTCAAAGAGCAGGCAACACTTCATCTGCATTATTTCCCCTTCAAGAATCCATTTCTGTATGTTTGTTAAAGAACTGAAGAATTAGCCATTTCTGTTTTCCAACCATCACTTGGAGTATTTATCTTCTCATGTGATAGGCTATTACACAAAAAGGCAATTATTAGAAATTAATTATATGAAATGGCTCCCCTGATAATTACTCCATGCAGCACACATTTAATTACAAATATTTTTGTAGTGCCACTGAGTCTGGAAGATACTCTCTGTATGTTGATGAATTTCACATAACAATCCTCTGCCAAAACCCATTTCTTCCTAACAATCTCTTTCTAAAGACAACTCCATGTTTGGAGTACTTCAGCTCACCTCTATTACAACACATAATGATTGCCAAATAATGGAAAGGATTGTATGCAGAAAGAAAAATAGAGAATTAAAGGCATAACAACACACTCAGCTCTGCTGGAGTGGTTTGTGGTGTTGGTTTTTGCCTTTTTTTTTTAAATCAACACTTGTTCTAGTCTGTGATTTGTGGAGAACTCTAAATACAGTATGAAAAAGCAGATGAATCTGCATAACCAGATAGATCATTTACTTCCACCACAGCTTCAGAAAACATAACCAAAACAAATCACCTTTTTTGTCTTTTAGCATATTCTTCACCTTACCTTTAGCTTATTAAACTCAAGCCATCTCACTAGAGTATCCAAACCAATCCAAGGCTAAGTTTCCTCAGCAAAAGCAACAGCAGACAAACTTACCAGGGAACCACTTTCAGGAACTATTTTGCAGTGTGCACAAAATGCTTCTCACATGACCTTCTAGAAAAGCAGTCTTCCCTTAACAGTATGATAACAGGCAGCAAGTACTAATATCCAGTTAATACATGGGAACATAAAGGAGTCTCTAAAAACCTGCTAGCTCAAGGACAGCATCACAAACATTCTCATGAGCTTTTCAGGTTCCATCTTTGCTCTCCCCCCAGCACCAGAACCTAATTTTTTGAGCCTTTTCCAGGTTCAAAGAGGACCAGCTCATGCTACCATTAGCATTTCTCCACCTGCTGTACAGCCCTCCTGTACTAAGGCATAGTTCTCATTTCTCCAAGTAAGAAAGACACATTTCAACAAGTCCTTATCTTTCTTGAAGGCAGGAGCTACTGGTAGAGGTCTCCTTCCCTGGCACTGTCCTGCTGCTCTCTGAGGTACTGCAGCCTGCCCCCCCCTCAGCTAATCCCTTATAAAGCTGACACAGCTGAGTCCACTCTTCTCATCAGCTTTTCTCACCAGTCCCCTCACCACAACATGGCAGCACCTTTTCTTATTCCCCTGTTCCACAAAAGACCCATTTTCCCCTTTTATCTCTCCTTGCCTGCACAACTCTAACAGATTTTACCAAGTCACCCCTATATTTAACTTGTCTCATGTAACTCATGATACTCCCAGGCTCCTGCACATATCTTCTCAAACTTCAAGGGAGCTCAG
Organism: Galbula dea; assembly: GCA_013399015.1. Lineage (NCBI taxonomy): Eukaryota > Metazoa > Chordata > Aves > Piciformes > Galbulidae > Galbula > Galbula dea. The sequence goes on from VWZX01010089.1 coordinate 1,013,040, forward strand.
CTATGTGGCTATCATGCAAAGGGGTTATAAGCCCAAAATAACAGAGTAAAATATTCTTTTTATCCCTGATGTTTTTTTTCTATTGATGGTAAAACACCACTATTTTTACCATAGCACATAAGGAGAAAAACTTACTGCTGACTTTTCAGGATCTTATTTTTAAAGAAACACTACAAATGAGCCCATTTAATTACCTTAAAAAGTAGGACTTCCATGATTAAAGTCTTAAAATTCTTCATAACTGTCCTTCCCTCATAAGAACAGCAGAGATTGTGCTAACTGAACACTCATGCAGTGAAGAAATCAAACTTCTTTACGTGCTAGTAGTCAAACCACCTTCCTTTAAATAACCAAAAGAGAAAAATGCACAAGAGGAAGGACTTTTATCCTCATGACTGTAACATGGCAAACTATGGTGTCTTGGGACAATATCCTGAGTCAGATGCATTTCTGGGGCAAACCAAAACCAGCTCCCAAAATAACAATGTTAGGGCCACAAACGAAGCAAAAAGACACCTGGCCCTCCACTCAGGTAGGTGCTGGTTTGGATGTGGACCAGCCTGGGCCTGTGGACCCCAGAAAGTAGGCCCTGAGAGAGTACAAAGCCATGTGTCCAGCATAAGTACTGCACTCTGCAACAGTTCTGTTCTGAAAAGCAATTCTTCACCAATCCTTCTTTTGGATCAATCACCTCTTTTGGGTATGGGAGACCCACAGCCAACAAAACACCCCTACCCAAAAACCAGCTGAAGATGAAGTTAGGCAGAGAGATGCTTACATGCTATTGCTGACTGGAAGCCACTGCTCAATTTAGCAAAGGAATTAAATACATAATTATTCAGAAGTGAACTTATATTTGAACCATCTGAGCCTTCCTCCTGTTTACCATTAAGCAGACTCGAAAGAAGTCTGAAAGAAGTCATATGGATCTGCTTTTTACAAATTATTTATGAGCAAATGTGTAGGACTAGCTGTCAAAACAAAGGAAACAAATATGTTGCATGTAAATAACTCTACCCAGTCCTTGATCTGCAAAATCTGTGCAGTTTTGGCATTTCTGAAGATAACAAAAATCAAACCACGAGCCAGGAGGACGATGTTTCGCATGAACAGCGAGATCTTTTGTCAATCACAAAGTTGTGAGCTACACAACACTTGATTTTCCATCTATGAAAGATTTCACAACCCCCCAGTAGAACATTCCATGTGCTATACCACCAGGTGGCAATTTGAAGCACTAATGTTCTTCAGGTGCACATTATTCTACAATCAAGTGACACTGAAAATTCCTCACCCCAGAAACAAATCAGCTACTTAGTGCTAGAAGCAGTAACTCATAAAAACCCTGTATTTTTATTTGAGACATGTTCTATCCAAGAACTTTCATTACTTTGTCACCATTGGTGAAAGTTTCTTACTAATACAGCAAAAAGTGTTCAAAATCTTTTATATAGAGAGAGCTTGGAAGATGAAGAACTCAGTTCAAACCTAAGCTAACAGAAAATGGATTTTGCCACCCAAAAACATCATTCAATTTGGAAGCATCCTTTTTGAAGAAGATATGGGGAAGCAGGATGAGGAGACCACTGTGACAAATCTGTTTATAGCCCTACCTTGAGGTGTCTTTTTCTCCCAAACAGAAATGATAAGAGTTTCAAAGAAGTTGTGGGAGATAGAAGGGAGCATCACTGTTTGAGTGAAGTTTGAAAGCAGCTTTGGTGGGGAGCATGGGCACAGGGGAAATTTTAAGAAATCACTGTGCTGCCTAAGGGAGGCATGAAGATCTGTCATAAAGGGAAGGAGCAGCATAATTCTGCAGATTCTGTGGGGTTCTGGAGGGTGTAGATTGAATCAGTTTGGAGAGAAAAGCTGGAGACTTTAAAGAGATTTCTTAAGTCCTGAATATTTATTTGTAGGAAACCTTCTGTCATCTTCTTATCAGAGATTTCAGGCCTGTGTTGTCAGTTATCAGATAATTTTACAGTCCTAATGGCCTGAGTCAGTTGGAATCTTTAGTAACACATTGATATTAAATGGTAACACAACAACAACAGGCTCCTTGTTCGACTGTTACACTTTGTCTCAAAGGCAGAGAAAACCTATTGGCACTAGAAACTCCATTATGTCAAGCAACACAACACACAGGATTTTTGCTGCATGCCTTCTGAAATGAAAGACAGCTCTACAAGGAGGTCAGTTCTAAAAGAATTACAAAAAGATAAGTTAAAAAACTTCCTTTCCCCCCATCCCCTCCAAAAGCCCTTGTGGAAATTCGGTCAAGAGAGTTACCCAGAGGACCATCACCTGGCACAAGCTGAGAGAAGATATTTCAGTTCAAGGCCTAGTCATCTTAATTGGGAAAAAGTTTTATAAGGTAAAAAGGCAAAACCACTTACATTTAAAAAGCCCCAATAAGTGTTAGATGTCAAATAGGGTCAAAAGCAATAAAGGACTTGGCCATCACCTTGTAATGGAGGCCTCTTCAAAAAGCTGCTTTTAAATTTATTTACTGCATTTTGTACTACCCAAAGAGACTGGAACCAGGGACTGTACTACTTTGCAGTCCTCTCCTTCCACATCCAAAAACCAGTTGTTTTAATGATGCTTTAACAGTTAATGCATTTTTTAAGTGCCATTTAAGTGTTACGAGAGATAAGTATAGACCTTGAAAGACAACAGAGTACAGCTGAATATGTGGAGACCAGATGGACTGAGACATTCAGAAAGGAATCTTTTTGACCATGTAGTTTAAAGCTGGCAGAGCAAAAGCCCTGGAGAAAACTGAGCAAATAAAGCACAAAATAGGTGGACAAAAGCACAACACAACAGTGTGCAAGAGAGAACAGAAGGGAGCAAAAGAATACGATTAAGAGTGATAGCTACTTTCAAAGAGTGAAAAAAATGGAGAGTGGCAAAGACAGAAGCAAAAAAAGAAAAGTTAAATTAAGGCATGAAAAATCAAATGTAAGGAAATAGATAAACTGTTTTAAAGAACTGGGGAAAAAAATATAAGGGAGAGAAAAATAAAACTAAGCAAGGCATGCTGCAAACAGCATGAACTATAAATGCATTTCCATTCTGCTGAACTTCCTGGGGACAGAAACCCAGAGATTTTTACCTTGAATCTAGATGTGAGTAATACAGAGATGCAGTTAAATTTTCCAGCCTGAATTGTGCTGGCTGCAAACATGAGGGCAGAAGCTTTCCCTGTGAAACTTTTGCTGCATCTGACTAAGGCTGGGAAGCAGCTTGACATCCAACCTGAAGTTAAAAGCAGGAAAGACAAATCAGATCTTCCCATTTTGAGGCTTTTCTAACATACATCTCTTTCTGAAGCATAAGCATAAACCCCAAGCCAGTTAACAGGCTGTTAATGACTCAGTAGAGTCTCCCTCATAAAAATTTTGGAGCAATATACTGAATGTTCATATGTAAGGAAGTAATCAAAAGATCAACTAAAAGACAACTGCCTTCAGAAAGCTATTCTCCAGCCTGCACAGGGCTTAAAACCTGATCCTTTACTCACAGAGAAGGTTCCCTCCATGGTGATTCAGACATGTACCATATTGACTCTCCTGCCATATATAGGCATACCTAGAAGCATATACAAAGGTTCAAGCTTGTGCAAAATGTGGCTGCTCAAAAACATTCCTTAGCATTTCTGCAAGTAGAAGGGATTAATCTGTTTCACAGTCTCTCATGGATATTATCTTCTCCTCCCAGTTGATTCCAGCCCACTTCTATTCAAGCTGAAAACTTTGATCTTGATGTCCAGGACCGTTGAACAGAACAAGCCCTACCTGGATCAATCAGGGATAACATATCCATTCTACACAGGAGGCTGCTGCACTCCTTGGGGATTGTGCAGTCTGTAAGGCCCATGGATGACTGCACATGCCAGTTGTGTTTGGAAGGATTTGTCAAATGAATTTTTCCAGCCTGAACACCTTTGCAGCCTTCCTAGCCAAAAGAACACTTTCACAATACAGGGCACGTACAACAGCATTGTTCCCCAAGCTTGGCTTTCCTTACCTAGGGGACAGACACTGCCACAAATGCTAACAGCAAGTAAGAAAATGTAATTTCCTTAAATAATACTTAAATACTGTTTTGGTAAGAATAAAAGAAAATTGCAATATTCTAAGTTAGATTAAAATAATCAATCCATGTACATATTTGCTCTACAGAAAAAGCTTGCAACTTATGTGGCTCTATTTCATTTGCCTGGATATACAAATCTAAAAGACCTTCACAGAAGAAGTTCATTTCCAACCAAACATTATTTACCACACAATAAAAGCTGCAAAACTCAAAGAGAAGGTCAACTACATGATTGGCTTAAATACAGCATGCAATTTCCCTTCCTAAATTTGGGCTTGAATACTGTTTGACAAACTTCCAGCAAAACACAACAAAATTAATCCTCTACTTGTGCCCTGTACAAACCTTGTGATTTACTTAGAGGAAAGAAAAAGTTTTCACAAAGTGTTTGATAATGGACCACCTTCATCAATCACTGTGGCATTCCCCTCCTGTGACTTCCTCCTTCCCCTCCCTCCAAAAGGCACTGGGAGTTTTGTTTAACCTCCCTAACCATAAAAAACAGCTCTTCTGTTCATCTGTCATCTACTAATCAAGACTCCATCCGGAAGGGCCCTCACTATCCATTAGCAGCTGGAATGCTGCATTCAAATCCTGGTTCCTAGCAGAGAAATGACAGATTTTGGAACTATTACTGGTCTAGGATCATTCTTCTTCTGCAGATGCAGGTGCTTGTGTGAAGACTATTTAACAGCTGTAGTGCAAAATACAGCTTCAATCCTGGAAGTGCTAATAGAGAAGCATCCCATTTGCTGCCTCTGATAGAGGAGTTTCTAACACACATCCCTCTAGTCAAGCTAAAACTTTTCAGTAACTGTACTTATAACAATGTATGTCTCTGGCATAACAACTGAAAATATTGTACCCTTCAGTTACCAACACAGGGAAAACACTGCTTCTGACAAGGAAAATGAGCTTGTGTTCTGGTGGTGCTGTTCCTGTGTAAAATGACAGATAAAGCTTGGTATGATAAATTATAGCTCAACGTGTGCAAGCTTTAGCCATATTTTTAAGCAGAAGAAAGTGACGTTTCTTAGGGTGGCCATGCAACTACTATGTATTCTCAAAACCTCTGCATATCCCAGAAGTTTCTGAAAGTTGGCACAAATTAATAAATCTTACATAATCTTTATTACCAGCATCTTAATTCATAAGGGACTCATTTTCCTCTCTCCTGACATATCACATGCAACGTAGGTGGTAGGACAAGTTTCGCTCTGTTCAGCCTTTTCTCATGATCTGTCAAATGAATGAAAAAACACAAAAAATCTCTGCTCTCAGTGTTGTAAAGAGGGAACAATGAAATTTGGCATAGAACTCAATCTCAAAATATGCTACGTTTTCTACACCTTTTAAGCCTGTTTTTTTGATGGCATCATGATTTCCAAACTCGTTTCACAGAGCTGTTCTAACAGTCCGTGCTACTTCCCAGTGGAGAAGAGGTTGGGAACAAACATATTTTACTACCTTACATAAATTACCATGAAATGATGGCTCATACTATAATGACACTGATGTATTAAATGTCTTTTAACTTCCAAAACATAAAATATCCACCCCAAAGCCACCCACTCCCCCTCCTAAGTACAGAACATATAATAAAGTGCATGTAGCAACTACATTTCAGGAATTTGACCAATATGAAGATTTATGACTGTCATTTTACTCCAAAATTCTCCAACATCAAAGAGTGGTCTTAAAGCACAAGTGATAGCCAAGACAACAGCTGCATGGATAAAATATGGTTTCTGTAACAGCTACCCTCTTGATGTAAAAAAGGTCAAGGGATGCTACTTTCATACTAAGGTGTTCTGGAGAAGCACATGTTGACTGGTAAAGCTTGCCTTTAGGCAGGGAGTTTCTCAACAGTGACTGTTAACTGTGCAGAAAAAAGTATTGCAGGGGTGACAAAAAACCCCTGAGGTTGCCTTATGAAAGTTAAATACTAGGAAAAGCTGCTGTCAGAAGTTCCTGCTCATTGGAATTCCACACATCAAAACAAGGAGCTTTCTGGAGCTATGGAAACTTAGTCCTGAATTCATAGACAAGCACACAATATCACAGATGAAAGGCTGCTGACTGCTGTGCAGTTAAAACTACTAATTTACTTAGCATATTCTCTCTTTCTGAGATCTCCTTGCAGCTGCTCACCACAAATGATCCAAGGCAACATTCACATGCTTGAGACAAGCATAGCAAATGTGAACTACGGAAAGAGGTGAAAAAGGATCTGAACTCAAGAGAAAAATACAAATATCTCCTGGTTCTAAAGCATTCCAAATGCATGCACTGATTTTGTAGTGTCTACAAAAGCTAAAAGTTTGTGCATGAAACTTAAAATCAGAGGGATTAGAGGGCAAAGAAATATTGCTCTTGTTTTAGAAATAAAGGCAAATGTCAGCCAGTGAACTTGCACAGCTTATTTTGTCCTGGTTGCATCTGCATTACACTGTTCACAGTTCAAGTTTCCTTCAGGAAATACTACTAAATAAAGGTAAGTGCAAGTATTAAATGGCCAAACAATTTCTGAATCTATTCTAGAGAAATTTGATCAACAGCATTTTGGTCAAAAGCCCAAATTAAAGGAATGTGAGGAGGGAGGAATGGGGACACTAGAAAGTCACCTAGGAGGATACTTTTTTTTTTTTGCAGCTCCCAGTGAAAGGCTCAGTGGAGCAGGACTTTGTGAACTACAGCTGGTATCTATAAGACTTCACAGATCCACAGTGGTTGAAGGGTGCTGTTTTCTGGCACTGCCTTGACCTCTGGCTTGGCAAATTAAAGGTTTGGTAACAGAGTTTTGTTTCATTTTGCCTTTCTGAGCTACAATTCAGAGACTCAAGAGGCAAAGTAATTAATAACTGAGATTCTAAGGCTTGAATTCTCTCTTAGGTTTTCTCCTTTCATAGTGTATAATTTACTTTATTTCCTCCAATAAAAGCAGCAAACCTTCTTGCTTCCAACTAACCCTGGCTGCCTCTTAACAGGAATGAAACGTGAACTGAAACAGTGCGAGTCCAACAGCAGAGTTTGAAAACCTGGGCATGCTTCAGGTAGAGATTGACACTGATCATTTTATTTCAATCTACTACTGCCTGGAATTCTTTAGGAGAAACAGCTGTTCCTGTCAATGACACCTCACAAGACATGGACACGCCACCATCTGCATGCACACGCTCCGTAGTCTTCACGCATGTCTCATGGTGAAGACTTCCTGACATGAAGGCACTGATGCAATCAGCCATGCAGTTCTTTGTACAATATTTCTTCCCACTCCTCTCATAAGTCTCCCACTGTTATTTCAACCTGTCAAGTTGTCAGGGAACTAGTGTCAGTTGCAGTTCTTGTGTTATAACTAGACATGGTATGCACCTAGGTGCTCTCAAGTTTCCTTTGGTTTAAGTTAGTAGCAGCTCAGATTCTTTCTTCTGGTAAATGTTACTGAGAGAGATAATCCTCAGCTCCCTAGTTCTTTACACCACCTCACATGAAAAATTCACAACCTGATCACAGCTCCTTCCTTCTGGGCATCCTGGGTTACAGGTCCTCTGGCTCCAGTGACTAGGGCTGGATCACATATGTAACAGACAGCTTTGTAAAGAACCTCTACTTTAGGTGTACCAAGACATAAAAGAATCCAGAAAAACATAAACCAAATACCCCTCCATCCCAAAGCCTCACTTTCTTCACTCCTGTGTGCCTTTTGGAATTCAGCAGAACCCTCTGTGATGTCCTTTGGCACGTGGTTTTCCTCCAGCCAGAGAGCTCCATCTCTCCAAATACTTCTGAACTATTTTGATTCTACCACTACTTCTGGTTTCTTTGCTCTGCTCCTGTCTAAACTCCCTCAAGTCCTCAAGACTTCCAGCTCTGCAGGTCAAGAGGAGACAGGAATCTCAGGTTTTAAGCAGAGTCCACATTTTCTTTTGTTCTAAGTAAATTATTACCAGCAACTGGGAAGACATCTGACAACAGTAAACAGATCAGAGGCTGACAGCTTGACCCTGCTCTCTGAATGAGCACCTAACATAGAACTCAGGAAAAAAAGCAGTCATTCAGCCCAAATTAATTACATACAAGGCAAGGAGCAAAGAGGAGAATGATCTCCCAAGAGCTCCTGAAGGCAGCCTGGCTGACCCAAAAAGCAGCCCTCTCCCTTTCCTTCTGCCCAAGCCACAGTTGCCAATGTAGAAATGCAACTAAATGCTAAGTGCCTGAGCAGTGCCACTGTAAATACCTAAGAGAGAGGGAAGACAGAGGTTTCTAACATTTGTCCTCATGTTCACTGTCCCACCAGTGGCAGTCCTTACTCTCTCTATGTTAAATCATCCTATAAAAACAAAATCCCACCCTTTTAAACACCATTCTCTAATGACAACAACAAAACTGGCACAGAATCACAGAATCATTAAGGTTGGAAAAGACCTCTAAGATCATCAAGTCCAACAACCATCAACCTGTCTCCACCATGCCACTAAACCATGGCCCTAAGTACCACATTTTTGAACCCCTCTAGAGATGGTGACTCCACCACTGCCCTGGGCAGCCTGGGCCAATGCCTAACAACTCTCTCAGGGAAGAAATGTTTCCTGATATCCAATCTAAACCTCCCCTGGTCCAAGTTGAGGCCATTTCCTCTTGTCCTCTCGCTGGTAACCCAGGAGAAGAGACCAACCTGCATCTCACTCCAACCTCCTTGCAGGTAGTTGTAGAGACAGACAAGGTCTCCTCTGAGCCTCCTCTTCCTCAGACTATCCAACCCCAGTTCCCTCCAAATGTGCCCTCAGAGAGGTCAACAGGCAAAAGTGGGATAATTGGTTCTTTCAGAGTTACATGACACTCTGCTGTTGCTCCACATCCTAATATCACCTAAAAGTGATATGGTTGAAATGTGTACAAGAGCTAACTCTGCAGGCTAGCTCCCCACCCAGCAGGTGCTGCAAGATACACATGAGACTTATTTTCATATTACATTTTTCAGAACCACCTTTTCAAAACAATTCTCTTCAATCTCACAAATCTCACAGAGATATCAGGTCATCAGACAATGAGTCAACTGCCTGCTGAAAACATGACTCACTCCCAATATTAAGCAAACCTCTGCTCCCTTATACACCTCAGGAAAAGGAAGAAAAAGAGGTACACCAAAAGCTCCCACCACCACCACTGTTAACACACAACATGTTCTCTCTCTTCCTGTCACGTAGGCTGTGAAGTCATTGGACAGAACACAGGTTTGCATTCGCCTCTTGATAATAATTTATTGACAGCAGCTAGTTAACTGCAGATGCCCAAACTCTCTCTGTCATTTGGCCTGGGGGAAAATTCTCAGAGAGAAACCTAGGCACCCTCCAACCAGGAAAAGCATCTGCAGAAGCTGCCAAAAAGAGGTAGTTCTGGTGATTCATAAATTTCTGAAGTTTTGATGTGTTTTCCTGTGCTAACTGCTCTTCTGCTTAGCAGATCATCTTTACTTTCCCTCCCTGCTCTACCCTTCAAATCAGTTTCACTCTTTATTCATCTCTCTCTTTCCAGTGCCACATTTCCTTTCAACTATCTTCCATCTGCAAAATCAATCTTTCTTCTCCCTTTCTCTCTTCTCTCCTATACTCAAACTGGAACTAGTCAGATATTTGCTGACATCAACTGTTCATGGACTTTACCACAAGCTTCTACTGGTAACACTCACCTCTGGCTCCTGCAGGAGGGCCTATGTCTGTCCCCATGTGTTTCTACATTGCCAAGCAAAGCTGCTCTTCAGGCATTATCAAAAGAAACAGCAATAACAATTACATCTACTTGATTCAAATCCCTCTATGTATGGTTGCTCCATAGATTTGCTTAAGTCACACATGCCAAAGAGTGTATAAATTTTCATGACTTTCACTCATTTAAAGCCTCACACTTTTTAAGTGCCATCAAGGAAAAAAAAATCCCACAAACACATTTCTGAGGTTAAATGCTGCAAGTTAAAGTAAACCAGGCTTAAAATAAAAAAGTTGGCATTTTAAAGGCCTGACAACAGGATTAGCTCTACCAGGTCTGTATAAACATTAATAAGTGGAGCTCCAGTCACATCTAATGTCAGAGCCACACATGTGTGAGTCATGTGAGGACCAGCATGAATTCTCTTTAATTTGCAGCTAGAAGGTCTGGAGGTAAAACAACTCAACAAAAAGGTTCACCAGGACATAGATTAAGATCTTACACTTTCAAACCTCTGTTTCTGTTGGCTACAGCTCTGTCTGATCACTGCTGAGCTTGAGCACTCACCTACTTTATATCTTTAGCACTCTAAAGACACAAAAAAGATGGAATTCTGTATTCAAGCTGCTTCTCAGCCTAGTACATCCTAAGTAGCAGGTTCCTAGGCTAGGATATTTCTCCCTCCCTGTCCATTCCCAAGCCCCACCAGTGCTGAAAAATCACAGGACAGTAATGAATTAAATGAAACTCTTGTTCAACTGTTCCTATTTTTCAGTACTGTAGTTCTGCTTCTGAGTCCTAGCCAATGCTTTCTACAATTCCCTGCTGATGTTCTGTGGAACATTGTCCTGCTACAAGCTACTTGCAGAAGAAGTCTGCTAATTTGTGCAAGCCATCATCATGAGAGGTCACTGGATGCTGGGAAGAAAGCAGCTCCTGATGGAGAACTTTGCCTTTCCTATCTCACTGAAGGACATTGCAAGGTTGATGCATTTCAGACAGATCTCTGCCCTTTAGCACTGCAAAGCAGAGATAAAATTCAAGAGCAAGAAAAGTTTCTGTTGGATTTTGGGTTGGTTTGTCTCAGACTTTGTCCCTTCCCATGCAAACCAATGAGAAAACCTGCAACCAGTACGGATCAAAATCCCATCTCTCGGTGTCAGTATGGTACCTGTGCTGTCCCTTGGCCAGCCTAATAACACCACACTTTCCACAGGAGGCAAAATGCAAGGCTGCAGTCTAGACTTAGAGCAAGGGCAGTCCCAGTGCATGCAAGACCAAAAGAAACAAACAGACAAATAAAACTTAGCATTTGCTCAGCTGCACGCACAGCCGTGCAAAGGACACAACACGGTTTTCCATACCCTACAGTCTTTGTTCAGATGAGCCTATTGTCAAATGAGGATTCACCCCCAGACAAAAGCAAAAGTTGAGGAATTAACAACTTAGCAGAAAGAGTTTATACAAGAAAAGTCCAAATGCAGCCTGCATTATATAATGTGAAAACTGACAAAGAGATGGTAGCAATATAGCATCACATCTTTTGCCAAAGTAAATGAAAAAGTCACCCAGGCAGATAACATCTGGATATGTGCAATCTCAATTTAGTCAAAATCCCAATGTAAACAAGTCCACTGATAGCAGAAGGGTAGTTAAACATTCCACTAGCTTTGGATAATTGAAACCATCTTCCTTTGGTAAAAAAATAACAAACCTTTCAATTATCAAACTCTGAGGAAGAAACTGACAGCTATTGGAAGGAAAAATTCAGTTGTTCACTTTGCAGACAAACATCTCTGCAAGCAATTTTTTTGCTTCTCCAGGTTAGAAACTGCAACAGGTCTCACATGGCTTAATACTTGTAAACACTAGTAATATACAGTGGGTGGCCTGTATGTAATACAAACACAATCTATTTTGACCTATTAGACTGAGACAGAGATCCATGTTCTGCTAATGCTGTAATAGTTTTATGATTACCAGTGACACCAATATCAAAAGAAAATTTAAAAGAAAATATATTTGCAGCTGTATACCATGGAGTTTCTTTAATGTATGCACCCTCACCATATGAATCCTAGAAAAAGTGGTGGTAGCAGTCACTCTGGGAATGGTAACAATGCAGAAAGGGAATCCAGTCTCAAACAGATTTCATTGAAAGGCTATGTAGGATCAGTGGAAATGTATCACATTACCCCAACCTAATTATATATTGCAATAGTCATTCAGTCAACCCCTATGTCAACTTACTGCATTAGTGTATTATCACTGATAATGAAGTCTTGACAGTAATCTGAAACATCTGCAACAAGTACCACCAAAGCCATCGAATACAGAATAGTATTAAGAAAATGCTCCTTTTTTTTTTCTCCAGGGCTAACAACTTAATACAGTTCTGGGGTAAATGTCACATTAGAAATAACTGTAATCATTTATAAATCAACTTTCATGCCTATTGCTTGCATATAGAAGAAATGGAAGAATCTATACATTCTAGCAGCATCCAAGCAATTTTTATGCAGCAAAGCTGAAAGCACTATGCAAAGCCCAGGTGAAAGTTAAATGCTGATGACTGTAACAAGGTTAGGAACCATTAGGGGGTTATAAGAAGGAAAAAAAAAAAATCCACTAAGTTCCATTGCAAAATATAACAAAAGGAAAATATCATCCATGTGTGCCCCAGTAAACCCTAGTGGCAACTGTCTAACAAAAACATAAACTCTAACAATTCTCAAATTCTGTGTTCCTGTAGCTAACAAGGCTAAAGTGCTTATTTTAAAAAAATAGGTCAAGTCTCTCATCTCCACATAACAGTGACAGAAGCAAGTATTAAACTGGCTGATTTCAAAAGAAAGGGATTAGCAGAACACTTACTTGCACACAGTTGTGCAGAAAAAAAAATCATCTCACATGAAATCCAACAGAGCCCTATGACACTGAGTAGAATACACAAGTAAACTGATAAACAAGAGGCAACTTGAAAATAAGCTATGACATTTCACAAAGAAGAAGTCCAAGAGGAAATGACATTAAAACATGCAAAACTGAACAGCTTGCTCACCAAAAACTGTCTAGCTTACATGAAAATAGAAGTGCTACATGGTGCATGTGATGCTTGTTGGTAACTTCACTTTAAGACACATTATGTCTTGACTGAGAGATCAGCTGACTTACTCAACTCTCATGTCCTGCAAAAGGTAAAACAAATATGATCTAGCTCTTGGGTTAGGGCTGGAGATAAATTCCAAAAGATGGAACCCCTGAATTGATTTGCCCAGGAAAAAATCACATTCCAGTACCATTTAACAATGAAGGAATCTGGAAGAGATTATCTGTCTTTTCCTGAGCACACCATGCTCAGGTATCTGTGGACAACATCTTCACAAGTGCAAAGATACAGGGATTTAACTTGCAAGACAGTCACAGAGTCAATTAACCATTTTGAGGCTGTGACTTTATTGCCTTACACTTTATGTATAATCACAGCCTGGACACTTTCTGTTATTACTCTCTCAGCTGAACATGGGTGTGTTAACAGGGCTGCATTGCAAGATGAATCACATAGTTCCATCAATCTAAGAATTTGTTCTCACATTTCATTTTTCCACTCTAATGTTGGGATGCTTCAATATTATCAGTCCAACCACAAATGGATACCTGGAAACAGGTCTTAAGGTGTACATTTCAAGCATCCCCACTCCTGCTGCATTTTAGCAAGGTATGCCTCATCAGCTGCCTCCTAGCCTGGCTATAGTTGAGGAATGGTTTGTTAACTTCTCTTTTACTGAAGAACCAAAACTCATTCTAAAGTTATCTGGTTGTCCAAAATTGTACTGTACATTACAGAAGGAATGACTTGTTTCTGCTGGAATCTTAAGCTTCCAAATAGAAAACCTGAAAACAGTGGGACAGAACTAACCTGATTAGTAGACCTATTGATCTCCTGACTCAAGTTTGGGAAAAGAGATCACGTGCAGAGCCCATGCTTTTTCCAGATATTACAATTCACATCTTTAAATGACATTAGTGTCTGTATTCACTCTTAGTTTCATGTTAATACAAAGGCCTGCTGGGGTAGTTAACCTGCTGCATCATGTTGTTATTCAGCCAGCCAACAAAGGCTTTCATTGAAGTTGCACTGCAGTGTGTCCCTCTAGGGGCTCCAGCTTTGGAAAATGCTCAGTGTCCTCTTCTGAATGTACATTGTGGGGAAAAAAAAATCCACACTTCATAACTTCACCAAAATGACATCACTCCAGCTTAGAGGTTCAATACTCCCAAACTGGAACTTCAGATCTCACCAGTGGACACTCCTCTCCTCCCAAATTCTTCCAGGGACAAAAAAACCCCCCAGCCCAGAACAAAATATCACTTGTGTCTGAGATACATCAGTCTGGAGGATATTAATGTACCACAGAACTCATTAACAGCTCTATGACGTTCTTCAATAGCTGCACTGCTCCATTTCAGAAACAACATTTCTGGAAGGTATTTAGACAATGTTAAATTTGGATCCCCTGAGCAATGCATTGAAGGTAATCACCAGTACATCTGTTTCTGTCATATCTAAATTCATAGCCTAATTCAATTGCAAATAATTAGCTATTTATCACCATGAAGTTCACATTATAGAATTAGAAAAGGCCAACATGACCCTAACCATTTAACAAAAGGCACAGGCCTTAAAAGGAGGAAAAAGGAGCAAAGCAAAATAAAGCCTAGCAATCCATCCTCCGGTAAATCCAACGCAATCCGTTCTGCTTGCCCATCATCTCCCTGCACAACCCACATCAGGCTTCCAGAACACATTGCCATACCTATCAGTGAAGTCCATTTTTCATTTATATAGCCTGAAGAGGAGAATTATTTAGCCAAAATAACACAGCTCTTCTAATACTGTTGTGACCTCGGTTTCTAACACCTACTTTGGAACATTACTATAACTCAAGAACTTTTTTTTTCCCACTTGCAAGGACATCTTAATTATCCCATCCGTGACATGAATGTTTTTGGAAGATAAAGTCTGTAATTAACTTGTTGCCAAACAATATGTTTACTGTCCCTGAAGGTCAGTTTGCCTACAAAGACATAAGGACACTTAACTTTGGGAGATGTGTATTGTAACTGCTGTCAAATATTAACCAAGTGGCCATCCATTACCTATGGTAGCAGCAATGCAGACTATGAAGATATTCCAAGCACCATTGAATGGCTGTGTTAAAATAAACCTTTACTGAGGCTTGCAACAAGTAAGTACAACTAGAGAGAGAGTGCTTGACCCATTGTAACAGGATTTGTGAGAAATTCCACTTAATCTCAGTAGTCAGGCAGTAGTGGGAGAATTTGCTCAAGACAGTCAAACAAGATTGCTTCTGTACTATAGCAACCTGTCCTTGCTGATTGCCCTTGTCAGGAGAAATTAGATTTTGAAGCTGTTTTTAAAGATTTTACCTGAACAACTGTTAAAGGCTCCTTGCCTTGTTTAGTTCTGAAATTACACTAGAAATTTGAACACAGCAGGCTGACCAAGAAATCTGGGATGTGCTAAGGACAGTGGGAGGGTGACAGGGTATGGCTGTAACAAGAGGTTTCAGTAGCCCTGCAAAGCCATGAAGGGCAGCCTAGGACCCCAGCTACAGTTCCTATACCTAAGGAGCTCCATGTTCCAGATAAATGAGAAGGTAACCCTGTTTGATTAAAGATCTCCCATAATATGTCAGTTAGTTGTATGCTGAGCTAGGAGAGGTACAAAGTAGAAAAAAAGGACAAACCATGGAACAAAACCAGGAATAATATGATAAAGAAATAAATGTAAAGTACTTCTCTGCTGTTGTGCCCAGTGATACTCAGTCTCTGACTCACATCTTCATTATTATTCTGTATTTCTACAGGACACCTAAAGGCACTTGGTCCTTACTCTGTCTTACACTCTGCTTACAGTCAGAGACAGAAGGAAGGAATGGAGGGCAAAGAAAAGCAGCTACCAAAACCAAGCAGGAATAAAACAATTTTTGTCCAATAAGATGAGCTTTTCTCATCCTATGCTCACAAGATGCACTCTTTCACATAGACTGACAGGTAACAACTAAGAACATGTGTTTCCCTCAAAGGGTTGGACAATATGGGAACAACTTGTGAAGAAATGGCATACAGAAGAACCTAAACATGGCAATCAGGCAAGAGTGATGTAAGTTCAAAGGAAAAAGAAATTCAGATGAGAAAAAAGGAAGAATTGAAATAATGAATATCCAAATAAGGGAGGGAAATCAGCAACTACAGAAAGGAAAATTAACAACTTAGGGCATGAAATGAGAAATCAGGAAAGTCAAAGAACTGGAGGAGGAAGGGAAGTTTGGAGACAGTCACATACAGGTGTAGGCATTAGGACTGCAGTGAACTAGTAAACAAAAAAGTTCTTTTGGCATAGCACAGTCCATTAAAGAAGATGCTTTGTACCTTTCGTGCAGAAGTAGTTGATTCTCATCTCTGTTATCTGAAAAACTCATGTATGTCAGCACTTTAGACACCAGAATAACTTGTTCCTGTTGAAACATGGACTGTTTGCTGTTTTCCCCTTGAGAATAGATTAGATTTCAAATTCCCTCACTTGGTTACCAAAAGCATTTCCATCAGCTGGAAACACTTTTCAATCCATCTCACCAACTTTTGACCTTTGCTAGTTTCTTTTGGAAGGTGAAACTAGTCAGGATCAGGCATGGATAAGCAATTCTCCACTGAGAGCATGTCAAACAGACACACAGCTTTCTCCAAGCCAGAAATGCAGCAAATGTGTATTTCTTGAGAAGGGACACTTAGAGCTGCTCATATGGAAGAACATTACAAGAACCTATGTCACCCTGCAGTTTCTCTTGTGGATGAGCACGGGAATCACATGTGCTATTCATTTTCTGAAATAACACTGGAGAGTGCTGTTTATATGCTGCCTATAGCCCATCTAATTTAAAGAATGTTGCATATTAAAGCAATTGAAAAAGGCATTTGTTTCTGCAGCACAAAATGAAAAGTCTGATTACTAGACAAAATAATTGACACACTGCTACACTATACACATTTGCCTGAATACTATGGTATCATAAGCCATTATATGATAAGACAAGACTTCAGCTAATCTCAGCCCAAAAGCATTCAGTCTTATTCCTTCCCCACTGTCAGTGATCCCCCAGAAGTGCCAGCCAGCTGCAAGCTGATTTTTGACTGAGCCCTCCCCTGTCTATGTGAAATGGAAGACAAAGATCTCTCCACTACAGCTGCCTGGCAGCCCATGGCACCTGATACCACAGCAATATTATCTCTACAATACTGCAGATGAAAACATACCCAAGTCCTTCCTTGTGTTCTTCCCATCATTCCCCTTCACCACCAGTCCACACATTTTTTTTTAAGAAGGTCACCACAAGCCCAGCTCTGATGTCTCTTTAATTTCCCAGATGATCTGCTGACTCGTGGTTTGCAGGAACGAGAGCTTCCTGCAGGCTGGCTGCACCCAGCAGAGAATACAGATGCCTTCTTGCAGCAGGAGGAAGAAAATCAGAGCTGAAGTCATTATCCCCTTCACCACCACCATCCTCCATCCTCTGTGTAAACTCTCTGACAGCATTCCCCCCGTTATCCTCTTCTCCAGTGTCAAGTAAAATGAAAAGGTTAAACTTGAAGGCTTGTACATGGTCTTTGGGTTAGATATCCACTTTTTCTTTTAGAAAACCCAAACCTACATTCAGCCAAATAGTTAAAAATTCTCAGAAACATTAAGGCTCAAGGACTACACTTGTTACCTGAGCTGAATCACATGCAAAATCTAATATTGCTCCCCAAAGAAATACTTAATACATGCTTCCCAAAATGACCATTGGAAGCCAACTTCAGCTTCAAAATCTTGTTGCAGCATCCAAAATGTCACAGCTGCAAATCCTCATACTCTGAAACACCATACTCCTTTACACAAAAACACAGGGCTACTAAAACTGGAACAGGTAAGTATGCCTGACTTCAATTTGGTCAAGGTTTCCCTTTTTATTTGCTATATTTAGCATCTCCCTGTTCAATCCCCTTTCACTCTTTCACCTACAGTCAGGCAGACAGAAAGAAGTACAGACATTGTGCTTGGAAACCCTCTAACTAAAAAAGCTTGCTATGAATCAGACTCACTGGGAGCAGAGGCTACCACTTAATTTCTCTCACAGCAAGAGCCATAGGTAAAGCTTCATGTAAAAAAAAAAAAAGCACAAAAAAAAAGCATTACTAAATATTCAGCTTCCTGCACTACATGCCAGCAAGTATCCACTGGATGATGGATTGCCCTGCTGACTCCCTCTGCATGCAGTCACCCATGGCTCAGCACTGCTTTGTTTCCCTAGGCTGAAGCCTGCTGAAGGGAGCAAGTTTTAGAGTAGTTTCTTAGTCTTTGCTAGAACATCAGCTCTTGGGCTTTCAGTCTTTTACAGTTAATTCAGAGGTACAGGGTCAAAATATACAGTCCTTGGTTTTGCATTAACACCGTGAATGATCAAAACAAGTCATTAGTTTTGATTCATCTATCTGTGTAGAAACAAGTAAATGTCAGTACTGTCAGGAAAGGGAAAAGTTTATGATTAAGCTCCAGCTATATTCATCCCTCATAATATCTCCTTGAAGATAGCACTTACAAGCATTTTAAAAGACCCAGCACTTGATTTGCCATTGGCCTGATTGAGATAGTCTGGCAGAGAATTCATGCAGAAAAATATTCATGTGGAAACACATACCTTGACATACTGTTAAGAGGAAAGCATTTTGCAATTAGTTTTATTTTAAGGCAGAAAAAGAAGAAAATAACACAGGAACATAGGAAAAATCATAGAAAGCAAGTGTGTTTAAACACATGTAAACATCAAGTCAAGAATCTTCCACATCCCAATGGAAAGCTCATATGCAGTTCTCTGCTGCCTTAACTGATCATTTCAAGCACTGGAAGTTCCTAACGTTTCTGCTGCATGAATTTTTGATCTCCCCTCAGTTTTCCAACATGTATAGGGTAACTAAGCAATTCATATCATGATCCCACTGATAAAACCTCCAAGTACATCCCTCCCATCAATGAAGATCACTGAGGAAACCCTGAGAGTCATTTTAAGATGCTTGATTTACATTGTCTTCACCTTTACTTGTTCAAGTCAGAGCACAGACAAAGCAGCAACCCACACAGGGTGCCCAGACACCACCTCCCTCACTCATGAGATATGGCTCTCAACTGAGGAAAGAGCTGTCACACTAATGTAATCCAAGTTAATAATGGTAATAATAATAAAACAGCATACCTTTGGGTGTTCTGAACATGGAATTAAGTCATTTATTTAAAGTATCACATAACAGCTCTAGAAACAATAAGCACAGGCACTTTATTTTCTTGATGTACAAATGAGTTTTGCACATAGATACCTAGTGTCTTGCCATGTCATGATTACAGAGCAAGAGCAGACACTTATCAGCTCAGTCTTAATTAATTTACTCCCAAGTGAATACTGCATTTAGAAGGAAATAAATTGTAATTTTATCCTGGAAGACCACTTCACACATATGGGGTAAACCATTACCTTCTATGATTTGTATCTCTTCCCTAATCATACAGATACTTACTATAAAAGACTGTAAAATAAATCTAAAAACATCCAACTGCTATTGCACATAAATATTGCATCCTCCTCTTTGGATAAAATCCTTCAGAGGGAAACAGTTAAGTTGCTGAAGCCTTGTTTTTCTTGCTTCTCACATGGACACACCTCAAACACTTGTATCACTGTTCCATCAAATTTAAAATGACCTATGTGGAAATATCTACAAGTTCAACAATGTTCCACTGCTTGTGCTCTGCTATTTTGGTCTATTAATTGTGTTACTCCACACAGCAGAACAAAGTTTGGCATTAGGACTGAATCTCATAAATTGTCACTTTAACAAAATGCATTCCCTTGGGGGGAGATAACACAGGCCATATGAAAGTCCCCATCCTAGCTTAAAACCTTCTCAAACAAACCTAATTGTTTTCAGAAAGGCAATGGCAGGATTATGCTCTGAGGCACAGAAGTGAGTGAGTTGTATTTATATGTTAGCTCATTTTTGCTTGCTTTTCATTCTCATGGAGTTTGGGGTTTGGTTTGGTTTGTTTTTTTAAATAATGGAACTTGTCACAAATAAATGTAAATTCAACATTAATTCAACAGCACTGACTCTGGAACAAAAGCATGATAACACTGTCCTGGAGATGTACAGTTAATATTGTGCTGGAGATGTACAATCCTTACCAGTTTTCTTCATCTCTTCAAATATTTCACTAAAGAAATGGCCAATGCTATAACACAAAGACCAGTGTGCAGGACATAAACATCTAAACAATAGCCTCCCAGTAATATCCAGTGATTCTGCATGTTGGAAGCTTACACAGACTCTAAAATACCAAAGCTTATCATGTTGCAATAAATGCCACCACACTAATTTGTTAGAATGCTAATTGTTGCCTTTATAATGGTGAAATCCTGGCATGAAGCTGTGCCAGGAGAGGTTCAGGTTAGATATTAGGAGAAGGTTCTTCACCCAGAGAGTGGTGGAGCATTGGAACAGGCACCAACTGTCATGGAATTCAAGAAGCATTTGGTCAATGCTCTTAGACACATGGGGTGACCTTGGGGTTGTCCTGTGCAGAGACAGGAGTTGG
Organism: Galbula dea; assembly: GCA_013399015.1. Taxonomy (NCBI): domain Eukaryota; kingdom Metazoa; phylum Chordata; class Aves; order Piciformes; family Galbulidae; genus Galbula; species Galbula dea. The sequence goes on from VWZX01010089.1 coordinate 1,033,555, forward strand.
ACTTGATCCTTGTGAGTCCCTTCCAACTCAGGGCTTTCTGTGATATCAAACACCATGACAGCAACAAGCACACACAGTCACCTGCAAAGGTTCACATTTCCCACAACATCCTCTCACAAGAGATGCAAAGAGAAGGAAGGAAGTGGAATGTGCAATTCTTCAAAGAGATCTGTCCAACTCCTTCCACTGCTCTGGTCCATTGCTTCAACCTGTGTATCAGGAATATGGCACTGAGCCCCTTTCCTGGAGGATGAGGAGCATGTCCCCTGTCAGCTGAAGAGTGGCCAGAGCAAGTGCTGCTCAGTTTTGTAAGCATATTCTCATGCACTCTCTCAACACTGCATTCTCTCTCCTGTCTTTCCAGCCTATTTACAAAAGGAAGACATGGCTATTGCCAACCTCTCTACTTTTTACTCAATGCACTGTGAAAAATCAGCACAGAAAACAAGGAGATCTTTACATTGCTGCAAAGGCTGCCTCTGGAAGGCATAAAGTGACCTTGGTTTCATCTAGACCACCTGCTTTCAAGGTCCAGAACCACTCAGAACAGGGGAAGGTGGACAGGATTGAAGGCAGAGAGGTTCTACTGCTTTTTGGGTTGAAAAGAGAAAATCTGCAGTCCTACTGCTATAGAGAAGTGGCCCATGAATCCTCCCTTGCTCTGACCCAGGAGACACTCTTCAGAAGAACCAGCATGTATGTGCTGACCTAGGGGTAATGAAGATAACTCTTGAATGCTGGCCTGGGTCACAGGTTTAAGCAGCCTGTGGGGTCCAGAGCTGCCCTTACCTCACACCTCAGTGAAGAAAACTCACACTAAATTAATTTTCTCAGAGAGAGAAAAGACAGAATCAATATTTATTCCAGGATCAAAATGCTTTTTGCTTAAAGAACTCAGCAGTCAAGGAAAGTGAGGAGGAATCACTGTGTTCCCAGGACAAACAAAAGCTTCCTTGCCAGGAGACACTCTATATTGACAAGAACCTGTAAGCATTGCAGCATACATAGTATTAAGAAGGTATTTTCTATCTTGTAGACACTATTTTTTGATTCTAAAAAGAAATTTTAGAGAATCAAAACACTGTACTTTCTATTAAACAGTAATACTAAAATAATTACATTTAACAAACACTTTATTTCCTGCCCCCTCACCCCCAAACATCAGTTTTATTTAACATATCCTAAATGAAATACTTAGACCATAAATAATGACTAAGAAACCTATTAACTGATTCAAAATGAAAGCAACAGGAAGTTTGGTGGTGGTTTGGGAGGCTTTTTTCTGGCAAACTCTGATTTTATTTGATTACAATTAATGTGGTAGTGCACCAAGCTACCACCAAAAATGTCACACCAGATTAATTTTCCTTTCATTAACCATGGCAGGTCAAATAATTAAAAAACTGAAGGTGTCTCAGTAATGAGAGGTTAACTGAAGGACACTAATTTACAATGACACAAGTTTCTCCCTTCTTTATTACCTCACATACTTAGTAAGAAATCCTTGGAGGGTCCAATTCTTAAGCCATCTAAAAATGATTTTGAACACTCCCTATCTCAACTGTATTCCTTTTGCTTCTAATACAACTTCCAGGTTTCACCCTGTCACATCAACTTGGCTTTTAGTGGCTTGATTCTGGTTCAAAAGATGTCATAAACCATGCTTGTCATCACCTGCTGCATTACATAGAGCCCAGCAGTAACTATGTCACAGGCCAAATCAAACCAGCTTTTGTTAGCCACCCACAGACTGTGACATGTCCTGGACCTCCAGTTTATAACATGGCATAAGCTGGGATTTAATCAATCAAAAATGTCCAGGTGATCACTGGCTCTTGGCATATTTTGCAATATCTTTTAAGCACTCATGGCAGCAGTGTTTCCTCAGAGATATCAAAAGATATTAACTACATCCATTTCTTTCCAATGCTGAATCAAACCAAATCAAATCCTCTATGTGTGTACCCTTTCACCATGGCCTTTGTGGTTATTTCTGATTGCTGCTTTTATCTCAGTTTGCAGAAAAGCAGCACCTCTAGGAGTGGTCAGTGAAAGTAAACAGCAACAGTGATGCAGAACTTGCTCTTCAACAAGGAGACTGTGTGTAGGCTCTAAGTAGAAAGTAATGCCCAGTCCTGAAGGTGATAATCTGATGTTATAATACTGGACATTACAAAATGGATATTAATAGGGATTGAGAAGACAGTGAAAACAAGATTAAAATGCAATCAGAAGTGCTATTTTTTGGGTAATTTTTAGAGGGGTTTTACTGAGGCTTAGGAAAATCTCTGAGCTGAAAATAAATGGAGATTAAGAGAATACTTCAGAGGACCATAATCTGTGCTTGCTCTGCTCCTGCTCTTCCCTTTGCACTCATTTATGGTCGTTAGGGGACTTGTTGCCTTCTTTTTTTTTCCCTCCCTCTTCCTTTTCACACCATTCCAGAAACACAGCAATAGCTGGCCTCATGTATGGAGGGGGTGGTGTAAGCTCCTAGGGTATTTCCCAGTCCCCAAACTCATTTAACAGAAAATCCTCAAGTTGAGGACATAACAGATATTAAACTGATAAAAACATATGCTCCACTTGATCCTTGCCAAAAGGTCAAGAAGCAAACACGAATCAGCAGACTCGATGGTTTCTTGGTCTGTGAGCACACTGAGTCTGAATCACTGTGAGATTTTAACACTGCAGTAGCAAAAATTATGTAGCTTTATCACTCAGATTTATTTCAAGAAGCTGCAGACAAACTACAGACCAAAAAGAACTCACTGAAGGATTTCACTGAGCTCATAATAACTGTTCCAGGACAGGAACTTGGGAAAGCTAATGATGCCACGTCCAGCCTCCCAAAATATTCCAATCTTGGTCTGATTATTTCCTTCATGGTAAACTAAATCAAAAGGAAAAACACCCCAAACCTTCCCTCTAACCTCCTGCTGGCTCCTACCTCCCAGCCACTTAAGCAATCTTCTAGTTTCTGAATCATTGCAGAGCTATTTTAGAACCTTCTCCCCATGGATTAGAGAGGAACACATCTCCCCTACTGAAAGCATTTCACAACATTCTAAGAAGTTGAGGGGCTTTTTAATAAATCACATCCTGAGGACAGCACTACATACTGCAGAGCATTTTCTTCATGCTTGCTGGACTCATTAGAGCATCTCATGCTAATTCAAAGGCTACAACTCAGTCTTGCCAAAGCATGAGTTTTAATTACTCTGTATCAAACTCCACAACAAATTACCACAGAAAATGTCCACAGACAAAGAACACTAAGACAAAATTGCTAAAGCTTCAAAAATATCACCCCTGTGCATGGAAACTACAAATGTCTTTTGAAGTTAATGAGTAATCAGAAAAGAAATTTGAGTAACTTGCAACGAGACAACGTTTCCTACAAAATATTTTCATTTTCAGGAACACTTTGTAAACGAGCTTGGAAACCTTTTTATTGCCCATAATATTTGCAAACATTCATTAACACCACTAATTATTTATAGGAATAGAATGGTGGGTCAAAAGTAAAAGGAAATGTATTGTCAGAGCAGAAATACCCAGCTAACTACTGCTGTTGGTGTTCCAAGCTGCACAAGAGAGCTAGCCAGCTATAAAGTAATTGTTTTACCTTCAATACCCAGTATTCAGTGACTCAGTACCAGCAAACCTACTGGATTTTAATGAGTTAAAATATTTTAATAACACAGCTTTGTTCTGCAGTTTAATCACCTTTTCCTACAGCTCTGAACAACATTTAAGCATGTGCTTAATTTGCTATTGAAGTCAAGAGAACTTTCAGCAAATACTGGAAGTCAAACGTGTGCTTAATGAGATTTACTGAATCAGAACATGTAAAACCTGATGTGAGCAGAATCAAAGCCCAGAGGCATTAGCCAAGTCCACCCTGATTTTCCCTAAAGATAGGGGGCCTCCAAATTGTGAATGCAAATTGCATCATTATTATGACATGTCTGTTGTACATCTGTATTTCTGAAATCCTTGTGAAGCAAAACACATACCAGGCTTTATAGGTCTTTAAGGTAGGAAGAGGGAAAAAAATCCTCTTGAATTTATCTTAAAATATTAACTGGAAGCTTTTGTGGAATTTATTTGGTATCAGTAGTTCAGTAATATCCTTTGACATGAGACCACTGCTGATTTGTCTCATGTTTCCTCTAAAAAGAAAATGTAGTGTAATTAAAAAGTTTTGACTGGGGGCAGGAGGGAATGGAGGGATGGAGTTAACACATTCAGCTATCAGTTGCTCTGTGAAAAAGAAGGAATGTAATCCAATATTAGTATCTCACTTCCTCAATCCTTCAGGAAACTGTGTAATCCTCTCAAACCTGCACATGGAACACCTGCATTAAACCAGATGATACTCTTTCTCAGATTAAATTAAATTAAATTACCTGCATGCCTTTAAGCCTCTTTTTTTCCTCCCAAAGGCTACCATTTCTTCCTCCTGTGGAAGAGTTTAGTTTAACAAACAACAACCCAATGACCTTTGAATGCAGTGTCTAAAATATAAAACTGTTCTCTCCTATTTTGTGGGACATTTATATGGCATAAGTGAACATTTAATTGCATTACAACTAATAAGTATTTTCCTTGATTGTAAACATTAGAAAAAGAATTTAACTCCAAGAGAAGAATTCTTCAGATTCCACACTCTCTATAACTGTCCAAACCTGACTTGGCAACAGTTTAATTCTTTCTCCTCTAGCTCACATGGAGAATCTAGTTCTGACACTAAATGTCAGATAGGCTTTTTTTTTTTCTTCCCTGCCCAGAGAAAACTAATAGTGTATTGGAGAAATGCTTAGAAAATTCTCTTAACTAATTTTTCTGTCACTAATCCTTTCTCTGATACACTGTCAAAATCAGCAAATCTGCTAAAGCCAGAATGTCACCAATCTATATTCTGAAGATAACCATCACTACTTCAATATGGTAGTCATTAGGATGGAAGGAGTTAACCATTGCCAATTTTTTAAGAGTAGAAAAGGCTTGGAACAGCTGTCACTCAGGTGATGAATACAAGCTGCCAGCCTTTCAAGCAGCAGGTACAGCATCCGAGCTCTGAATTAATTAGCATTCAGGAAGCCTAAACACCGCTTGATAACTCCACGAGATCATTTTTGTCCCTTCCTGCAAATTACCACTGCTATTAAGATGAGCAAGGACACAATGCAGATCATGCCTGTAGCCATTAAACAAAGTTTCACAGCTAACAGATGAGAGGTTCTAGCCAAGAACACAGCAAGACAAATGAAGCATTGCTGCAAGTCACACGCTGGAATTCATCTTCAGCTTTCCACAACGTTCACAAGAACACAGACAATACGAATCCCTGTGTTAGATGCATGAAATGTTTTCTGCATATCAGCACAGGCTTCACAAAAGTTCAAGTTCCTAAAGGTTTCAATAGTGGCTTTGTCTCAAAGCATTCAGGCTGTTTCCATACAAAAGCCTCTTTTAACACACACATGTACACTGAAACGAGAAGTTAGCAAGGCCTCGGAGTTTGTTCTTACAACATCTTAAAACACCCAGTGCTGTGGCACCACTGCCTCAAAGTCTACACATCCTGGTATGAAAAACCTTCCTCCTAAATATATCATTTCAATTTCACTGATGAGCATATTTGAAAAAGCACAAAGATGATTGATATCAGAATGTAATGATCTTTACTAAGTGGCCATCTGTCAACAGCCAAGGAGTAAAAAAGCAGCATGTTATTATTTCCCAAAAGATTAGAAATATTGATGCTAATTAAAAGGCACATTATCATTATCTCAAAGCAATGTCTAAACACTCATCAGGCTTCAAGTCCAGCAAAAGGGAAAGAGGGAGACCTATGGACACCAGTGTTCCCCACATGGGTCATTTGAGTTGATAATGTCTGAACTGGTGCTATGATAATCTACAGATTGCAACTTGGCAAGTAGTAGAGTGACTAGGTGGGAAAGCAATTAAACCCTGACCTGATGTATGACAGACTATTTATTTTAAAATCTTTAGAAGAAATCTTTGTACATTTTTACAAAGAAGAGCAAAAGAAGAGAACTATGCCAAACCTGGCATTTCACTATTTTTTCCCCCAATTTTCCATACACAGCATTTCAAAACAAAATAAAACCTGGCATCTTGGTGCCCAAACATATGATTAATCCCACCACACTAAACAGCAATGTACTAGGTATTTTTAGCTGACAAATGGATTGATGTCACATATACATAAGGGACTTGCATAGCCAGCTATGGCTGAAACTCCCCCACAAAGGAACAAACCCCATGACAATAGTATCTGTGAAGCCCTTTTGACTATTTGGGCATTTAAGGGCTCCCTTTAAGGTTCAGGGCTGCTTTGGCTCCTCATGCTGAATGCTATGGAGGAAGAAGGTACATAAAGGTAGGTGGTTCAGGCTGCTGCTAATCTTTGCCCAGAGCTCTGCCTTCAACCTTAGTAGTCAGTTTAGTACCTTTTAAAATGTGGTATTTATTGACATTTCCATAATTCACCTAGATCACAACCTCTTTTAAGCAAACAGACCTCTACTAACCTCAAAATCCACGCTTCATGTTTGAAATGTGTTGACATGCTTTTTGCCTTAGTGTGTAAAAAGCTGACAAGGCTCTTGGCATTTACTGCAGGCAGAGAGGCAAAGTTATAGGCCACTGGCAAATGTTTCCCTGTCCTTGGGATACAAAAGATGTGTACACAAGATATGACTGATCCCACCTCCCACACCATGGAAACTATCTTAGCAGTCTCAGCTATAGCAATATTGACTCTGTGAGCCTTGCTCATCACTTTACCAACTTTCTGGGGCCACCTGGAACAACTTTGTGGTGCCAGAGGAAAGACACAGGTGAGCAGTGAAGAATACTCCAGCACTGAAGATAAGTGAAGCATAAACACAAAGTAAAAGGCACACTGGGAACAGATGGAGAACATAGGGATGGGAGAATCGTGTGGAAAGCGTGGAAAAATGACAATCTGAAAGTGCCTGTGGAAAAGCACAGCTACCCAAAAAAAGCAAGGCACAGGGGCATGGGTACCCATAGATAATTAAGAACAGTCTTTTTTTCCCACTGTATTGTTAACAGCAAACTTTTTCACCTGTAACTGCCACTATCAAATTACCATCTCCACAGGGAAAAGCCACCTCTCAGCTTCCTCCTCAGGTCAAGGAACTCATTCGTCACCATCAAGTGAAGCATATTTCTATTTTTACTTGTCATTTTCAAACCATCACTTCACACAGGTGTGACCTCTGATCCTGATTTTCCTTCCAACACTCCCCTTCCCATACCCTCACAGTCCTCCATTACCTCTTCCCTAAGAAATAGCTAAAGCCTTAAGAAAGATGTCCCTGGTTTTGATTACCCTATTCCAATCTAGCTCCTTGATCTTCAGCATAAACACTTCAATCATCCTGGCATTTTCATCGACTCAAATTAAATGCAGAGCCAGTAATTATCTCACAATCCCCTTGCCCTTTCATACACAGGTCTTCTGCCTTATACAATGACAAAGTATTACCTCCCAGATCCTTAAATGGTTCAGATACTTCAGCTAGGCTTTGGATATGAATCTGACATGGAGAGAGACTCTTAAATAAACCTTGTACAGCTTACCTGGTACTAATTATTAGCAATTACAGTGCTTTTCTAATGTTGAGCTCCAATGCTCAAACATGATGTGAGCCATAGAACCATATGACTGTTCTACTGATTAACAGGTTCCTCAGGGTGATCAGGAGCTCCAGGTACAGGAGCCCTTGTATTTCGCAGCCTGTTAAATGTAAATCCAGTGTAGCTGACACCAAAAGGGAAGTTCACAGTACTGTGTAGGGAAATTAGAGACAGGAGGTTTAGACAGACCTTCAGAAATGAAAAATATACCATCAGCATCCAGCTTTACTTCTGGTATTTACTTCCACACTTACTACATTTGTTTTAAACTGTCACTGAATTCTTTCTTCTCTGGGCTTCACAGATTTGCCTTCTGACTGCGCAACTGTTGTACATTGTATAGCTGTCAGAGCAGAAGTGGAATGTATTAAAAGCTGGATAATTGTAAGTTGGGGCATATGGCACTAAGGAGAATGTAGGAGTTGGTGGGAAGAAGGGGGTTTTGTTTTGATTTTTCCAAGAGTCCGGATATGACTAAAGCTTTTTCCAGTGGGCAAAGAAAATAAACCTTGTTTCTCTGTTTCTCCTCAATTTGAAAAGTTGCTTGCCCCTTTTTTTCCCCCCCTTTTTTGGGGGGGGAGAGAGAGGGGTGTTGGGGAGAGAGGAAAAGAGGAAAGGAAGTTTAACTATAATTCTCATTTACACCACAAATAATAAACCTTCCTTCTGGTTCTCTTCTTCTGTCCCAAGAAAATACATTCTCCAACAGCATGCATTACATTGAGGTTTTGCAAGAAAAAAACCCCGCAGAGATGAGGTAGCTGCTGTGTGAACATGTCAGACTTCGTAGCTCACAGGCATTGAAACGACCAGCACAGTTCTCTCTTCTCAAAGGTATTGCTTCAAGCTGATTGCTGACTCGAGACAAGAACACGACTCTGGTCACAGTGAGTTTCTGAGTATTCTCTCTGCAGCTGCAGGATTATAGAAGGTTTTGGTTTCCCTTTTCCCCTCCCCTTTTTCAGAACCTCAGATTCTGAAGTACAGTTTGGCAGCACCAGGCTGAATTTGCTGCCAGTTTCCTAGGGTACACAATCTCTAATAACACAAAGCTCTGACTATCTTCTTGCCTGATAAATCATCACAAATTTTGCAGCACGATCTTCCTTTAAAAACTACGACTTTGTTTTTCTCTCTTGCCTGCAGCTAATCCTTTCTGTCAACAGGGCTTCACCCGTAACAAGGCTGCCCATGACGTTAGGGTCCCCGTGCAGCTCTTAACAAATCCCCCATGGGCGGCACAGTTCAGAGAGCACTCAAGTGACTGAAAGGACCCCAGAGACAGAGCCTCTCTCCTCGGATGGGATCGGAAAGGGTGCGCTTGCATGTGGAAGATGCTCATAGAAGGAGAGGACCGGAAAGACAGCGAGCTCTCGGGGAAGCCCAGGCTTACGTATCGCGTTTCGGGTGCGTAAGCAGAACAGAGCTTTTGTGATATCTGTATTCCTGAAGACCTCTTCTGGGGGGGCTCAATTAGTAGTCGTGTGTTTATTGCTGTCACGCTGGGAAGCTGACCCAGGAGATGTTTGCTTCATACTCAGTGATTTTAAACAGCTTTTTTTCCCAGGCTTTAAGGGCTAGCGCTGTCTAACTTGCTCTCTAGGACTCGTCCTTCCTTTTTCTCCTCCTTGCTTCTATTCCTGCTTCAATTTTAAGCTTATTCACTTTGCCCAACACTTCAGAAGAAGGCACACAAGGCAGTGAAAACTGGAGAAACGGCTTTGCCAAAAGTATCAGAGGATTCCCTTGGTTTCGCAGAAGGAATAAAGGGAATAAACTCAGTGGGAGTGATTTACTCTCCACACTTTGTTTCTTTTTAAAACCTGCAGTTGTGGAAGGGAGGAAGGTGGCAGACACCAGTGTGCTCTCCTGCAGCACCCTCAACCCAGCTCTCCTGTGAATTGCTCTTCCACTGTGTGGCTGCTTTGTTCCACTGTCTCAGGGAAACGGCTCCATTTCCATCTTACTGACAAAGAAAGGAAAAACGTGCTTAAATTCACTGCAGGGACACTTAACACCTACGGGGGTCATTTCTTCTGGTTATCTGGGAGTTTAAACCAGTTCCCACAGAGCTCCTAGGGCTTCTCTGCAATCTTCTGTCAAGCCAGGAGTTTCAGTTCACTCAATGACCAAACCTGCTGGAAAAATTACTCTCGATGGGTGCCAAACTGCTAATAACTGAGATATTACCGAGGCCATGTAATCAAACATTACAAGTACTCTAGTTTTGTCTGCTGAGAAAAGGAGTATGTCTGTAGGTGTGTACACACACAGACACGTTTTCTAGTCAAGACAGTGGAACTATGTAACTGAGGGTACGTGGAGCTGTTTAGCTCTTCTGTTCCTGGGTAAATTAGATGGTGCAGCAGAAGGACACAGCTAAGCGCAGTGGCAACATGTTCACTCATGTACTGCAATCATTTTAAATCTGATTTAGGATCTTAAAACACTTCAGCAAAAAAACAAATTACAAAAATTATTCATCTATAGTAGCCTTTAAAATAATTCTATTATTTAGATTATGTTCTATTCAGATATTTAATGTTAGAGTGAGTCAAGACACCTGAAGTATAGACTACAAAATTTCACCTTTGGCTTTCTGCTGAAATGCTGGCATTGCAAAATCTCCACAGGACATTTACACTTCAATAAATACTGTTGCAGACACTTCAGAAAAAAAATCATAGACACAAGACCCTTAATATTATTTCCTATATACAAAAAATCCCAAAGGAACCAGAGGCATTCATAAATAATGGGCATTAACGGGCAGAAATTTCTCCACATGGATTCTATAAACCTTCACATACTTGCAAGATATATAGGTCACTTTTGTGTAGTAAGAAAGGACAAAACTCTGGGTTAGATGAAACACTTGTTCATAACTTTCATCATGGCATATCAGTGCTTGTACCAAGGCTAAGGAGTGGGTGGAAACAACAATTCTACTTTTAAAACATCTCCCTAAAACTTTATACCTTTCAAAACATACAAATAAATATTACAGTTCCTGGAGACACCCTCTTCAGTCTCTTCCTGCATTCTTTTCTCATTCAAAATGTTGGAGGTTAAAACTTAAACCCATTCACTCTGAACAGCAAGCAGTGCAGTTCACTCTCTATTGCTCATTGTCATTGCCACGATATACTTCAGACTTGGTTTTACAGGGCAGTGACATAAGGCAAACTCTTTGAGAGAAACACAAAAGGAAAAATACTGGAATAAAACATCAATCACCAGATCAGAGGATGCTTGCAAAGAATTCTGTCAGATTAGCCTCAGAAGTTCATGGAATTTGCAGAAGGGCTGCACCTGGCCACTCATGAGCCCAGGAAGCCAGGCTGATAACACCCTATGAGTCTGACAGAACAGCACAGCCTGTCAGGGTGAATCCTCAAAATCCTTCATGGAAGGTGGCACAGACAAATACAGGCTGAAACATCCTATGAGGGATACTTGGGAGGCAGGTGCTGAGGCAGAAGCAGGAAGAAATGAAAGCCACTCACAAAACCACATAAATAATATTCTGGGTCTTCTCTTTAACTGTGTGTCAAAGCTTTCTTTAAAGAGGTTTCTCTCAGTATGAAAAAGCAGCACTGAACTTTGCTAGAACCAGTCTCAATTGGTTAATTAGATTAGGAGCTATATGGAACAGCAAGAGACATTCTTCCTCTTAGCTAGGTAAAAACACAACCATCAATTTGCAGGTGATAAACAGTCAAGAAGAACAAAATCCAGACTACTTGACTGGGAGTGAACAGGTGCTATCCATAATCCCTTTTCCTAGATATTTCTAGCACACTGTACAAGAATCTCAAAATGTGTTGCACATGGCAGTTCTGCTAATACTTCTAATTAAAACACTACCAGAAGTTATAATGAAAAAGGATTAACTTTTTTTTTTTTTCCCCCCCCAAATACACTAAAACCTCAAGCTCCTGTTATTTTACATTCTGGTAAGAAGGTAATGAATAATGACATTTTGGGATTTAAGATAATTGTAAGATTTTTCAGTTGAAGGGCAGGAAGGGCCTTCATTTTTTAATCTGCTTCTAACAAATATGTTGTTTTATTATTACAAAGACCCTCATTTAAAATGTCACCATTTTAAACTCCCAACAAGCTGCACCTTCCCTCTGCCCCACTATAAATGACAAGAACACAGTCTCCCACTGATTGAAAGGAAGCTAGTTAGTAATTGCCTTTATTGGCATTTCTGGCTGTCTCACAATACCCTCTGGATTTTGCTCTGAATGCAAAATTCTTAAAATCTTAAAAGCTTTCCTGGTGTTCAACATGCCAATGTGTGCCTACTTAAAATAAATTCAGGCTATTTGCTGTTTGCAAACTCTCCCACTCCCATCTGACAAAGGAACTTTATTCTCTCCTTGATAAAAGCAGGGATATGGGGGCACAGCAAGATGAAGGTCATTTGACTCCAAGATCCTTGCCTGCCCACGTGGAAAGCTGGCAGGTCTACCTTCTATGGGTACACAGCATTTTATGGGGTTCAGAGCATCACCTCCCTGATTTCTGTGGCAACTGCAAGAACTGTAGCTGCTCAGGCCTCTGTCTCTTGGCTCCAGGAATATCAGAAGGTGCTCTCTGCCGGATGCAATCATGCCAGGTCCTCCACGAAGAGGCAACGATGGTGGCCATGCAACAAGACAACTAATGATCTGGTCTCTTCTCCTTCACAAGACTCCCACCTCATGATTTTGGCAATAAAACGAGACAGGGATCTACTTCACAACACAAGCCTGATTCCTAGAGCTGGATCATCTTCTGCAATCAAAAAAATCTTTGGGGCTCTATGATCACACCATTAAAAACTGAATGATAATGATGATCATACAGAGAGGAGAAGATTTGTAAACAGAAGTTGTTTAAAAACCATACAGATGTGGTACTTAGGGACATGGTTTAGTGGCATGGTGGTGATAGGTTGGTGGTTGGACTTGATGATCTTAGAGGTCTCTTCCAACCTTAATGATTCTGTGTTTGCAAGTGATTATAACTCTGACCTTTTTTTAAATGCACAGCCTCTGTGTATGATTTCTGGGATTTGGAGGCTGGGAAAAAAAAGACTAAAATTGGTTTGTTTGGATTCTGATTAGTTGTTTAGGAATTATTTTTTTTCTACTGTAAACTGGGAAGCCAAACTGATATCCCAGTATGGAGCAGCATACTGATGGCGACAGGCATATTACTGGTTCCAAAGAGCACTTATCAAAAATCTGGTACCTAAGCAATTGAAGATAGAGGTAGCAGATTATCTTCTGTGATAACAGGATGACAACACACCTATCTGCTACTGTGTTTCACAAAGTATTTGCCAACAGCAGAGAAAAATCCTGAATTCAACTCCAGATCTTCAGAAAGCTGCTGCACTCATTACAGATCTGTCCCACCCAGCTCCCTTCCTCTTGCAGAACAGAGCTCTAAGACATTAACACCTCTGCTGAGCACAAGACAACAGGAGGTTTTCAGTGCCTTACTGTGACTCTGAACAACTTAGGCAGATGCTTTGCAAACAAAAAAGCCAAATCAAAAAACACAACCCCTTAAGAATTTTTAAACCCTTACTCAAAGCATGACCTCTGCTTCCTAATACAAAAGCTTTTTTTGTTGTTTTTGTGTTAATATGGACAAAACAGCGTCCTACTCTACTCTTGGTCTCAAATATTTAAACTGTTCTTAAATGGGCTTTTCAGGAGAAAAAAAAGTCATGGCAGGGCACAGAATGGGTATAAAAATGTCTACATTTAAACCAGTGAAATGTAAAGAACCTGTGAGCAGCTGATAAAAAGAATTACACACTAAGAAACAACGTAACGTAAAACTGCTACCTGTCATGATCACAACTGTTGATATTACTGGAATGCCTGAGGACCCAAAGTGGCACACAGCTTCCCACCAGGAACTGTAGGACAAAGCCTCTGTTCTGAAAGGATTTAATGAATGTTGGCCTTCAAATCATACCCTGATGATACTGCAGTGCAACCGCAATTAGAGCTTGAGTGTAACTGTGCCGCAAGATATCTATCCCACTTCCAAACCCAAAACCTGATTTAGCATTTAACAGATTGGAATAAATTTGGGATCTAACTACAGTATGATGTAAGACAGAAAATAAATTCATTGCTGCTGCCAATATATTTTTGCCCAATTGCTCTGCCAGGTCCTATCGACCTGGAAAAAGCATGTGTATGTGTGCAAGTCTGAGTGCATTCCACATGCACCTCTTTCAGAAGGAAGACCTGGGCAGGATTGATGGCTACAGACAGCATTTCTAATGGCCTTTTTAATTGGCACTATGATGATTAATTGGGGCCTTCACAGAACTCCAGGAGTTCTCATTACCAAACAGCATGGCGTCCTGGCACACTGTGTGGGTGACCATTATTACTAAATAGTCACCAGATCATGAGACACAGATAAGATAAATTTGATACAGATCTATGAACCCCAGCAACTGAAGCCTACTACTGAGATAGCAGGAAAATTCTGTTTTCTTCTTAATATATTATTTCAGCACTACCCATATGCTCAAAGAAAACAGAAAAGGCCTCGTGAAAGACACTGCAAACAGGCTACATATGTAGTAAGGATTAAATACTCCAGATATTATTCTTGCCATTGCAAAGGTTCCCATTTGCTCACAGCTATACAGAGAATATTGCAACCATCCCCACAGACAAGAGCAGGTGTTAACCAGGAGTGAAGCCTGGCTACTGCACTTCAGTGACTGCTGAGAGAGGTTTCTGCAGAAGTGGCCATCACTACAAACACCTTCACTACACATAGCTGCTGCTGCCTTTCACTGAACTGTGTGATGTGCTGCTTTTTGCTCAAGATCCACCTCCTGGGGCTGGCTAACCCATCCCTGCAGCACGACAGCTTTTCCTAGAGCAGCCACCACACCACAGGCATCAGACAAGTGGGGCAAGCTGGGAGGTGGCAACATGGAGAGGATCTTGAGGAATTCTGCTTTTGCTTTTTGGGTTTAGAAACTCTCAAGGCTTCCTTGGCCTGTCTTTCTGCCACTTCTCAGCACAGCTTGAGCACAGCACACGGCACTTGGCTGCCTGCTCACCAGAGCCCATCCTAGGCTGTGCCAGTTTACTGACACTGGCCATGCTGGTTTCTCTGCTGAAGGAGTACGTGGTGCCTCCACAGCTTCCAGAGCCACTACCTCCTGGACCCCAAATCACTGCTGTAGGGGTGCCTGGTAGGCTTGGATACAGAAAGCCCTGGCAGAAGGAGGTGAGGGTCTGCCCCAACCAGCCCCAGCTGGATCCCCACAAAGCTGGTCAATGAGAGGAGCAGTGGCTGGTCAGATTTACTCCTCAGTACTGGATCTGGTGGTTTAAAGGTTCTCAGTCAACAAATAACTGAGTGAAACTCTTCTAAATCAAAGCTGTTCCTAGCCACTGGCAGCACCTATACACAAGATTTGAAGCCACTCTGCTTCATTTCTGAACTGGGGTTGTTTAGTCTGAGGAACAGGAGGCTCAGGGGAGACCTCCTCTGTCTCTACAACTACCTGAAAGGAGATTGGAGCGAGATGGGGGTTGGTCTCTTCTCCTGGGTTATCAGCAAGAGGACAAGAGGAAATGGCCTCAAGTTGCACCAGGGGAGGTTTAGATTGGATGTCAGGAGAAATTTCGTCCCTGAGAGAGTTGTTAGGCATTGGCCCAGACTGCCCAGGGCAGTGGTGGAGTCACCATCCCTGGAAGGGTTTAAAAGCCATTTAGGTGTGGTACTTAGGGCCATGGTTTAGTGGCATGGTGGTGATAGGTTGATGGTTGGACTTGGTGGTCTTAGAGCTCTCTTCCAACCTTAATGATTCTGGGATTCATGCTGCGGTGACAACGCAGGCCAGTGGGCTTGGGGATACCCACAAGCTCAACTGGCAAGACCATTATCAGCCCATGAGTGTCTCCCAATACATTATGAAGCAGCATTTAGCCATTTAAAAATATTCTGTAAATAATCTTGGATAACATTAACACCATCTTAAATTCAGTGAACGATTTAGGATTTTGTCGTGCACTGACAAAGGATTCAGATTGTCATTAGAATTATGGAAAATCTTCTTACACAAATCTCCTGTCAGCTTCAATCCATTAAAAATAATAAAGGTATGCTCAAAATTAGGGACCAGAGCAAATTTTGTTTAGACTTAACAGATTGAATTTACCATGCTGTTAATCGGATAGCACTGATACACTGTGCCTTGACAACATGCTCTGGTATCACACTTGACTCCATTTACATCACATTGTGCATCTCTAAAATGCTATGCACAACTTAACACAGATTCAATTCCAGATGCAGGCCAAAATTAAGCACTTGGGCAGTTACCAGGTGAACTGGTGGTCCCAGAGCATCAGCCAGGGTGCTGAGGATTCTGTGTTCATTCATACCTTTGCCACATCCCCTCCAATACAATGCAATAACAATTGCCCACCAGCCAGCACAGGAGAAGAACTTAGATCAGCTCTTACCCTATTAACTGGCTTTTCATTCTCTGCATTTCTTCTTCCCACTCAAAAAGAAAAACCCCTGAAGTTTTCTTGCATCTGAAAAGGCTCCCAGCCTAACTGGGAGAAGACAGGGAATAGATATCATGACCAGCAGAATATGAGTTCCCTGAAGAGATGGGAGTAGCCTCTAAGAATATGTTACTTAAACTCTCTCTCTCTCTCTCTCTATATATATATATATATCTATTTTAGTCTCCTGATGAGGACAAAGCTGAGGTCTTTGTCTCCTGTGCTGAGCCCATATTGCCAGAAGCCAGCCAAGGGCTGCTTTGGGGTGAAGCACTATTAGGGCAGTTGGCTGGACACCCCGAGTACCCCTGTGGCACACAGTTGCACACAGGCTAGTTTGAAGGTTTGCTTTTAGCTGCAGCATTCTTTGAAGAATCACACCTATTCTCTGAGGAATACATCTTCCCAAGGGCATCTCCAGCTGACTTGGATCAAAAGGATATATTGCAGTAATGTCTTTTTCCATCTCATTTGTGAGCTAAGTAAAGGCCATGCCAAGAGAAAACAAGGTGACCAAAGAGTCAGCTGTCAGGAAAGTGTTGTTCTTTAGCCACAGAAGTAATGCTGGAGCAAACTGCCTTTGAAAGATTACCAAGTTTTGTGGTCCTGAGGATTTTATGAACCAGTTTTAAATGCACTTGGATCATTAAGAATTAGTTTACCTTGTACTTCCCTGGGAAAGAAACTAGTGTAAATCAATCTTATTTTAAATACACATGAACAGGTTAAAATTGCATTTTATGCCATCACTAATATGCATTACCTTCCAGTGCCAAAGCAGATTTAAGTTTCAGTGTGGAGCTGAAGATATCATTCAGAAGCAGATGTTAAAGTGTCATGAAAAGCAACTATCTTACTGAATAAATGAACTTCTTTGCAGCATTAAAAAAAAAATTAAGACAGGTTAAACAATAGATGCCCTATTCAACATTTTTAGATGGTGTAAAGTAGCCACCTCTGTGAATCACAAATCATAAGAAATTGCCATGTTTCTGAAAATGGGAATTAATCTCCTTGAAACTCCTTGCAGCTCATGGGGGGAAAAAAAAAGAAAAAAATCAGAAGAACTGACACCTATGACATCTTTGTAAGAACAACTGAGCTGGTGAACCAGAAACCTCAGTCTGTTTCCCAGGGGCACTGCTTCTACAGAGGAAAAAAAATAAGAAAAGGGGGGAAAAAGTCACACACCAAAAAACCCCAAACCCAAACAACACCACCACCAAAAACCCCAACAAAATATGTCTCTGGTTTGAAGTCAGCTAGATTCTTAAACTACTTTTAAATCTGAAGATGATTCTGTTTTGCCATTCCAAAGAAAGCTGGGTAACAGCACAGTGACTGTTGTGAAAAGGAACTTTTCCTTCAAGTTTGATTTAATAAGGAGTTTGTAAAAATGCTGCGACACAAATGAACTCAGTGTGTTCTCTTCCCTGGCCCCCACTAGACAGAAAAAACCCTAAATTATATTTTCAAAATCCATTGACATGAATCAAATTGTCTTGCCTCTAGAATTTTTCTGGTTTCAGACACACCTGACCTATCATTTTTGCTACCCTCTTGTTAACTCTCTTGAATCATTAGCAGCATTTCAGTGTACAGGCGGAGAACGCTAAATTAAAGAGTAGATTTCAGTTTTTAAGCCCCAGGGCAGAAAAGGTTGAGCACATCACAGAGAAAATATATTTTACTTCCAAGTCAGGATTGCCTGTGCTCTCATTACATTACCTCAGCACCCCTTCTGCTTCTGTGTGAAGGAGAGGTATATTAAGCTCTGAAGGGAGCTCATTCTTCTGTCCTATAAGCTAAAGAAAGACATTTCTGGAGTGATGAGAATTGCTTGAGTTGGATGGAGAAGATACTTGAAAATGCCTCGTGGGGTTCCAGCTGTACAAGCCTAAGCATAATAGCAGGGAGTTGGGGGTGTGGCACACTAGGAATTTATAACTGCTGGTGGACAAAGCTTTTATTGCCTTTGGAAATGCCAAGATGAAAGGAGAAAACAACTCTACTTTGAAAAAGGGAGTAAAAAAAGGTGAATGCATACAATGGGTTTTTTATATATTACTGAGATGGGCTTCTATTGCCATGAGACTTTTCTCATTCATTGTGGTAAGGGGATAATTTTGTGGTGGGGATAATTTTGTGGTTAGAGCACTCTGAAATTGAAGGACTTAACTGCAGCCAGCAGGCTGGTTGGTTCATGCACACCTTGACAAATGGCTAATTGCAGCTGTGGGCTGTTTTGAAATTCTGAGCATTTGTATGTCACCTGAAGAAATCACAAGTAAAATCTGGTAGAAAAAGAGAAAGGAAAAGCACATCTTGGAGCTGGAGGGAAAGGGAGGCTTCATGACATACAGCAGCAGAGTAACAACAAAAGGACATGCAAGAAGAGCACCAATGTGTGACTGGTGCCAGTCATGGGAGGTGTCTAGAGACATTTGGCATAGAAAGCAAAAACACAGCAGAAAAATTAAAGAGAACAGGTATCTTTTTCCACAGTTCCTGAAACTACAGACTTCAGTTCCAAGAAAACAGGGATTATAACACTCCCCACACACACACATCCCCTAAAAAACCTTCATGTACCAAACAAACCAACTTCCTTCCCAACTCAGCTCTCCCTTTTCCAAAATCAGAGAGTCTAGAATGAAAGAAAAATTCAATCAGTTCAGTTACATGGAGACAGGGACAGAGGAAGGTGCTGTGAACATGGTGGAAATCAGGAGTAAGACGACTGCAGAGAATGCAAAAGACAGAGTAAAAACCATAACTCTGTGTAAGAAATGTGACTATTCACAGAAACCACACTGCTACCTTAGTGATGAAGGACATCCTCTAGTAGGACCTAAGCTACCAAAGAGAAGCTGTTGAATTGCCTTTCCTCAGACCTAGCCCTCAATGCACACCTTCATCAAAGTCTTTCAGATCTGCACATAATGACTGCTCGTTCTGTAAGGGCTGAAGATGCACTGCCTCATTTCTTTGGGGACTGATAGAAGAGGTGGTGGTGAAAGAAGGCTGCCCAAAATACTTCAAATGAGTTTCAAAAAAATCCACTCAATACACCCTGCTTTTCAAAATACTGGCTTTTCATGCAGCATGTTCCAGTCTAACTCCTCTGAAGAAAAAAATTCAATTTAAGAGGGGGGAAAAAAAAAAAGGTACAATTTTCTATAACTGGAAAAGGCAAATCAATACTTCATAAGTATGGTATGCACTAAGATAATTAATTTTCCACAATATGCTCAAATCTCAGCAGTGAAAACAGTGTAAAACCAAATTAATGACTAAATATTCTACATACTAAGAGCAAGAAAACACTCTTTCATTCTTGTGAAATAGATTAAATGGAAAATGGATTCTGTGGCTGTCAAACTGCAGTCAGTCTGAACACCTTGAATTCTGAACCCTACAGATAGTACTGTAATTGTCTTTTCTTAAGGGTTTGTTAGCAGCTTCATATTGTATCAAAAAACCTTTTTGAAGGGAAAGGCAACCTTTAAAGGTCTCATTCATTTGGATTGTACCTCATTTCCATTATTCCCAAAGCTCATGTCGATTTTATCCCTCTCCTTCTTTGCAAGGTCATACTCTTCTGTCATTTTCCTCCTTACATCCCAAGCTTCAAGATCAGCAAACACAGCCTTACATGCACTTTACCCTCACAGTAAAAACAAACAAACAAACCAACAAACCAAAAAGAATTTTAAAAACCTCTCAGAAAAGGTGATTTTGACATTGGCTGCCTGCAGCTTGACTCCACATCGCTTCGCAGTGAGATTAAGAATAATACTTCGCTTCATAATGCTCACCTCGAGATTGCCTCAGTAATGAAACACTCCAAGCAGGGATCAGTTAGAACAGCAAATGGCTTTAACATTTCCAGGGAGCAAAGGAATTGAAACATACCATACTCTACCTTGTCAGAACAAAGAGGGGACTAACAGACACACAGAAAGTAAAAATAAAAACCAGCAGAGAAAAAGGAAAATGTCTTCACGGTGGAATGGCGCGAAAGAGAGAATGTGCATGGCTGCAGTAGGTGATGTGCTGTGTAAAGCACTATGGGTTGGTTATCCACAGCTTAAAATCAACAGTAAGAACAAGATAAATTCTCACCAGAATATCTGCTGTAAGTATTTCAACCTAAAAACTAACCCTAACATTTTTCAGCAAAGCAAATCCATGACCAAAAAATGCCTTTCCCGAAGGAAAGCATCACACTGCAAGGGTTTCTTCAGGATTACTTGTAAATGTATTCCCAAATTTCTAATACCATAAACAGAGATACATAGAAAGCTCAAAAATAGAGAGAACAAGTGCACAAGCAGAAGCAATAAAATCAAATCCAGCCATAAAATCTGCCCCCCCTCCGAGTGGGATTTCACAGAATCTCAACTGGAGGCAAGCATGCAATAAAAGCAGATCTGTGGGTGTTCACACTATACTCAAGAATGTATGCAGGGGTATCTCACTGCCTGATATACAAGTTATTTCACTGGAAATTTCACATCTTCTGACATATCTTCCCTACAGGCCAAGAACCTGATCTAATTTGGATCATTTCTGAGAAGGTATTTTTATACAGGGACACGTGGATGGATTCCCATGCCAGCCTTGCGCCATGAGAGAGCAGGAGAGAAACTCTTACCTGCACCTCTGCTGAGGCCAGGTTCTCTCTCATGGACAGAGGACTTCTCCCCTTGTTTGAATCCAAGCAGAAAGAGTGATTTGATTCTCAATCTTACAAATTCCTAAGTGCAATTTTATCCCAAAGGTGAGAAGCTGAAGAGAGATCTCCTCCACGTGCCTTCAGTATTTAGTCGGAAGCTGGTTAAAAAGCATGAAGCCTGATTCTTTAACTCTTACACACTTTTGCAACAACAGCCAGCTACTGACAAACATTTCTTGAGTGCATGACATTTAATGAGTCATTGAGACAAATGAAATGCAAAAATTTCACATCTACAATTTTATCCTCTACATTCACTTTTCAGAGCATGAATATATCCCTGAAAGGAAAAGGCTTAGATCTGTGCTTTCCGATGCAGTGAGCTGTTACTAAGCTAAAATGAGGCTGCAAGGATGATAGTCTGGGTGTGTGAAATGATTGCTCAATGGGGTGAGGTCTAAGAAGATCACAAAAGGCTGCTGGTGACACCAGCTAATGAAGTCACTCCTTCAGTCACTGTCACTCCTGCACTCAGTCCTTGCTGAATATGTATCTGTCTTGCTTGAAACTTTAAAGCTTCCATGTGTATTTTAAGCCTACTTAAGCAGAAAACCATAGTATTATGGTTTGCCTTTTTTATATAACAGTAGCACTAAGGAAATCAACAACCCATTTTCTGAGGAGCTGTGAGTTTGAAGTAAATCAGAATGATCAATAGTAACTGAAAAAAAAAACCCCTATTTCTTAATTTTGGTATTTCAAACTTGAGCTAATACAAGCACCTATATATATTGCCAGCCTCTCAGAGTTGCCAGTATTCTTAAAAGGCATGTAAATATTTTGGATTATGGCATAATGATGTCATGTAGATATATTTTTCTCTCCCCTGTATATATCTGCTTTGTAGTTACAGTAAATATTTGGCCATATTTTAATTTTCAGATAAGACAATGTATACTAGCAGGAAAGAAAGTTTTCCATTAAAGAACATAATATTGGAAAATCTAATAAAAATACCTTCAGAAAGTCCACAAGGATTTTAGTTCAAGGCTTTCTTATTATACTATTAAATGATTTAAGTCCACTCTGTGTATGAAGCAACGTTATTTATTGCATACCTTCTTCCAGAAGAGCACTTGAATATTTGCAGAGAAGTACAAATACATCATAAATCTTCCTGTAACTAACACTGAAAATGAAAACAACTGCTTTGTATTAAAGAACTACACAGTGCCAAACAATGAATTTGGAAGAAAAGCATCAAAATTGCTTAAACTGGATCTTGACTGGGAACCTTCAGTTGCATTTTGCCCCAGGATTAATGTCAACCACCTTAGATTATTTAAAAGTGAAAAGCCACATTTATTTTCCACTGCTCTTGTGTTTCTCTTCCTGTTGCTGTACACAGGTACCCAAAGTTCCTCTACTGCAGACAGTATGCTAGGTTCCCATCCCACTGCTTTGGGGCAGGTTATTGGAAAATCTACTATTTATCTAACATCTCTCTGCTGACACAGCAGTGTGAAACAGCTCCCACATGCATCAGACCTAGACCACTGAAGGGGCAGAGCTGCTTGCCTGGAAGGGTGTCAATCAAGAGCAGGGCTGCCTTTAGCTGTGGTGAGATCAAAGCCCCAAACAGAGGGCAAGTGTAATTGAGCAAGAGCAGCTCATTTTTGCCTTTTAATCTTGTTACAAAACCTTGCTTTCTCCTCAAGTTAGGTGGCAAGTGCTCAGATGGCTCCATGACACCTTCTGTACTTGAGTGGTGCTTCTATGTGTAAACAAGGAAGGAAAATGGCATTCTGAGCAACAAAACCTGGAAGAATACAGCAGAATTTCTTCAAAGGCAGCTAGGGAGTTTGGTTTCCAGACCAAAAGTGAACTTCAACAAGAGGTGCAAAGCAGTTAGCAAGAGGGACAATTCAGGCAACAGGAGCCTGAACTGAGCCTTTCCAGCATACAAATAAAAACCAGGGACTGCAGCAAATGGTTCTCAAGAAAGTAGATTAAGAAAAGCTGTACCCTTACCATCAGAGACCAATAAATTGCATAATGATAGTAGGGGAATTGTGAATGTTGTGTTATTATTGGGGAATGTAGAACTATAACTTCCTGAAAGGGCTCTGCCTGGTCTCAGGGCTTATCCTGCTTAGCCAAAAGGATTATTTTACCACTCAAACCAGTTCCCATTCACAGAATTAATTCCTGAGTTTTTAAGAGGGTCAGGTGCATGACTATGGAAGGTTATCTCTGGGGTGGGCAATTACAAGCTGGGATCACTTAACCAGTCTGCTGGGACTCCTACCTGACAGAGGCATCAGCACACAAAGATGCTGTCAAATGCATGCTGAAGAATAATGTTCACTAACAGATGGAAAAATTCACCAATAAGCACTGGGGACCCTTAACATTTTTTAACTAGTAAAGCTTTTAAAATTAAGATTTTTGGACAGCTGGAGTTTTTGTTCTTTTTTGGTTTGGTTTGCTTTGCTTTTATTTTACCCTGATTTTCAAGAAGACAAATTATAAACAAAGCCTCTGAAGAACTCTCCAAAATACACTGAGTCACTGGAAGGAATCTCTTTAAGAACAATAATAATAATAATAATAATAGAGTCTTGAAACTTAACCTGAGGATTTGATTGGGCTGTAATTATCCTCTTGAAACTCAATTTTGCCAGCATCCCACCTCAAAGATGAGCAAAACACCACATGAATCTGTGATTGAAACCTGTCTGCTGTCAATCCACATAACTGCCTTATACTTCACAGGGACATGCTCCTCTTGACAAGCAAAGAAAAATCTCATAATCAGTTTTAGCACCCCAGAGCCCTTCCAATTCTCAAAGTAATATTCCAAACAGCTCAAGTAGAGCACAGGAACACACAACTCAGCAGCCAACCTATTGTAATGCTAGGAAAGAGCAGAACTTCAGATGATAGAGGCCATAAATTTATAAAATCCTTTTAAGAGCATCCATACCACAATATGAAACTCAAATGAGTGCCTCTCCCACCTGTTTGGTACAGTGGTTTGGGGTTTTTTTTCTTCCCTAGAAGAACTGGAAAGCAACAAAAGGACAGACAGTTACCTAGCACTGTAAATCTGTATGATAAAAAAAATGTATCATGTTCTCCCCTAGTCTGTGCAGCATGCTACAGAATGGGCTATAAACAAAACTAAACAGCTCTCAAATCCTACTTTAGCCATGTGAGTACATGCACATGAGCACAAAGGTGTCCTTGGTGTGGAGATACACCCCACAGCTCACAAAGCAAGCCCCAGAAGAGCATCAAAAGAAGGAATCCATAGCCTATAATTATGCTATGCAGGCACAATCATCAAATGTATGCTAATGTCATGTGTTTATTAGTAAATAGAACTCTTACTAATGCTTAACAGTAATTCCAAATATTCTCAATATGATTTTATTACAGTCTGGAAATTAAATTGGTATCAGATGCATAAAATGAACAACTTGTCCACAGGTTTGGGAGAACCTTCATCTAGGAAAGCTCTTCAGAACACCTCCTTCCTAATGCTTCTGGTATGTCTTCCATCAGCCTCTGATGCATTGGTTTTTAACCTATCTTCAAAAGCATTACTATATCAGAAGCAGTAAAATGTATGGGGCAGAGAAGAAGTTTGAGTTCAAATTGCTGAAGAACTGTTAATTTTGTACATAAATACAATCATAGCAAAATTGGGAATGGGCATTGCTTACTCCTGATGATATGTGAACTGATAAACTGCATTTATCAGTTTAAACTGCGTTTTAGAGGAGGAAATGGAGTACAAAAGAGAACAAAATGAAACTCAGATGGGAAAGAAGCAGCACTGTTTTAACACATTATCTTCTACATCTGGAATCAAGCAGTGGGAGCCTGAGGAAGGGATGAGGAATTCATAATTCTAGATCAATATTTCAGCATAACAACAAGCTATATCATTTGGTTCAAGAAAATAAGCTAGCAGCTCTCAGGCAGATGGAGGTAAGGGCTTGAGGACTGGAGTTTTGTGGAGAGGATTTTTGGTTTTGGTTTGGGGTTTGGGTTTGGGTTAAAAAAAAGGCCATAAAGTGATGCTTAACTCTAGCCCAACTGATGTGGGAGCTTTACACATGAAAGGGTTGCTGAAGGAATTGGCTGAAGTGGTAGTCAATACCCTTCCCAAGTGTAGAGCCACTTCTGCTGCACACTGGAGTCCAGAAACAGATGATGTTGCACACGGGAGTGTAACTATGCAAGCTCCAGAACAGGGTGAAAACAACATGAAAGGAGATTCACTGCTCAATGGTTTACACTTAGGAAACTTCTGCCATCAGGGAAGCAAATTCAAAAGAAAAGGAATGGAAACGAGGGCAAGAGAGAGACTAGAGGGAGTCAACAGAAGTAAGAGAAAGGAGAAAACAATTGGAAAACTCAATTTCTTGAGGACATACAGTTAAGAAGATGTAAAAAAGTTTCCAAAGGTTAAGTTGCCCATTTGCCAAGCATCCCAGTCCCCTAGAAATCTGCATTTCATTCCAAGTAAGATACAGTAAATCTGACTCAGACTTACACAAGTCTGTGGTCCTCACAGGGGAACCAGAGCATTTTCCTTTTGAGCACCACTGAAGGCACAGGTTATCTTTATACAAATATCCAGCATGTGCTTAGTGCCTAACTTAGGTGCCATTCCAATGTCATCTGGTACATAATTACACTTCATCTCTCTTTGCAAAGCCAAACTCTAGATTAAACCCTGAATCAAGGTTCTTGCCAAAGAATGAATTTAAATCACATGCTCTACAACAATTCCCACCACTGACTTTTCCCTTAGTAAAATCAAAGATGAAGACTCAGTTCAAATAGCCTGAAGGCAATGTTTCCACTTTTATAGTTCAAATTAAAAGCATGCTTCTGCCTTTGCAACACAAGGCTAAATTTAAGCTTACCACAAGAAAACCTGAATGACACTAATATTACATAGCCATTGTATCTCTCCAAACAATTACAGTTTACATGTTAAAATCAATTGTCTGAACTTCTAAACTGAAAACTCTTCTGCAGCATTTCAGAGCTGAGCTACTAAGCAAATCTTACAAAGTCTTGCAGGTATGTCATTTAGTGAGGGTGTAACTGTGTTTTAAAATGTGTGCAAAAAAGACTCCCTGGTCCACTTTACACTGAGGCTTTCCCTACATAATGGCATCAAGCAGTAAGGCAAACCTGTCCTGACTGGAGACATGAGGTTACTTTGGGTTGTAAGAAATTCCTATCAGTTCCTAAGGAAACACTTTGCCATGCAGCAAAGGAAGGTGATTAAGTAAACAGAGCTGCAGCATGACACCCTGTGGTAAAATGCCATGGGGAAGGGTTTAATTGCAGAGGCTTGCATTAAATGCTGAGCTCCAAGAGAGCTGATCTGAATCTGAAATGATAGGAAAAAAAAAAATAGAGCACTCTGAAATATTTCTGGACTGTACATCTAATTACTTGTGGACAGAAGGTAATGAAGTCCAAAAGATGCACAGCAAAGCAGGAAACACGAGGGTGTTCCTATGCTTGTAATATTTTTACCCCATGGAAAATTCACATCCCAAGGTTGCATATACAGTGCATACATTAGGTCATACATGTGTTATTTTCACAGTTGTTAGCAGCCAGGTCTTCCTGTTTGCATAAGCAAATGCTGAAAGACTGATCTGATGACAACCTCCACCCAAATAAATAATGAGTGAGCCCTGCTTGCCCATCAGGCACCACATTTTGATGTAGGAAGTTTCTATCTCTTTCAGGTGCATACTGGCTCAATGGAAGGGAAACTCTTTGCTTTCTGGCAGAAAATAGACAAGTTGTTGCCTTCCCATCCTGTTCTCTACCCACAGCAGGTTCATGTAGGCATTCTGAAGATTCAGTGCATACTGAAGCATCAATGTCAAATTCTCCTAAGAGTCTAAATAACTTGGTCCCATCTTCCCAAGTGATACAGATGCCAACATATCACTGGAAGCCAGCAGGACCTCAGATTCTGTGGCCTCCAGTCAGCTTGTACTTCAAAAGAACATTTTTCCTCACAGAAAAGAAGAATCTTCTCATTTTCAAGTCATTTGATGACTTAAAAACTTGAGAATCCATTGAGCTCCCCAACAAACTTCCTTTAAGCACAGCAAAACATCAGAGCATCTGCAGCTTTATAAAACTCTGCAGAACACAGTTCAAAACCAAGAGCTCAGCTACTGTAGATGCTGCAGACCAGCAGCCAACCCCTGGTATTGTTTTCCCTGAAATGTAAAGCCAGACTTCCAGCCAGACTTGGCCCCTGATGCATGCAAATACTTGACAGCAGTAAAGGAAACTGCTCTTTGTTAAATGAAATAACACAGCTTGAGAAGGAGGATTTAAAAGTAAACAAAAGGCTGAAGACCCAAAGAGGCATTGTGGTTTTGGAGGCTCCTAGCTTTAGATAATGAGAAGTCAGAAAGTCTGCCTCACCTACCTGTCCTCCTGGACAGTCCACCTCAGCATCTCCAGCTGGGGTGAGCCAAAGGGGTTTCAAGCATTGGCTTTAGGAACCACCTAAAAAGGATCTGTGGAGGAGTCCTGGCAAGACATATGGACTGACCACCTACCAGATCACCCAGGCAGTGTCCAGGGGGATAAATCTGCTCTGCTCAGGCTCCTCTGCTCTTCCAGCAAAGCCAGCAAGTGCCATGGATGTCACAGAATTAGCACAGGGGAGCAAGGTCTGGCTTGCCTGGGCTCTGTTTATTTTTAAGCATAGTCTGGGAGAGTAAAACATGTCATAAGCAAAACAATTAGCCTTCCAAGACAAATGGTATGGTCAGACAGATATTACAGCATAGCTTCTGATCTGCCAATGAAGAGGGCTACAGCTGCAGGTCATTACACTGAAGTGAAAATAGATTAACTGAATACATAAACTGCCTGATCCTTCTGTAAAACTGAGCAGAGGATTTGTGGGATCTGTAATCCTGGTATTCAGGTCTTTCTTTATGCTCAGCAGAGATATCTGAATCTGGTTCAGGCATGTCACACAGCTATTTTCAGCTGAGTCCTTCAATACTGGAGATGTTTTTAAAGTCTTTGCCACGATATGCAGCTACACTAGACATTCTCATGGAGTAGTAAGCAAATTGCCCTTGGAGGGGAATATTTACAATGCAGTATATACTCTATTGGGTATTATGTGGAGATTGTACTACTGTGATGTTAGTGTCTTCTGAAATTGTCACTTTTTCTTCTTGACAAGCAAGTGTTTGTGTGTGATGAACCCAGGTATGGAGGCACACATTTAAAAGGTCACCAAAAGAATGCTCTTGTCCTACAAATTAGAATGGAACTGCACCAATATTTCACTAAATCTAATCAGTCTACAAATACATTTAAAATAGAAAAAGCCAACATCATAAAGCTCTTCAGATGGGGAAGGTGCTTGAGGAACCTGGGAACTGGCAGCTCAAGTTCTGAAACCTGAAATAGGACCCACAAGGATCATCAAGTCCAGGGGGGCAGCAAGGACTGTGAAAGGCTCCCCATAATATGATGTCCCTAAAGTTGGATTAAGTTCTAAAGCATATATTATGTTAGTCACAGATATTGTCACTGAAGCAGAGAATAGCATTAAAATAAATTGTGTTCTTGAAGAGAACTATCTCAGAATGGTTACCTATCCTGGTTTTGCTACTCTCAGGTGGAGTTCTATTACACATAGTCCATCTGAAATCTTGGAAAAATCTGATTAAAGACACAACATTTAACCCTTGTTAAACATATCTGTACTTTTATTGGAACTGTCCCTTAATAGTCCCAAATGCTCTCTCCTGGACATTCCAGAGGAAGCAAAACCATGTTACAAAAATTATTTTACAATAAAAACCTATTTCCTTGAAACATAATTTTATGAAGAGCAATCTTAACTTTTATAATCTAGCCTGTTACTATTAGTATTCATGAACATGCTACTCATTAATATGTAGGACATGCAATCTGGATTGTTAAATGACTATTTGACACTTTCCAGCCTTTTGGTTAGATTTTAATATTTCCTTTGGATTTCAAAAATGCATCTTTGTAATACCCAAACCTACATTTGTAACCTTTAGATTTTCTTACCCTGTAATCCAATGCCCCAATTCCAAAAGCAGTCAGTAAAAAATGCACATCACATGAGAATCTGCAAATAGACTCAGGTTTTCTTTGAAGAAAGAAGGAATAATTAAATTATCCTAAGGAAGTGACAGTTTTGGAAGTATCTTTGTCAAGTTATTTTGAAAAGTGTCACTTCCAGCTCACTGTCAAGAGAGGGAGAGCATACTTATGTGCCAGCGAGGGAATGCCAACTATTAAAGTACTCCATAAGAAAACTTACATCTCCTGCCTCTTTGCTAAAAGTCCTTGCATCAGAGAAGCTAGTATGAGTCCAGAAATTAGCATCAGTACTGTTCTGGCAAGTCATTATTAGTCTGTTCAGAAATAATAAGAGTTGAGTTAAAATCTAGCTGCTGCTTCTCATGTTGAAGAGCGAGCCTGATGCTTCTGAAAGGCAGAGGTACCTAAACTATTGGCATGTGTCTTGACTGAGGTATGAACAAGCCACTGTCTTAATGGGGTTTTGATGAGCATACAGAGGAATTCCTCCTAGCCAATTTCATTTGCTTCTCCATGAAACATTCCCATTTAGTAATCTTGCTACACAGAATAACCATCTACTGATATCAAAAGGAATTGTAGGGAAGCATGTTTCAGGAATTCAGGATTCTGTTATGCCACAGGAACATTTGTTCCTTGTTTAAAGGGATACCAAATCAAAACCAAAACAACACAAACCCCCCAGTTTCTATTTTTATCTCCACTACCAACCACATCATGGAAAGATGAAAACAAAACCCTATTTTCCCTCTGTTCTCAGTTAAGGTTGGCAGCATTCTGTGGATGATCAGCTCTCAAACTTGCAATAACTGTTTCTGCATGTACTTTGTATGCAGGCAGCAGGAAAGACAGAAACACACAAAATAAGCCTGTCTGTAGGTATCTTCAGCCTTTGTTTTCTTCTTCCATTTGTTATTTATCATAATTAATGGACCATTTCTCTCTCTCCCTCTTCCATGATTTTGCTGGTACACCCAAGCAAGACACCTTGCTTTGAGAAAGGATCTGTGCTAAAAATTTGCCTAAAATGCCTCAGCCTACCTCACCCAAACCATTTTCTACCTTTTTGCCAATGAGGCTCTTCCACCTTTCTGAGACAGGATGAGAGCATAGAGCCATGAGAGTTATTTGATCTGCCATGGATGCTGAAGAAAATACATCCCCTTTGCTTCCTTCTGGAAAGCATATGTGCCAGAGGCAAACAGCAAGGTGGTAGATCCCATGTATCCTGCAGCCTTTGGGAAGACATAACCAAAGTCCTCAACAAAATCCCTACTCAATATAGAGACTCTCCAGTTTGATGTGCAGGTCCACAAGGGAAGCACAGCAGTAAGTAAAGTCATTGCTCACAATTGCCTGTGGACATTTCAGATGAAAGGATTCCTTTCAGTTTATTTCTCTCTTATTGGGGGTGTGGGAGGAGAGAAAAACCCCTCATCTAGGTTCTTACTTAATTGAATGTATTTCCTCATTCTCTGGACTCTCTCTGAAAAAAATCCCAAAGAAAACAAAACCAAACCCCTCACCAATACCAAATTAAAATGCCCAGCACTACCAATCAGCTTCACATCTGCAAGCACAATCCAATCCCTCTCAGATCTGTTAATTTTGCAGTCCAAAGTGGGGGGGTGAGAGGGGGGAGAGAAAGTCAATGCAACTCCAGAGACAATCAAGTCCTGTACAAAATACTAACAAGGTTCTCAAAATCTTTTGGGGTCTACCTAAAGCAAAAATCATTTGAGATTATGAATAATATGGGATTTTTTTTCTCCCCTGAAGAGGATTCTGATAGTCAAACACAGGAAAAGCTCCAGTTCCTAAAGCCTAAGTAAAGTGCGAAGGCACTTTATAGTACAGCAAATCTACTGGCAGGAATCATGGACATAGACATGAAAATTAACACCAGAGTAAAAAAAAAAGAGGAAGTTCAACCACTAAATGAATCCTGTTCTTTTCTAAGGCCTTGCACCTCCAACCAAAATAATAATGATAAAATTATACTGTGAAACTGGTGCACATTTCTGCTTGGAAACTCATGGTCTGAGCTGAAAACAGAAAACAGCACTTGTGCATTCAGATGTTTTTTTCAGCCTGCTTTCATGTTTTTATAAACTATTTTTTGGTTGTTCATTAGAACAATGTACAAGAGTATTGTGTTCATCTACATACATGTACCAGAAATGGCAAAGTAATAAAAAATATAGATATATATTAATAATTCCTCAGATTTTAGTAAGCATATGGTAACTACAGTAAATAAAATCTTATTACTTGTGAAATATAAGGTCAACAGCTCTGGTCTTAAACAGTTGCTCTCTGTTTTCAGGCTAGTTTAATAAAACTGAACATGTCAGTTCCTAAAATATAAATGGGCACCAAGAGACTAGGTCCACAGAAGATATGTAGAGTTTCACATATGGCAGATTTCAGTTTTAAACATTCCTTCTCATGGCAACAAAAAGAAATTCAATAACCCAGTGGAATGCACCTACCTGCTGCAGCCTCTGGTAGCTGCCCCAGGCAGGGGGAGAGAAGCACCCTTTGGATCATCAGTTAAGGGGTGGTGGGTCACTAATCTTTGCTGTCAATGTCAGAGTTCTGCTCATTTGGCTTTTGCATATGAGGAAAAGGAGGCTCAGGGGAGATCTCATCTCTCTCTACAACTCCCTGAAAGGAGGCTGGAGAGAGATGGGAGTTGCTCTCTTTTCCCAGGTTACCAGTGAGAGCACAAGAGGAAATGGCCTCAAGTCACACCAGGGGAAGTTTAGATTACACATTAAGAAAAATTTCTCCACAGAGAGTTGTTAGGCATTGGCCCAGGCTGCCCAGGGCAATGTTGGAGTCACCATCTCTGGAGGGGTTCAAAAAAACTGAATAGCCATGGTAATTAGTGACATGGTTTAGTGATATGGTGGTGATGGGCTGAAGGTTGGACTTGATGATCTTAGAGGTCTCTTCCAACCTTAATGATTCTGTGATTCTGTATACAACTTATTGGATATGCTTTAAACCAAACTTGTTGAGTTCCACTTGATTCTGTTTCAACACTTCTGAAGGCACTGATTAATTATCATCTACACTACAGGAATAATTATAGATACACTATCTTCACTCTTCTGTGCAGACACTTTGTAGGGTCAAGAAGTTACCAAAACACCTTCCATCACTGCTGGTAACCATTATTGTAAGAGCTTGCCTTGTTTCTTCACCCAGCATAACTTCTGAGGCCTGCTATTTCATTCTTGTTGCATACAACATTTGCTCATGTCATGATACTACCTTTTTTGGAAGTGTAATGTTAATTTATACAGTTACTACTACTGAGAAGTCAATTCCTCAATTACAAGGTGCTTCCTTGTATCTGGAGCAGTTTATTCATCTGACCCAAAGTTCACTGGAAGTCCCAGCTCTCAATAACTGACCCTCAGAAGGCAGCAAACCAGTTCTGAATGAATTTCCTACGAATACACTGCCAAGACCTGACTTCACAGCAGTCGTGTTCGAAAGGCAGAGTCATGAGACAAAGGTTTCAACTCATACTGCTGGAAGAGGGAACTGTTTGTGAGGGACCTGTCCCCAGATGAGACCCAAAGCCTAGCTTAACTCTTATAATGCTTCTTTTGATCCTGGCTCCCTAGAATGAACGAGGCCTAGACAATTTCCTCCTATTTACCTGCTTCTCCATCCTGTTCCGTAGAAATAGTCTTCTAACACATTTGGAAGCCATGAATCAGCTTCAACCAGAGCTGGAAGAGCAATGGAAAATGCTAGGCAATTAATTTCTCTTCACTTTGGGAGACCAACAGATGGGCAGTGGGGAGGTCCCTGAATTCACACCCACACAGAAGCAAGACGATCCTGCCATGCAAATCCCCTAGACACTGGACAGCTGTTCAGATGGCTCCTGGCTTTCAGCTAGTTGCAGAATACCAGATGGGTTCAGGAACCAACAACATAAATTTTGAGCAAACTCAGGGGGTCCTGCTACCCACAGGACTCTTCTCCTTTTTAACAGTTGTCATAATTAAGGATGCTGTCTGAAGTTTGAGCTTATGGNTCTCTGTTTTCAGGCTAGTTTAATAAAACTGAACATGTCAGTTCCTAAAATATAAATGGGCACCAAGAGACTAGGTCCACAGAAGATATGTAGAGTTTCACATATGGCAGATTTCAGTTTTAAACATTCCTTCTCATGGCAACAAAAAGAAATTCAATAACCCAGTGGAATGCACCTACCTGCTGCAGCCTCTGGTAGCTGCCCCAGGCAGGGGGAGAGAAGCACCCTTTGGATCATCAGTTAAGGGGTGGTGGGTCACTAATCTTTGCTGTCAATGTCAGAGTTCTGCTCATTTGGCTTTTGCATATGAGGANAACTCAAGACCCACATGGCATTTTGTGGGTGTTTTTAAGCATGGCTTGAAGAGACATCAGAGCCAATGGAAAACATGCTTTACTTGGTGTTCCCATATAAAAGCAATTTCAAAAAACCCCTCCAAACAAACAACAACAACACCAACACCACCACACTTAAAAAATGTGAAGTATTGTGTAATACAAAAAGCANTCACACCAGGGGAAGTTTAGATTACACATTAAGAAAAATTTCTCCACAGAGAGTTGTTAGGCATTGGCCCAGGCTGCCCAGGGCAATGTTGGAGTCACCATCTCTGGAGGGGTTCAAAAAAACTGAATAGCCATGGTAATTAGTGACATGGTTTAGTGATATGGTGGTGATGGGCTGAAGGTTGGACTTGATGATCTTAGAGGTCTCTTCCAACCTTAATGATTCTGTGATTCTGTATACAACTTATTGGATATGCTTTAAACCAAACTTGTTGAGTTCCACTTGATTCTGTTTCAACACTTCTGAAGGCACTGATTAATTATCATCTACACTACAGGAATAATTATAGATACACTATCTTCACTCTTCTGTGCAGACACTTTGTAGGGTCAAGAAGTTACCAAAACACCTTCCATCACTGCTGGTAACCATTATTGTAAGAGCTTGCCTTGTTTCTTCACCCAGCATAACTTCTGAGGCCTGCTATTTCATTCTTGTTGCATACAACATTTGCTCATGTCATGATACTACCTTTTTTGGAAGTGTAATGTTAATTTATACAGTTACTACTACTGAGAAGTCAATTCCTCAATTACAAGGTGCTTCCTTGTATCTGGAGCAGTTTATTCATCTGACCCAAAGTTCACTGGAAGTCCCAGCTCTCAATAACTGACCCTCAGAAGGCAGCAAACCAGTTCTGAATGAATTTCCTACGAATACACTGCCAAGACCTGACTTCACAGCAGTCGTGTTCGAAAGGCAGAGTCATGAGACAAAGGTTTCAACTCATACTGCTGGAAGAGGGAACTGTTTGTGAGGGACCTGTCCCCAGATGAGACCCAAAGCCTAGCTTAACTCTTATAATGCTTCTTTTGATCCTGGCTCCCTAGAATGAACGAGGCCTAGACAATTTCCTCCTATTTACCTGCTTCTCCATCCTGTTCCGTAGAAATAGTCTTCTAACACATTTGGAAGCCATGAATCAGCTTCAACCAGAGCTGGAAGAGCAATGGAAAATGCTAGGCAATTAATTTCTCTTCACTTTGGGAGACCAACAGATGGGCAGTGGGGAGGTCCCTGAATTCACACCCACACAGAAGCAAGACGATCCTGCCATGCAAATCCCCTAGACACTGGACAGCTGTTCAGATGGCTCCTGGCTTTCAGCTAGTTGCAGAATACCAGATGGGTTCAGGAACCAACAACATAAATTTTGAGCAAACTCAGGGGGTCCTGCTACCCACAGGACTCTTCTCCTTTTTAACAGTTGTCATAATTAAGGATGCTGTCTGAAGTTTGAGCTTATGGATCACAACGAGCACAAGCAACCACTTCATCTACCCAAGCCCACCATTCACCACAGTCATTCAGAAGGGAGCTCTGTGCCCTTCTTCATGTGACAAGCCAATGCAGCTCCAGTCATTTCATTAGCTTACTTTATATAAATTAAACATAAAACAAAACAGGTTGTCAGAAGGAAAAGCACCTTGTTTCTCACACCACACCCTGCCTGCAGTATCTGGACAAGGAGGTTCTTTGTTAACTAGCTTAACAAAATGAGGAGTGGTGAATAATTCAGATTGTAAAACCATATTGTTATAAAAATCTTTCCAAAGATGGTGTTAGTTAGTTATTCTAAATGGAGAGAAAAAAAAAAATCATTTAATTCTGATTTGGCATTTACAGCCTGGGTTTGGATTCCAAGTTTTATAGTTCAATAACTCTCTGTTCCATTGCACATGTGTGCATCTATGAAAAAGAGCATTTGTACATCTGAAGAGATTAATAACAGATAACAGATTAACTTTCACACTAAAAGGCAAAAGACAGATTAAATATTTGAAAACATGTTGAGTCATGAATAAAATTATTAAGAGGGCATTTTGACAGTATTCTATTGTATTCTTTGCAACGTTAAAGTATGAATTTTGGCTGTAAAAAAAACCCCACAAAATCCAAGTCTCTACATATTGTACACATTTGTCAATGGAAAATTCAGCCCTTGCCAGTGGGCACAGAATCAGTTTAGTTTTGCAGTTGAGAACACAAATTTATTTAATAGGCTTCTAGCTCCATTTGAATGATATGGATGCAGTCCTTATAATAAACAGCAAATCTATGTAATGACATAATCAAAGATATTGTTAGCTATTACCTCCAGAGAGAGAATACTGAAAAACCCTTCTCATTTTTAACTTTGATCTCATTATGTTGTGGTGCAAGCTTATTTATTAAAAAAAAAAAATATATATATNCAAAAATCCTACTCACAGGATTTATACTGCAGCAGACCAATGCATCACATTCCACAGCTTCCCAACAACTTCACTGCCATTAGCTTGGTTTAGATGATTTTAGTAAACACTTCACATTCCAGCTACTTAACATAGCAGTCTCTGTAAATGGCTCCTTTCTGCTCTCATTAAATCAGTATCAATGCTCAGCAACTATTTGGGATTGAGATTACACTGAAAGAATACTCTTATATATTACATACATATTCATTTTATATAGCTAAATTTCTCTACCTGTCCTCCTCTCTACAACATTTTTATACAGCAAAGAGTATGTGTCAGTGTGGGGGCACTTCCCAAACTGTTTGCATAACCAATTCTCAGAATGCAGATGACCACAGCAAGCCAGATCTGTGGTCCCAGCTCCTACTGATGCCCAAATTAGGATGGCATTGGGAAATGCATCCTAATGGGTTTAGAAAATGACAGCAGCTTCATCTCTCTACTAGATTTAGGATACATTTTTCCTCTTGATGTGAACTGTTTATAGAAATTATCATAACTGTATGCTCCAGGGAAACCAAAGCATCACATCTTTGTTTGCAAAGCTTCTTGGGCATTTCTTGGATCAATACCTCAACACATTAGACTGCTCTCCAGTGCCAGCTTTTCTCCTCCAACATGTTTCCTTTCAATATTCTTCCCTTACTTGTTTTCCTTTACCTTTTTTTTTGTTTGCATTTAACCAGCCTGACATTCTTGGTCAGTGCTTGCCTCCACTCTGCCTTGCCTTCAATCTTTATTTTCAGCCCTGCTTGCACACAACTCAGGATTGGGTAGTTTTGAAGAGAAATTCTCTTTCCATGGTTTTGTGAATGCAAATGTAGGATTATTTGAATTCTTCCATTTTCTGCCTGCCACCTCCAGCTGTTCACACTGAATTGCAGCACTGAATGCTATTTGATCTTAGCTTCTTTTTACTTTTTCCCCTCCTTCTCCACTTAAAAATGCAGGATCTGTTTGTCTGCCATATCTGTAGCATTTCTAGCTCTGTGGAAGTGAAAGCATGGGATGAAGAGAGGGGGAGGGTTTGAGCACTCCCAAATGTCCACCTAGCACCAACTGAGAGCAAATATAAACTCTTCACTTCTAAAACCCCTGCCTCCTCAAACATAAATCAAACTCTGCAACTGTGGGAAAAGACTGAACCTTGGCTTAAGAAGGATAATTTTCAGTAGAACTAGACACTTTGGAAATGTTGCACATGCTAGCAAACACTTTTCAGGGGAACATGGAAGTACATGTGAGGGTGTTTTTAAACATGGCTCCCCCTCTTAAATAGGGGAAGAGGAAAAAGATCCTGAGGTGGAGAGCTTCACACCTTTCCCAAGCACTGCTGGGGGCTTCCAACTAACCAGGGGTTCAAGTCATTTCCTTCAAATCAGACCACAACACTTAAAACTATTTATTTGGCTTCTTAAAAGATGGCTTCCAGAATATCAACTTCAGTATTCTCTGCCCTCATCACAATGGAGGTAAAACCAAGTCAATGTAAGCCTCCTAGAGTGGCAGTACTGCTTCAGAGAACTGCTATGATTTTATAGACACTGAGGGTTGTTTTTTTGGCTGATTGCAGGTCTCTCCAAGAATAACTCCAATAGTTGTGAGCAGAAGGAACCCCCATACACACAACCTCAGAGCCCTGATTCTTGTCAATTCTACAGCTCCCCAGAAAGACTCTAGTACTGATTTGTTGGTTGAGTTTGGTGGGTTTTTTTCTCTGCTTGGGTAAGTTATAAGTAAAGAAACATGGGAGCCATCTGTTTGTGGATGTTTGATGATAATCTCCCAAATGTAAGCCTCCACAGGCCTATCTCATTTTATTTTAATTGAAAACTTAATTTCCTAAGAAATTGATGAAATGGATCCCACTTCCTACCATGCCCTTCCAGATACAATTTCCTACTCACCAGTAGCTAACTGATCTTCCAGTGCTGTCATGAGGCCAGATATAAGTCTATTGAAAATTTAATCTAAGTGAATCATGGAGTAAACTAATTGGAGAGGTTTATTTTGCTTACCAAAATCTATCCTCAGCATGGATTTAAAACCCATCAACTCCATGTTCACTATTATTCCAACTTCCCTGTAACTCCAGGACCACACTCATGAGCACACTTCATGCTTTCTTTGGTCTAGCTACTACCTTCATTTACTAGATCCCTGTCCAGCTCTGGTAAGGGCATGGTCAGGGTAAATAAGTCACTTCAGATCCATTTTTTGGGGGTCATTATCAGAATATGACAATGCCTGTCTTCTCCTTCCCACCAGTCACAGGTTGGACAAGAATTCAGTAGCCTGCACAGGATACCACCCCTTGGGCCTTGGGGCAGCCACTGTTGCAGTATCAGACACATGGGGTGTGATATTTGGAATATATGGGAACTGCTTGACTTTCCTTAGCCTTTATACCTGGAAGCAAAGCAATGCTCCCAGGAGGACAGCTAACATAAATCAAATCAGCCCTGTTTCTGAACATTTAACTTTCTGAAATTTCAGCTTCACTGAACAGTGTGAGTACAATTTTGAATGTGTTTTAAGTTAAGAATGAAGGGAAAAGAGAAGGAAAAGTAAGTGGAAACTGAAAGTGATGGCAAAAAAAAGGTGGACTGTGTCTGCTCCACTACTGACAAAGGGCACTGAGCTGTTCTCCTTACTGGAGAAATATTCTTTATTCATTGAAGGTTTATTTAAAATCAGCCATATGGTTTGGGTAACCATTGCTGAAAGGTAAATGTTAATAAACTGGCTAAGATTCTGCCTTCTTAAGCCTAAATTAAAACTGCCATATTTACATATCTTCCTTTTTTGCTTCCCCTCCATACAAATAGCAAGCATTCAGAGTCAAGTTCTGAGCATCTAGGAAGAATTCAGACTTCCAATATGCTGAGTGCCTCTCAAATTTATCAGACTCCATGCTGATCATCTCTTGTTTCTCCACTGGCTTTAAGGAGAGCTCTGACTCTCAGCAATACTATCATCTCTTTATAGCAGGTTCCTGACCCATTTAATTTTTAATTGTTAAAATAAATTACTGCAACAACCTAAGGAAAAGTGAAGTTGATTTTTCACTTCATTACAACTCACCATGCTAGCATTCTAGCTGCTCTTCTCTGATTACACTGTATTGAGTCTGGCTTGTGATATGGAAAAAGATCCCATTAGGAACTGACCTAATCCAATCATGCAAAGAGCCCACAGACTTAAGGGAGAGCTTGGCCCTGTATCACCCATCTATCAAGAGTCCTATGTAATTGTTGTCAAGTGATACAGGTCATCAATAGAGCCAGAGACTCTGAAGGCAGTTCAGGTATAAAGCACTTGAAGATCAATAATAACTGCAATTATTTGTCTTTCCTTTCCTGTCCCCCACGCTGGAAACCTGGCCAGACACCTGACAACATATCTAACTGTTAGTTTTTGAGTAAAAGGAGGGGTACATCACTGCTCCTTCTTGGTCAGCCAGCAAAGGTTCTGTTGTGGCTGGCCTGGGCAGTCTCTCCTTTCCCAATCTCATCCTCTGGGCTGCCTTATCCTCCCCACAGCTCCTTCAGCTATTCTGCCTTAACATGGAAGGCTGCAGGACCCTGTTTGCACTCCACTGTCAACTTGGTAAAAGATCACAATTTTGGCAGTACTCACCTGCAACCTAATTGT
Source organism: Galbula dea (assembly GCA_013399015.1). Taxonomy (NCBI): domain Eukaryota; kingdom Metazoa; phylum Chordata; class Aves; order Piciformes; family Galbulidae; genus Galbula; species Galbula dea. The sequence continues at coordinate 1,073,164 of VWZX01010089.1, forward strand.
TGACAGAGCAGCATATAGGCTGAGTCTACTGCCTATGACCCAAGAAAGCCTTCAAAAGGAAGCTGCTGGAGGCAGTGAGAGAGAATGAACAAACATAACACTGGGTGGTGGTTAGGGAGGCTGTGCAATGCACCCTCTTGATTCCTTCTCTCCTTTTGCCTTGTTAGTAAGGCAGGTCTTTCACAAGAGACTGGAGATTGCTTAGTGCTCCAGTCCAGGTGGATCTGCAAATCCCCCAAGTGCTAACGCTGAGCCCTTGGGCTCTGCTGAGGAAGCTGAGGTCATGCTAACACAGCCTCTTGTCTCTGGATTTGAAGCTGGGCTCTGGATGCCTGGCCTGGAGAAGAGGCAAAGCAAGCAGGTCAGCTTGTAGAAGAGAGAGAAAAAAGGCAGACAGGATGAGAGCCTGACAAGTTCAATACTCTGCACACAGCCCTTCCAGATGTGAGTGTCTGAGGCCAGTCAGGCACTTTTATGCAACACAGAAGCAGTTTGTGCTCTTACAGTATCTTTCTAACCAAAAAACAGATTCCTCCTGTAGGCATAAAGAAATTGAAACACCAGTTCCCTTCCCTTTGTGCCAGAGCACTGGGGTGGAGGGGGTGTGTGTACATCCTATTCTCCCTCCAGAAGACACTCACAGTCAAAGTATTTCCCTCCCAGCACCTCTTGCTGCAAGGGACCAGTGGTATACATTGGACATACACAAATCCATAAAAGATAGCTCTGCTGTAAAGCACTTGGAGGTCCTGGCAGACAGCAAGGGGAGTCAGCAGAGCACCCTTGAGGAAATGAAAAACCCTGACCTTGACTGCAGCAGGTCAAGGGATGCAATTACTGCACTTGTTGTATTCCAGACACTCCTGGAATACTGTGTCCAGTGTTGGTCTTCCCACATTTCAAGACACACACTGAAATAATGGATAGGATCCAGCAAAGGGCCACCAGGATAATTAGAGAATTGGAGAATTTATCATATGAAGAGAAGTTGAAAGAACTGGGCTTGAGAAGAAAAGCCTCACAAGATCTAGTTATAATCTTCCAATACCCCCAAAAACCCCAAAAAGAAGCTGTAGAGAAAGTAGAGGTACTCTTCTCATCAGGATCCATCTTGACAGAACATGAGGTAATGAGCACAAGTTGCTTCTGGGGAAAATACAGCTGGATCTAAGAAAAGAAATTCTTTGCAGTGAAAGCAACTGAGCATTGGAATAGATTCCAAGGTCAGGGTGTCTGGGGCTCTGAGCAACCTGATCTAGTTGAAGATGTCCCTGCTCACTTCAGGGAGGTCAGATGAGATGACCTTTAAAGGTCCCTTCCAACCCAAAACATTCTATGAATCTCTTATTCCATGGCTTTTGAATTTCCAGGTTCAGTTGTGCAATCTGAATGTTTATCATAAGTTACATGTATTATTTAAATACCATCCCTGAAAACTCTGTTGTTGCCTCATGCAGTTAGGAAAATAAATTGGACCAGTTAAGTGGTGCTCAACTGGAATCAAAACTAGACAGAGACTTTTGCTCACCAACTGCTCTCTACTGATGCTCTGAACTTAAAGCTTGTTACAATGGCTCTCCTGTTTCTCCTCCAAAACCAAAGCAGCACAACAAGCACCTTGTTCTCCTAAGTCTCTCTAATGGGAATAAAAAGGGGCAACAGATAGTGCCTCACAGGTGTCTAGTGGGGGAGGAAAGATGCAGCTGGTGTGATGTGAGATGGCTTCTTGGGTCTCCCATTGGGAAACAGTAGAGGAAAAGGAGAAAAAGCAAAACACACCATGAGAAAGGAAGATCTGGGAAACAAGGAAGAGAATAAATTATTCAAACAATTCAGTAAGGGAGAAGAAAGACTAGGAGGAAGCTTTGGCAATTAGAAAGGAGATGACCAAAAATAACTAGGAAGAAGCCTAAATGACACATAGGAAGGAGAACGTAGGCAAGTGGCTCAAGTTGCTATGTTGCCATGCCTCCCTTGCAGAATCCAGGGAAGGAGAGCAAAGCACTTATACTGAGAGCTGTGTGATGGGGGAATACTCTGGCTGGCTGATGCAGCCTGTGGGAGGAACTGCACAGCAGCTCTATAGTTCCCCTGGTTTGATCTCTGAAAAACAGCACTAAAGTAAATATATGCTCCTGTGGAAGTTCAGCAATGTCCCTGGAGCTCATTCATTTTCTAACCTTTTACCAGCTGCTGGCCTGAAATGGTAGGAGTTCATTCTAAGCCAGACTGGATTTCAAAGGAAAGGTCCCAGAGGTGACAAGCTGCTCATTAATTCACTGTAATGCCTTAGTGCTGGAGGAACTGTTTTAAAGGCACAATCTGAAACTATTTAGAGCCACCAAATAATTAGATCATGAGAAGCCACCACACACTTCACATTTACCAACGTTAAAATCTAGCTATATAATCTGCTGATAGAATTAATGAAGAAAAAGGAGGAGACTGGCATTTTATTAAGAAATGCTAATCAACCTGGTTTTGAAGTCTCCCTCATTTGCATTACAAACAATATTATGAAAATTCAGCATTATGCTTCTCTGTGCAGCATTGTACTGCTCTGCTGAACATCAAAAATATTCACTTCCTTAGAGCAGGGGAAAAAAAAAAGGGAATGAAAAATCATGATCAAAGATAACTTCAATTACTTGTTAATTTCACCTTAATTCCACTCTTGGGATACTAAGCCTTCCTCATAAGTTTCCTTCCCTGTAACGAATTCTGATATATGCTTATAGGTCCCTAAATATATTCCCACAAGAAGTACAGGAATAAATATGCATCAGTGTAATTTACATAGCCTTCACCACAAGCATGGTAGGCCTGTTCAGAAAGCCACTACTGTTTACTGTGTGAAAAAACTCATTAAACTCCCCTTTGAATACAGCAATGAAACTTACTTCTTAATTTATCAGATGTATTCTCATTGGTCTTCTATTCAACAACATCGTGAGGGATCCAGAGAGACATTTTTATTCTCCAGTAAAAGGAAAGGAACAGCACAGAAAAATCAGGAGTATACACTTTTGATCACGTACCAAAACTTCACACACTCCTTCCTGAATAAAGTATTTCTTAATCCTGCTGTACAGAATTTTTAGGTTGATAGGAAGGAGAGAACCAAGTCGTTTTTGAAGTTGGTTTATCTAGCCAGTATTTATCCACACTATATTACTGAACATCCATTCTTCCCTTCTCACAAGAGTGCTGAAAGGTTAACTGCAAAGACTCAGGGAATCAGATCTGACTCACTGATCAACTCTATGAGCAGGTAGAAAATTAAGAAGTGATTAAACTTGAAAAAGCAGGTGACAAATTGGTAGATCTCAGTTACATACTTAGTTCCACCAGCTGCATATGAAATAATTTGTTGAAAACATATGACATTTCCTGAAAGCATTTCTCTTTTGAGGAACTCATGAGCTCTGAAGAAAACACTTCCCCTTGGAAAATTCTTCACCAGCTCTGCCTAAAACCACAGGCTATCTAATGTGTTTGCCAGAATTTTCAGTGAAGCCAAACAAACACAAAGCAGAAGAAACCTGACCATCAACATCAGAAGTCTCCTCTGGCTATGTCTCTGATACTTAATTGATCAGATGGAATGACAAAACAGCTCTAAAACCCAGCCAAGACACACAACTGCTTTTTAAAACACAAATCTGTTGAAAGGAAAGGTGAGGTCATCTCAACTTCTGAATAGAAAAATACCTACTAATCTTTGTGTGTGTGTTTGTTTGGAAAGCAGAACTTGAGAACCAAAGGTTGCCTTAGTCTTTTCTGAAATGGAAGCCACCAAATGTTGGGTATGAAAATGCCCAAGACCTGCCCAAGGATCTTTTGACCTCAGTGTGTTAGGAAGGGGTCTCACTTGCAGCCTAATAAAGTGCTAGATTGAGCAGCAGTCTCCTTCTGTCCAGAGACTTCTCTGATTTTCCTGACACAGTAGGTCTGCCAAAGGAAAAAGGCATAGAGGAAAAAAGGCTGCATTGGGAGAGAGAGGGTGAGCTAACCATGATCAGGAGGAATACAGTATTGGGTGAGAGAGGGTAAGCAACATCTCTCAAATGCATCCTTCTCTTCTGTATTTCTAGCTGTAGATAAGAAACTAGCCACATTCCCTGTGAGGAGCACAGTGATGAATCATATCTTCATTACTCTTCCTTCTACCTGCACTGCAATTTTAGATGTCCTTCAAATTTGCTTCATGTTTCACTAATCTGGATGGTTGAAATGTTGAACACCTTAAGGGATATATAAACCACTATTTCCTCAATTGAAATCTAGCACAAGCATCAGTCTGTCCAATCAGTGTGACTGGCAACACAGCATGCTTGCCCAACAAAGTTCTGCAATACATTTCCTAGATTTATCTAATGTTTGTGTTGTTTTCTCTGCCACATAATCCTCCCAAGGATATAAACCCCCCAGGTAAATCAGCATATGATTTGTCAAACAGGCTGCATCCATTTTATTCAGCAATTTCCATTCACAGTATTCAGATGTGGCAGACCTCAGGGAGCTGTTTAAGAAGCTACCCAATCCCTCCTTTCCCTTTTGCTTTGGAAAACATGCATTTGTATTATTGAGGACTGTGATTTAGGAAAGGCAGGAATGTAGCAGACACTTTGAACCATTCTGATTTTCCCTCTTAGGCTACCACCTTTTAATTGACAATACTGGTCCTTCCAGTGGGCACTTCATCTTTTATTGGGGTCCTCCGTAATCTTCACTACTACAGGATATTGTCTTCTAAGGCTGAACAGCTGTAGCAGTCCTTAATTAAGTCTCCTCTGTTCATATGTTTTTACTGTGTAGCAATCTAATAAATAAGAGAAAAATAAACCCTATTAAATGGCAGAGTTATTAGGAAAAGAATAAAGAGGAAGGAAAAAGGCATTTGGGTAGGTACAGGCAAAACCACTACTCAGATGGCTTTGAATAAGCACCTGGAACCAGATTCATCAAATCCGAGGAACAAATTACATTTGTGGATGCAACCTTTTGGGAGCTGCTTTTATTTTTGTGTTAATTCACCACATTCACTGTATTAATTCTCTTGGCTTCCCATTCATATTGAGTTTCTCTTTTAATCAATACTTTAAAACCAAGGGCTTGATCCAAAGCCAGCAGGGACCAATGAAAAGTTTCTTCGACTTCAGTAGAGCGCAAGCACCAGAATTAGATTAAGTAACTAGTCTTTACTGTAGATTGACTATATGCAAACCAAAGAGTAAAATATTTGAAATGACAGCTCTTTAATAATGTTTCAATATCACTTTAATCACACAGACATTTGCTCTGGCACTCTGACTTCATATACCAAAATTCAAACAGCAGCTATCATTTCTGTCTCATTTACCCAGCAGTGTAAACAGGAAAACATACATTACAGCAACTATATTAAAAACACTCTACAGCACCTCAAAAGACAAGTCTCAATTTAAACCTCCATTTCTTACAGTCTGGATTTCAACCAGGATACCTGGGGCTAATAATTAAACACAGAAATTACAGAAAGGGAACACTGCAAGAAAAACAGTCAATAAAGAAACCTTTTAGAGGAATATATCTCTGGGACAAATGGTTGCAGTATTCATTCTATTAAACTGCACCTGAAGGAAAGAAGACTTTAAACCAGTCCTTAGCATAAATGCTGCAGAAGCTACAGAGCAGCTTCCTATCACTTGGCAGATGCCATTTCATTGCAGGGGGCTTTACTGCCTTTTAAATGACAGCAACAACAACAAAAAAAACCAAAACCAAAACAAAACCCTCCCAAAAAAATGAAAAAAAGAAAGAAAGAAAATAAGAGAAAGCTCAAGTTTACTGAAAATCGTGGCAATAACTTTCATTCACAACATTGCACTGCAGTAACCACCAGTGATGGATGCTGAAGTTGAAGCACCAAGACTTTCCTGTCCTGTCTGCCTAGGCAAGTCCTGTTACACTGTCATTCAGAGGTGTAACACCTAGCAAGTGCTGCCTCATTTTATTCTTTTTTCATTCTAAAAATAACTCTTCAAATAACTCTTCAAATGATAATCTCAGGGTGGTACCTCAAACTTGCATGAAACTGCATGGAGCTAGGATAACTATTCACCCCATTTATCATTCCTTTGTTTCATGCCTGACAGGGATGATAGCCTAATTTTTCCTCTGCCTTAATAGAACATTCACGTCACATCAAATTCCAAAGTCATTAGTTAGTATATTCACCAGCTCTACATTAATAAAGCAACAACTTGATCACTGGCTTTTAAAGTGCCAATTCAAAATAGAAAAAAACAGGTGCTGGTTAAGCAGCATAATCATTATTCTAATTGATACCTTCTAGTTAACACTACAGAAGAGGGAGTAACGATGAGCACTGAACTCCCACAGACTTTCTAGTTCAAGCAAGTGTCTCTCACTCAGCATTGAAGGCACAAGAGTTACCAGTGTGGGAACAAGAACTGCTCCCGCTGACGCTTGCGGATCTCTGTCCTCATGAATGCATCCTATTGATTCAGCTTCCGATGCTAAACTCTCCGACTCCTTCACTGTGGAAGAGCTGTAGAGGAACAGGAGATCCAGCCAGAGACAAGATCATCAAATGAAGCACCTCTGGCTCGACCTGCTGCCACAAATAAAAGTGCCTGCCATGATTCAGTACTCTGTAGGTCTAAATCCTGCTCCATGAGATTCAAAAGCGTTTGAAATTGTAAGGTATCTCAATCTAAATCCCAGAGCACGAGAAGCATAGAGATGGAGAGCAATGGGGTTAAACAGAGACCCCACTGCATGCCCTGGAAGCTGAAGGATGGTAGAAAAAGTCTAAAGCTTGAGAGAAGAGCTTAAATCACTTTGCAGTCATCTCCCACAGAGTCTATCCATTAGGCCTGCAACTCCTTAACAGGCTCTGGACTCGGAGTAAACATTTCTCCAGGTTATCTCAGGGGCAGTATGGAGTGCAGACCACAAAAAGGGAAGTCTAAAGTTGTCTAGCAGTGTGGAGAGATGAAAAAAAAGACAGCCTCTTTCACAGTAACTGCCTGCCTGTGTGCCCCATTCCCTGAATGACCAGGAAGAAGGAAGTTTTCACCTGCATTTCTGATTAATGTCTTTAGGTATCATTAGTGCATTTTAAATAGGCATAACTCTCATTTAAAATGAAGCATAGATTAATCTCCTTAAAACTGACAAATATTCATAGTAAATTATTCTATCATTACAAAAAAATCAACCCAGGGAGAAGAGCCCCAGATTTGCTGCAAAATGCCTTTGAAAGATTGCAGTTCAATCCCAAGTAAACAGACCAAAAAGAAGCTGCAAATCTTCTGGGTTTGTTATTTTACCAATCTACCATGCAAAATAAATGTGCAAACAACAAGAACAGGAGCACTCAGATTTCAAGCATATTCATTTTCACACAATTGTTTCTTCATCTGTTTTTTACATAATCTCTGTGACAGGCACTCACAGAGGAACATCAAATATGTGTTCACTGATGATACAACTGCACAAACAGGCACATCCTGAAGTAGTGCAGGTACACAGGCATCTTTGCTCTACCTCAGAACTCAGAGGTTTTCCTTTAAGAACACAGGTATGCTTGTAAGAAGGTAATTACTACTGAAGAATGTAATGTTCTCTGACTGAGAATATACTACAGTTTCCTAGTGATGCTTCTTACACCAATATGAAAAGGTTAAGTAAGGGAAAAAAGCACAAGCAGAATATATGAAAGGGCACCGTGTCTTTGCAGCTTGATAGGAAAACATAACTGAAAATATTGAGGTGGTACTAACAAAGCAGAAGCACATTACAAAGCTACAATATTGCAAAGCTTAGACAAAAAACACCCAAAAATTGCAGCACAAGAAAATGTTCTAGAAGGCTTTCCAAGAAGAGAGATTCACAATGACCCACACAGTGACAGATCAGCAGACTGAGGATATTAATCTCCATTATGGAGAAAGTAACTAGGGTAGAAAATGGGTAGTGGCCACTGAGAGAGAAAAGGGAAGGGGAAAAAAAAGAAAAGCAACACCAAAGACAAAGTTCAGTAAGGAAGCAAAAAAGAGATAACATGCATAACTAGCCAGAGAAAAGAGGTGGAGAAGCTTTCAAACATTGTAACTTTACAGCACCTCTGATGTAAGCAAATATTACCTCTTTTTGCTTCATAATTGAGGCAATAAGGGTAAATGATTTATCAAGATCACACAGGAAGCCTGAGCCAGAGCCAGGAACCCAGATTTATTACCTAACCTCTACACCATGCTGACTCCCATGAAAGATGCAGACAAACTGCAGGGAGGTCAGAAAATAAAAAACCCAAGACTCCAGAGGCTGGCAAGAATAAGACACAAAGTGAGATCTTAAAAAAAATAGTGGGGTTGGCCCAGGTTTTCCATGGTAAAATGAACAAACTCATATGAACAAACTGCACAACAAGCCTAGCACTTAATTACACACACAGGGGCTCACACACACTAAGGAAAAGCAGAAAAGACCTAGCTAAAACAGAACTCTGTTCTCCACACTTTTCTCCCACTGGTGACAGAGTGAAGGAACAAAGAAGAGTGACAGGAATTAGTCCCTCAGTTCAATGCTTGATAAAATGCTGGACATTTCTGACAGGCTTTGGTGTAGCACCAGGCCCGTGCAGAACAGTGCATCTAAAAACAAGTGAATTCCATTCATTGGCCAAGGAAGGATTAAGTGACTCTAAAGTTAAGGTCATCAAAAAGTTTCCTATAACCCTTTTTGCACAGACTTGCAAGAAGAATGACACAGTCTTGGGCCTTAACCTTTGCAATAGTGTAAGGACATAACTGGAAAGGACAAAGAGAAGTTATTCAGGTTTACCTGAGGGTATACATTATTGGATGTAATAAGTTGCATGAAGAACCACAAAATTGAGGCCTAGAAAAAGGCAACAAATCATCTATGGGTAGAAGTGCACCTCATGTAACTATTAAAGAAAAAAAATAAACATACTGGACAAAAATCCTGTCTTGATAACCAGGCTACACACCTATTGCAGCTTTAAGATGTCTATGTGCTGGGAAATGGACCAATGGGCTGCCTAAGGGGATCCAGTTTGAATTATCCAGAAGCTGAAAGTCAACAGCTCCCTAATTTCCCCTTTGAATGTAGTAATTTTATAAGGTGGGTGAGTGTAACACAGAAATGGAAAACTACTGCTGCTGAAGCAGCCAACTTCACTTGAGAGGACCTGTCAACACATGAAAGATCTGAACATCAAACGAGTTTAAGGTCAATTTTAGCTCTAACCTTTTAACCAATCCTTTAGCTTTAACATACATAACTGAGATCACAGAATTGACATCTATGCTCCAGGTCCTCCAGCAAAACTGATGAAAACAAGCCTAACTTCAGCAAAATACCCTGAAGAACTCTCTTCTTGGGATACCACTTCTAAGGAGCTATTTTAGCTATTTATTTTTAATTAAAACAACATTTAACACAATACAAAGCTGAAAGGAGAAAGTATAATTAGCCCAGCCTCAGAGACAGGGCAGCACTTGCTGGTCAAGCAGGATGAAAGAGGTCAGGGACCTTGTCTGGTTTATGGTTCATGTCCTCAGGTCCTATTGAAGTTAGTTGGTTTTGAAAGAGGTCTAAGTAAGGCATGGCATCACCTGTCCTAGCTGACAGGGTATATGGTACACACAGGAATTGTTTCAAGTGCAACTCACTTTTGGAGCCACAGGCTCACAGCAAGATCCAACTGAATTGTGCTTGACAGGATTGTCAGGATAGGGAATGATTCTCCCTTGCATATTCTAATTCCTTTCCCCACCAGCACCACCACCACCACTGCTTTCACTATCTATCCATGCAGATCAGGATGTTGCTACTTAAACTAAATCAATTAGCAAGCAGCAGATGTCCAAGGCAAGTATCTCTTCCATGGAAGTCTGGTTCCTTGAAATCAGTTGAAAGGTGAAGATGACAAAAGTTAAAGACTCTGGCTGGGCATTAATGCCTGTTACAGGGATGAGACTGACCACAGACAGAAATCAGATCAGGAAGGGAGAGCAGATGAAGGCAGCCCTGCTAAAATTGTCAGATATAAACAGGAACCTACACTGTGTTATGGAACTTTTTGCCAGATACATCTCTAAACAAATTAGTTGAGCAAAGCTGACATCTAATTAAATCTACTCTTTAGAGTGTGTCATTCTTCTTGGAAGTCCATGCAAAAAAAAAGGGTTATAGGAAACTTTCTGATGACATTAAACATTAATTGCTAGCTGTATTCTTATACCCTCACTCCAACTTACCAGCTTCTCAATCAAAATTTATGCCATGCATAGAAAAATACTGTACAGCATGTGAACCCATCAGGATCTTGTGTTGTAAAAGCAAATCTATAAAGACCTAGCACATATTGATAACAACATGGTCTCAAAATTAAGGGAGGAGGGATCAAGACCTATTCTTCTACTGAGTAATGTGTAGGCACTAAGGGATTTGAAACCATTCTGTGTTATGCTACATACACACTGCTGACAGCCAAAACTCATAAGGAAACTTATCCTAGTGCTATTTGATGACTGACAATCTCCATGTGGCAATATTTTCATTGGCAGAAAAGGAACATAAAAAGGACAGAAAAGTCAACCTTAAATTTCCATTGATTTGTCAGACTAAGTTAGAATCCTTGTACTATCAAGCAGATGTTTTTAAAAGCTGGCCATGGAGTAAAAAGGAGACTTCAGACTTCATGGGACCTAAATCCTTTCACAGTAAGAAAATTTTAACAAATGGTTCTTGACATGGCACAATGAAGATATGATCTAGTGGGAAATCATCACCTCAGACCTTCATTACACATCTCTGTACATCTATCTTTTAATCTGTAAGCTTTCTCTAAATTTTTTTAAGTGCATTTTAAAAGGAACTGGAAACACAAGGCTATAAAGTTGAATACTCAGAATTCTTTTCAGATCAGCAGAGGAATAGAGGACTCATTTTTGCAGTGGTTTATTCTGACAGCACACGATTACTCTTCCATGAAAATCATGTCCACACAAGGCTACCAAAAAGATACATAGAGCTGAGCATGATAGAGGATTATTTCCCAGAAAATACAATCTCAGGACTTGGGTAGCTCTCTGAGTGAAGGCTGAGGAAGCTGTCAGGTAGCTATGGCTGATGGACAGAAATTTGCTACTGATGCTAAAACTAACCGAGAAACTTTCTCCATCTTTCTGTTTCCATATGATACCAAGAAAATACATCTCTTTTCCTACAGTACTGCATTTCTTCAGGTTGTTTTCATTAAAACAGTAAGATTCTTGGTCCCTTCTGGACTATAGGGGCTGTCAGAAGCCCCAGTTTCCTACTGTCTCCTCGACAGCCTCTGAAAACTACAGGCTGTTACGGGATGCAGGAATGCCAGCTGCCCTCTTCATAGCCAAGCATAACCTCTCAGTGCCCAGGCATAACAATTAGATCTGCTCAATGCATGTTTAAACAGCAGAGTGTTTAGTAAGATGTGGCAGCAGACAGTCCTGTGGCTGTTTTCTATGCTATTGGCACTAGGGAAATCAAAATGAAGCTAGCAAGACCAGGTTCACAGCACTGCCAAGGTATTCTGATATTTCTCCTCTCTAACTCCAGGTTAACACTGGAGTTTCTCATTCCTTTAGCAAGTTGGTCTCCACATTAATGGAAGTAGACTGGAGAAGTTCCTAGCCACCTCTCCCTTCCTTCAGGTCAGTTTTTCCTTTTTCCCATTTAATTTTCCTGACAATTACCTTCTCACATTTCTGACTCCATTTTATTTTCTTCCCCTTGCACATGTCCCCAGTAGAAAGGTGAAAATGTTACTTTTGCTTGTAAAAAATGAGTTTGGCTGAAAAGGATTCCTCTGACTTGTGAATTTGGCCACTGCTGTAGGGAAGGAACTGGTTCCCAGTTGAGTGTCATAAGATAGGAAGCTAGCATATCTCAAACTAGGTAAAATCAGAAGAGTCTAAGTCAGCATGTCAAAAGTTCACTCTTCACTCTGCAAAAGCAAGAACCATAAGTTTTCCTGGCTGCTTCCCACTTATTACATAACTTCCAATTTAAAATGTTACAGTCTTTGGGGAATTTTCTTTTTTATTACCTTAGTTACACAAGTCACATTTTAAACTGCTGCCATTGATGGAAATAATCACAGCTCCAGATGACACACTTCATATTTCTGCTGCTCTGATTGTAAAATTGATTAATGAGCCCTGAATTTAGAAGCATCTACACTAATAATCTTGTTTTTTTAAATAGTCTCATCTTCCCAAGCTAAGCTGGAATATGTTGTTACTTCCTGACAGTGAAATATGTACTTACAGTTTTAGTAGATAGAGATTTTATGTCTCCAAGCACATCTTGTTTAGCAAGAACACCATAACCTCCTGTCATACAATTAAGGTAAAGATGTTGTTCTACAGACACACTGTCTAATATCCACAACAGCCACAAATAAAACCTCACAGTGGTTGAGCCCAAGGTCAAAAGTAAGTGTTTGATGCTCAAAACTTGGAAAGTGGAAGTAATTTAAATTCCTATTTGGGAGATGTCAGTCTTGTTCATGCAAGAACATTTACACTGGCTCCAGTTGCTAGTGCAGTGAATTGTTTACTACCAAAACCAGGTACCTTTTTATATTATTCCAAAAGCCAACAAGCATCAAAAAATATATCACAAATCTTTGATGAAATAGTGGTGGAAGAACTCAAACATATTTATCAAAATATTCAAAGTTTCTTCTGCAGATTGACTCCTTTTACAGCTGAAAATCAAATCTTTCCTTTATTTACATACAGATGTAATGCTCCACACATGCAAAGTAAACTCATTAGTTTTACAACCATCCAGTTAAAAGCAAAACTAGATTACACCAGCACTCAACCAGCATCTCTTTAGGCAGAGTTTTGTCACTGGGGAAGGCAACTGCAGGAAGCTGTGAACTTTCATTCACTTGACTGCTCAGCCATGAGCACTGGCTTCTCTCAGCATTAATAAGGAAAGAGAAAGTCCACTGTGGGGAGATGGGGTTCATTGCTACTAAACTGACATCAGAAACTGGAGAGGAACAACCAGTATTAATCATAACTAACAAATATAATCAAGAATTAAGAAGCAACATGGAGAGAGAAACACTCCCTTCCAGAGCAGCAAGACTCAAAAAGTCACGTTCAAAACCAGGAAGTGTGATTCTGACTGAACAAATGTATTGACACCTCAGTATCACAAGCCCAAGACACACTGCAATGCAGTATTTTCAGCAAAAACAGGAGTCACCAGCAGCTTTGGAAGTCACTCATGAGGCAGCACAGACAAAACCAGAAATTCAATATCTTGTTTTGCTCCTAACTGAGGACTGAGCAAAGAAGGATTTCTTCTTTTGAAAGGTGAGCAGTTGCAAGGAGAGCTGGCCCTTCACCCTTGCTGAAGTCTGTGGGAACAGGAATCTTTAAGACTGGACATGATTTATTAAAAGGGCAGGACCAATTAAAACCTCATATTTCTAGCTGAACATTTTATTACCAATAGGTCTTCAGACATGATCATTATCAAGGGGTAATAAAAACTTCTCCTGCTGTGTTCTTTTTCCGTCAGCGCTCTTGACTACGTGCGCTTGACAGCTTGGCCAGGCAGCTCCCAATAGCTCATGTAAGTCTTGCACACTTCAGAATGACAAAAACAGGCCACAACCATCTGCTTTTAAGGTTAGAAAGTTTCAGGAGGATGTCATCAGTGAAATACCTGAAACTACTCAAACTCCCTCTTTAGCAAATTGGAAAGATCTAGCCTCTATTTAAAGAGAGTAAACAGGCAATCTGAACGCTACCTGATTACAGATCTTATCTACAGCAGCAGATACTGCATGCAAAACACAGAGTTACTTAACAAAGTCTTAAGTATAGCAAGCTTCTCTTCAAATATTAGAATCTTTTAAGTGTCTTCCAGGTTGTATGTTTTATATGCACCTCTCCCATCTACTCTGTGTTATTCCCAGTGCAGCAGACCCCCTGTAGCGAGAAAGTTCTCTAACAAGTAAGTGAAAACGTCTTTGCCAATCTTGACAGCTCAGAAGATGATGCAGGTGACAACTTAGAGGGAGTTCTGAGAAGGTAAGGTGGTTTTTCCACACACACTTGTAGGCAATGTGACACTAAGTAAAAAAAAAAAAAAATCCCTCAAGAACTTTGTCTACAGAGAAGTTTCTTCAAGTCTCACCTGAAGTGCTGTCAGCAGAATGGGTGTCAGCGTTATAACGACAGCAAAGCTGAATCTCAGGATTGTGACTTCTGTATTAACACTGCCAGGCCCAAGGTGGAACCAGCAGAGAAGTCACAGCTGTATCATCATCTTTCCTCCAGCCTACACCTATCACACAGGTCAAGGGGAGAACAGGAAAAGCAATCTTTGCTGCATTAATATTTCCATTCACCACAAACTAACTCAAGAAACGAGCCTCAGCTCCCAGCTACTCAGTGAAACACAAGCATTGCTTACTCCAGATGGAAACACATAGCTGAAGCTGGAGGTATCCAGCTAAAGGTTACTAACATCCCACCTATCAGCACTGAACAGGCAGAAAGAAAACTATCCTTCAGATCAAGCCTGCATCCTCCAGACACTTTTGCGTAGCTCCAAAGTTGGATCATCGGTCTGTGCACAGCCAATACACAATGAAAACATTACAAGTCTCTCAGGTACATGTTGTTCTGAACCACAGGCTATCAAACAGCAGAAACTTCTCCAGTGTCTCATGCACAACGTGAGAAATGTGTGTGCTCTGAGAGAGCAGAGAGCTCAAAGATGTGGATTTGTGGTTACCCATAGTATTTTCTTAGTCAGATGCCTTGAATTTGAAAAGTATTCACCTTCAGAAGACTCTCTGGTAGCTATGCTGTAGAAGCCAAATATCTGTTTAACACTACTACAAAGATAGTTTGATGAAGGCCAAGTATGTGCAAATAGGTAGCAATGAAGCAGAGCCTGAGAGCTAGTTTTAGCATTTTACTGGTTTATAGTATTTTCCCTTTTTTTTAATGCTTCATTCCAAGTCCTAAAAACAAAACAGAAATCCACTTGAGTCAGGACAGAGGTCAGCAATCACCATTTCAACCCAAAATATCTCCATTTAAATGCAAATACTAGCCTTTCTTCCTGACCTTTAAATGCTCATTTCATAGAAATGGAATAGGAAGTGTACATTTTGTGTCTTGATATCCTCTAAGCAGCTCCCATGTCATTTAGTCCCATTTTTTGTCACATAATTCCTTCTTATTAAATATATTCCTTCTGATTAAATATGTCACAGCACCAGCGTGCTCTAACTCCTCAGAGACAAAAACCTCTAATTTTGCATGATGTTTCATTTCACAGCGTACACAGATTAAAGTGGAGATTAGCATTGCTTCTTGCTCTCTATTATTTGAGATAAAGCCCAGTTTATGTGATACCAACAAAAACACTATAATATTCTTTCTGAGGCTGGATAATAGCAAATTTAAACAAGACTGATATTCACAACAGAGGCTTGCAAGCTCTTCTTGAACCAGTGTATCTAACTCAAACCCTCACTCCCCAGTCCATCTACAGCTATGTATTACCCTTAAATTTCTTGGCAATTAACAGACCACTGTAGGCATAAACCCAAGAAAATTAATTAATATTTTCTTTAAATATCAAAGGGGAAAATCTGGTTATTTTCCATGGAGTTATTACAGCAAAGAGATTTCAGACAGAGCAGGACAAGGTCTAGCAACTAGCAAAGAAGTGTGAAATGTAGTATTGAGCTATTGATGTCTTTTCCTAGGAACTATTTCCTAGGTCAAATATAGTCACATCATCATCACTCCAGAGCAAAGGTCCATTATTTGTACAATCATTTCACTTGCCCTGGTGTCCCCTCCTCCCTGTTTCACCAGCAAACCATGGTCATAAATACAATTGTCCTCTCAAGGGGGCAGACAGGATGCTCTGTGCCTGCACATGCCAAAATGTTTCTGTTGTTGCTGTTTGCAGCCATTAGTTTCTTAAATTTGATCCCATCCCTTTCCATATATTTTACTTCATGATTCAAACCAGGACAGACTTAATTTTACTGCCAGTTTATGCAGCATCACATTCTTGTTCTGGCAAATGTGATTCTAACTTTGATTTAAAAAATATAATTATGTTTTTTATTGCAGTTATTGGGGGAGGAGGAGAAAAGTTCTAAATTTTGCATGCTGGCATTTGTTCCCTTCTGAGAACTGTCAGTCTCATCTGTCAAATCAAAAACTAATGAAGAAAACCCAAGTGTGAAGATTAGTGTTTTGTTCAGTTTATCAGACTAATTTCTGAAAGACATTTTGGAATGAAAGATCACTGCTTTTATTTTTTTTACCACTGTCTACAGAATTTCTCTGCCAATTCTGCAATTCAGAGTTTACCTATTAATCAAGTTAACTCTTTAACAAATTGTACTGGGTGCAGAAAGCCTTATGCATACAAAGGGCACAGCACAACATCAGGTGATCACTAATCACAGCAGCTAGAGAATCACAGCATAGTCAATTCAATTTTCAGTGATGCCTCTTTAAGCTCTAATGAACCATGGTGCCCTAATGAGAGGTTTCACTGAATCCTAGCCAATCAAGCAGAAATTTTATGAAGAAAAGGGAAAAGCTAAGAAGCAAACCTACTCAATAGCTATGTTTTACAGCAAGGTATTCAACCATGGTTTAACAGTTACTCTTTAAATCTGTAAAACTCAGTGATGATAGAGTTTTAACTTTTCAGTGCAGGCTTGGCTTGTTTCTTCCACCTTCATACCCCCTCCCCCTGCCCCCAAAAGTGGTGGACATTGAGCTCTATGGAGAGGAGACAAAATGCTGAAAACCAGTGGAAGAAAACATCGTGATACCCTAGCTTGTCAGACATTGCAGCACTATCTCAGGCTGCCCTCATAACTTGAGCCATTTTGATTTATTGGGCCATTAAAGTCCCAGTAATAATTCCAGCACACTTCCACAACTAATAGTTAGTGACAGGAAGAGTTTCTGTCTTTCCACTTAACAATGTTAAACAATAATGGATGCAATCCTGACCTCACTGCAGTCAATAGCAGGACTCCCACTCAGCTCTGCTGGAGTTTTACACAGCCATGTCTTCCAAGCTGTAAAATAGTTTTCTGAAAGAGTAATTAAAACATGCCAAGTGAGTGCTGTCTGCTGGCAAATTCTGTTCCAAAATGAAAACTTCACTCAGAGGGATGGGTAGCCTTTTACAAGGTAAAGGACAAAAAGGGTGACCTGCTAGGTGTCTGTCTTTCAAACCACTCTTGGGCTTGACTAGGTTGCAAGGTGAGATATGTTGCCACAGTAAGCATCTGAATTCACTGAGGAAACCTGTGCCTTAGAAACAGGTTTCACTTCTGTCTAAGTAGAGCAAATCAGAGTTAAAAGGAAGGAAGAAAAATAATCAATACCTCTGGTGAAAGGGAAGAATTTGGATTTGCTGACTCCTTACAGGAGTTCAAGTTGGAAAGGAGGAACAGCTCTTGATGAATTTCAAGACTAGATAAGCTTTCTCTTCAAAGGATAATGATGAAGGACAATATAGAAAAGAAATCTTCCCTTTCTGCCTTTAAGAATTACAGTAAAGATTAGTATGTCAGCAAATCTCTCCCTTCCTCCTGAAGAAGCAGAAGTGGGACATGTCATACTTACTCAAGCTCACAAGCAAATTAAGGGATTTGGGGCCTTACTCTTTGAAGACTCCTAGAACACTGCTGGGTTACAGGGAAAATAACTTTTACAAAGTAGTTAACTGAGGTTTCATGGGCAAACTGGCATAGGAGATTCTCTGAGGAAAAGACACAAGAAACTAATCTAGTTATGCTGCCTTTCAGCCTTATGTTGTGTCCAGTAGGTCAAACTTGATTTCCATTCTTCATCTGTAAGATGGGAATTATATCAATGGAGTGATATCATGGAACAACAGCAGTGGATAATAACATAATAATATCAAGGAATTTCTGATCACAGAATCACAGTCTCAACTATTCTGTGATTGATCCTTCAGGTTCAGCCTCTCACCCATGGCATATGATCATGGCAGATCATATCTGGATATTAGTACATCCCTTCAGTCTTCAAACACATTTCACTCTGAATTTAGGATTGCTCTCTTTTTAGAAGAGGTTGCCATGTGGCTGTGATGCTTCTAAACCACATAACCTCCTATTTTAAACCCTGCATAAAAATATTTTAATGCTTCAAATTCTAGCCTAACTAGAGACAAATGTGCAAGCCAGAGGAGCAGAACCTGATTCTGCTGCTTTTATATGAGGAGCTAATGAAAATTTAACTGAAAAAATATTGTTTCATAAAGACCCTGAAAACTAATTGTATCAGTGAGTTTTAACAGACAAATGTAATGATACAATCTACATAGATTGCATAATTCTTGAAATTCTTTATGCTTGGAAGCATTAAAATTAAGAACCAAACTGAGAGCTGCTTTATTGGGTTTTTGTGCCAGAAAGACCAAATCCTCCCATCCTTCCATTCTTCTAGTTTCCCAGTTTGTTGGGGCTTTTCTTTTCTTTCTAGGAGCTTTGTTAGAAAACAGAACATTACATGGATGTTCCTTATAAGTAAATGATTTCAACCAGAAGTTTGGTGGTTTTGTGGACACCTACATCCATATACCCTGAAGAAAATACAGGATTTAACAAGAGTTCAGTTTAGTATGGTCTAGACTGTATAAAGGACTGACATCAAAATACAGATTTTTTTCACTGCTACACCTTCATCCTGACTCTGACCCAAGCTCATAATTGCCTTCATGTCAGTGAATCAATTCAGCTGTGCTGCTAGAATTCATAAGTACTGACCTTTGATAAATGTGAAAGCAGATGGCTTTGTTGGATCATTGGAAATTTGGCACTTATCACACACCACAGAAACTATGCTGGCCTGTCAGCATCTTTTTTAGCCCCCCTGTTTTCTTATAGGGGTAGAGAGCTGGTTCAACACAGAACATATGTTACCTTCAGACATCAGCAACTGCTGTTCCAATTTGCTCTTCAGGCACGCTTAAGAGGGAAGTGAGGTAGGGAGCACTTTCTTATCCCTTCAACTAGCCATTCCTGCTCTCAAATGCAAAAGCAATTTGCTCCAAAATTCACCTCCTGGCATCTTTTGGAAGGAATAAAAATGTTTTGATCACACAGAAGATAAATTATCAACATGTATGACAAAATTACTTAGAAAAAGTAGAATCCTTGTAAGCTGTATTAATAGGACAAAGTGATAGATGAATGACTTCCCAGTCTAGGGCCTGTCAGACATGATCATCCCAGTGATTCAGCTTCTTCAGTATCATTTCACCAACTGTGGCCAACACCAGATGTTCCCCAGGAAGAAACAAGAAATGCAGATGGACACAGTTAAGGGGTAACACCATGCTTAAAGATAAACTTTTTCTCCACATTGCAAATGTAATCTTAGTCTGTTTTTTGCCCTGAAGCAAAGTCATTTACACTCCTTCCAAAGCCCAGGTTTTCTCATTTAGGTCTAGTTTCACATAGCAAGAAGACTTATGTGACTGCTAGGGCCATGATAGCTTCCCTTCTTCAATCACCAAAACGTGACTTTTGAACCTTTTGACCAACTTCATCAAAACTAAAATGAAAGGCATGAAAGTCTACCAGACAATTATATTCCCAGACTATCATGAAAGCCAGCTGAGACACCTAAAGAAACACCTAAAGTCATGCATCTGCTGAAGGAAAGACAGGCCATAACCTGCAGCTATGCATCCTGGTTGGCAGCACCTAGCCAATCAATCACGTCACACTTAGAGGCTGATCAACCAAATCATGACCTAACCTAAGCAAAAGCCTTTTGACCCAGGAGAGGTAAGGGTCTCCTGTGCAGTCCAGGGGAGGAGAAAGGAAGGAGCTGCTGTTAATTCATTGGGGATATTCAGGTGACAAAGGACACACACCCAGAGAAAACCTGGTGTCATTCATTTAACTGAACACCAAGTAACTTGAGAAGCTTTTTCCTCCACGTGTAACTATTGACCCTACAAGGGTCTAAATCCAGCACCTCCCCTCTCACCTTTTGCTTTTACTGCTTTTAAAGGTTTGGCCTAATCTTTTAGATCTGTAGCCAATCAAACATTACACATTTTTTATAGTAGCTTTACATTTTTAAAGCTTGTTTGGTTTCATTAAACTTCTCCTACTTTTTTCCTCAACTGCCACAAACAAAGCAAGTTCTCAAGTCCCTGTTGTTGCATGGAACAGCTATTCAATGTTTTCTACACCTCCCTCTACAGGGAAAACCTTTTGAGTCTTTCTGTGCCCCTAAGTTATTCTCACTATCTAAATGTGGATGATTTCAAGTCCTGTGACAGTTTTTCTCTGAGAAAACATTGTCTAGAAGCATCCACAGTGCAAACATGCAACTAATTTATCATTACATTATCTTCTGCACACACTTGTAGTCCATGCCTTAGACAAGCTAACATCTGGTTCATTTTTTTTAGCAGCAATCATGCACTGGTCAAACATCAAGCATTTTTTAAAAGGGGACATCTGAGAGTCAATATATGTCTCCATAGAAAGGCACCATATCAGCAATAGAAACCTGTCCAGGATAAGGAATTTAGATGAATTCTGAGACTAATTTAATCTGCATTCCCTTGCAGGTGTTCCAATGACAGATGTAATGCTATGCCAGTAATATATACTATCTGTAAGAAGCAGGATAAAATATTCACTAAAAATTGGACTGAGCTTTCAAGGTTGAAATAATCATTGCAAACCTGTTTTTTTGGCTAGAAGATATGCACACACAAAGTTTGCACTGCAACACAGTAAGAGAAAGCAAATTAAAAAAGAAATCCAGAAGTGAAGAATACCACAGAGTTTAACACTCACTGCTGCTACTGAATAAATTTTCTACTAACAGACCTACAGACTGAAAAAGACCTGGAACAGGAGGAAACAGTTCACCCATACCTGAACATAAGCTGAATTTTTCATATTTTCTGGAGCACTAGTCTTTTGAGGAGCAGCTGAAGGAAGTGAGGTTGTTTAGTCTGAAGAAAAGGAGGCTCAGGGGAGACCTTATCTGTCTCTATAACTACCTCAAAGGAGGACATAACGAGGTGGGGCTCAGACTCTTCTCCCAGGTAACAAGCAGCAAGATGAAATGGCCTCAAGTTGCACCAGGGCAGGTTTATATTAGATGGTAGGAAAAACCCCTTCAGTTAAAGAGTGGTTAAGCACTAGAAGAGGCTGCCCAGGGAAGTGGTGGAGTCACTATCACTGGAGGTATTTAACAGACATGTAGATGTGACACTTAAGGCCATGGTTTAATGGTGGACTTTGCAGTGTTAACAGTTGGACTTGATGATCTGAAAGGTCTCTTGCAACCTAAATGACTTTATGATTCTGTTCTACTAGTTACAGTTATGTGCTCTGTGGGATGAGGTAATTCTGAGGACTGGTAGAGACACTGAAACCTCCATTAGTGGCTAAGCTGTCCTTTCTAGCTGGCACTGAGTAACTTGCACAAGAACCTGTCTTAATAAATTGCACATTAGTCAGCAGTTATAGTAGAGAGGTCAGTGCCACGTGCTCTTTCTGACCTGTATGCTTCATCTGTGTCCTGACTGGCATGTTTATAGGCAGCACTGACACAAACTTCACAACCTTCTCAGAACCCTTCTCACCTTTAGGTGACTTCATCTGGATGGTTTTGTGAAGAAAAGAAACAGGCAACTGAAGAGGGTAAAACAGCAGCTTTCACAAAAACCTTCGGAATGGATAATGATGGTTTTAAAAAGGTATAGATGTGGTACCTAGGGACATGGCTTAGTGGCATGGTGGTGACAGGTTGACAGTTGGACTTGATGATCTTGGAGGTCTCTTCCAACCTTAACAATTCTGTGATTCTGTGATTTAAGGATGGTAGGCAAAACAAGAAGGGGGAAAAAAAGCAAAGTTCACCAAACCACTTAAGCATGAACAGCTCTGGTGAGAAAAAAGGCTGACACAGAAAGTTCTCTAGTGGCCTGAATTAAAAATCCATTTTCCCTTTTTCTGGTATCCCATTTTTCTGCAAATTGCCATCTTTCAGAACTTAGTTCCTTTGCCTTCAACATCACAAGGCAGCATTAGAAGAACTGGTGTTTGGGCTGGCTTCACAGGGTACAGCTTGGAAGGACTTAGCGTCACTAAGCTGCAGCACTTGTGGCCTTTTCTTCTCCATTTGCTTGTGCATGGCAGCTTGAAAATTGCTCATTGGGCCCTGAGGAGATATGTACTCTGTTAATTTTGGGACACCTACATTGTTAGAGCACAGTTGGTCTTCACCACCTAGGTAGAACATGCTGTATTCAGAAAAGGGTTTGAGTTCACTCTCACTTGGATTTTAGGATGTCATGCCTTGGTGACCAAACTGAGAGGATCTTCACTTGCCTTTCACAGTGAATTTATGGCCCTTGGCAAAATCAAGTTCATATACACTCCTTATGCAATATGTGCATGGGTGTGGAAGCACAGATAGAAGTTCTGGCTTTCCTATAATGGGATAATGGAAAGTCTGTAGGGAATGGGACAGTAATTTCCCCATTATGAATGGGCCTAGGAAATGAGTTTTCAGTTTCACTAATATAAATCTTCTCTATGCCCACTCAATTTACTATCCACTATGCCTCTGGGTCTGCACTAAGAAGTGCTTCTGCACTTGTCTAGACTGATTAAGATTCATATAAATAGATGCTTTCTATATGAAACCTATTTGGGCACTGTATTGACATTGGAATATATTACTCTCTTAGCCTTTAACAGTTGAACAAATTTAAATAAAATCAGGGTTCATTTTTACAAGGTGATAAAATGAACATAATTGGGTTAATATCTTAATCTGGCAGCCCGGAATTAGATTACACATACCTGTATGCACCAAATTTGATTAGAGAAAATCAGATTTTCCATTCCACTCGCTCCTGTTGTGACCTTTGGCTATTTCATCTCCTTGTCTAGAAGGAGCCAGATCAGACCAGCCAGCCCAAATCTGGTGGTGTCACTCATTTCTCCCCTCAAGTGCTTTTTGTCCCTACTGTTTTCTTACTGTGGGAGAACATTTGTTTTCCCTTAATATTCCTAAACAAATTTCCTGTTGAAATGGCAGTAACATGAGGAGGACCTTGGTACTCCTTTGGCAGGTGGCTCTTATAATTATTTCCTGGTAGTAAAAAGTTAAAATGACTGAGATGAATTTGGGAATACTAGCAGTGGCTAGACTGGCTTCCTAGTATTTGCTGTGTGGATTTACTTTGCTTATCAGTTTTTAGTTTTCTTCTTTTAGGGTTTTTTTTTCCTACATTGGTTTTCTGTTGCAAATAACACCACAGTGGTGTTGGTTCCAACAGCATCTCCAGTCACTGGGAGGGCAAGGACTTCTGTCACAGGAACAGATCAAAAGCTGTCAGAACCTACTCCTGGACATACTAAAATTATCAGCAGTGCTTTCTTGCTTGACTAGAAGCTGCAGTAACATCCCTCACTGATAGAAAACAACAAATGAGAAAACCAAGCACAGCTTGTTGAGTTTTGTCCATGGACTCCTAAGCAATGGTCATTGTTTAAGTGTTTTAGGTAACTAATTGTTGGTGATCTGCATATTACTAGTTTTTTCATCTGGGCTGGGATATGATTTAGAGAAGATACTTCTGTGCTGACTATCCAGATGCCATAATAAATACTAGCTAATTGGTTAACTAGAAGAAAAGGTAAGTAACCTGGCTTGCTGTGTTCTGTATCAGAGCCTTATCCCTGCTCCACAGAAACTCCTACTGAAGGTAGCAATTGGGACAGGTCCAAGAACCGATGCTTTTTGTGCATCGCTTGACCTTTTCTTGCTTCTCGTAGATCAAATGGTGAGAAGCAGTGAGTGGCCAGCTGAGAGCAGCAATTTGATCGCCACCTCAGTCACAGAGCTGGGTTCTCTTCTGCTCTTTCAGACAACATGAGGTCTGGCTACTCTAATAAGAGGCATTTGAGTTACATTTCAGTCTGAGGGAGCAGTCATTACAAGGGCAAATCACTGTCCTGTAGCTTCGTCACACTGAATCTGAATCGTATGCAATCTGAGAGAGAAGTGAGATGTCTGTTTTCAAAAGAACAAAATCTTAGGAAAGGAAGGAAGCACAAAGAGGCATTTTAAAAGACCTCCAGTCCACCTCCACAAAAATCCAAGAGTTTAGTTCTTCCCACGGGAAAAGGGGTTTGCTCCATCAATTCTATCTTCTGTTTGTTACAGAGTACTGCCTACGTTGAGTCCACCTAGACCCTGTCACACACACTCTATCAGGCACTTCACTGTCCAATTCCTCATTCTTCTAATAGCTTGTTCTGGTTTTGGCAGATTTGGTGTCTCTGCTGAATTGCAGTGTTGTGTTGGTGTGCCTCCACCACATGCTGCTTTCTAGCTGCTCCTTTTCTCTCTTAAAATATTAAAATACCGCCCTGGGACCACCAGGTTACATTTGTGACCTGTGCTCCTGATAAGGCATAGTAAATGAATCCTAATTAATTTATTGCCCCTTCAGGTTGAAACAATTACATATGACTAATTTCCATGTTGACAGCAGTTTAAAAGCTTAAATACCAATTGCTGTTCTAAGAAAAAAAGTTGTTTTAAATTAATCACTTAAAATTCAAACTGAACGTAGTCAAGTTTAGCAATTCAGTAGACTATTTAAACAGAGCATCAATTTAATAGATCTGGAAGCCTCTAATGTTCAAATGAACAAATTAAGGCATCAATGCTCATTATTTAGGCTTTTAAGGATAAAATAATGTCAAAGCTGAAGGTTAGCAAAAGTTATTTTCCCTAGGACTCGTTCTTTGGTCCTTTGTTTTAGGGTGAGGAGGTGCAGTAGCCCTTCCCCTGTGTGATGAATCTAGGGGGTGGAGGTATTGCAGTGGCATGTGTCAGTCAGGTGTTGATCCCTGCACCCTGGCCCAGAGAGCAAGAAGGTCTCCCCCTTAAGCCTCCTTTTCTCCAGACTAAACAACCTCAGCTGCTCCTCATAAGACTTGTGCTCTAGACTGCTCACCAGCTTCATTGCTCTTCTTTGGGCACACTCAATGTCCTTCTTGTAATGAGGGGCCCAAAACTGAACCCAGGATTCAAGGTGTGGCCTCACTGGTGCTGAGTGCAGGGGGATGACCACTGCCCTAGTCCTGCTGGCCACACCAGTGCTGATATAGGACAGGATGCTGTTGGCCTTCTTAGGTTTACTACCCCAGGAGATATGCCCTGATTACATTAAGAGGGGTGTCTGCCTCTCTTACAGCCCACATATTAAGGCAAATATAAAGCAAATTGCATTAAGGTAGACGTAAAGTGAAACAGGCATGGTGTAAAATAGATGGAAATAAACTGCAGTGTACTGCCCTTGGAAAAATGAGTTATCTGACCACTTAAGCAGTAGCACTGCAATAAGAAAATAGGATGCTTGCTATGTAGATGATGGGTGTTTCTATCAAAAACTGCACAGGTAAAGCCCACCCTGGAGAACAGGGCACTGGCTGCCTTCTGGGTGCAACATAAACCAGAAGAGAAGATCAAAGGTATTACCTTGGAATTGTAAAAAAACCAAAAAAGACAAATCAAAACATAGAGAATGAAGCTCCACACACCCCTTTGGCAACCTAGTAATTGCCTATGTTTATATGAACACATGGACACCACCCTCTTCTCATACCAGAGAACTCCAGCAGGTTTTCTTTCAAACCCCACTAAAGGCTCCAGGAACTCAGCACGTAGCCCTAACCAACACACAGAAACCATTAATTACACACCAACCCCTCCACTATCTTTCATTAATTAACATAAAATATTTTAAAATAGCAACTATAATAATTATTACTGTAAAAAAATTGTGATGAAGGATCATAGTAACTGGAGTGGCCTGAAGAAGGTGATGAAGTAGCAGCTGTTCACTGCCTCTTCACGTGCATGAACCAGAGTCATATACAACAAATTAGCAGGGAGGCTGCAAAAAGGAAACCCAAGCAGGAGAAAAACAAGAGGACCCAGTTCTTCATGAAACATGGAATAAACCAGCAAAAATATGTGACAGAATTCTGCCAGTGGGAAGCATTATGTGAGTTCAAAAGCAACAAGAGACATTCAGGAATCTAAAATCTTGTAAGAGTTCTTAAAAGAGACAGACAAGCAAACCAAAACCCAACACAACCACTGGCTGAGGAAGTCTCTGTTACAAGTATTTGTAGATTGGGAATATTCTCTTTGGCCCCTGACATGACACTGGGCTAAGGACATAGTCAGTCTGATCCAGTAGAGCCAACATAATTTTATTTTTTTCAGAAGTGGTAAAACTTGTAGATGGTTGTAGGGAAATTCAACCTTTGCACTCAGCTTCCAAACCTGTGACACAGGCACTTTGATACAAAAGGCTACAGAGTTCTGCTGAGCTGTCAGTTTACCTCTGTCAAGTTTTTCAGGCTCCTTGAAAATTAAGAGTTGGCTTCTTTTAGTAGTCTTCCAGTAAAGTGGATACCCTCTATCAAATATCTTAGAGCAAAAACTACTCAACATTGTGGATTTTCTGTTTTACTTAACCAGTCAAAATGCACTTTTTTCTTTCCTTGTTTACACACTGCAATTATCACACAAATCAAAACAACTCAGATGCAATTTTGTTTTATCAGAAGGCATACTAGAAAGATCACTTTAAGGCCAGCACCCCAAATAATGTAATTTACCTCCATTACCTAGTTTGCTTAAAACATTTTGCCTGGGAACAGACAGTAATAAAAAGCACTTCAATCCATCTCATCCTTGAGCTATGCCATAATTTTCAGCTCAGGATGTTAGCACCATGTAAAGAAAGGTAAGGTAGAGTCTGTTATAAAAATATCAAGCACAATCAAAAAAAAACCTGAGTGGAAGAAGGTAAGAGATCATTGTTCCCCTACTCATTCAATCATTCTAACAATTCCAATCTGAACCCAGCTTACAGATATTCATACACAAATTTACAACACCTACAGTACTATTTGTATACTACACAGACAATTTTAAAGGTATCTTTTTCAAATGCACAAGTTCAACTGACTTTCAACAAAATGTGTATTCTGACCTCGTAGAAAAGCTGTGTCTTGGGCTGTTTTTAAGCCTTGACTTCAGGACAAGAGTCTTTAAATTTCTTCCTCCTCTCTGTAGCATGGATCTTGACTATTTTACTAAGAGTCACTTAGATTTCATACCACCACAGAGTTTCATTTGACATATCAAAGATTCTAAAAGAAAACATTTTGTCCTTTCCTATTTTCTGATCAACTTAGATTTTCTTGCAAGGTGAAAACTATAGCTGTCCATAAATGAGATTTGTAGAGATACATCCCTCTTCTATTCAAAAATTACTTTAATGAGCAAACCAAGAAGATAAGGGAACTACTGCAAACTCTTCAAAGCACCATGCAAATCTGTGACCTAATTGTATCCTTGTAAAATCTTTCTCACATTATAAAAACACCAAGTGCAGAGGCAGCAGGTTTAATATAAGCACTGATTACTGTGGACTGCTGAAGAGCAACACTGTCTGATAGCAGATTCACCCTCCTTTATCAGGGTACAGAGAGACTGAACTGATCAGATCCACCTGTAATACTCACAGAGCATCTGCTGCTATCAAACCTGAACATTTTGGAATCACAAGATGGATGAGACAGGAGGATACTCAAAGGAGATTAAAAGATCACTTTTTTTTTCCTAGAGCAGGGAGACTCACAGCATTCCTTGACCCTCAGAAAAGAATCAATAAAGGTTTCACTGATGTCTGATCAAAATAATGGAGCTCAATGAGATATTGTAAAAATAAAACTGTAGAAACAAAGAAAGGGTAAACAACAAAGTAATGAAGAGCAAGACAGGCAAAAATGAGAAAAGGCCAGGTTTGCCAAATATACATGCCAAATACTTCCTATCATCCACCATTCTCCTTGTCATCTCTAAAAAACAGCTCATAAAGTTACACCAGCAGATGTAGGAAAATCCAAATACAGATTGGTTATTTCTCTATACAGACCCAAACTCACACAGAGACCATCTGAGATTGTAACCAACCATTCTTACAAAGTAGATAACAGGAGAAAAACTCAAAACTCAGGTACTGTGTGCCTCTGTGAAAAAAAGACTTGATTCAGCAAATGATAAAGAGGCACACACCTGTAAAGATTTACTTCAGTAGCATATTCCACGTCCTATTAAATTATAAACTTGGAATGTTTTCTTAATCAGGCCAGGCTTTTCCTCTAATTTGTCAAAACCCTCAGTTTTGTTTGTTTCTTTTCCATGTGTTTTCTTTTCTTGAGGTGAGAACTCTTGCAAATCATTTAAAACTACATTTAAAACCAATTTCCAGACAGTAGCATTAGTAGCTTGACATCTGACAAGCCCCTCATCAGCGAGGCCCGGTTAAACCCAAAGAGCTACCTAACAAAAATTAATTATTCTCTAAGAAGCAGTTGACAGACTTTGGAGAGCCAACCCAACCAGCAGAAAAACTCTTGCAGAACTGCAGAGAAGTCATTAGTTATGTGGAAGTGGCTTATTCATTTACTAAGTGTTTGCTCTGCTCCTCTCTTTTTCCCCACGTCAGTCCTTCGTACCTCACCAAAGAAGCCATTCTCTTTCCCTCCAATTCTTCCTATGTCTCTAATAATTAATTCATTTTGCTTACACTGCAGCAGCCTCCAAATCATGGTTTCAGTTTCTCAGCAATAGAACTCTGCCAAAGGCAATATGCTGTGCCATAACCTCAATTACAACTTACACAAGGAGAAGGCTCCACTTATTTTCTGCTGGACTTACTCTATCGTCTTAAGGAAATTCTCCATGGGTTATTGGGTGCCAAAGATGTACAGCAAAAAAGCATACCAGGTAATAATAAGAAAAAAAAAGTCCATTTCAGTGGCAAGCTAAAAGATCCATGTCAGAAAACACAGATTAGAGAAGTGCATCACTATTAGTACTTACCCTGTCAGATGCTTTCACAACTACAAAATACAGCATCTGCAAAATACTGGTGATTTAGCCTGAGAGAGAGACTGGAAATAGTACAGGTAGTAAAAAAATCATTTCCAAAACATATGATTCTCCTGCAAGAGCAACTGACAACTTTGTGTGAAAGAGTTTATACACAAGATAAGACTTCCAAAAAATACATAAGATAGTAAAGATTAACTGAATTTCCTGAGGTCTTAAAAATTCCATTTCAGCATCTAAAGAGCAGTACATGAAAAAAAATAATACATTACTCCACCTCAGCCTGATCTTGCAATCCCCTCAACAGCATTTTAAGGGATTCTCTGTTCTTCCACTTCTTGCCACAAAAAGCTAATTGGGTGCTCTGCTGCATCCTTTGCACCTCTTCCAAGGCTGTTGACAGGTATCAACATTCAAGCACACCTTGTAGGCTATGGCTAATCTTCCAGGAGCCACTGCTCCCCCAGTAAGTCTTTATGGGGCTACAGAAGCACAACACTCAGATATACCTCACTGACAGGACTCCCTAGGAGCCACCTCAGCACTGGCTTTTACAATCCCCAGTTCTCTCCCTCAGTTGCCCAAGAAAGGTCCTCTTTGGTGGCCACACAAATACTTTTGGCAGATTTCCTTCCTCTATGCACCCTTCAAAAGGTCACCTGCTCCCTATGAACAAGAAGGCAAGTTACTGGAGACCCAGGGCCAGCATAACTGAAGTAGGTAGAATTAGCTGTGCAGTTTTCAGAGACAAGCCTAAAAACCATTTATTGCCCCAACCCTTGAAGTAGGGCAAAAAAAAAAAAGTTTGGGTTCCTCCAATGAAGTCTTTTTAGAGATCTGACATTCCAACAGAAGTTCAAAGACTTTCCACAAAGTGAAAAATCAGACAGGAGTCTTCAAAACATGAATGAAGAAATGCCTTGTCCAATTAACCTCCAACCTCTCAAAGAGACTAGGTCTGCTGGCTTAAGATAACAGAAGCCAAAAGAAGCGACAGAGGATCTTTTGTAGGGCAATGGAGGAATTGTTTCAAATCTTCTAAAGAGTCAGGAATGACTTGGTGTGAATTTTATTTATGAAATCACCAACTAGTGACATGAAATGAATTCTTCTGTCCTTGCAGTGAATAACAGTGGGTTAATGGCTTATTACCTGTTAGCAAGAAGTAACTCATGGATGTCAATACGACAGGAAAAAAAGCTCAAGTCTGTTTTCCCTTCTACAATTAAACTCAACAGCTATTAGAAATTACATGTTTTTATTCACAAGCTGTATGTAATTTCCTGTCAAGAGAAACATTATGAATCAAAATACTGAAGGAACAAGACTGGCACTCTGTTATAAATAAAACAACAAAACAACAACAGCGGCAAACCAAAAAGAAAGCTGTTGTAAGGCTTTGCAGCAACTTCTAAATAATGCAGAATTGTTTAACAGGGCTTATCACAAATTTTGGCTTAGTGCAGTGAAGAAAGAAACCATATGATGAGGGTCAAACTGAAGGCAGAGTTTTCAACAAGTGTTTCAATTTTACAAGTTCAGTCTTCTCACAGTTGCACTTGGGAATGGTCTAATGCTTTTCCCCGAAGTGTGTTCTGTGCATAGCCTAAGTTTAGCATGCGTGGCATGGCCCTTTAATCCCCATATTCATTTTGCAGGCATGAAGTAGTCAAGGCTCTTGTGATTTTAAGAGCTGGAGTGTTTAATATATGGAAAATGATGCATTGGAAAAGAAACAGTGTCATTTGAAAAGGAACTGAAAGAAAACCTGACAGGTGACAAAGACAAAAGCAGAATTTTGCCAAATATTTTCCACAGAGGGGCTCTTGCCAACAAGAGGGTGGTCCTGTTCACTACTGCATCTTATGGAATGGAGATGAAAAAACAAGAAATGGAAAACTGAGTTACTGTATGACCCAAAATAACTGAAGCCAAAGGGGAAAAGGATAGAGCTGTCTGGGATAATGTGAAAGACAGGAGCAATTCTTCTCCCCTTTGTTATATCCAAAGCTGGTTCTCTTGTCAGAATTAGTGAAATGAAGTGACAGCAGTAACTGATGCTGTCAACAACCTCAAGCTAACTTCAAAATCACATAGTCTGGGGATGAACAACACCACTACACAGTTGGCCAGAATGCATAATGCCTTGAGCATAATGCTGGGATGTGGTGTGTTACCTCTCCAGCAGCCTCATCGTATTTGTAGCCAGAAGTATCAAAAGGATATTTTACTTCACTCAACATAAAACAGGAGCTTTGTCAACAACACCACCAGTGATGACTCTGACATGGTTTAAGCCCAAAAGAACCAAAGGACATACTTCTCTTTTAAACTTTTCTTAATCTGCTTTAGATTGATTCTCTGCCTATACATATGTTCATATACATAGTTTTAATCAATGCATTATCATCTGCTTTTGCATATGTATTCATCTGAAGTCACAATTGGTTAATTTACTCTAAATTCAGTTCTAAGCTAGCTTTAAAATAGTATAGAGGCAAATGCAAGAAATGGAGTCAGAAGCTGAACTGAGGCTACCAAGACTATCTCAATGTTTAGCACAGTATTAAAAATGCCATTGAAAGGTCCTACTTGGTATCCTTGGGACCAAGAAACTTAAAAACTTCATGCATCAATTTCAACTTTTCACATCCACACTGAATCAATCTCCTGTGGCTAATAACTCCATTCACATTGGCCTTCACAAGTCCAATCTGATTTAGAAGCCTAAAACTAAAGAATGAAAAAAAAAAAAAAAAGCCCGAAGGCAAACTATTAGCACAACATCACTTTAAACCTCCCTTCACCTGTTTTGGCTTTTGACACCTCTGTCATTCTCCCTCACAACTGCTATATGTGTATCTAGAATTGATACCAAGTCTAATCTTTCTTGCACTGCATCTTCTCCAACTTTATGACATAATGTCACCTTCCTTAGCTATGTTCTGCTCTGTCAGTGAGTGACCTTTTATACAATGCATCATGGACTAAGCTTGTGATTTATATTTGTTTCTACCTTTCCAAATGACTAACCAAGCATCAAAACTGAGGTTATAAGGAGCATTAATAATTAATAAAAGCACTTATAACACATAAAACAGCTTCATAAGATTTCTGAACATAAATCTTTCATAGAGGCAAGAGATACATATTCCTGTCTATGTAAAGAACCATCTGTGTATCCTGGAGAAAGCTACACATTATGGTTTTAACACTTTATTTTCCAAGCATTTTTAAACACTCTGGAAAATTATTCAGTCAGTCAGTAAATCACTGATATGCTCCTGAGCTGAAGTTTTCCTTTTATCTGTCTCCATGTACTATCTTCCATAGACCCAAGCCCCAGAGAAAGTAAGTGCTCTTCTCCTGGAGCACAGGAAAGGATAACAACAGTGTGTACAAAGAGAAAGTTAGGCAATCAGGCAACACAGTCTCTATGACCTTTACTCATCTAAGAAGAATGTGACCTGATGCTACCGAAGTGGTCACTTAACGGAGCGTGGTTCTCCGCTAGCAGTTTGAGCAAGTTCATTTCTGTTGGCCTCTGTATTTGCATTTAATCTTTTATTTAGTCACTGAAGAGTGAGGTCACATTTCTAGAAACCACCTACAGAAACAGGGGAGCAAGTGTTATCTTTCCCTGGTTCCTGCAGAACATGGCAAGATAATGGGCAAGCGAAGACTATTTCTTCCATTAACCGTTTGACCTTTCCAGTTAATGGCCTTCTGGTTCATATAGATACAACAAACAGAGCTCCCTCTGAGATCCTAAGTTATAGGTAACCTAAGCAAGTAAGGGCTCCACAGCTACTTGGAAAACATCCTAGGTCTATATGCTGAACATCAACCACACTTAACCCCCAAGTCAGATGCTCACAAGTTGGCCGATTGGTTTAATCATCTCATGCAACAGATCCTTCCTAAAAAAAAAAAGGCATATACCAAAAACATTTTTGGTTTGTATCAAATCAGCAGATCAACAGAACCTTCAATGACATTGTTCTCCTTCAAAACAGTGGTGGAAAAAATGGTGGCAGTCTGTTTTTACTCCAAATGAATGCATGGTTAAATATGTGCAGAATTTGTTTCAAGGTTAAAAACAAAGTCCTTGTGATAAAGAAGTACTTATAGCCAGCCACAGTAATACAAAATCTTAATGAGGTGATAGAAGCAATTATTTTCTCTGATTCCATGCATTCTTATTACTGTTTTGCAATGGACTGAATAGGAAACTTTTCATACAGCAAGAATACCTTAAAGCATTATGAACAGCATCACTGGAAGAGGAAGGTGTTTCCCAAGGCCAGTCCTATTTTTCACTACTTATGCAGAATACTGAGTTAAGGTTTGCCAGCATTTCTGCTACCACCTTCCCTAACATCTAACTCATGACAGTTAGGCTGTGCCTGAGTACAAGATGTTGGCCACGAATGCAATAGTGCATATTTTGCCCAGGAGTTCTAAAGTTCTGGGTGCCCTTGGGATTTGATAACCCTAGAAGCTGGCTTTCCTGTAATTTGGAATGAAAAACATTAAAAATCTATTCCCATGTTTAAAGAAATCCATGGAAGTCTGTAACATTTTGGCTTCTCTAATGATGATTAAAATAATAATACCCTATTTTAAAACAAAGTTATGCAAACCCATTAGACAAACACACAGCCCCAGGAGGGGCAAAGCAGCCAGAGCAGGCTGCAGGTAGCAGGATGGAGCAGAGATGGCTCATTCCACTACCTGAAAAAGGAAAGAGACCTTCCAAGTGTCAGACTGAAGGACTACAGATGCACAGGGAAGACAAAGTACAGGTACTCCTACACTGATTCCTCTTTTCCTCATCTTCCTCCTCTTTTCCAGCTCATATCACATCATCACTAGATGATTTTATTTTGTCCATACATGAGGGACACATACAATTTGTGCTCACAGACAGACCCAGCTTTGCTGGCCTGCCTCATACATCTATTCCACCTACATAACCTTTGGAGAGACCAGGACGTGGCACACAGACCTATTCCCACACTCATCTTAGGCTCACCTCATGGGAATGGGAAGGTGTTATGGAAGACAAAGCTGAGAAAAACAACACAGAATTCCTAATTAAAATGTTTTTCTGTGTCATGGAAGGAAGTGGATTTCACCCCCAATAATCCTCATTAAAAAAGCAGTAAAATAAGATGGATACCAGATCCAAATTTCACAGCTCAGTGCGACTTTCTGTGGGTTTGGATCAGTTTCTACGTGAGGACAAAACAGATGCTGAGTCCCAGTATTACTCCTGAGAATGGATCAGGGCAGAATATGTAAGTGGACAGAAAAACACACTAAAGCTCAGTAGCATTTTCAACATTAAAGATGATGACAGTGTTTATGTACAAGTTCATTTATATTTTAATTTGTGCAGAAATGGTTATTATTTGTAGACATTCCCATGGTGATTTCCAAACTAGCATGGAGGTTCTGATTAGCTGCATGCTCTGAAATGGAAGTCCTTTGGACTGCCTTTTAACTAGAGGTTCACAGTGGACATGAAGTCACCCTGCATTCCCAACTTCTTCACTTCCTCCATGAAAAATTCTGTGCTAACAGATTTGGAATTTTTTTCCATTCTCTACTCTTGAAATGCCATGAAGGAGACTAGATGGCATTGTCCATAAACACACTGGCAAAGCTGAGACCTGGGGTGGAAGGTGGCCCTAAACAAGCTCTGAGAAGGATCCCTCTGTTTGGAGCAGACAGCTGGTGCCATCCTCTCTGTCTGACCCACTGGAGCACTACTGAACCTTCATTTGATTACCATTTTCTCAATCAAAAGCAGCACACGTGAGACACATTACTTCCCATGCTTTAAAACCAGATCAATTTCTCTTACAGATTCCAGTTGTTTCAGGATCAGAATGACCTGCAGAGCTACACAGAGTAAATGTTGCACTTAAACTGAAGATGAGGCAGCTTAGCAGATGATTCACAGTATCCAGAAATATGGGTTATTTTTATTCTTGTTTTGTTTTGGCTACTGACACTCATAAAATATCTGAGACGACCACAACTCCTTATTGTTTAAAAAGAGAAAAACAAAAACAAAACAACCACTTATAAAGAATCAGACCTTTAGGAGACAGCAAATTCCTCCTAGAGCCAAGAGAAAAGCAGACTGCCTCAGGCAATATGTCATCTTCTTAGTTAACACACTCTTCTTTTTCCCCACCCTTTTAAGTGAACTGTTGGAAACGTTTGAGATCTTGTCTAGAGATAAAAGTTAATTTTACATGGTGCATCAAAGATGCAGCATAAACTCACACAAAAAGTAGTATTTTTCCAGTCAGCCTTCTGCTGGCAATGCAAGAGTCTGACTTTGCACTGCTGCAGAACTTCCCTTTAAGAGCAAGTTTCTACATATAAAGGTTTAACTTGTCTACCAGCAGTATTTAATAAAACAACTTCAGAGTTATGATGTGAGCTTCATCATAATTCAATACCAAATGCTGTCTTCTGCCACTAAGGTGGCATTTAAAGCTTTAAAACTACCAAAATCATCTCTCATTGCATGAGAGCAGAGCACCTATTTTCCTCCCTTGCACTGAGACCAGACATAAACCCAAAAGGAGCTATTAAATAATAGCCATTGTCTTAATTATTTAGTTATTCTTTATACATATAAATTATCTATTCTTCCTCCCCCCTTGCTTCAGTAGATTGTTTTTTGGTTCTGTGTTTTCCTCTGCAGGAGAAAGATGAATGCATCTGTTGTGCCACTTTCTGCATGCATTATGGATTTATTTGGATTGAAATTATAATGTTTTGGGTAACCCATGAAGTTCCAGAAGATGAAGAACAGCTCTGTGTACGTGGCTCCTGTTTTAGAGCCAATAAGAGCTACCAGTTACTATGCACTGAGAATGAGCTGTTCTTGTCAAGAGACTCGTTTGTCAGCTGAAGAGGAAAAGCATGGAAAGGAAGTCTAAAACAACCTCTGGTGATGTATTTGTAATATGCCAAGAAAGAATGTTAATGTGACCTCAAGGACTGAAACACAAATGTTTACTACGTCAGCACAAGTATCTGATGCAGACCAGGTAACTCAACTGTTCTGAGATGCAGGTGTCCTAAGTTAATGATTCCATGGACCAAAGATAGCTGCACAGAAAGCTTTTTTATCTGAGTGGTTCTTCAATTTGACAGGAAAACCTCCCCTTCCAACAAGAGTGCTCTGGCAGATTACCAAATGATTCTTTCATACCCAGATAAACAGTTTTAATCCTTAGAGGCTATCCTAGCCAATCCTCTGCCAAATATAATGAATGCAATTAAAGTCTTCCCCTCCAGTACTAAAGTGATAACCTCTCGTTGTGAGCAAGAGCCAGCTGAATACATGTAATAAATGTCTTCATCTGCACGTATCAGAAGCTGAGGCAAACCACCTTCCCATAAAGAGTCAGGATTTCTGCTCCCTTCACATTTCTTTGATAAACAAACCCAAAAGATTAGACTGCAAGTATGAAATAATTTCAAAGAAAAAACAAACAAACAAAGTTGTATTAGTTATTGTAAACACAGAGCAATATAAGAGGGCCTGGTGATGAACTCACCAGTATGACATAATAGTACCAGTAAATTGAGCATGGAAAACATCATGACAGCAGTACTTAAATATTTCCCATGTGCCTGAACAATTTGTGCATTAGCAGTCTATTGCCTTACCACTTACTCACAAAACAATCTGGACTGATAACTCTTTCTGACAAAGGCTGCCATTTATTATCCCTTCTTACAGCACCCAGCATAGAAGTATTCAATTTATATCCATAACAATCCAACAGAAAGCATCCAGCTTGTCACACTGAGCCACTGTCCAAGTGGGATAGCAATTTGCAGCCCATCTGCCCACATAGATGTACAGAAGAAGCTATGCTGATAACTGCAGCTTCACACAGGCATCCTGGGCCATGTATGGAAGAAGCCTGGTGCACACAGCACCATGAAGATGATGACCTTTCTTGGTGGAGACCCTCTTCTATTTAACCTCTTGACTTAAGGCTTGTAAGCAGGTAACGTGCCCCAGAAGCGGTTGCAGCATGGAGGCAGAGCAGGCAGGAGAGACTTATTGGCATTTGCCATAAACTCAGACCAGGACAGAGAAACAAACCACACAAGGTTTGGGTTGTGCCCCAGCTCTGCTCCCCTTACCCTTTGAGCACTGTATGAGATGATAAAGAAGGAAGAGAACATCACAGCATGACCAGTATGGCCACGACATAGACACAGATGCAGGTCTCACTTTCCTCGTCAGTGAGCAGGAACAGCAGCTTTTACCCACCTACCTCTCTCTTTCCCTTAGCCTCTGTCTTATGCTCATCTTACAATACAAAGTGGTAGCAACTGGGACAATGGCATTTTAGACATTGGTTTGTCCAAGTATTTTCTTTTTTAGAGTATCTTCTCTGTGGAGTATCTACAGGCTGATAATAGAGATGGATATTAAGTTGTTATAAATACAATTACGCAACCAAAGGATGTCCACCTGACCAAATGACTGAATCAGGCTGCTAAGAAAATAAATACTTTGTCAAAAATACAAAACTACTCTGCCATTGACAGAGTCTGAAGTGAATCATGGACACAAACCACCACCAAGTCAGTTAACTGACAGTAACCTGTTCTACTCTCAAGCATCTCAAAACTCACGTTTCATTATGCTTAATGCATCATTTTATTCTCCTACCCTAACTGGCTAGCATAAGCACACAAAGTGCTGACAGTGACCTTTCTGTCTCAAATATGCTATTCACAGCTATTTAATTAATCCCTTACGTGTAGCAGGACATACAGCCTAACGTCCTACAGAAGGGCACTGAAT
Source organism: Galbula dea (assembly GCA_013399015.1). Taxonomy (NCBI): domain Eukaryota; kingdom Metazoa; phylum Chordata; class Aves; order Piciformes; family Galbulidae; genus Galbula; species Galbula dea. Next base: position 1,111,117 of record VWZX01010089.1, read on the forward strand.
TGGCCTTATTGTCACCATATGAGATGGCATTCATCTCCAAATGCCAAAGCCCAGCATAAGGAATGCAGAATAAGAATAGAAAGTATTTAAAAGAACAAGAGGAGAAGAAACCCTTGAATAGCTTGCTCTTTGATTATCATTTACAGATCAACTTCTGCTATGAAACATATCCAAGAGGTTGTTTTCCTACTTGTGCAGTCCGAGTCTTTAAACTGCTTTTGCACTTCAAAGGAGTGTTTCTTCACTAACCAGCAATTAAAAGTCCAAGGTCAATCAAGGCAAAAGTCATCTTCTCCAGTCTTCTAATTTTCCCTCTTACCAAACTGTACATGTGCACAAAGCACAGACAGCGATGGCTGTCATAAAACAGCAAAGAGAAAGTAAGCTGCATTTAGCCACTACATCTAAAACATTACTGGAGATTTTAAGAGATTCTACTTTGCCTCTTTTCTGTTCCATAAGCCTGTCAAAAAGCAAGAGGTTTTCAGTTTGGAGGTTGATTGAATGATTGATTGAGTTTTGGTGTGAATAAGAGTACATTAGAAATATATTTTACATAGTCCCAATGACAATTTGAATTAAAATACTCCACCAAACTGTAAGTTACTTAAAACACAGAATGTTCTTAAGCTTAATAATAGTACATTTAAGACTGTAAATTGTGTTTTCTAATGTATTTAGCTGTCCAGTTATTTTGCTTCTAAAGCACAATCTCTAAACAGCAGCTAAAAGTGCTAACACTTCTTCACCCACAACCTCCTGCCACCTGTCCTCCTAAGGCACCCGTGTTGTAAATTCACACCACACCTCACCTACTGAATTGTCAACTTCTAACTTTATCAAGAAAAACAACTCATAACATGTTGCATATTTCTTAATAATAACATCCAGTTACAGTTGAAAATCTCTACAAACAAACAAAGAGTTATTCTAATTCATATTGACAAAAAGGACTGCTCCTGATTCTTGTTTTGCTCTGTGAAGTCTTAAGCAAACTTCTTTCCATGGGCCACAAGGTAAACACAATTAAAAACTAATAATTCAAATGTTTCTTTTACACTGGAGATTTAAAGTGCCTCAGAAAATACTATGACACAAAAAGTTAATTGTATAATCTTTAAACAGTTCTACTGAAGCACTCTTGCCAAACACAGTTCCCCACAACTCACTCTACCTCATAGTTATTACCAATAGCACATGCTCCTTACACACACAGGCTAAGCCATTAAAACAAATGCATGCTGTATGCAAAATCAATGTTTATTGATTGGTTCCGAAAACCAGAAATACTCCTATGTTTAGATTACTTTCATTTTTGTGTAAGAAAAAAAAAAAAACCCAACCAACCTTCATTTCTCACAGCAAGAATTCATGTTACATTTCTAAGGGAAATTCTCTTTCCTGACTAAGTTTGTCTGCTCTGTCCTGGAGAGAGCTGATGGTGGGAGGAAAGGGCCTATGTGTGTGTTAGTTTGGGGTTTGCTTTTTTAGAGTTATAGACATTTAGATTAGTCTTAGTGTTTATGTGAAGTCAAATGTAGCTACATATCTGTTGCAGCAAAGAAAGGAATGTATATTCAGAGTCTGCAGTCTTTTCAGGCCTCAAAGTCTCTTTTTAGCTTAGCAGGACCTGCTAAATCTGCAGTTCTGAAGTTTACATTGAATGTCACAAGTGTGATACTGCACCATCAGGCCTCCAGTGAAGAAATCACTAGGAAAACCTCTGTTACCCCATTGGTCACTGAAAATTTACAGGATAAATAATTCAGGAAAGGTCAGGAGAACTTTTCCTCTTGCACATGGACAGTGCAAGTTAGAGCACTAACACCAGCTTACAAAAATTAGCAGAGTCTGAAAATAAATCCTTGGCACTTCTTACCCCTGTGCTGTTGCCTGTCACAGTCCCTACTTAGGCTTCTGCTGTTCTGCAAAGCACCTGCTGATGTTTCCAACCCATTTCACTGGGGTATACCTTTACAGTCAGAATTGTGCTACTCAGAAAGCACTTTCTGTTCCTAAAATGAAGGGAGACTGAAAACTCAAACAGTTCTTTCAGAAAACTGTATGAAAAGTAGTGGGACACCAATAAAGATGCATATGCCAGGCCTTTGCTTTAATGGTAGAAGAAAGAATTACAAGGCAGCAGGCTTGTTAAGACAACTGATATGTCATGAAATGCATTCACTAAGGACTATATGCCGTGGGGATGTGTGATCATATGCTCTGCCAAGATCAGCTTGAAAAATGCTGTCACAATAAAACATAGGACTACACTGCACTAAGCTTTACACCATTATTACTATCATTATTATTATTATAAACATCTCAAGCAGCTCACATGCATTTACACTGTGTGTCAGGAGGATCTTCCTGGCCTTTCTGGATAGCTGCCTTTCAGATCTGACAGTTCATACTCTATTAATCAACACTGTAAATCCCAACAGCCCCTCGTCACCCCCTGAGGGTCTTAAAAGTAATTTTTTAGTATTTTATCAGAAATCACTGCAGAAACTCAAGCCAGAAAAGCACCAGAAGTGTGTCACTAAGAATTGCAATCTACTCCATGTAAGAAAACTGAGATTCTGTTTCTGCAACTCTCTTTTCTCATCTGAATCAATTAGCTTTTACACCTTTTCTTCTGCAAACTCTATGTTAGTGCTAGTCTTCTGTTTGGGCCCTTTTTGTCTTTAAAGGATCATGATATGTGGCTGGCAAGAGCATGCAAAAAAAAAGAGCATGCAGAGTGACAGTATGAAAGCCCACAGGATGGCTGGGGAGATGAATATACTGTATAATTATTGACAAATTGAATAGCTCTTCAAAGCCTGCCATTCCCTGCTTAGACATCATTTTAGCACTGGTCTTTCTGCTCCATCCTGGATTTTAACACCAATTAAAGGCCCTTCTCAAAGGCTATGGATATTGATCAGCCTCAATCAGCCTCCTATTCCCAAACAGCCCAATAATCTCTGTTTACTTCCCTAAATTAAAACAGCATACTTTTCTCAGAGTTGCTATGCTTTCATTGTTTCCAGTGGCAATTTTAAGTGCCCAGCTTCTCCAGACTCTGGCTCTACAGCATGAAAGGCCTGGCTTGTGTGACTCTGAAAATGCTACAACAAGAAGCCCACGTCAGAAACAAAAGCAGTCCTTTGTTCAGTCTCCCAGATCACACAGCCTCACGTTATCAAGTTGCCTCTTGCTGCCAGAGAGATTATATCAGTGTTTTCCATGGAAAATTGCTCAGTTCCAGACTGTTGAGTTGTAAGAAACTTGAAGGAGCTCCTGGACCACAACCAATCAATAATGGTCCACTTGCCTTCAGCATGGCCAGCAGGGAAGTGGGAAAAGCAGAGCAGGCATCCCCCATCACTGCAAGGCAGCTGCCAACAACCAGTCTCTTCAAGAAAATCAACTCTCAACACCAACAAGCATCCTATATTTCTTACACTAAAGGCTAACAAACTAATGAAAAGATGAAACTTACTCTGCTTTTTTATTTTAAAGTATGTCAGCATGGGTAACATATGCTCCTTGATATCTCCTGTGCTGTCTCAATTAGTGGCCCAGAAATCCTGGGTTTTAGATTCACTCTGAACTCCCCCTCTACTAGACTTGCAATCTGGTACACAGCAGGCACCAAAGAAAATGACTAGTGTGGAGAGGTATGCAGCAGAGATCAGAAGTGTGGATATGGTCTACCTGTCCATTCAAGCAATGTGGGTTTTCAATACCCAGGCATTCAAGTCTCACATTCATCACATTCAGTGCAAGACAGAATACTTGCCTTTACCTGCAACCTATTCAGTGTAGAGAGAATCTATATCCACATCCATCACATTCAGTGAAATAGTCTATCTGCAAATGTTGAGCTTCAATTTTCCTGCAGTGATCTGAATTACAATATCCTGCAGATGAGCATGTTAAATTTCTGAATTGGTAAATGTGAAAGAAAGTTCTGCTGGAGTCAATAATAAATCTGGCTAACGTGGAAAAAGACTCATTTCAGGTTGTAGCTGTGCACCATTAAAGGTACTGGTAAAAGCCCTTTTTCAGCAAGCAAATATAATACTCAGGGCAGATGTCAGTGTGTGTAATAGAAATCAAAATGAAGCATCTGCATTTATTACTGAAAAGTATAAAATGCTGGTATCCACACTGATATCTATCCTGGCAATGCTGCTTCTAAACCTTTCCAGGTAACATCATGCACTTTCAAACTCATTTATCATGTCCATGTTGAACTCTTTTTTTTTTCCCCCACTGACAATCTATCAGCAATGCCCAGCATCAGTGATGAAAACCTGGGTTTGGAGTTAATATAATGTATAAAGCAGTGAACACCTATCAGTGTCTGAAATAGTGTTACTGGTTTCAGGCACCACTGGTCACTGCTATGCCACGTGAAGAAGAAGGAGGGCTTCAAGGGAAGTGCCTTGTCAGGGCATCCTTGACATGAGTTATGCAAATACAAATCAGGAAACAAGAAAACTGCAACTCCACATAAAGACTAATTCAATTCACATGTCATGATCATACCCATAAACCATCTGGACACCTGAATACCTTTTAACAGCAACCTTGCAGAGAGAGATTTTGGTTTCTGAAAATTAAGGGAATTAATGGTTGAATATTGATTAGTTAGGCAAGAGCACTTTGGTCCCTCAGCAACATACTGGTTTGTTTTCTTTTTAATCTCTCCTGCTATACTATTGGGAAATAGAGTATCTACTGGTTTGAATGCCTCAAATTAGTTTTCAGATGAAAGTGAAAGCTCCTAATGTAGAGAGCATTATAAACAAATGAATCTACAAATATGAGAATCAAATCATCTTTGGATGTCAATGGATAGAGGGCTAACAGAGACCCTTGGGGAAACAAAAAACCATCCTTGCTGCTGTAACCACAGCACAAGTCCTATTCTTGAAGAAAGGTCAAAGACAGGGTAAAAAAAATTGACTAAGAAATTGAAAAAATGGCTACTAGAGCAAAAAAAAAAAAAAAATCCAAACCAAAACCCCACAACCAAAAAAGCCTAAGCTCAAACACAAGGAACAAAAGAGAGGATTCAGGAATTAATTCAGTTCCAGTTTGCTTACCTCAGAATCCTTCCCAGCCAGCTGCCCCCCAAAAGCCACATCACCTTTTCCTAAAGCAGAGATTTCTTCTGGAGCCATCCTGTTTCACACCCTTGGCTCTTGAACAAACCTTGGTGGCCTCCAGGAGGGATGGCAGAGATTCACCCATGGTGGTGTCACTGCATTCTGCTTTTTAACTCCCCGCTGAGAAGTTCACAGCCGTTCAGAGATGGGAACTGGCCCTGGCCCACTGACAGGCTTTATCCACTCTCACTTTATTCCAAGCCAGAAGCTGGGTGGTTAAATAAAACATACTCTATACTACAGCAACATTATCCAATGCAAGGCAATAAATGCTCCTCTAATTGCTGGAGACAGAAAAAACCCTACTTTTGTAAGGCTGCCTTCCCACCATGGCCTGAGAATTTGATAAGTTCAAGTCTACTGATTTTGTGGAAAAGTACAAACAGACCCAACTTTTACTGGGCTTAGCCTGAGAACCCTCTTAAGCATGAAATAATGAACTAAGATAGAACAGTAGTGAAATTGTATCAAATGAAGTGTGGAATGAGTATTATATAAGAACAATTTTCTTGTAATAACAAATCTTACTTATTTTTATGGGTCTCTAAATAATTTCTTCCTAGACTTTCAGTATGGCTTCTCAGCACTGCATAAATGAATATCAAACAGCTATTTAAGGACTTTCCCACTCTTTTTCTAGTTGCCTTTTGGCAACTAGACTTCTTTAAGAGGAAAACAGTTGATATTTTTCTCTGATACAGCATTTCTGTGACACCAAAATAACTGAAAGCCATCCACCTAACAAGAGAAACACACATTCCTCAAACAACAACTTCTAAACTTTCATACAAATTTTTCTCATTAGGTTTTTGTTTGGAAGAGGCATTATTAAATATTGTGGTTTAGTCCACAAGGTACCCAGCAAGAACATCCTTTTTGCATTTTCTGAACTCCCACTGGTGCCACTTTATTTAGTGTTCTTGTTAACCAAGAAGTTCTTCATCATTGTGTGGTCTAAATAAGACACTTCCATATTTTTGCATTAATTAGTAAGATTGCTTTGATTATTTTATTTTGTTTAAAGTATGCAGTATGTCACAGGCTAACATTAAAACATCACCTGGAAACCAGCAGCAGAAAATGGATCATTTAGTATCTGCTGCAGCAAATTACTATGCAGGCAATATTTTTTTCTGGTCCCCTGGTATCCACAGCAAGTCCCATTTGTTTGTTAGTGGTTTATTAACACAAAGCTAACATTTCTGTGGTGAGGAACAAAAGAGTTCTACTCTTCAAAGTAAAAAAAAACAAAAGAAAAGAACATCCTTTTTTGTGTTAGGTCTTCAAGGTGAAGATGCAGGATTTCAAGTTTTTCTCCCAGTCATAACTATGCCATTTTAAACTTGGATTTGGTGCCCACTGCACTCAGCTGCTGGGTCTGGGGTTGTTGTTCAGTGCTGCTGTATTTCACTAAATGTTTTTTTCAGCCTCTGTGGGAACTGGATATTTCTTTTAGTATATCAGATGCTACAGTTTGACAGATTCATGCTTCTATGTTTTTATTCTTCAGAAACAGTTAAGGTTTCCATCTAGTGTTTGCTGAAGACACTGGGTGTCTGGCCTGACAAATCTAAGGCTGCAGGTAACCATACAAAAATTGGGCATTTTCCTTCCAAAGAGTTTTGCTATCTCTTCCTTCTCCCCTTGGTCCACTCCACCTCACCCCTTCCCCTCCCCTCTCTTCCAACCTTAACTGCTTCCCCTCAGACACCACCTTAGCACTACCCAAACTGATTGCATTATTTTCTTTTCTATATACTCCCAAATTAACTGTTTTCTTCTACCCTCTGAATGCATTGTAACCTTTTCAACCTTTCATCATTTTCAGTCTTGAAGAAGAGGCTTACAAGGAAAATTGCTAGGCTAATGCAAAGTAGAAAAAGAAGGTTTTTTTCTGTTCACCAGCAGAATTTTGTATTCTTCCATAGGTTCCACTACCTAACCTACCATTGTCATCCATGTTCATACTATAGCAATGCCTTTCCTTTTGGTATATCTGCACCCATTGCTGCATCCTCTCTCTTACATGATTTCCTCTTCCTGTTCTTCACTGAAAATGTGACATCTTCTAGCTACTTTCTGCCCTTGCCTTTTGATCAAGTGACTTCAGTGAGGTATGACACAGAGAAGTATGTCCTCAATGCTGATATAGTCTCCTCCATCACTTCCCTAGGTTTCCATCTGAACTCTACCACTGAAGCAGAGTTTTTAAGTAAGTATGTAAGATGAATAACTCTTCATTCCTGCATTTATATGTGCCTTTCCCTCTCTTTTCTTCAGACTGCCTTCCTATTCTAATAACAAACCAAGAACTTCATCTAGGTTTCTCTACCTACCCAACAGACATTTTCTGGATGTCTGGTTCTCACTCACTGGCTGTTTTGACTTTCCCACCCTTTGCTCTGCCCCTCATTTACACTCAGCTGCAATCAAAGCTGGGAGCTGCTCCTTATGCCCTTAAATGAGCAGCTTTTCTTCCATTGCTGGCAGACATCTGTCTCCTGAAAATCCCTCCCACTACAACCAGAGTCACCAGCAGTGGTCAGTCACTTCTGCTTCCTTAGCTCCATTTCACTTGAGCACTCGAAAGAGAAAGCAATTGGTGAAAACCACAACAAGGGTGAGAAAACACCCTCCAGAAAATCATTATTCCCAAACAACCAGTGAAGTTTGTTATGCCAAAATGTAAGAGTGCATGAGAATTCCTTAAAAGTCACCAGTTGTGAGACTAAAAATATTTGAGGGACTAAGACAAGTAAACCTCAGAGGCTTATTGCCCAGTTTCAACAGCTTAAACTTTCAACTGCTTAACTTCACCTAAATTTCACACCAGAGTTTTGCATTACCACTTTGTTGTTTGGGTTTTTTTTTTTTAATTGTCATTTTTAATTCCTTCCTGAAAGTATTCATGGCATATGTAAAACATGTTACAATCACATCCTTATTCTTTATTCTCTTTAGAAAAGATGCAAATCTAAATAGAAACATTATTATGTAGAAATAAAAATACAAATTATTGGATCAGATATGAAAATCTGATGGAGAATGATCCTACTTGCACAAGAAAGCAAATAAATGCTTGCTCCTTATAATACAGAAGGAAATGCCAAGCTTTTCTGCAATAAAATACAACACTTCATGATCCAGCACATAATTGTACAATGAATAATAAGTGAACCTCAACTGTAGGTATGCTTTGAAATGTGAAATTTTTCATCACAAGTACTATTCTGTAGATCTGTGAATGTAATTTGCATTTTAGGTTCAAGGAGGATGTTAAGGCACATTAATTTCAAAAACACCTGAGCCTTATTTAACACACAGGAAAACAGTACCAATGTAGAAAAAGCCAATGTTTTATACACACTTTAAGCAAGGTGTCTATCTAATTTCTAGGATGGAAATTAATAACAAAGAGAAGCTGGAAAAGTAAAGAGAAGGTCACTTCATAGGATGCAGCAGGATAATTGCTGTGAAGACAGGGTGCTATGTTTGAACATTAAAAGTGTGAAAAAAACCCTATTTCCTTAGATGTTAAACAGCTTTTAAAATTAGGCACAATTAGACCTAATAAAGATCACACTTCTTTTTCAAGCTACTGCACTTTGACTGTAGGTTAGGCAGTTTAATGCCAGAAGTGCTGGAAAGACAATTTATGATGTCATTGCATAGAGAGACAAAATCATTATGAACTAACATCTCTGAAGAGACACAGACAGTTGGAAGATACTCTTAAGTGTAGATGCCCTATTAAATTGCTTCTAGTACAGAAAAGAGAGTCATCCCCCCAAAATGAATTCTACTTTCATTTCCATATTGTAGGTGCACTGCACTCTGCCATGTTTACAGAGTTTATATTGGACCTCTGATGGATAGAGTTATTCACACTCATAACTGAAACATGTGATGCCTTCATGTCTGGTTAGAGAAGGTTTTTCTCCCTAGATACTCTGTTTTATTCATGAGATACTAATCAGATTTATACTACAGACAGCACTCAAAGTCCTGCATGGAAACTTTTCTTTCTCTCCCTTCATTTCTGAAGAACATTTGGAGAGGTAAAATTATAAACTCCCCCCCAAGAAAATCATCCCTATTCCCTTCAAGTTGTTAACAGGGTAAAGAATGTGGTTTGTGTTGATGTTTAAAAACAAATGACTTCCCTTTGTTGGTTCAGATTTTTTCTTTGAGATCAGTATTTAATGATATATCAAGGACTCAAAGAAATCAAACACAAAACCCTGCTGAATGTGCTTAGCAGAGATACTCCTCCCTGTGCCACAAGCACAGAAGCAGATGGTGAACAGGTAAGTCCAACTCTAATTCATTTCAGGAACCAACTGTCATTCACATGTGGTTATCATCTGACCCCTTCTGGAGCTAACTCAGTTCACCCAATACAACAAAAAGCAGTGAAGGTGGAGGAATTATGAGAAGAGGTACTACAGAAATGGAAAGATAGGACAAAACTGATAGTAACTGCTGAAGTTGATAGCTCTTGAGTTTTGCCTGAGTGAGCTATTGCCTCATGCCAGTGTGTACAGCTGCTCCAATGAACCAGACTCACTTGGACAGACCTTCTGGGGCCAAGCACAACCATCACACTCCTGCTGCTTTCTGGCTGATTAGGGAGAGGGTCATGTAAACCATATCTCTAACTGACAACTTGTACAACATTCCACATCAGCAAAGAGTTGTTAAAATGAAGGTGAATTCATCCTGACCAGTGAAAAGAACACCATGCCTTGGTTTTAAATGCCCACAGTGTAGCAGCACGTGGTACCCATTTGGTTAATACCAACCACTCCTAAAACTTCATAGATTAAGTTTAATGTTGCTTTGTAAGAAACATTTAAGCATTATTTTTCCCTGCCAAAAAATGATTTCACACTTTGAAATAGCTGACAAAAAAAAAGAATCACATTGTCAATTGACTGAAGTTGTGAGTTTTGTTTTCTATCACAGCAGAGACAGAGTCCTAAATCACAGGTACATGGTAAAAATAAAGCACAGTAGATCTACAAAAACCAACAAAAAATGAAATCATCCAGTTTTGCTGTGAAACCACAGAAGTACAAACACCCACTTTGATTTTACTGAACATTTGGTTTTTGAACTGAGCTGGGCAAAGCATTTTTGGAAAATATGATAAACAACAAGGCAGACATTTCCCATTGCAAAATTTCTTTTCAGAACTGGAGTACTAATGCTAAAGAACTCAGCTCAGCTGACACAGGATATTGTCATTCAAACCACCTAGCTATTTTCCATTTGGGAATTTGGCAAAATGTCTCAAAGACAAAGTCTCCTGATTTACAAAGCCAGGCATACACAGCATTTACTTGGCTGTGTACAGCCAAGAGTGTACCAGTGGAAAGCACATACAGTACTTATTTTGTGGTTAAGTTAGGATTGTAGAAATAGGGGAAATAGTCATTTGCAAAATTTGATTTGAATACCTTATACTATCCAGTTGGAGTTTGAGGGGACACAAGGCTGGGAATAGACTCACTTTCTCCCCTCCTTCATATCCTCCCCCTCAGGTATCAGACACCCAGAAAAGGCAAGAAGCAGGGGCAGTGAGCCAGCTGATAGGCAATCAAGCAAGTCACATGTGTTAGTGAGACATGAAGTTAAGAGACACAGGGTTCTCTGTTCATAACAATAACAGACAATCTGGCATGTGTCCCTTTATGCTGGAGATAATGTCTGTGGCATGGGAAAGAAGAGCTAGATCTGAGAAACCCATTTTTTTTTCCCAAAACAAAAATTATAGAGGCTATCTGTGAGCCTCCAAAGACCACTTTCTCAGAGAATTCACTCTGTGCAAGAAAGCTGCTACACAGCAAAATAGAATGAATGGATGTAGAGCAGACAGGGTCCTAACTGCAGTTGCTACAACTTAGGCTAACTTTGGGAAGTAAAGCTGCCTCATTCTGAAAAGATGATTACTGAGCAATATGCTCCCTCTCTGCATTTGCTGTTTAGTTTACTGTGTTCTACTTTGGAAGAAGCTATTAGCTTTGGTTTACTATGGGAAGAAGATGAGTGTCTATCAGAAAAGTGGATCAGTCCAAATGTTTATTTTAATGTCCAGGTCTCAGCCAACACTAGTGTCACACAACAACAGCAAAGTAGATGTGCATTCAGGGTGTGGACATGCAAACAGCATAGCAAATGATCTCAGATTGCTTCAGGTTGTTATACCTGAGTCTGCCATGAGAAGTAGCTTTTGAACTAGAAAATGTGCAACCATGGGAGCACATATTTTATATTCTTTGGAGGCTCATTAGTAGATTTCAACAACCTGCCTGGGAAAACAAGGCTTGCTTCAGAGAATAACAGACAAGCCAAGAATGGGAGATACTTCCACAATCCTGGCTTGCAAAACAGACAGGAGTGAACCATGTCATTCACATGCATGCCCAAACCTGTTTGTTCCCAGAGCTGAGACAGCAGCACTGCTCATAAACAGCTGTGAGCAGGCTAATGACATGCAAATGCTGAGCAGGTTAGATTTCTTTACAAAGCAAAGGAAATATTTCCTGGCCTATACATACTGCCTTCATATCTTAGGGTAGCACAGCCTCAGTGAAGCTGTGATCCTGTGAAAAATCATTATAGAGGGTAAGCTTTATGGAATGTGTCTTCATACCCAGAGTTGATTAGTGAACAACCAAATTTATGGCAGTGCATCCAAGTCATAGAAGATACATTCTCTTTCAGAAATTCTCAAAGGACTCTGCTGGGAAAATGGCAATTTCTGATTCATTCAATCATTCCACTTTGAAATATTTAATAATAACCAAGAAGCTTTATGTTTTAATAAAGGGAGTTATTTAAGCAGAGGATGATAGGAAATCTTTTCTAAACTCCTGCAATATTTCATAAGACTTACTGACTAACAAACCAGGACAGCATTACTGGGCATGCTTTTTCACTGCTCAAAAAACACTCATGTTTTATCCCAAAGGGGAGAAGTAAGAAAACTTTTGTCTGTGCTTTACAGTAAGATTGCAATTCTGTATTCTGAACCCTGATACTTGTGCTCCAGATGTCTACCCATGCTACAGGCCCAGGGGGGAGAAGTCCCCACCAGGGAAGATATATCTAACCCTAATACCTTCAAGCCATGATGTTGGCACATACATAGCAGCTACCTCTTTAAATAAGGAGTTGCACCTTGTCATTATGTAAACCACATTTTGGAAATGTAGTCCTCATTAGGCAGAACCTGGCCATATCTGCCAAATAAAATAATGGATTGGTTATTTTTTTTCCATTCCTTTGAAGCAAGAAAGCAGAAATGACAGGATTTCCTCACAGCTTAGAAAAAAACTTGACTTGTACTTTGTTGAGTCAAAGAAAGGTGGTGCAGAATTTCCCTTCCTTTCACAGACTCAGATGGGACCCTGATGAGCTCCACTCCTTGTCCATCAGCCATGTCAAGAGAGATGTCTGAGATGCTATATGGTTGCACCAAATACTCTGGAGGCAGCAACACAGAGGGGGCCTCACCAACCATGCTAGGTCAAGCTATCACCCATCAGAGAGCCTTCCTAAACTACTACTTATGCAAAATTATGTTGTATAAGCACACACACAGACTTAGCAAAAAAACCCCACATCGTGCCTTTTACACAACATCCTTGGTAGCCTGAGTAACTCACCTATGGTATAGTTTTGTTGTCTTGACCACACAGAATATTCTTGGTTAGGTTTTAATCTAGAAAGACATGCAATTTTAAAACTAACACAAGCAAATTTGATTTAGTTTTTTGATACATATTCAAGCTTATGCCTTTGATGACTTTCGAGAGCCAAACAGACAAAGGCATCTGCTCAGCTGCTCAATGGGTGTCTCCTCAGGAGAGGATCTCCTGATTGGATCTCAAAGCAAATGTGTGGGTAGTCTTCAAGGAAGAGAGTCCCAAGTGATATCCATTCAATTAGAAAGGATCTGACACTGCAGCTAAATTCCTTTGTACTGCTATCTGATGGAGGTGGCATGAGGTGCATAGAATTTCAGGGCCATCCCCATTCAACTGCAGCATTATGACCTATTTGTAGAACACACCTCATTTGCCCTCTACCCCAAAAATACCACAAGAGGGCATGTCATAGGGTAGGAACTGAAATACTTTGTAGTCTGTGCTTGGCAGAGTGGAAAGAAAAAGTAGTAAGACTAAGATAATCATACCCAGTCATAAGTCATACACAGTCTGCAACACCCTGAAGAAATGTGATGACTATGTCCCAGTCTGAAAATAGGTAACATGCATTCAGAATGGATCAGCACTCTGAAGGCAACAACCCTCAGGACATGCTGGAACAGACTACTTCTGACCTATGAAAAGAGGATGTAATCCTTTGGATGAGACCAGTCCTAGAAATGTGTAGAAAAAGTGCATATAAAGATTGGTGATGCACAGTGGAGGCTGGGGGAGAAAGGTGACACCCACTGGCTTTGCTCATCAAAGAGCTCTCATGCTGAATCACTTCAACTTTTAGGGATGAAAAGCCATCACAGTTTGTAGCCAGCAGAGGCAGAAATATAGCCTCAGATGCATGGTACTGTACAGCTCAGCCTTGACTAATGTGTTTGATCACTGCTTAATTTTCAGTTGTTAAGTGATAAATGGCAGGGTGGTTTAGCTTAAATAAATGTTCCTTTGTGGTTCCTGAAATTTGCCAAAATATTCCCACTACAGTGGTCCTGAACCTCCTAATCAAAATAGCTTCCTAGATAGATCACCCATACCTGAGCCACCCATTTGCATTCTAGCTCTAACAAACAACAAGAGCTGTATTGGATTATTTCCAAAAAGAGCCTGACATACCACCTCAGAAATCCCAAATTCCTTGCTACTGAAAAGAAATGAAAACTCATCTGCTTTGGAGACAGGCAGGATCAGCTAACCATCTCTGGCAAACATGCCTGACTGTTGGACACAGGCTCTATCTACAAACCTACTATCTCACCCAGGCAATCAGACAAACACATCCTCCAAGAACACAAACATACCTGTTAGTCTGGATTATCTAAAGGACAAGCTTTCCAACTCTTGTATTCTCTTAGAGCAACTATGTGCACAGATAAAGACTAGGGACCAATGCCCATGGGATAACATGAGTGCAAAGAATCCCTTTCATGTGGTAAGATCACAAAACTGCAGAAAGCACAGAAAAGCTGTCTATTTAATGCATGAATTAAACACCCAAGACACAGAGGTCATTACTGCAGATGGCTATGATTTCCAATGGCAGAACACATAAGCAGCAGTCAACCTAGCTGCTCAAGCAAGAGTTCACTGCTATCTGCGACAAGGAGCGTAAACACTTCTTTTCTCAAGAGGCTTGAAGCAACCCAGGGGACAGCAAGGCAAAGAAAGCTGTGTCACAAAGACATGGTTAAATCTACAGAATGCTAAGCTGTGCAGAAGCATATAGGACAAAAAAAGAGTCTATGGTGAGAACAGAGCTGTAAAGACAAGGAAATACAGCAATACACCAAAGGCAGCTAAAACTAAGATTTTGGTGTACTGTTACTGTTACTTTTCCACTAAGCTGGCATTGGTATTACAGTAGTGGAATGCTGTCCCCAGAGGTAGTGATATGACAGTCCCCCAAGTGTTGGGGGGTGTCTCTTTTTCTATTAATGCAACATGTTAAGGGTGTGATAAACAAACAAGAAAAACGGAGACAAGTTCTACTGGCTCACGTCACGTCTTCTCAAGTGAAGAGTAAGCAATGCAGTTGGTTGACTACAGGGAAGCAGGATGTTATGCAGCACATGTTCTTTGATAATGCCCTACTTTAGAACCAAAGAGCAGGTTGATTATGTTTTGAAAGCTATATGATCAAAGGAATTCAGAAAAAGCCTTTTGAATCATTTTAGTAGTCGCTTCTATCAAACTGTATTAGGCCAAATCCTCTCTTTCAGTTGGAACAGTTTGAGCCACAGCATTAGTCTTCTGCTTTTTAAATCTATTCATAAACAAAAAATAAAGTCCTTCCCCAAAGAAATGACCACACTAACCCATTATCTTGTGTAACCCAGTGCAATCAAAGAGCCTCATTTACTTTATGTAAATGTCCTCTCCCTTTCCCAGGCCTAATGTTTTCTTATTCTCTTGTTGTGTCACCTCATATCTAACCTAGATACTAAGGATCAACTGGGTGGAGACTGAGTAAAAAAGTCACTACTGATTAAAAAAAAACCCAAACAATCAGCACCTTAGTAACTTAACATACTGCAAAATTTCATCCCACAAAAGTGTGCACACACTATATCCAAATACTTCCATATCAATTAAAATCTATTTCCTGTCAAGAAAAAGTTTACTATTCTCTATCATCTAAATTAAGAGACTGAATTTCAGTAGCCCAAGGTGTTTAAAGCAGACACATATACAGCATATTATTCAACACAGAATGCCCTAATGCTTACAGCATTTCCTCTACCAGGCACAGAACTCAGAATGTTTCTCCCAACAGTACCACTCAGCCTGCCCTTGTTCCCAGTTAGGTTCCTGATTCCAAGACCAGCAGCAAAGAGCCTGAGAGATGGAAAAGATTTTATCCAGGTTTTCCCTTGTTTTCACTTAACAGGAGATCTTTATGCATTGGCAGTCTGATTTCACAGCTAAAAAAATAATACCTGCCTTGAAAATTTGAGTGTCTTTCATCTATTTTCTTTTAGCACACATCAGTGAATGTTTCATCTGAGATGCATCAGGATATACACTAAGCTCTTAAACATGTTAAATCAACTGGATCAAGTCCTTTAAACGTGTTAACTTGTGTCTGCCTTGCTCTTTCATTTTACATCATCATTTCCTTTTTGTTTATGAATTCTACATGTAACAAACTAAAGCAGAATAAACTAGAACTCATTTTTTCCCTCAGGCCATTTTATATCCCTTTTCTCTCCCACTTCATATATTTCCAGTAGTCAAACCCTGGGATAGACAACCAATTATTCCTCTTCTTGTTGAATCCCTTCTGGTTCCAACTATCAGTGACAGTGCCACTGCTCCACTATCAATTGAAGTTCATACTTCTTTGGTTTTCAGTGCTTTTTTTCCTTCCCTATAATATTTTCAACAGCTTCTTCTTTATTTACCCATTACAGAGTTGGGAATAGTTATCTCTTCAACCCTTTTGATTTCTCAGTTTCCCATTCAGGTCTTAAGCATTTTTTATTAAGATGATGTATTAAGATGAAGGAATACTCCTATTCTTGGGCTTCCACATATCTGGTACAATTCCTTTATACATATCCAGAATATCACTGCTCAAGTCATTTCACCTCTCCTACGACTTTGGCTACCTCCAGCTTATGCTTATATTATTAACTTTTATTTAAACAAAGTACAACTAATCAGCTTACTCTCTACTTAATATTGGATTAACCCAAACTATCATTACCTGAAAAACAGAAATTAACTGTGTCATCAACCTAAACATCACTGTAGCCTTCAAGCCTCATACTGGAAGTTGATATTATTATTGTTATTACTATTATTATTTTACTCTGGCATCCAGCAAACATTGTGCCACAGCAGCAGCATGTGTACTGATTACAACCTGGTGCAGGAGGTCAGAACCTACATCTGCTCCATAGCAAAGAGCTGCTGACTTTGGGGAAATGCTTCTTTCCTGCTCTAAGCTGGAGTAAAGGTGATAAAACATATGCTTCCAACAAAAGGGAAGCTGTGAATCCAAACAAACAGAAGATGGAGGTTAAGTTCATATTATAATTGCACTGGTAGCTTCCAGAGGCATGCACTTTTCAACATTACAAAAGGTTGCAGATTTTGGCTTTTGCAGAGAGCTAAGGGCATATCATCTTTATTATCGTTGTTTCACAGATGCATGCTGCACACAACCAAAGTAACATGAAAGAGGAGCCTCCATGCTGTCATGGCACAGCAAGTCAGAAACTACCATTTAAACAGCCAGGAGACCAGGCTGCAGAATTTCCAATGCTATCTCAACACCATCTCTTTTGGTAGTGTTGCAGGAGAGAGCAATCAGCCAGAGCAATTTTATCTGTTTCAGGTCAGTGCTGGTAGACTTTTTCTATCCAAAAGCACTTGAAAGAAGCAGAAGGAGACAATTTCTTCATACACATTGACTACATAATTTGATCTATTTGTTGAAAGAGAGGAGGAGTCGATGACAGGGCCATCACTGGTGCTACTTTTAAACACTAACTCATCTCACAAGCTCTTAATCTCTTTGGCTCCCTGCTAGCTTCAACCATGTTAACAAGAAAGGGAACAGGGAGAAATCTTAACCCCTTAGGCACTAAACAAGAACCCTGATGAACAGAAACAGTAAGAAAATACAGACATGTATGGTCAAACTTGACTGCAATAGCCCTAGTGCTATTTGTGCTAACAGTGCTCCAGTGTGGCTCATCTGTGACAGAGAAAGTCTGACTCTCAGCTTGACTCCTGAATTCATCATTAAATGTTCTGCCAGTGGGATACAGGCTGCCTGAGCCCAGAGGATCTAAAGCTTGTGCTTAATCTTTTTAAAGGTCAGCATATATAACATAAAAACATTTTTATTTTTCCTACACACACACACATTATATTTCTATATTCACCTTTCCCTACTCTCACTTCCTAAGAGCTCCCCTTCCATTGCAGTCCTAGATGTAACCAGGGACAACTCCCTGGGTTCTTCATTCCCAAGGCCATACTCAAAACAAGGAACTGGAAGGACAAGAAACTCTCTAGCTTTGAAACCTCTCTTTCTGCTATAATTAGTTTTCGTGGAAACTGTAAGAAAATTGAAGTATGGCAAAAACCTAAACCACAGCTTTCTGCATCATATTCTTCTAATCTAGTGCATTCTATGGTAAGCAGCAACAGGTGAGCATGGGGATTTAAAAGCCTTTTCCCCTTTGCCCCAAGGAAAGCCACTAAAGGTCTAAGGTGTACAAATGACAGCATGGATATATGTTACACAAACAGGGATATGTAATAGGAATGCAAATTGCACCTGGCCAAAAAGACAGGGGAAGAAGGGTAAATCTCTAAAAGGGAAATACATTATTAAAAGATATCTCTGTAATATATGCAAAGCTGTCTTTTTGACTAAGCTATTGACCAGGGAAAAAAGGACTACAGATCTTTGCTATTATACTGTGCTGCCAGCTTTCAGCTTTATATACTCACTTCTCCAGTGAGATTTGAATATCCTAGTCCTTTGCCATTTTTACTCTCTCTCTCCCCAGCATTTGACTGAATTTTAAATGTCTAACACATTGAAATTCAGTAAATGAGAGGGAATAACAGTGTGCAGTGAATAATCAGCAGTGAACAACATCCGGAAAGCACTTGTGTATTTCTTTCCTACTGAGAAAAATGTCCTAAAGACCATTTGATTTATTTACCCCAATGTTCTCCTCTCAGGGACTGACATTGCTGTTGACTGGGCATTTATTTATGATCAGTTGGTACCAGGCTCTGTGGGTTTCATAGCAGGAAATGGGAAATTCATTACTCTTATCACACTACACAGTCCATCTTTTATGTATTATACAGCATACCGATTTACCACAAGTGTAGGCTTGAAAACCTGAAAAATGAATATTTAATGATTATAATATTACCTTTGCCTGTATTCTGTTGTAAGAAAAATGCATCAGTGTATTTTGCTACATTATTCCATTATGTTTTTCTAACAGGTCAGTATTTGCAATGATATTGTCCAGCTGCTGGTACCAGACATTTGTTTCTGCTTTACCTGGCATTACTTCTACCAAATTCTTTCTAGTAGAAGTAGTTCTACTAAAAATAGAAAGAGTAAGATGACACCTCTTCAATGAGCAAAATTACTGAATCTAATAAAATAAAAGCAACTTCTGAATCACATATTTTCATATCTGTGCCTGTGAATCAAGCTGTCACCTAGCTGAAAATTAAATAACCCTTGTATTCAGAATATGAATTTGACAGCAGAGTTCTGAAATAAATCTTTTCACTAAGAAGCATTCAAACAGAAGTATTAAAAACGTTTCTCACTAAATTTTCCTTCATCATGCAATTAGCATCTAATGCAATAACGTGGTTGTTGCAACTCGAATGTAACTTGAACGTATTTCTATTTATAAGCTAAATAAGTGACACAAATAAACTAAAGACTCCAGCTTATACTCTAAACCTTGAAAGGACATCATATTAACTCTGTTTAACTCAGTTGTTTGTGTGTTAGCACATGGCATTAAGGTACAGAAAACTGCAGCAACAAAAGTGAGGAGACCAACACTTCACATACCAGACTTGATGTCAAGCATATAATGGTTCAGCCAACCTAGCATTCTTGATTTGCTAATCTATAGCA
The DNA here is from genome assembly GCA_013399015.1 of Galbula dea. NCBI lineage: Eukaryota > Metazoa > Chordata > Aves > Piciformes > Galbulidae > Galbula > Galbula dea. Next base: position 1,130,637 of record VWZX01010089.1, read on the forward strand.
ATGAAATGAAGCATAAAGGGGGGAGAGAAAAACCAGCAGGGAAAGGGGAAGAACACACAAAACCTGAAAAGAAAATAGCAATTCAGTTACAAGATTTTCTATGAAACCTTGAATATTTATGAAAAAGCTAGGAGCTTTTTTTTCACTTAGCTTCAAATGTCTCCTTTAAAAACTCTTCTCAAATATTAGGACATGTATTAAAAAAAATTAAACTGTGCATATAAAAGAAGGCCAGAATGAAAGACATGCAGCTTTTAAGATAAGCATGTTTCCAGTGCAAGCATCTGCACTCAGAGGAGCATTTACACAAATTAACATATTTTATCCACTGTAAGGACCATAAAGCATTTCCAATTCAGAATATAATTTGTATTTGAATTGGCCTGACAAAAATCTTTAAGTGTAGCACTAGTAGAAGATATAAGAAGCTGCAGTGACCAAAGGCAACAGTGGATTTCCCTGCCTACAGAAAGGAATAACAATCAAATAAAGAAGGTTTGGATATTTGTGGCAAAGGGAGGGCATGATTCTCAACTTTACAGAAGCAGTTTCTGGTTGCCACAATCTTTTAAAGCAAATATAATCTCTTTCTGAGTGAAGACAGAAAAAGATTACATAACACAGTACAATCCCTTCTCCAGAAACATGGCAATTTTGTCATCAATACTCAGGTGAGAGATGTCATTACTCCTGCAAAATAAAGTAATTAGAAAGCTATTACACAGCTATCAGGCATGGAGCTATGCTTAGCACACAAGCTCCCTCCACATTCAAAGCTCTATTCCATCTGCAGATTAAGGTCTGCTAATACTATAGCTGGTTCCTTCAGCTACCCAAATTCAAACTGCAGTGCTTTGGTACGTGCCACAGATAGGGTTGCTATGGTACAGCACTCACACAGGCAGTGACTGCTTGCAGCACTTTATTTCATGGCTGCAAGAACTTGTCTTCCCTGATTAATTTTAAGTTACTGACAAAAATACTAATAGGACTGAAAGAGGAAAAGTAAATTTAGGGAGGGAGCTGCACTGGCTCTTGGACAGTGCTCTGATGTACTTCTCTGCACTAAAACTTTCAACAGAGAGCATTACTCCTCAGATATATGTAGGAAAAAGACTAAACTGCCTTCTAAATACACAGTATGTTTAGTTGGATGTATAAAGCATCAATATCATAGATAGTAAGTTACTTGTAAATTAGCCTTTTCCACTCTACTTGTGCTTTGATGCACATGTCTCTCCAAGGTGGGTTCTGTATCAGAAAAGATACTTTTGTTCTATGATAATCCTTACAGAGAATGAACCTGGTTCCACATATCATGTCCAACATTTACTGCCATCCCCTAAAAAGACAGATTGTCTATCCCCCATGTTTATGAGTAGTATTTATCCCACACTACCATCAGATGCTTAATGAATATGCCTAAATTATCAGCTTTGCTGTCCCTCTTCAGGCAGGTCAGGGTGGAGGGAGGTAGAAGTGTCCCTCCTTCACTCACATCTGCAGATAGCTTCACACAGATCCCTCAAATAAGCATGCAAAGACAGACAGCATCAATTCAGCCCTTACAGGCCATGGTCTCTCCACTAGACTCCATGTCCTCACCTGAATATTTTTAGGGAACTGAGACTTCTTTTTTTTTTTTGCCTAAGGCAGACTATGGCAGAGCTCCCTTTCCCAACCCTGATTCTCCCTGGGTTCCTAGTCAATCAGCATTACTTTTTTTTAATAACACAGGTGCATAAAATATGTCATGTGCACAGTAATCTGTCTAAAACCTATAGTAAATTATTCCAGTGTACATTACTATTAGTGTATTTCATTGCTTCATGAGCACCACAGAGTTACAGATTTAGAAAGTATTATTTTAAGTTACAAACTAAGAGTCAAGATCCTAAATAAAAGTAAAATCTGCCCCGAAGTAGATGACAGTACTGTGAAGAAGCTGCTATTACTGCCACTTTTGGACCCCCTAAATTAGAACCTCCACCTTGAATCTCAAGTCAGAAATTCCCAGCCTGGATCTATACAAGAAACTTCAACAACTGCACTGTCAAATAAAAATCTCACTGAAATATGTCTGAAATGATACCAGTAATTTGTTACCCTTGCTTAAACAACGTGTAGGAGAAAGAAGGCTCCCAGTGACTCAACATGCAGGAGAAGTGGCACTGTATTTACCCATTGTCACTATCTGGAACTCCAGAGTAATAAATGGATGAAATGCAGCTCATAAAAATATTCATATGATGAAATTTATGGCTTACATTAAAGCATGTTTAACTTGAAAAATCACTATGTAAAGCTCAACTGATCTGTTCCCTGTGTATATTCACAGTCATATCTATTTACTCTGGAGCTGCATGTTGAAATTTATTTCCACCTGTGCACATCCAAACCGTGTGCACATCCCAAATATCCAAAACTTTTCTTTCTTTTTCTTTTAAATGACATGCAGGTACTATATTTAAAACAGAGCCTTGTATCATTCAATCCTCTGGACCACAGACATAGCCAAACCCTGAGATGGGCAATGCAAACCTCCTGTCCCCTTTCCTCTGCACAGCCAAGGTGAGGTGAGCTTTGCTGCTCATGGTGAAATACTCAGCCCTGCAAAGCCCAGCTTGCCCTGAAGAGGACTGTATGCAGAGTGCAGGTTCCCCTTTCTTTTAACACATCATTCACATGGGAAGAGACACAGGGATCCTCTGTGCAGAACCCAGCTGTCTGGGACTACGGAGGAGAACATCTCTGCTATCAAGCCATCTTTGCCCACCTCAAAGGCTGCTGGGGAAGGAGGTACCTGGCCACATGAATCGACCTGTGAGGGCAGAGCCAGCTGGCTGCCGGTTAGGCAACCCAGCCTAAAGCTTTGACCAGAAAGCTATTGCACAGATGCCAGTATAGATTACATAGGGCTTCTAATTTATACCTCTATTAGCATAAATAACAAGGAGTAAGCAGGATTCTCTTCCAGCCCATATGTAGAAGAAGAATCTCCTTCAAGTGCTTTTCGCTGTCAATAAAGAGTGAAAAAAAATCCTTCATGTGCTCTTAAGCCTCTCAGTTTTCCAGTAGCAACAACACACTTATTCTGGGGGCAGCAGGAATGCAATACCAGTACTTCTCAGTTTAACATCCACTACAGTTTTATTCTGTGAGCTTTACCTTGATACCTCAATTCATCATATACTGAGGAAAAATAAATACAATACTTCCACACTGCAACTGCACAGCCTTCAAACAGCACACCATGTTCACAGGGTGACCAAGTACCACCTGGGAGTGATCCCAAATTCCTTACCAAATGACCAATAACAGCAGCTAGTAATGGAACACTAATGGACAAGGCTATTCTTTGGGTATCTTACAATGTATATGGGAAAACGAAAAGTCATCATTCTAAAAGTATGGATGGGATAGTAACAGGATGAGGTGTTTTGTGAGTGGACTTGCACTCCTAAGGACAGTACTGAACTAGAATGTTTTCAGTGTGGAATTATTTTCCCTTTGTTTCATTCACAAATGCAGCTCAGCTTTACAGAAGCAATGCTTTAAAGACAGAAGTAAATTTCCAGGACACAGAGATCAATTCACGCTACAGTGCAATTGATGCTACTCATGTACTGAACTTCCTTTAGTTGATCTGTTTTGCATAAAGAATTGCTCTTCCTTCTGCCTGAAAAAGAACCTATCCCTCCACCAGGTATACATAAAAACTTGACTGAAGTTTCTTTTTCAAGACAAAAAAGATCCAACAAAAAGCAAACCAGCAAGAGCAGAGGACAATCAGCCACAGAGACTTGGGAGCAACCAGACGACTTCGCAAAACTACTGTGTATTTAGATGGGAATGTTTGCAATTAAATGTTGTTGTAAGTGAACAGCATGCACAATCTTTTCAAACCCAGCATCTATCTAATTTCATTACCTCCAGTTTGTTAAAGAACAGCCTGAGTGACCTGTCATTTACAGAATGAGTATTCCTCAGAGACAGACACATTTAATTGGGGCAAGGGGGAAGGAGAAGACATAATTCAGAGGAGACATGGATTGAGAACCAAACTCTTCCTAAATCTTTCCTGAACTGTCTTTTATTGCTCAGTTGAAAGGAATTTGCAGCTCCAAATGATAAGAAATACAAACCACCTTCTTAATACATATGCCAAAACATTTACTTTTCTTTTTAATGCCACTTTAATTTCTGGTAAAATTCCAAACCAAGGGTTTATATTTCATGATACTGTCAACTTTGCATAAAACTACTGGTACTACTCATGACTTATACAGCCTCAGGGAGACTATTGATTTTTTCCCTTTCATAAATCAGAAAATGCTCTGCCTCTTCCCAGTGGACCCATTATATTTATTGGTATCTATCCCAAAACAACTGCTCAAGGTTATAGCTATGAAAACATTTGGGGTTTTAATTCACTACACAGAGAAGCCCACAGATTTTGGCTCAAAAGCCAAAATTTGCCCTGGCTGCAAATATATGTATATATTTTTTATTGTGTGTCAGGACCACACAGGGTAAAATTTCTTCTCTGGGCAGGGCTTACATCCTCTCTAATGGAATATTAAGCAAATTTCAAAGAAAGGTGCAAAGTGACAAGCCCTTCTTTAAAGGCAGTCGAGATCAGATGATGACAGTTACCAAGAAATACTGGGATGAATAAATACAGCATAAATATTTATTGCAGAAACATTTCTCTTAAAACTCAGATTTCCTTTTGGAATAGCTAAAATGAAGAAACTATCCTTCAGGAACAGATGCCTTACTCTGGAGAACCATTTGAATGTCTGACATTTCAAATGGAAATAAAAAACTGTGGAGGTGTGGTCAAAGATGAAAAAGAAGATTTAAGCTCTTGAGGTCATTAAAATACAGCATGCTGTAATGACTGATTATGTTGCTATTGCTTTAATTGGCGTTGGAATCTTCAAAGATAACTTCTCATCAACTTTTAAGCTAATTTATGAAGGAACAAGAGGTGGCATCAGGCAATCATCTTCTGTATTGAGTCCAAGTGGAAGATTTGCATGTGATTTTTTTTTTTTTGGAACTATACTAAGCCACAAATCCTATGCTATAATGAACTTCCAAGAGAGTATATGCCTGTGGGATGTTCCTCTCCACACAAGAAAACTGCTGCCAATATACACCAAGGCATTTTAATCTGAGTCATGGGACAACTTGTGAACTTAACCATGGCCACCCCTGGAGCAGGTGCTGGAAATACATAGAAGAACATTAGAGTAATGACTTTGATTTCTTTCCCTATGTCATTAGGATGGACTTGAAAGGTGAGAGCCCCATCACCCTTAGCACATTACCTGTTTCACCAAGCAGCACGGCAAGGAAAAGGACGTTGCTTCCAACATCAGCAGCTACAGCAATGCCACTGAGTTTTAAGACATGCAAAAATATAGTCCTCACAACCAAAACTGTAGCCTTTGCCAACAGATTTCACTAAGTGGTATCTGAGATACCATAATTTTGATTACATTTAGAACAAAAGCATATGCCTACTGTGCAGTTAAAGTACGCAGATGCTGGCTATATATTGCTTTGCACTGTACTTTAATAAATTAAACACAGAAATTGCAGTATGTTATCCATATTCTACATGAAAATACCTACAGCATAATTTATAACTGGCAGCTGACCAGTTGGCAAGGCAGACCTAGACTTTGCATATCACACAAATACAGTCTTTCATTTGTAATCTAGCTTTCATAAAATGAGCAGTAGCAAATTTTCTACTCTGTAAATTCTACACTGAACTGACACACTCAACTATGAAACCTTGTGTCCCAAGAATATGACCTGTACCAGAAAAAAAAATAATAATAAATTTAACTTTAGATCATTTTACACTGTCAGCTTTTATAAACAAGCTTGGTAAATGTATATCACAGAATCAGAGAATGATTAAGGTTGGAAGAGACCTCTAAGATTATCAAGTCCAACTGTCGACCTATCACTACCATGTCACTAAACCATATCCCCTAAGCACCACATCTATACACCTTTTAAACCCCTCCAGGGATGGAGACTCCACCACTGTCCTGGGCAGCCTGTGCAGCTTACATCACAGAACTACTTCCTAAGATTTACTAAGAAATGTATACACTATATTTTGACCCACTCCCATGTAGAATTAGTTTTCATATGACAGTTTGTGACAGGAAAATGCTAAATGCAAATGTACAGTTAACTGAAATGTCTCAATATTTAACAATAAAATCTTTACATAAATTAGTGAGGCTGTGAGTAGGGACAAAACACAGCTAGAATCCAGGCTTGTTTCAGGATTCAAGTGAGTGACTTCAAAGTAAATAAAAACAACTCTGACAAGCACAAAGCATGATAAAATGCACCTTTTTTCTTTCCTAAACAGGACTCATTATCAAATAAAAACTCTGTTTCTAAGGGAAAGCAACCATGTTGCTGTTAAAAAAAAAGCATTGGAAAGCACTGTACTTGGGCTGAAAGCCACAAACACTGGGCTGCAGCTTTTCTCCTTTGCTATTAGAAGCAATGACATAGTTACTTTAAAACACTGAACTGCTAATCATGTCCAAGGCAGGTTTCAGTGCCAGCCATCTTCATCATCTTTAGGACAAAGGCATGATTTGGGAGCATAGCTACCTTTGGAACCTGCCTTTGGCCGTCCAAGAGATCAGCACACAAATAGAAAAAGTCATAAGTTAAGAGAAGATGAAATATATTTGGTATTATCTCAGTATCAACATGTCAGCAAACATGGCTGGCAGATTCACTTGGTTCTCACAACCTGTTTTTTCCCAGTACAACTTGGATTCCTTGTTGCTTCCCCTTCTTCCTTCTGAGCACAAAGACAGAAGTGACTCCTACCATTTCTCATGATTTCCCATCCTAGCCTCTTCTGACTAAAAGTCAAACAGATCATATAGAATTCCACATGAAGATTTTTTACATGTATCTGTATGGCAAAATGAACATGTGAGTTAGCATGTGGTAGACTTTCACCTGTCAGGTAAGTTACATTCTTTTTTTTTCATTTCCTCTGCTAAGCAATGAACACAGGCAGCAGTGGGGCTGATCATGACAGCATTTACCTCTTGAAATCACACACACTGAAATCAGCATGACATTCCCAGTTAGAAATAGGTAAAATTTCAAATAGAATTGACTATACAAGATGCATTTGCTTTGTATTTGCTAAGTTTTTTTTTTCTAACTGCAAAGACAGAGACTCTCTCACCCCTCTCTTTAAGTGACAGGTTATGGCTCCGAGCAACAAGAATCTAGGCTAGCACACACATTAGGATGAAACATCACTATGTACCTAAGCCTTTTTTCAGTGAATACTAGACTGTGTTCACTGAAATGTGTAATACTGTTAGGGGACAAGATGCAGCTGCATCATGTCTAGATCACTGAGAAATTGTTGCTGTTGTAAGAAAGTGCCCCAAGAGGTGAGGAAGCAAGGCTTGACACTCTGGTTTTGCACTGACATTAGAGAGAGGATGTCCAAATACTGCAAGGGTGAGGGACATATTCATGTCCTCAAGCTCACAAAAAAACCCAGGAATGGGTTAGTTAAGGAAAGATATTAAGTGTAAAAAGGGAATTTGAAAATGGAATTTAAAAACAAGATGTAAGATTTTTTTTAGCAAAGATAGCAAATATTACAAAACACCTCAAAAGGTATCTGCAGAGATATCTCACTTTCACCTACACAGAGGTTACCTTTCCAGAGGTAAAGTGAAGGTATTTCACCAAATTACATTTCCTACTCTCCTGCCTCTGTATTTGCTGCAGTTTCAAAAGAATGTCTATGAGTACCATGTGAACAGCAGCAGGAAACAAAAATCTATTTTTAATGGAAACTACTTAAGTAAAGTTTAAAAATAAAGTACTTATTTTCAAAACCAGATTGCTTAATTTTTTAAGGGCTTTGGCTCTGCAATGTACAAGGGTGCTCTAAGATGCATATACCCAAAACCCCGATTCACTTTAAAATCAGTGCTCTCTTAGAAGTATGAATTGCTCCATCTGGAAGTGATTAGGGTTCCAAGGATGTGCAGCATTAAGTAATTTAACTTACTGAAGTACTTCTTTTTTAATAAGCTCTTCAATTTAAAAATAAGAATAGTTCAAATAACCCCCCCAAAAAACCCCCAACAACCTCCCCAGTAGAGCTGTTTGAGTCACATGAACCCCCTGATTCATTTCACATACTGATAGAGGTGGGGGAAGCAATTGCTAGAAGCCAACAGTAACAATTGCATTAGCAAGGACCTAGACATACAACTGCACAGGGGAAAAAAGACAAATACTTGACCTAAACTGTTTGCCTCTAACAGTCACCAGGCTATCCCTTTGGATGGCTACTACCTGGATACTTCTTACTTTTTCATGGAAAGATCTTGCTGGAAAAAACGATATAATACAGGCCATGGGTGTTTCATCAATCAACAGTGTATACATACCTTACAAACAATTAAATACTAAACATAACTGGTCAGAGTATAATAGAAAGGCTAATATTTTGACCACAGAAAACAGAGTGCATTTCACAAGGGGCAGAGACTTATGCATACTGACACAGACGACTTTTCCTACCCCTTAAAAGGTAGAGGGCTAAAGAAAGGACTTATTAACTCTGTCATATGCTTTCACCAGTCTTACTAGACAATTATTTGAAGCCAGAGCCAAAAATGTGTTGGGTATCTTCCAAGTGAAAGAACCCATGGAAGCACAGAAAGCTGCACACCCCTGGCAAAGGAAGTGCATGAAGACGACACTGGGACAAATGGTGCAGCACACAACTGTACAGGTCAGTGACCATTGAGCACTTCTGCTAGAGATCAAGTCTTCCTTTGCTGAAAAGGTCTAGTCTGTTTTCATGACTTCCCACTTTTGCCACATTACAGTCCTAAAATTATACTGCAACACCTGAAAACTCTTTTGGAAACATGTCCAAAATGTTGTTTTGAAGTTCAATATCCCAGGTCACAGATTAAAGTACAATTAGTCATTTTATCTTCTGGTAGGAACAACTTCCTTGTCTGATTTTGAGAGTTTTTTCATGAATACTTCTTAGATCTTTTCAGGGGGGGTTTAACAGAAGGGGAGTTAAAAGTTGCTATTTGACAATGGTACTTTTGAAGGGTTTGAAATGTTTAAGTAAGAGATGGTAATTTCTCTGGGGAACATGAAAATTGAAATATATTTCTAACTTGAATGAACTGACATGCATCCTCAGTTGTACTTTCAATTAAGGTTCTGCAATGTTGATTAATTCACTCATTTGAAAACAATTTACATACAGGATGGTCAGGGAAGTGGAATGTTGCCCTGGGGGAACTCAAGAGAAGAGTCAGGGATCAAAGTCTGAAAGCAAATTGACATATTTGGGGAGCTTTCAATAGCATGATAGCAGTGGTTGAAGATCACAGCAGTCAGATGAGTCTTTTTTCCTTAGAAGATGGTTACTGTCATCACTGAAGATTTAAGCCTTCAAAATTTTCATAAACACACAGCCTTGTACTTCAAACTATCAAGAAAATGCCAGTCATCAGTCTAGGGAAATACTTGAATACTGAGATGGAAATTAGCTTTCAAATTTGCATTTAGGAATGTGTAAGCATGCTGAGGAGCTTTTACACTATGAAACTATTTCCTTGTTTAAAGACCTGTACAACCTTTGCCAGCTGACTCCAGAAAGGCCTTGACTTCCCTTCTACATTCAGTTGTTATGATTAACCAGGAATATCAGTGAGAATTTCACCTATTTATAAAAGAAGTTCATAGAGAAAGATTACCAGTAGCTGCTATAGTATTTCATTGGGATGCCCCAAATTAAGATTTCAATTTGCCACACTTAAATTGCAAAACCAATTCCAACTGCAATCCACTGCATGCTCTCTGAATTGTTTTGAAGAAAAAAAAGAGAGAGAGCATCTGAGGAAATGAACATCACTAGCATTTTTAAAGCAATTCAACCAATTATGAAATTTACAGCACCAAAATAATATGCCAAGACTGTTGGTTTCACACTTCCCACGTAAGGAAATGCATAGTAAAGCAAAAAGCACATGTCCATATATGAGCTAAATCAATGTCAAACAAAACAAAAAATACCAACAGTAAACAATAGTTTGAACTTGGAGACAAATGATGAAATATGAAACCACGTGCTTTCCTAAAATCTATTTCATAAGGAAGAGTTAAAAGTGGCCTTCACCAGCTGTTGTTGGAAAGCTGTCAGTTCATTTTTCAAGAGAGATGTCAAAGGTCTGCAAAGCTGTTATTGAACAAGAGTGAAAAGCATATGACTATGAACAATTGAAAATGACTGGGGTGATGGGGTTAGGTGCAGGGACACATGATTCTAGGCAACCTTTTGGCTTGCCATGTTCTTTGAAACTCAGCCCTCTGGAGCTTTCAAGGCTCTACTGTTACCACAGTGATACGTAAATTCAGGACCACAAAGCATACCTCAGCCTCTCTGCTCTAGGGGCTCCTAATGAGTTAAAAATGAGAATGTCAGCACAGATGAACTTTCAGAAGTGAAAACTTATGCTACATATCTCCAGAGGTAAGAAGTAGAGTCAGTCTAAACCCAAATGCAACACACTTTTGCTCTAATATTACATTCTGCAAACAGAAAGCGTCCATATAAAATACCACCCTGTTAGCGCCAGGTAACTAGACAGACAGTTAAAATTCTTACCCTTTATGAAGAAAAACACAGTTCTTTGTTGTTTGTATATTTTTGCCTTTGACAATCACAGAATCATTAAGGTTGGAAGACATTGGGAGACACCTCCAAGGGCATCAAGTCCAACCATCGGCCTATCACCACCATGCCACTATACCATGTTCCCTAAGTACCACATCTAGATGTTGTTTTAAACCCCTCCAGGGATGGTGACTCCACCACTGCCCTGGGCAGCCTGGGCCAATGCCTAACTCTCTCTGGGAAGAAATTTTTCCTGATATCCAGTGTGAAGGTACATATTGCTGATGTAATTGTGTAATCTAGCTCTGATGTGAACACTCCAAGCAGAAAGTTTCATTCATGTAGAAGTTCTACCTGTTCTAGAATATGACACAGAAACAAAAACTTCTCCATTTGCTTCAAACATCCAGTGCCTCAAAAGTGACTGTGCTCAGGCAAAATTGAGCACTCAGCCTGAAGGAAAAAAAATATATACATTTATGTATCAATAGGTCCTCTTTAAATGAGAAATGAATAATACTGTGTGTAATCATTAACAGAAACCAAGGATAAGTTGCTCCCACCTGCTACATGTAGCAATGGCATCAAAGGCTCATTAATACAAACAGTGAGAAACATACTCTCCCTTCTGCAGTGAGAGGGGGAAAAAAAAGTATGAAAGAGACTAAGGCCTGAAATGCAGAAAGGAATTGTTACATCTCATACCACTGGTGTCATGTAGATAAACCAATAAAGCTAAAGCACATAGAGGTATGGTTGAGCTGGGCATCAGCCAGGAGTCTTTCTGCACAGTCCTTGGATCAGTGCTGGGTTCTTTATGCAGTATTTGCATGGGGACCAACACACAGGGAACGTGAAAGTCAGCATCAGGTTTTTAAAGATACAAACCCAAAATATGGCCAAACACAACACAGGGTGTTACAAGAAAGTAACACGGTCCATTATGTTTGTTTAAACTATGAACAGCCCACTACAGCTCCACAGAAACCAACAGATCATCCAAAAGACTAACTGGACAGTCATGAAGAGTGCACAGATTAGCAGAAACACCTTCTAGAGATGGCAGGTAAAAGTAATAAACTGTGCTGGTGTTATTAGTATCTTGTACGTTCCCAGCATCTCCACAGACACAGCAGAGTCCTCCCTGCGCAGTGATGGATGACTACATGCAAGCTGTGCAGAAGAGATGCTGTTACAGATGCTGCCATGAGGACTTTGGTTGCTGAGCTTGAACTGCAGGAACTCAGGACATTAGCTCTTGAGCTGCCTCATTTAAATTTGAGCGTGCCAGTTGAAAAAGCAGCCACCAAACATCTGTAAAGCCCACTTCCCTCTGTGGGCTGCTTTTAACAGGCCTCCCATGCAAGTGAAGGGCTAGAGGAGCTGACAAAGCCACTCCAACAGAAACCCAAAAGCAAAACATTTTTCTTGTTCTTAAGTAAGAAATAGGAGTTGACAGATGTGCCCATCCATTGGCAGCTCTGAGTCCAGAACCTGTGTATGCTTCTTTTTTAATGCTGTTTACTTCAAGTAGTTGACAGTTTTCAGTTTTGCTAATGCAACTGTCAGATTCCTTATTTTCAGGGAAACATAACAAAGGGTTAAAGCCCATTTAACAAAATAATCCTGTGTAACTGGATGACTGCAAGGATTCTTCTGTGAGAACATCAAAAACATCCAACTACTTGAAGAGCAGACAGTTTTAAAAGTCATATTAGGCAATGAAAAGAATATGTCCTTCTCCCTTCAGCAAGGCCTATTTACATGCCTAAAATTAAACACATGCCTAATAATTAAGTGTGATTAGGTTCCAATTACTTCATTTGTGCTTCTTTCATTTCATGCTAGCAGCATCAAAACGTGAAAACCTGAGAGCTGAATGGCTGAGATTGACTGCCACCGGTTACAGACGCGGTTCAGCCCACCATGAAAAATGTAAGCTTCCTGTCACACGCTGTCAGTAAAACTCATGTCTTCCAAACAAAGGTTGGGAGAACAGAGCTTACACGGCACCTTTAGATTTTACATTTTGTTTGCCATCTACCATTTGTTGGAAGTGGCATTTTAGAACCACTTTCCATCCTGTCTGTCCCCATCATCACTACCCCCACCAAACATAATTGCTTTTACTATAAATATCTGACAGTGCTACTGAAAGTAATAGAGAGTATGATTTAGAAAGCTCTTTTTGATTGTCTAATAGATTTGTTATATAACTGCAAATGTTTTTTCTAGTGTTAGTGTTAAGTAGTTTTTAGTCTAGTGGAGGGGGGAAAAAAGGAATGATCTTTCACAAGTCTGATCTGACCAGGAAAAACCTCAGTTCTCATACTTAAAGCACATTTGAAAAGTTAGTTTATCATCAGGCACTGCACTACATACCTGCAAGTTCCATCTCAGAGATTCAATGTTAATTTCCTTCCTATCAGTTTCTTCTATGAACACACCCCAAGTTTGGTAGGTACAGTACAGTTACTAAGCAAGAGGAAAAAGGCATCAGGTTTGCCAGGTAAATCCCATTATTTTCTGACTCAAACACTCATTAAGGCAGGAAATAACTGATGTGAGGCACTGTATCAGAACGACCCTTGACGAATGTTCAATTTACTGAGGGGGTTTTTAAAGCGTTCCAGAGCTGCCAATAATAACTGAGCAGCAAGCCTTGACAAGAGAAGAGCAAATCAATCTATCTAAATATGACATACACAGAAATCAATCTCCTATTAAAAAGAAACTTGAGCAAATCAAACAGATGTTCACTCTAAAAGATAAACATTCCAACAGAGTTATAATTTACAGGTATAATTCAGATTACATGTGTTATTCAGAGCACCAAAGAGCTTCCAAATGAAATCTGCAGGAATGTCTCCGAGCAGAAATCATTCTGGTCACATTAAAAGAGGAGATGAGGATCTGAGTAATTTTCTGTAAACAGAGAGAGCCAATCTAGGTAAGTGCTGTCATGAGGACACAATCTCAAACAGCAAAACCAAAAGACTTCGCTGAAACTGTTCTTTATGTATTTCTTTCATGGATACTTAATAAGTGGGTGTCAGGAGGATGGGGCCAGTTTTTTTCTGTGATGCCCAGTGAGAGGACAAGAGGTAACAGGCATAAGCTTGAACATAGGGAGTTCCATATAAACTTAAGGAGGAACTTCTTTACTTTGAGGTTGGTGAAGCACTGGACCAGGCTACCCAGAGAGGTGGAAGAGTCTCCGCCTCTGGAGACGTTCAAAACGATCCTGTGTAACCTGCTCTAGGTGAACCTGCTCTGACAGGAGGGGTTGGACTAGATGATCTCCAGAGGTCCCTTCCCACCCCTAGCATTCTGTCATCCTGTGAGCAGAAAGCCTGTGTTTCAGAAATGGCTGTTCACAGGCAGCCTTTGTGCTTTTGCAAAATTCCACCTATGTAAAACATATTTTGCTAAACTCAGTGAAGAACAGGATCTCAGCCAGAAGGTCCCACCTCATCCCCCAGACCTTGGGAAATGATGAAGTCCTGAAGTAGCACTAGGACTGATGCATATCTAGTGATTTCTCACATGATTACGCAAAAACCTAAAGAGGAGGAAACATGATTTCACAATTGGCATCAAAGTTCAGGAACAGATTAAAGCAAGCACACCCCACAGAAAACCACCCTCCTCCGGTGGTGATGACAACCCTCACGACCCTGCCAGCTACCTCTTCACAGTCCAGACCTTATTCCCTGCATGGTACTGACTCACTGCCACAAGCAGTACCCCTCTTGATAAAGTTGAATGTTCTCAGATCACCCAGCACAGTGAGATACAGGAGGAACTGGCTTGAATGGGATGGCAACTTGCCTCTGAAGCACATGGGACAGCTTGTACCTCTCAGAGCTGCCGTTTCCTAACATCAAAAAGTAATTAATCTAAGTTGACTTCCATCATGGAGTGAACAGTTTGCCAACAGTTACCACATAATATTATGTTAGAAATTACACATGTTCATTGCACTGGAGATGTGCCTAAGGCATTAACTGAAAATGGTATTTTCAGCAGGGATGTGCATGTGGACATGCGCAGAGGAGTAAGAAAAGCCATGACAGCCATGGATTGCACAACGGTTTCTATAAACAGGATCTTCTGTTGAAAGCTTTTCCCCCTGATGTACTAAAGTTTTCCATGTTTGGCCTCAGAAAAAAAGCAGTATTGCTCCAAATACTTTGGGAATGAAAGAACAGCTCCCATCTCAAATCCATCACCAGGGAGAGAAACAGAAGTCTGACTTCACTGTGTGTGTTCTCCAAGATTTACTTCAACATTTGGCACTTTCTTCATTTTGATCTTTAATTTTTGGATCTTCCACTCAGAAAACATTAACTGAGGCAAGGTTTACTCAGATGGCTAACCATACCTGGACAGAGGGAAGCCCTGTCAGTACTTTAAATCAATTGGGACATCTAGGGATAGAGGGCTCATCAACTGAGCCTTGCAAAGCGTGGACTAGTTATAGGAAAAGCTGGACAGCAGCTACCTTATGTCCTGCTTTCTGTTTTTGGAGCCTGGAAAGGTACTGAAAAGGTGTAGTAGGCCTTAACCTGCACAGTATGTAGACCTGTTAGAAAGACCAGATGAGTGGCACTGGCACAATTCAATCAGAGGTATGTAAAAATTATGGTAAACAGTCTAGAGCATTATTGGTTAAATTTAGTGGACTGGATGAAATTCACACCTGGGACCAATTCCTGCCTCATGTATCATTTAAGCTGCTATTTCCTCAGGTAGTGCATAAACCCTGTGACAGTATTTTAAGCAGGGTGATTTCACACTGAACCACTTCCTGAAGTCCCATGAGATATGAAGATCTGCTGGGCTGTTTACATTTGTTCTGTTCAAAAGAAGGCTGTCTTCAGAAAGACATAAAGATAAGCTGCAAGCAAACGAAGGTATCAGGCACACACACAGCATAAAGTTTTCCCTTTACAATCTGACATTATCTACCAAGGCTTAAATATAATCTGTGTTTTCTTCTGAACATTAGGAAAACAAAACTAAAGCCCAAGCATACACATTAAAGTGCTATCAAGAGGAAAATCCATATTATGCAGGTGACAGATTCCTCCAACAAAGCATTTAAAATAGCAAAATAGGGAAAATACCACTGCCTGCCTTCAAATACCCACAAAAAAGGTTAAGGAATACAAAAGGTATGAGGGGAAGAAATATTAGCAAGCAACAGCATAAGCTAAGAGTGCAAAGTGTGTTAATTAGTGCATTGTAATGACTTCTGACAGCTTCACATAATGCCTTTTCATCATCATACTGTTTCAATTACGCATTCTCCACTTCCCACATGAAAATCAGCTTCACTATTATTTTTCACCTGCTGCTTCAGTATTAGTTTTAAACACTTTCATCTTTCAAGAAAATAATAGCATTTTCTGGAATTTAATCACTGATTTCCTCAATAAACACTAGGGGAAAATAATTTCCTCTGTTCTGTGAAAGCATAAAAGGAAAAGAAAGGGAAATTTTGTAATGTGGCATGCCTAAAACATTACCTCCAGCCCACCAAGCTCCTCCACGCTTCACAGAGCTCTTGGTTAGAAGCCAACCATGCAGCTCAGAGTTGAAGCACATGGGTACAGAAACCTTAAAGCTGGACAAACTTTCCTCAAACACAGAAAGAATGATGAAGCAGCCCATTTTTTTAACCTTTAGATCAGCTATTAAACATGGAAACAAGTATTAAGGTAAATGTCTGGAAGTCTGAGCTACTGACAACATAAATTACAAGATACATTTTGCTGTTTCATTACTAATGACCTGTTGGGGAAACACCTTCCAATGTATTTAGTTTTTAAGCTTGTGCCTCAAAGAATCAGCAATAAGGAAATCCACAATGAATGCATGCATGGGCCTAAATTCTTTCCAATATTTTAAAAACTGGATTATTTCATTATTCCCATTGAAATGGGGATAACAAAGACCAGAAGACTGCCTTGCTCCTCTCCTTGAAAGGCCAAGCAGTACACCACGATGTCAAACGCGAAGGATGCGTCCCACAGGCCAGAGTGTGAACACATGAAAGGAGGAGAACTGCATGGCAGATCCCTACAGCCACTCACAGAAGTGGGCTCTGACAACAGACCTGAGGCATAATGAATGGGTCTCCTCCTACGCACGCCTCTGAGCTCACTCTGGGGAGAGGCAGCAGCAGCAGGACAATGGTTGCCTCCGGGAAACAATCTTTCCCATCCCAAATTTCATGGGACACACCCTATCTCCAGTCATGGTATGGGTGGAAGAATTTTTTCCACGCACTCCTAAACTGCTCTGTTCTAACAAGTTGGGTGCATGCTTCCTCCATCCACGCTCCTGAAAGGTGCCAAGAACCTGTACAGCGAGTTGAGATTTTTAGCAGCACTCTAGAGGTACTGAGAGCCTTACAGGATTTGGAACTCAGAAAACCACCATAGGCAGAGAAGTGTTACACAGGGCAAACAATCTAGATCAGTTAATAACAGTTTACAGTTGCAAGCTTCAAAATACCCACATTTCCAACCACTTCTCCACACATTTTATGAAACAGTCACTTAGTAAGAAAACTCTCGACACAGCCACAAAACAGAAACTGCTCTTTGAGGTTTTCCAGGCAGCAACTCATCACCCAATTATTCCTCTTCCTTCCACATCTCACTGAATTTTAACACTGAAAATGGCATGTAGCTAAGAGATAATATTTTCAAAATTCTAAATTCCATATTTGGTAAAAGTTCTCCATTCCTCCTCTTCTCTGCCCCCTCTTCCCCTCACAATATAGTGCTTTAAGCCCCTAATTAAAGTTTATATGGCTACAGTGACACTCCCAAGCAATGAAAATATATACCTGGAGGTTTGACAGCAAGCAATGCATTTAGTAATGCAACCTTTTTTTTTTTTTTTTAAGGCATTTGGATGCTTGTAGAAATCATGGATTTCTGGACAGAATTTTCAGCCCCAGGCACCTTTTAAGCAAGACCCTTCAGGCTCCACAGTGCCTTTTCTTTTTTTTTTTCCCCTCTCTCTTTTGGTTTTGTTTTGGTTTGGTTTATAATCTAACGAATTCTTTAGTGGCCAGATTTTCCCATGGGACTAGTATCCACCACCTCATCCTGCAACCTGTCTGAAAAAGTGTCTAGAAAGATCTTAAATCAGCACTGGAGTGCTTAGAATTAGTATGTACTAACAGATTTAGGCAATACAATTTTAAGCTACTGAAACATCCTATTTTCATCCTTCATCTATTCATGTAAACATGTAAGTGCAGCCACCTCCTAATACAGAGCAGAAGATCTGAGATTTAAATGTGGGTTCACTTGAAGTGAATTTAACACACAAAAACTGACAGGATTTGGAGTATGTGAATTTTGTGAATTGAAGAAAAAGAAACAAAAGAATAGAGGTAGCAAACAAATTACAGGACCTGTCAACCTTGTTAGATATTGTGTTGAGAGCAGTAGGGATGAATGGGGACTTCCCACTTCTATGCCTATCACAAACAAATGAAAATATATGCATGGTTTTGAATAAGGTATTTAGGAAATGACAGCTAAGTCTTGGGAAGGCAAGTTTGCTTTCCCTGCTGAGAAAATAACATATCTCAATAACACTACTTTCTTTCAAATTCCTCAGGACAATGATTCACATAGGGCAATTTCAATTTATTTTGACTGTGTACTCTGTGTTGACAAGCTGAATTGGTAACTTCTGATATTCTACTGTAGGAAGCAGTCTTAAGTGTGACAGATCAAGCTGTAAAGAATTATTACCTTCAAAATTATACAGTTCTTCACAGGCTTTCTTCCCTGCTATTCCAGCCTTAATTCCAGCATCCCAGCTTTGTGTTTGCTTTGTCCAAAAGAGCAGCACTTCATTCCAGAGTGTTACTCTTTCCACTATTCTGGAATTGCACACATCAACCATGCCTGGGAAAACCCAGAGAAAATGAGGAAAAAAAACCAATTTGGAAAATTATTTGAATGGCAGAAATTGCTATCCTCCAGAAAGACCTGTGCTCATTTATGTACTTGAAAAAAATCCTTCTTTGAAGATTTCCCTTATTTGAAGAACATGACCATACTCCACATAAACATAGAGAATCCTACTGCAAGCCACAATGTCAAAGTAGATTTATGCAGACAGCATATTTAACTCTACAGTAACCACCTTAGCAGGAAGGGCATAAGCCACAGAAAGGAAACCCATCTCTGCTTGCACAACTAAGGACTGTGTCTCTGCCACAACCTAACCCATGGCTTCTAAATGTCACAAGAAAACCTGCAAACTACAGGAAGCTCACAAAAAGCCTTTCCAAGCAAAAAATTGTCTACTGCTACTTTGTTCCAGGTTGCTCTGAAATGACATCTTTAACAGAGGGCAAACTGAATTTTTTTGATCTTGGAAGTGTCTAACAGCAAGCACCATTCCTCTCAAGCAAGACTTATTTTTTTTTTTCCTTTGAATTGTTCTGTTCCTTTCTCTAGGTAGAAAAAGTACACCCTACTATTTGCTCACTATTGTCAAGTAATCTGAAGAGTGTAGGAATGTACAATTAAAGCTTTAACAAAACTGACATAAGCTTCAAAAACTCATTCCACATCATTTGAAGATTCCTGCTTCAGTAAGTTTTATTGGTCTCTGGTTTAGTTAATCTTCTCACATGTAAAGGTCATTGTTCCATGTATTTTGAAGGTTTATGCTTATGCAGGAATGGTTGTGTAGGTAACTCCAAAATCAATCCCATTAGGGTAGAAAAAAGCAGAGATGCCAAAACTCCTCTCTTCCAAAGATAAAATGTAAATGCTCGACAGAAAGTGAAAACAGCTCCTCAGGGAATTGTTAGGAACTGGGCAAAAGAGCAATGCAAACATTTCCTTAGTCAAGTAGAAACTTGAAGAAAGAGAACTGGGAGTGCTTGTGAGAACAGAAGAGCACTGCCAGCATGGTGCAGTAACAGAGAAAGCCCATGCCTATTAGACTGACCTTGCAGGCTGATGTAATGTCAATAAAAGAGGAGGAAATAGATAGAAATCTGTACATATAAAGTATATCCCATTTATTCCTTAAAGGATTTGGTAAATTCCACAAGTCTTCAGAAACATAAAGATAAGCCAGCTACTCATGAAGGGCAAAGCACTGTCAGTTTTGAAGCCAGCTCCACTGAGTTTAGCAAGGACTTCAGGGGGAAGTGGTATTTAATAACATCTCTATCTGCTCTTAAAAACAGAGCTACCTAAAAATGGACCAATAATTTCACTTTTTTCCCTTTGGAAAACAGTTCTCTAGAAAACACTTCAAAACAGAGCAGAAAATATGATTTACTCATCTCCTCCTCAGCTTGTTAGTTAAGATTGAACTCTCCATACGTTACAATTATGTCCTGAATGCTTTTAGTGTGACTGCTATTCAGGGGAAAAAAATCAGCAGGATGTATTCATGACCCAACTCCATTTCTTTTAACTTTTTAAAAGTTGTTTACACAATTTAACAAACTATGAAAATGTTAAGAGTGTACAGCCAGAAGAAAACAGAAAGATAAAATTATCACAGTCTCTTTAATCCAAATATTTTCTTTAAAATAAATTCCACTTTCAAGCCTCATTTACAATCTCATTTGCACAGAGTTGCCAATCCTGATTAGCCCAAATGAACTCCCTGAAGATGAAGGTGAAATCTCCCAGACAGGGAGATAGCAGGAGATTAGAACACCTGCAGACATCTACTGTGGCACAAGAGACTTTCTTTTTACTTGGAATTACCCTCAAATGAATACCTTCAAACATAAACATACAAAAGAAAGGACCTCACAATCCTTGGTTTCACAGAACCCTCACATGTTAAGGACTGCAGAAATGCATGCTGCTTCAGACTAAAAGCTAAAGAACAAAAGAAGTCTCTCTAGCTTTCACAAACAATGATCACTTACAAGGGAAGAAAAGCATGATTTTTACCAAAGTCTCAAGACACTTTTAATAGGATGACTAGGCATGAGTGATGTTACAGTAGGCAAGATAAAGAAATATTTCTTCAGCCCACCAGCTGGATGTATGATCATCATGGAAATCCAAACAACAACCATCTGAAAAGCCATGGCTCCTTTTTTTTTTCAAGGAAAAAAAAGGTAATTTTATAGATACTGTGAATATTTTTAGACTAATCACAGATTAAACTCACATCATTAAAGTAAGTAACAAATGCCTTAATAAAGGAGGATTTTCACACCCAGCAAATCATCACATGTCATCTATTCCTGTTGATTATGGCATTTATTTGGTCAAGTATTCACAAGTTAAAACTGTGTGTTTAATCATGGAGTTTGGCCTGTTCTAAAGCATTATGTCCTAAGACTATTTGATCAGAAGGCAAGCTTCAACTAGTTCTTGCAACTTTGAGAAACTGCAATCACCCATTTCTCAACATCTGATAGGAAGGAAGCAGAATGAATGCATTTTAATATTTGTATGGTTTGATCAATGATATACAAGCAACCTCTCAGTCATGATTGTTAAAAATGAAGGGGTATTCCCTCTCTGCACAGAAGACAGCATTGCACATCACACCTCGTGTGCATAACTGAGACAAACAATAAACTATCTTTAATTATTGAACCTGTATTGTGAAATCACTACAGTCTGAATTAACAGATTGGTTTAGATGAGAAAATAGTATTTCCAGATCATCAGGAAATGCTTGAACCTAGCTACAAAGATACTTGATGAAAGAAGATTGATTTGCTTCTGGGTTGATGGCATTTCCATCTCTCTGTAGCCCAAGCTCATATGCTTCTCTTACATTTACTTGGAATGGACCCTAAACCTTCATTCAAACTAGTCTGATTTTTATGAAACCCAAGATTTAGACCCACCTTTGTACTCTGAGGAAGTGTTCCCTTCATTTGGTGGGAAATAAAATAGAGGTAAACACTGAAATCCTAAACTCAAAAAAATAGAAGCAAGCTGGTCAACGAATGGGGAAGGAAAGATAGCTATGAAAGGGCTAAAAGATGGTTTGGAAAACACTAAACTGATGGAGGATGTTCTGCCAGTCTGTGGAAAAAATGCAACAACAACAGGGAGAGATCACCATGAAAAGTGGTGCCCAAAAAAGTGGTGGAAAGAGGAGAGGAAGTTTGAAGAGGCAGAAAACAGTGGGGTAGGGGAAGTAGAATATATTTGCCAGGCACAGCACTTAGGTAGGGGACACCATAGCTAAATCTGTTAATTGTACACCTGCCTTTTTTCCAGCTTGGAGGCTAAAGGTGCAAGATATAATGGATGCTGGGCTTGGAGCCAAATCACAGCTCCTGCTGTTGAACATGCAGCTACCATAAGCCAATAGGGGTGCTTTTATTTATTAAAACACTGGTAGGTAAATACACTGCTTTCCAAACATCAACAGTGTATCCCTGTTAACAATTTCTCCATCAAAATACACAATAATCCAAACAGCATTAGCACTGGTTTCTACCAAGCATAGCCTGGAGCTAACAGTTAAATGCAAGGCCCAGTATCAAAGAAACAGACTGAACTCCTCTGCCATAGGCTGGGAGATGTGTTTGGCTGATTGGAGAACATGGAAATGGGAGGAAAGCGTGGGAGGAGAACAAACACGTGGCCAAAAATGCCACTGCTGGGAGGTGACCACTTTAGAGGCATTCATTCCAGAGTAGGGCAACTGGTCCTGTCCAAAGCTTTCCCCAGTCACTGAACTGACCTCCTAAAAGACTAGATATATAGGAAACCATTTATTTTACAGCCATACATCAGAATCTCAGGCTGCTCACACCAGCAGGCTGCTGGAAAAACACAAGACAGGGATTTACCACACCCATGTCTAATATGTGTTACCATTGCTTTAATAAAATAGGATTCTTATGAGGAACTAGGTTAGAAAATGGGTTACAGAGTCATTTGCTTATACTCTTCTACTTCAGATCTGACATGGAGTAACAATGACAGAAAACTGTCACCAACCAATGCCAGTTCAACTGAGTACTCAAGATGCACTGATACCCTCAGTTTGTTCTCAGTGGGTAAGTTATTCTGATACAAAAGTCCCATCCACAGTTGGTACAAACTCAAATAATATTTTTTAAGGACAGAATATTCCAAAACCTACATAAAAAATGATGTTCTTCTTGTATTAAAAGACAGTCAACTGAACTGCAGCTTTCTCTTTCCCGTTGCTGTCATGCTGTCCCACCTGCCTAATATGGGTTATTGGGGTTGGGGTGGGGTGGGGAGGTGTTGATGGTGGTGTTTTTCATTTTTAAACAAGTGCTTACAGAATGCATCCCTGCAGGCATGAACAGAGCTCTGAGCTGTCTGGGAAAAGAAGAGCAATTCTGCAGCTACAATTTCTTCATATGCCACAGGAACACCTAACAGCATCTCAGCGTGTGAAAAAGGCCAAAGTCCCCCCCAGCTCTTTGGTATATGAGGTGAGGACTATACCATCTCAGAGGATTTCCTTCCAGAACATGCTGTGCCTGCCATACAGCAGATTGACTCTTTTGTGCTGCCCTAATTTCTTATTCATAGTCACTGGGCCCTTCAAATATTTACTGAAAAAAAAGACCAAAAAATCCTCTCTCAATTTCAGCCTCACCCTTTATGGATGATCACAAGAGATCCTCTGACCCATGAACTAACTGCTCTTTTTGATAAAACCATCTGGTAGAAAGCTAAATAAAGCATTGTCTAAAACAAACAACAAAAAAGACAGGGGAAAAAATAAGATGAAATCTTACTGGTTTTTTTCTTAGTTTTCTTGAAGTGTTACATATGACAGCAATTTGAACTAAAGTGCCTGGGGAACTTAGATAGTTGCATATTTAAAGGTTTTAAAAAGGAGAAAAACCCAGATAACCCCAACTGCATAATTAAAGTTCCAAAATTAACTCAAAAGGACTGGTGGATCTGTAGCTGCATTAAGACAGCCAAGTATCTGTGAGATTCACAGACCTCTGACATGGATGTTCTGCCTCTTCTCTGAGGCCTTGCAGTTCCTCATGGGGGGATACCTCTGTACAAGTTTTCTGGACTTCTCCCCTAATTATTTCATGCTGACACAATGACATCCCAAGCTGATCAAAAAGAATTTAGATTTCCTTTCCCTTCCCTTGCCAAAAGCAGCAAAACCAAGAAAGGCCAAAGCAGAGGCTGTGCCACACCAGCTAATTTAACTCAGGAGCATGAGCAAGTGAGGAAGTCAAGGGCAACACTGGAAGCTTTTTAACCATAACTGTAAAAATGTTAGCCCAAACCAGGCTTGTTGTTTGAGGGGATTGGCATTTTTGGGGGTTTTTTCTTGGGTTTGGGGTTTTTTTGGCTTTGTTTTTGGGGTTTGTTTTGGTTTTTGGTTTGTTTTTTTTGTCTTTTTTCCTTTGTAACTTAGAGGCAAATATCAGTCTTAGCTAATACTACCCTTTTTGTAAAATGCAGTTTCCATATATACAGTCCCTAAGCAGGGCAGCTAATAACTGTTCTTTACCCATAGATCACAACAAGAGAGAGCTTTTATGCCCTTCAAACCCCAGGCAATAAGGGTGGATCCTGGTAGTGATGAGGAGGCAGTTTTGTTCTTAAGTTCTGGCCAATCATTCAAAGCCAAAACTTCTTTTCTGAAGTTGTCTTTCATTGCCAAGTGAAAGACTGATTTAAAATGACTTGGTTTGCATCTTTAAGTTCAGTTCTCTAAAGTGAAAGAATTCTAACCATATTCATGACTCCCCAGTCAAATTTGTGTTAACTTCACTTGCAGCTTTTCATGAATAGGGCTGTATTACAACAAATTAATTTTAAATGCTTCCTGGAAACAATTCTGCTCCATTTTGCAAAGAAAAGAAAAGTTGTTTTAAACAAGATTACACCTCTGACAGGATTACACCTGACACAAATGTAACCTTTTACTTGAATGAATGGTGATTTTCAAAACTGTGAGCTTTCAGAGCATATTAAATGACATTATTTTGCTATCCATGACACCTCTCAAAGTCTCAAGGTTTATTTCCCCCCTTTCTGCTTCACATAGAACATGTGTGTGGAGTCTCCCAGTTCTACCAGAGCATAAAAAATGAATAATGTGGCTGTTAAAAACCTTCAGTGAGAAACTGTTTCCTCCTTTGTGTTCATGGGTACTTTAAACAGTTTACAGTCTTGATGACCTGCTGTTTACAGCCCATGTGTGCTACCAGATATTAAACAACATTCTTACTCTATGCCTACTGTCTCAAAAGCAACTCACATGTTTGAATTTGAATGCAAACACTGCAGAAAATTATACTGAAAGCATAGTAAAGCAAGTTGCAAAAAAATAAATGTGATCCAGACAGACACAGATGTAATTAGATATCAAAGGGGTTATTTTTAGTGTTGCAAAGCATTTCTCATTTATGTATTTATTTACAATCCTGGAAAAGCCTTGGACAGCTACCAACTATTTTTATTGCAAAGTAAATAGGAAGCATCCTTAGAAGTGTGCAGTGATGTATCAAACACATTCTTTTATCCCACCTTGAAACAGTAAAATGGTCAGACATTTCTCTGTCCATCTCTGACACATCATTAGAAAACATAAGAATTCAGCCAATGTGTCTTAGGTGAAAGGGAATTCAGTATAACTTAACTTTCCTGAGGAGCCAGAAGAGAGATTTGTAGGTTGACAAACAGCTGAGAAAGAGCATGTAAGAAGATGTAACTCAAAGTTGGTGACAGTTGTTTAATTAACACTTTCTTCTGGCTTCTTACTGTGTAGATTATATTATACAAAGTACAGTCACCTACAAACCAGCATGTGGGCAGAAACAGCTTTAAACAAGTTTACTCTGGAAGTACAGTATCTTGATTTCCTCCCAAACCTGGTCCTAGAACTATTACCAGTGCCTTGGAGTACTGCTGAGTTGTCTTTGTTACAGTTTTCTCCTTTGTTACCATTCAAAGTCATCCAGAAAGGTGTAAAGCCCAGAGCAGAGTGACTACTGGAGATTCTTACCCTGTTGCCAATGCATTTCAAAGTTCCTCTGTGAAACTTCAGTCCTAATCCAGCAAGTTAAGAGCCTGGTGCTGCAACCAGGAAAACCTAACATCATTTATTCTCTGAACAGTCTGAAAATGGATAAAAATTGATGACATCCAGAACCCTTTCCTCTTATCAGCTAATTGACCTAAAAGTTACTGCCATCTGTCCAGAAAAGAGTAAGTGGTAGAACTTTTGCAAGTCATTCAACAATGTAATGATTTGCAACACTGACTAGCATGCACAAAGAAAACAGAAACTACATATATAGATGTAAATAGATGTATAGCTACAGATATAGAGTAATAGAAATGTTTCCCCTCCATCACTTGGTCTTCCCCTTATTTTTTTGTAAAAAGGTACAAGATGACAGAAGATAACTCAAGAATCTTCACAAACACCATCAAAACCTCACAAATACTAAAGAAAAAGGAAGGAAAGAATCTGAGAGGTCAAAGAAAAAAAAGAAAAATAGTGGAAACTCCTCAGCTTGTATGAAATATTTCAAAACAAACACACACCCCTAACTAAAAATCTGAGTGTGCAGACAGTGTTAAGAAAAGGGGGACACTATCAGAAAACTAAAACAATATGGGGAAGTTATTGCTCATAAATTTCTCGTGCTGCAGAACATTAAAAAAAAAACATGTGATTTTGATCCCCATTCCTGAAGGCAAAACATCCTGGCTGACACTAGCTTTTCAGTACCAAACCAGCATTTTTAGCATGTAAAATGATACCATATATTTTTCCCCTATTCTCTGGTTAACCAGTACTTAGATTCTTTCCTACAGCATTTAAAACATTATTTACACCCTGCAGTCTCACACCTGATGTCTCTTCTTCCTGAAGAGGTATGTTTTGAACGTTTGACCTCAGTCTTCACCATAAAGATATGTTCTGGTCTGTGCACTTAGTTGATGTGAAACAGCCTCAAGATTCCTCTGCTTGGTGAAACAAAGATCTTTTTCAAACCCTTTTTTGCAACCTTCCTATCCTGTCCACTTCAGACTGTCTAAGGGATTACATTACAGATAAAGAACTCTTGTTCCACTTTTCACCTGTAAGACTCTTTTAAAATACATTCAGAAAAAATGAAAATTAAATTAGCAGTTTTGAACCTCAAGTAAACAGTGATCACTCAAAAAAAAAAAAATCACACCACCTTTCATGCCCATATTATTCCTTTTCCTCTATTTCAAAACAGCAGAATGAAGATATTCACCACCTAGGATCTGATTATTTCCATTTGTGAATAATATGTCATATTTTTGGCCTAGGAATATGCAGATTCAACACAAAAAGGAGCCCTATACTTGCAAGAAGGAAAATTAGGCTGCACTGTTTTTAAAACATTCCAGCTACAATAATACAATTATTAAACTGCAGAAATGATATGAAGTTAATGACCTCTGAGAGGCTACAATTTTAAACGTTTTCTCTACCCTAGGGAGATGAAGGATCAGCAGTTAGTGTTCCAATTCAAGCCCCAAGCCAGTGCCAAGACATTTTATAAGCTAGATTCAAGTTTGCGAGACAGGCTGCATATTTTTCAGAGACTAAACCAGTATAAATCACAAAGTGCCAAGACACTATGAGGTTAATGTTGTGTTTTACTACAGTAAGCAATTTCTATCACCATTTAAAATGAGACAGGCAAAATTCAGGCAGACAAAATCTCAGGCATCAAAGATTAATTTTTCAAGTACTGAGTGTAGGTTTTGGCTACTGAGGGAACATATTAGAGGGGGAGACACAGCAACCACTGCAGTTAAAGGAGCATAAACATCCCCATTATAGTCCATTAGAACTCCTTCTCCTTGTCAGCTGACTGTAGCAATCAGTTCCTTGTTTATTTTTCTGTTATGCATTAGACTATTATTTTTATTATTAGAGTAAAAGGACCAATTATATCTGAGGAAATACTAGCCTTAAGGGGCCCAATGACCTGCTCCAGTGTCAACATGCCTGAGGAGTTACTATATGCTACCAGTGGGCAAAGGCATATTACAGTAGAATCATAGAATTGTCAGAGTTGGAAGGGACCTTAAAGATCTAGTTCCAACCTCCCTGCCTGGCAGGGACACCTTCCACTAGGATCAGATTGCCTAGAGCCCCATCAAATTATTTTTCACTGCATTAGGAGGCATTTTAAATAGCCTCTTACATATAAATTAAGTATTAATAAAGTGTTTACACCTTGTAACTTACTCTTAGTTTCACCAAGGGGGTATCCAGAGGGTGAATTGATTTAGACCAGGTATAAGGTGGAAATTTTTCACAGCAAGGGTGGTGAAACACTGGCCCAGGCTGCCCAGAAAGGTGGTAGATGCCCCATCCCTGGAAACATTCCATGTGAGGCTGGACAGGGCTCTGAGCAACTTCATCTAATTGAAGATGTCTCTGCTCACTGCAGGGTCCTTTAAGGGTTTCTTCCAACTCAAACCACTCCAGGATTCTATGAATCCCAGCCTGTTGGACACTGATGCCAGGGAACTGCTGTACTAAACAGCAGGGGCTCCCAGCACCACCACACTACACTGCTGTAACTGCTTTTAGCAACACCAAGAATTAGACCTTTGCAGCAACTGTAGATGTCCTGAATGACAGAAATAAGGCCAGGGCAGGACATTCACGGCACCAAATAATGGCACCTGCCATTACATTGTATTAACACACCCCTTATGAGCCAATGGTGGACCCAATTACTGAGCAAATTGTTCACCTCTCCTCCTCTTACATTTTGTCTGTGCCCACTCCTGTCCTGGAGTTCAGTATTTGGTGACCAGATTGTAATAAGCAATGCCCAGAAGAAGAGGATTTAGATTTAGCAGTGAGGATCAATAGTAAAGCACTTCCTTTAGCTACAATGCATACATCTGTTAACTGAAGAACTGGATGTGAAATAAGGGTTTCCAGCAGGGCACACCCTAAGTTAACCACAGCATGACATTACAGAGGGCACTGACAAATGTGCACTCTGGTCCACTCACAAATTACATTTTAAAGAATCTGTTAGAAAATGTCTATGACCTAGGCTTGCATCCAAGGACTGACACCATATAGGCTTGTGATGGAAGAGTGTTGCTCTCTTTTCTGCCCAAGCTGATGACAGACCTTGAGCACACTTGGGAAAGGAGATGTATGAATTTGTTTAGCTGAATAAATGCATTCCTCATCATTCCCCACGAGTCCTAACTTCTTTTGTGTGTGTTCCTGCGTGTGGAGGGGGTACATAAGGGAAAGACAAGCCATAAAGCTTTACAATACACCATAAAATCCTCTCTAAAAATCTAAGCAGGTTTTAGGACCAAAGAAGTAACCATTAATATTTCCCTTCTAACATATTTACAGCATATGCCATGTATGCTATTGTTAATGGTGAATATACCAGGTCATTAAGATGACTGGAGCCAATTAGATCCAATTAAAACACAATAAAGACATCACTGCACTTATTTTCAAAATAGTCATAAAATACATAAATTGAGCTGATAACAAAACCCTTTGAAACTTAGACACAAGTGAGAAGAAAAACACAGAAATATTTAGTAAGTGGTTTTATTAACCATAAAAAAACCCTCTTCCCAAAGAAATCTAAACAACAAAAACCATCTCTCAAGAACAAGGACCTTTGGTTACTGTTAGCTTGTTTTACTTCAGTTTAAATTTAGTTTTAAAGATTTGAGCAATGATGAAGATTTAAGAAACACAAAACCAGATTGCAAACAGCTGCTGCCACTCAGCACTGTTCCAGGAAATACCTATCTAGAGAACTTTTTCTGCCTCTATGGCTTTTTCCAGTAGGTGTCACATAGTTTGGGCACAATGCTGACAGCAATGGGATGCTACTCAGCTAAAACAAAGGGCAGAAAGACATTGTCCCTGCAAAACCATCCTAACAGTTATGAGGCTTCCATCGTACTAGGGATTGTGTCACCCTCTGCTTAACAGCAGACTTTTCCAACTGAAATTCCATCAAACTTCAGTCTAGTTAGGCAGCTGTTGGCAACACTTGTTTTCACTGGAATTTTTAAAAGCAATTGGGAGAAAAGACCAAGGACCTTGACCAACTGGGAGTCAGTAACCAAGTTAGTCTTCTCTAAGCAATCCTCTCTTGTCCACATATCGCTCACTTCCAACTCTTTCCTTTCCAATTCCAAGACTTGACCTCTTCCCAGAACAAATAGGAAGGTAGCAAACTGAACAATCATGCAAAGATTCTGTTCTTCTGCACATCAGAACCACACAGAATGAAAAAAAGCATCTCTCTGGCTCTTGTGCCTCAGAAATTTAGAATTGCTTGAAACAAAATTTAGGTACTATTACACCAACCAAGGTTTTAAAAGTAGATAAAGTTCTTTGTGGAATCCTGGAAATTCAGATAATATGTTTGGATATTGCTCCTCATTTTTCCAACTGATCAGCTTTGGAGTACTGGAACAGCATTTTGGAGTTCCATTTCTGCATAATCAACCTTTTGATTACAGCTCTGTAAGCAGTCTCCAAGAAAACACGGAGCTATTTCAAATCACTACCTTTACAGCCTTCCTTCAAAATTACACCCTACATCTTTTAAATGCCAAAAATTATGTCTACATAATAGAAGCACCCTTTTTAATCTCTGCTTTTTAATCTCTACTTTTTAATCTGATTAAACAAATTTAAAGGCTGATTCCTCCTACTGTGTTTAATACCAGCACTCCTCCTAACTACTTATTTCACAGCAGGAATTGTCTTTGAGAGCACATTCACGTTATTACTCCAGATTGATCTACACAGTGACTTTGGACTAGAAGGCTATACTATATATGGTTTTTCCTGAAGGATATTGCTTAAAGTGCTAAAAATATCAAGCAAACAGAAAAATTTATTCTAGCTATTATAGCTTTAATAACAACATGAAACAGTGTTAGAAACTGCCTAGCTTTTCCAGCAAGGTGCCTGCACTGAAAGTCCAACTTTCAGATTTCCATTTACCAATGGTTGGCTCTATCCTCTGTTACAGGTTGTAAGATTTTAGTTTTCTAGATTTTGGAGTTTTATTATCAAACATTTTCCAGGAAAATAAATTATTACTAGACATATTAACAATAGAAATAGAAGTTATTGTGAGGGTCCTTTCCTGCCGAGGTCGGGGTACCAACTACCTGTGCTGGACCTTGCCACTGAGTCTTTAACTGGCTTTAAGCCCATTCAATGCCTTGCAGCATGGAACTGTATTTTCTAACGTGTTCTGACAGTCTTTTTTTTTTTTTCAGAGTGAACTTCTGCAAGTAGGTAACAAGCCATGAGGCTGTTATGGACCCTTGGTTCCAGCCATAAAGACGATTTACATTCAGAACACTTTCTGCTAGTAGAGTCAACTGAGACTATTAATCAAATGAGAAGGAAAACAAGCATTTGTAGAGCTTTAAACAGATACTGCTCATCTGTTATTTAAAACATGATGGTATCAGAGTGCTGCTCAATGTTTGAAGACCTGTTATACAATATTTAGAATGAACTTTCCCTTAAAAGGAACAATAATGTGAAGCACAGAAGTTAAGTAATCGGTGGTTGGGCTGGGAGAGCACTAAAGGAACAGGTCGCAGAGCAAAAAGCACTGTCTTTGTTAGCCCTCCAAAGTGCCATGCAAACTTGGGTGCCTGCATAGGTGTTTGCTGAAAAACAACAATAGCTGACAACCACCAAATTATGCATTCAGCAAATAACTCAGCTGGCATTTGGGGGGCTTTGTGTAGGCTGTTGAAGCACAGAAGGCAGATGGTGATTACACTGACTTTTGTAAAACTGTACTGAATGTTACATTAACTGGTAATTGGAAAAATCAATTTGATTTTACTTCTGTTTTCACACAGAGTGTTTTTTGGCCTTCAAAAATACATATCTTGAGAGGTTCATAAAGCAACATCTCTAGCCTACAGACATGTTAATCTTGCCCTGCTCACACTATTAGGATAAAAAGTTGAGGAAAGAAAATGAACTATTTTATTTATTCTGCCCCTGAACATTTACTGTTACTTCTGTATTTCACAAACTGATGTCTGACTCAACAAAAGAAATCACAAAAAGCTAGCTGATACCCTAAATCTCTGCATTTGTCAGTCAGATGTTATTTTCCCCGTTTTCCTTTGTGAAGAAATTATTTGTCAGACCTGTTCTTATTTAACCTAAACAAATACAGCAAAAGATTCAATAAAATACAACAGATCATAAAGGAGATTGCCAGAGTGGTTTTTGTTTACCAACTAGCAGCTTCCTAACAAAGCATACCTTCCCCTCAAATGCCAAATTTCATTCCAACTTCCTCCACGTTGTCTATGAAACAGCACAGCGTGCTGCCTGATCTTTGAATACTAAATCTTCTTTAACACAGTAGTCCTCAGCTTAAGCCCAAGTCCTACATCATACTCCACATGCACATGCTGCTCCAGCCCAGAGCAGCTTTGCTGATTTCAGCAAACTGCTTCCAAGACAAAGTATTTCAGGACCAAGAACTAGAGGTGGGGGAATCCCAGGGGTAGGAAATACAATTGTATCACTTTACAATTCTGTTAAATAACAAAACGGGGAGGTGGGGGAGAGGGGAGGAAACATCCTAGCATCATGCTAGGAAATACATTTGACATTTACTGTCATTATATCATTATTCATCCAACTACAATCAAGAGAAGAGAAGACACAACAAAACAATCATTGCACGACTCAAACTGTTAAGGGATTACTGTAGCTGGTCTCCTATATACAAATAGATAAGTGAAAAACAAACTCCTGGTGAAAGCTGGCAGTTATCCACTCACTTACAACCTTCAAGAAACTGCTGACACACAAAACTGCATCACAGCACATCTGGATGGGGAAATCCAGACCTCCAGTCATGTTGCTGCTCTCATCCCAACAATCAGATGTAAAATACTTTCCACAGCTACACTGTCATACTCTTAGGACAGAAAATAACCAGTGGCACTATAGCTCTTTAAAATATGAAAGTAAGAGTCTTGATGGTTTGATCACTTTCAGGTGAATGGTCTAAAAGGTACGATAATTTAATGAGCCTACATTCAAATGCTTCTAAAGGAAAAAGCAAGGGACAACAACAGTTGGTGAACACAAACAGGTTTTAAGGAAAAAA
Source organism: Galbula dea (assembly GCA_013399015.1). Classification (NCBI taxonomy): domain Eukaryota; kingdom Metazoa; phylum Chordata; class Aves; order Piciformes; family Galbulidae; genus Galbula; species Galbula dea. The sequence goes on from VWZX01010089.1 coordinate 1,163,534, forward strand.
CCACAAACTAAGAAATCAGGAGTATCTAATTCTCAGCCTCTGCATGCAAACTGTACATTTCCTCCCTATGCCTGTTGTCAGTGAATGTGTCCTTTCCCTCTCTCCCGTTGATGCATGATCAAATACAAATAGATGTGTCTTTGATGCAATTTCAGTTTCTAAGAATACTGATTAAGTAGAATATTGACTTTTCTCTATGTCTGGCTACAGGTTTTATGTCCAACTGCAAGTGATAATAGGTTTTCTCATCCTTTCATTTATTATTTCTACATAAAGAATAAACCAAAAAATTCCTCCTGTAGTCTCCGCACAGGATCCCCTTCTACAAACCCAACTTAAGCAAGACCCATTACACTGCTACAAAATGTAAAGAGAGGCCATGCCTCAGACATGACCTTTTCCCTTTCTAACACAGTTCAGTGCTCATTGCTTTAGTACCTTGTATTTAATTTCTCTCATTAAAACATATGGGAGGAATTATGCACCCAGGGATGAGTATCTTTTCTGTCCCTCTCCAGATATTCTTGTTTAAAGGGGAAGAATTAAACATCAGAAATCCCCAGCAGAGTAAATTACATTGTGTTCGCTAATAATTCTATCTCTTTTGTAGGAATCTGGTGAAGATTTTGGCCATGTACAAACCCAATATAACTATCACATTGGATCTTCCTCAACAATTTCCCTGACCTACAGTCAAATTAACATTTCATAATCATTAACATGTGGTAAAACTATGTATAAAGTACAACACATTTTCTTATATATAGCAATTATTGTCAAGGGAATAATTGGTAGCGCTCATCCTCCTCACAAAAGGTGCCAGCCAATGACTGGCAACACAGTTTTCTTCTTTACCTGGTTCCTAAGGGCCACAGGAACACCAAAAAATACCTGCTAGTGCAGGTATTTACATGTATTTTACAGGAAAAAAAAAAGCATAGAACAAATTAAGACAGAGGATCTAAATACTTCTGAACAAGTCACATTCCTAGGGCAACCTGCATAAAAAACCAGAGAGCTTGAATTCTAGTTGTATGCTGTTTGTAATGCTTTCTTGCTATTCATATAATCATATCTTACTGTACTACCCTAGAAGAGCCAAACATGCAGCAGTTTCCTCCTCTTTCTATTCTTACATAATAGCCTGGCCGACCAACATGCTGTCAGCACCTTAGTTTTTCCCAAGACGAGCTCACCATCTACACAGCAAGGTTAAATAGCTGTCTTCCTATTTTAAATAGGGTGGGAATTTTGACAATTCCACTTGCAACGTGCAAAAACATTTCAGCACCGAGCTGGGCTCTGTCGAAAGCTAAAGTGTGACAGATGCCTTCACAGTAATTGCCAATCAGCCTCTCCGTAGCAGCTGAAAACACAATGCATCACTTTGATCTCCTCGGCTCCCAGAGCATTGGCAATCAAGGAATCTGCAGCAAGATTACCAAATATGCAACATTTCCAAAACCTGCCTCCACGGAACTTCAATATGATAATGTGTATTTTGTTCCTACTTCATAAGGCATTTCCAATCCTTTATTATGCATATGAAAGGATATGTTTTAGCTTGCAAAAAAATAAACATGAAAGATGCTTTGTATTTTAGAGACATGTAGGGTTTCATCGGATAACATAGGTGAAATAATCGTTTAGAAAAGCCTCAACTGCTTTGAGGGGAAGACATGATTACAGAACATGCTTAATTAAGTCCCACTGCTAATTTTGCAAAATGAATACCTTGTTGAATTAGTCTACAGGGAAATAAAGCATGCACACCAGCCCCACGTGCGTAGAACAAGAAGCAAACGGTGAGAAAGGGTTGACTTACATTTCGCAGGTAGCTCATATCCACATGTAATTTTCGCTTGCCCAGTCTCACAGCCACTCAGGTTGCGACACTCAGCAACCAAGCAGGGCCCAGCAGCTCTGTGTATGCAGCCATCCACTACAAAAGCAAACACAGAAACTTTTCTTTATTAAATATCATTCTTCATGTTGCCTTCACGCAAATATACAGGCAGAAACACTTACAGGTATTTTTTACATTCAGAGTGCAGACCTGTTGGTCTTTAAGTAGGCATCTAAATATATTAAAACATTTTTTTTTCTGCCAGAGTTAGTCAATGTGTTTTAAAAAAAACCCCAACCAAAACAGTAGTTAGTCAACTTCTGCTAACTGGAAATAAAACAGAAAAGGTAAAGCAGACTTAAAATTATTATTAGAAAAGGATCATTTTCAAGGCTCTCAGAAATTCTCACTACAAATTATGAAAACAAATTTGATCCCCAGCTAAATGCCAAACTCTGATACTTCTGCAGCTAGGCAGACCGTTTAATGTCACCATCCTATTAATGCCTCATACAAAAATCCCAAGAAGTAATTCTTATGGATTTGAAATATTAAAAATACACTGTTTTGACCTTTTTTCTTTTTTACATTTTTTTTAATTTTGCAAGATTCATGCAAGACTTTGGAGTTAATTAAATAATCATCACCAAAGGTTGCAATTGCAGCTAAGTGTGCAAGAAAATTTAGTAGAGTGCATAGATCTTATCCCCAGGAGACAGCAAAAGAATAGTAGCAGCAGCAAAGAATAAAAAAAGGCTGCTGGCACAGCATTTCTGCCCTCTCAACATGCAATCAAAGAAATAATTTACTGTAATTATGGCAAGAAATTTAAGAAAAAGGAAACAAAAAAAGTAAGGGAAATACTGTGTGCATGAACTTATTAACTACAGTAAGGTCCTAAGCCAACAGGAATGGTGACGTTCAACTACGAGAAGTAATCCTCATATAAACTACAATATCAATTCAAAAGTGGTAAAATAAGCCCAAGTATAAAAGCTAAATGAACAGTTATGGAGACAAGAAAGGAAGATTCTGTATGTACATCATTCAATATTTATTTCAGTTGAAACCAGCTCAAAGTTACAGCAGCAGTAGCCCACAGCACGTTTGAAGCAGTTAAACCAGAAAAGGTTTGAAAAGCCAAGTCTAGATGTGTTTCCAAGAGATGCACATAATCTGTTCACAGCATAGAACGTGGAGCTTCACACAGGCTAGCACAGGAGGATTTGGGCAATACAAGGCCTGGGCACCCAGCACAGCTCCTGACCATCCACTGCCCACCAGCATGCACAGAGACCAGGCTCCCTGACCCCAAGATGTTTTTTGAGGATGGAACAGAACTGGCCTTTCGGCATTGAAGGCATAGCTGATTTCAAAAGGTGTGAAGTGTTCCTCTGTAGCCACATATACCCAAGTGGAGGGGCAGGTAACATCTTCATCTGAACAAATCCTCATTCTACTAAGTGTTAAAACCTTGATTGCCTTTTCTGAGGTGTTGTATGCCACAGTTAATATTCAGGTGACACCATAAAGTTAGATACGCGGTTCCTTGGAATACTCCAGACTCATTCTGGAGACAGTGCCACTGATTTTCAAAACATATTTGGAAATTTCAAATTTCATGTTGAAATACTTCATATTAGACAGAAGGATAATGACAGAATCATGTCATGTTGCACTTCTAATGAAATTTTCTCCAACCTTTTTATGGAAAAGGATGTCATTGCCAAGCCACCAGCCATAAGCCTGTTGTGCACTCTCTATGCCAAGATACCACGTCTTCTTACCCCATCTTAGCTGAACTTCTGGTTTTAACTTACCCAAAAATCTCTGCTCAACAGACTCCAATATGCTAATTCCAGAATAATATTTTGTAACCCCAAGGGGAAAAAAGAATCCTTGAAATCTATCCTACGCTCATAATATCCGATTTAATTATTTTAACTTAATTACCAAATGCTTTTCCAAACCAAGGAGGATAAGTAAAGCAGCGTGCGTTAAAACCTCAAGTATATTCTTTATAAGCACCTCCACCACAGTCTTTACCAACATTAGTATTTCCTAAGACGTTAACATAAAAACAGTACTGATGCTTAGGACTAGCACTTTTTGCATTATTCTTTACAAAGGAAAAAATTCTTTCACCTCAGGAATACTGGACAAGGGCTCAACTCCATGCAATTATTCCCTTGGCAGCGGATTAATCATTTCCACCCCTCAGCTCCCTCTTGTCTCTAACAAGTAGACACCCTCCTTTGAGCAGTGTCTGTACAATGATTTGGTCAGCTGCCCTCTCAACCAACTCATCTGGATAAATCAACCTCTTTTTTTCCCCACACTCCATGCATTTTAATCCAAGTCCAGCTCACAGCACAGCCAAACAACAGAACCTGCAAAAAGAAACCACTGCCTCTGGCAGGGAAATGGAAGCACAGAGTTGTTCCTGCAATGTATTAACATATCCAATACATCAATATATCACGTGTCAGATCAGCTGCGATAGCCAGCACACAGGCAGTCCCAGATCCACATCTATAAGCCATCTCATGATGGAAGAAACATGCTCTTAATGAACATCCAGCCATGATACAGATGGTCTACCACAAGTTTCCTGGAGCTGGTTCCAGGCAGGTCTGTGTCCAGTCTTTATAAAAGTTGACACCAGAAAGATTAAAACATAATTGAAAAAGAATTAAATTCTTGACAGAGGAAAATCAATTCTATCATAACCAATTTTGACATGACAAGGAAAATGGAAGTCATCTGCCAAAACCAAACAAGTAGACATGCATACTTCCCTTAGAAAAGTGGCATGACAGAAAATGATTTGATTCCCCAGACAGGCATAGATGGAAATGTAGACGTCAGCATTTGACATACTTCATGACTGATGACATGGAAGAATGAAGGAGTAGGGGAATAACCACTAAAAGAAAAAAAACAACCCAAACACCAAACCACCCACAATTTTCTGAAAAAAATCTTTTTTCTAATATACTTTTAGATACTTGAGCAGAGATGACCTCTGATCTACACACACATTTTCCATTTCATTTGATAACTTAATAAAGCATGAATGAAATACTCATGCTAGAAATATTTCATGTTTCCAATAATATACACCATCTATACACAAGTTTGATCATTCTTAAAGCAAAAGCCCAAGCAGTGAAATATCCTGCCAAATATGAGTGCTCTGCATAACAGAAAATCACTGGCAAAGGTAGATTAGCAAATCTAAATGTGATACTGCAGCTTCTGCTAAAACATGCCTTAGAGCTGTATTAATTCAAAAGAAGATGGAAGAGGCATCCACAGAACCTTTCTGTGAGATTTTGTCCTCTGGAAATCTGCATTGACTAGGAATGGAAGTGTGCAGAGAAGTAAGCTTGTTAACGTGGAAACTTTATGGAAGTTACAGATAACAGCAACAACCTCAGGAGGGAATAAAGATGGTCAGAGATATATTGTTATTGTGTAGTAAGGAGGAAGAGATTTACATGATAACAACAGAATGCTGCCAAATTACTTTTATAGGAAAGAGAAGAATCTTTGATATATTTGTTTCAGGCACTTCATCTGTATCATCAGTTTGATATACAGATGCTCATCTGCATTTTTCAAAACAGATTTGGAAAACAGTAAACCATATCCCACTGTTCCTGCCCTGGAATTTCCTTGTGCAACTGGCTGAAAACCCCAGGCACTTAAGGTCAAATCTGACTTGCATCACATGACAGTGATAAGGAATTAGGCATTATCACTGTCTTCTACAACCAATGAAAGATGTCATTTTACCTCAAAGCTATCAGCCTGCTTCACAGTATGCCTTTTTTCTACAGGCTGTCCTGCCTGTCCAGGTCTATGGAAATCACACAGATACCCTGGGTCATTTCTATACACAAGTGACCTGCCATTTCACAGCTACAGAAAAGATGTGGAAAAATCCCACAGACAAAACTATCAATCATAGCTGACAAGAAATCCCATCTCCAGTCTGCATTCCAATTAATGGGCATTTCTCAGTACTGGTAACACTTCAACTAACTGAAGACAGGGCTGCTAACCACCCTTACTTCTTGATGTGAGTTTCATGTTTACAAACCCAGCTATTTCTAAGGATTTTTGAAAGCATTAATGCTAAATGAGTCCTGTCCAGGGCCACCAGCAAGGCAGCAAATATCCACAGGATGGTCCCTCTTCTCTTCTGGGTTCCAACAAGCGGGCTCCCCACACTCTACCTCCAGCTAAAAGAAATGCTTTGAAAAACCACATACTACTTCTGCTTTTAGATGACTGCAGACATTTAAGCAGGTCAACTTGTCTTTTGAAATGTGATCTCTTATTTGCTGCACTGTCACACGTGGAGACCCAGTAAAAAGGAAGTTTCTCTATTTACTGTTTCATTGTGGCGTGGCTAGACAGGCATGTGGGAAACATTTCTTACTTTTGAAGACCTACATACACAAACTGTATTTTGAAGGCTGAAGAACAGCTGCTTTCTTACTTTTGAAGACCTACCTACATGAACTGTATTTTGAAGGCTGAAGAACAGCTGCTTTCTTACTTTTGAAGACCTACCTACATGAACTGTATTTTGAAGGCTGAAGAACAGCTCAAGGTTGAGATTTAGCTCTGCAGTAGAAGTCATTCATGCAATATTACTCCAAGATTTTTTTCATTACAAATAATACTAGCAATCTCACTGCATGCTTCCATACATTTTAGGAGCAACCAGGGACAGCATTTTGTTCTCCCAACAATTCAGCAGAAGCCATTAATGAAGAAAGTCTTCAAAGCTACTGCAGTCAATGGTATTGGTTGCACAAAGAAGTCTCCTGAAAATAGTTCCTTAAAATACAGGGACAAAATCAAGTGCAAAATAAAGCTCCTAGGCAAAATAAGAGTGTACTAAAAACACTGTGTTAAACAAAAATATGAACATCATCTTTCTCACTGCAGACTAAAGGATGCTAAAAAGCTAATTCCTTTCTTACTTAATTCATTGTAACACGACCATGTTTGTTCTCCAGAACTAAAGGGTTAAAGTTATTTAATAAGAACTAGCCAGTTTACTGATGTACAATATAAATATGTTTCTTGTAGGAAATATGTTAAAACTGCTAATGAAGCAAAAATGCAGGAAACACAGAATTAAAAGTATCATGGGATGTTGCTAAAAACAAACAAAAAAATAACCTCAGCAAAACCAGCCTTGAAGTGCAGATGGTAAAAAAAAAATAGGGTAAGGTAATCAAACACCACAGCAAAAAAAAAAATAAATACAAATTCCCCCAGGAATAATAAGGCCCAAACTTCTTCTGTGACCTTGTGTGTGAGTCTGGATAAATGAAAGTTATGATGTAAACAACATATGCAGATTTATCATGTTATGTTTCAATAATCTATATATTCCTTTTTCCACAGTAATTCCTGTTCTCTGGTGCTTTTCCAGTTTTTCATGTCTTGTTTTCTCTAGGAAAGTCAAGAGATTTAACTTGTTTAAGAAAGTGAACTGTGTGGGATTTATCTATGAAGCAGTAGTGTTCTTCCACAGAGCAAATACCAGGAGTGAATAAAACCAGAAAAATGTCATTATGTCACATATATTGCTGAGGGAACACAAGAGGAAGCTGTTTTGCCCACACTGTAGCACACCCCAGGTACATGTCCTCAGTCCTTATGAGCCTTTCAAAAATGCCCCTTGCAAGTATGTGTGTGGAAACCAGGAGAGGAGAAAAAACCCAAACCAAATCCCAAAACTCCTCCAGTCCTCACAACCAGAAGCAACCTCATTCTGCAAACCTGGTAAAGCAGCTCTAGGAAGTTCATTGGAATCGAGCTCTGCCAAAGATGCAACTGCACCCCTGAGACCAATGTCAAGGGGAAATAAATCCTGCCCAGCAAGAGACAACAGCTGCTGGTCTAATGAGCAAAGGTGGGGATCTTTAAAAAGATTAGAGTCCAGATGCCTGCCGGCCGCTGCTGCTGGATAACAGCAGTTTATATTGCAGAGATGGCCTCTGCCATTGGGAAGTTTAATGAACTGAAGAGTTTTAATCAATGCACTGGTTTACAGGCCTCCAACATAATTAATTTTAAATATGTAGCATTTATACAGTATTTTCTGGCCAAGGGCTCAGAGTTTAAAAGCATGATCTTCTTGAGCCTTAAAATTCTCCATTTTCAAAACAAAAAGGATAGACAAGCCATTTATTTTGAGATGGCCGTTTCACTGAATCAGGTTCATGTTTCATCACAGCCAATCTAAATTCATAGGTCCTTAAATATTCTTATTTTCAGAAACTCCTAGTGCCTACATCTGCATTAGATCAACACAAAACCGAGTTGAAAGTCTTGATGCTTAAGCTACTGATTACCTAATGTGTCAGTTATAGGATTGTACGCATCTTTATTTAAGAAGCAACATTCTGAGGCTGCACAAGGAGCCTCATTGCATCCAGAATTAAAATTCTGAGTCCTCCTGGCTCCAACCACTAACTTATGCTGCAGAGTGAGTTTAATGAAAAGTAGTAATAAGATGGAATAAAACCATTATTCCAGTACAAACTGCAAGGAACAAAACAATGACATGTGTAAGCCTTATTGTAAAGTCATACATGGGAAACTTGTACTTCAGAATAGCGTTTAGCTGAAATTCTCCACCAGTTATTGCCTGCTATGGCAAAAAATGCTTGGAATTAGATTTGAAAACCTATTAGTTGTTCTAAGAGAAGGTTGTCCTTAATCTGGATGCAGTTCACATTCAAGCATAACAAAAGCAGCTGAAAGATCCAACACAATCGATGTCCGTGCTATAAACCAGCAAAAAGACATATGGAAATAAAGAAGACAACAATGATTCAAAATAAAGCTCACTTACCCATGGACCTGTTAAATTTTAAGCATTCTACATTTATTGCATACAACTACATTATTCTTACTTGGACAAGCCCACAAAAGAACAGTAAACCCACAAATGCTGGTGATTTTTTTATTTTAGTCAAGTATCTTGGGATATCAGGAACTTGTATGAAAAATATACGTAAAGGCAAGCAAAAGTTCTGTCACGTTAGCAATGATGATTGGTAAATTCCTCCCCTAAACAACTAAGCACTAAAGCACATGTTCCTTTTCTCTCACACTCAGGACGTCATCTTGCTTAGTCTCCGAGTGCTCCCCTCCAATTTTGTAGACAGTTAGAATGTCAATGGGATTCATGCTTTTGTCAGCCCACGCAAGCAGCATAAGGGCTCAGAGAAACATGGGTCTGATAAACCTGTCTGAATGTCACACTTTTGGCAGGAAAAAAAGAACAAGGAAAGGCTCCAACAGTGGGGTTTTTTCCAGTTTTTCCCAGTCCAAAATACTGACATTAAGGCGTGTGTGAAGGAACCGTTCAATTCCTTTTAACTGTGTTAGTGTGGAGACACCTGACATACCACACTCTCCTACAGATGGAAATGAGACAGCTTAAGCCTTAAATACCTCACTGCAGCAAGCAGAAAAACTGCATGTTGTTGTTTATTGAGCAGTGAAGTGATAAACTGAAGCCTGGTGGAATTTCAGGCTATTCCATGCTATTAGACCAAAATTAGCTCACGTTCATCTCAACTTGCTCCCCCACCATCCTAGGCAGGCTATTAAGAAGCTGCAATTTTTTTTTTAATGTGGTATCACCCTGAAGAAAAGGGATTGGTGACTCCAGCATCCTTTCCTCAGCCTCCTGGGCAGTCATAGGATTTCATTTTGAGCTGGGTTCTGCACAGGCTGGAAAGACAAAAAGGTTTATCTGCATTCCACTGCCAGGATGCCTACTTTGTCCTGGATTTCCGTTCCTGTTAGTGTGCTGTTATTACAGGACGCCTCCTTCATCAAGAAAACAACTCCAAAGTTCAGCTCCATGTATCACAGCTTCGTCTTATGCCCACCAAGAAAATAAAAAGTGTGTGGAACAGATGAAGAATAAGATTGTGTGAAAAGATTTATAGCTGCGTCCCTCTGAAAGGGCAGGAAATTGGGAGGGTTAGTTGCACTCTTTGCACTACCCAGTTTAGGGATAGAAATAAAATTCTACTAGTTAAGCTTTAATCTGCCATTTAGGGTTTTTCTATCACCCTGGTCTTAAATGATATAAGTGTTTAGGGAGATGACATAAGCAATTTTATTTCTCCAACTTCACAGCCTTCTGCAACTTAGGCTCTTCTTAACACTTATTTCTAATTCCACACAGAAAAGTCGATGCCCACCTTTACCTGGATCAAGATGCCAGCCTCCTTCAGTCCCTCACTTGTTTCTTTTTGTTTTTAAACAAGGACTTTTCTGCTTCCTCCCTCAAGCATAAGAGAAACAATAAACATCCACGTTATTGTTTTTAAATCTTCCCTGCAACTCTCTTTTGCCACAATGGCTATTGAGCTATTGATGACATTAGACTACTTCTGTCGTACCAATCTCTGTCTAGCACATAGAACTACAGAGTCTTGTATTTCCTCCTGTACTGTTTGGAAACATTAAATTAAATTCTGAGAAACAGTAAAGAAACAAGTATTTCCAAAGATAAAAAACACCAGAGAGGGCAATGAAAATCAGATTTTATTTTTAAAAAAGTGGTTTACTGTGTTCTGATGCTGAATGTAAATGAAAGAAAGAAGACAAATGGACAGACTGGTAAGACTTACTCTCCATCTGTCTCAGCATCCTATTTCACATGATGGCCAAGGGAAATGCTTAAAAGGAGAGGGCAAGATCATAGAAAGACATCAGCAGTGCTGCCACAGAATTTTCTTCCAACCCTTCCAACTCACAAACCAGAGCAAGCTGTCTCTTTTGTATCACTCTGATCATGCTTTTTTATTGGGGCTTTTTTTGTGAGCATTTTGTGAGCATCTCAGACTCATACAAGCACTTGGATTTGTACCTTCCAATTTTATATAGTCCTCTGTGTAATGTGGACAACCCCATTAGCAAGGAATTAAATACTGCAGATTATTCCAAGTCAGCAAAAGAAAATGAAAACAGAAAACCTACTACAAAGTCTTAAAGGAAGGGGTTTTTGCTTGCCTTTTTCCCCATTTACAACACACACAGACAAGCATTTTTCTCCTCTCTCTTGTTCAGTAACTATTTTTTGGGGGGGGGTTTGTAATACATCTTTTCCTTCTCTGCAGGTGTCAGCATTTTAGGGCTCTGCATGAGAAGGCAGGAGACAGCAATGCTGTGCTCTATTACTTGCAAACAGTTCAAAAACACTCAATGCACGGGCCTGGCCGTGGCAGATGAAATGTATTAAGCCAGAAGAGGTATTTGCATATTTGGAGTACAGTTATTAAGCAGTCATCACACAGTGATTATACAAATTTATGCACTAGGATCAGCTAGCAGTTGTCAGGCACAGGTCAAGGACTTAGAGGGAACAGGCTACCAAGTAATAATTGTTAAAACTGGGTTAAAAGAAAGCCTTGTAACTGTGGTGCGTCCTCACAGCCCAACAGCCTGTTGCTACGTTGCTCCCAAGAAGTTCAAAGGTATATTGAACATTTAAAAAAAATGTTGGACATTAACCATTTTTTCTCCACTGAAATGCAAGGGGATGAGATCTAAGACCTCTTCACAGAGAACATGGAAGCAAAGGCATTCTTACACAGCTCTTTACAGATTTGAACTTTGAAGGCCTCTGTAGCAAAATACAACTTCTAGCTAAATATAACCAAGTTAGATATGGGAGAATGTCATGTTTCTCTCTAGCTATAGGGTGCTCCAAGCACCAGAACATTACACATCACTGCTAGAACAAAAGAATGCATTACAGCTCTTGAGAAAACCTCAGAGAAGACACTAAGCCTGAGCCAGATGAAGGAGATCTGTGATTCCAGGTGAACAGCTCCACTTCCCTTAAAAATCTTGCAAAATAAAGGTGGGCAAGTCTACCAGGGTAAAGGTTTTGTCACTTATTTCAAATATTACTTTCTAAACACTTTTTAAGAAACATCTGCTTGTTCTGAAGAGTCATCTGTTCCCTCTAACCCATACAGGTTCAGCCTGATTATGTGACAGCACTGAACCTTCATGGAGGTTTAAGTGATGCATTAATCTATGAAAAAGAGAAGATCCAGAAATTAACAGAGGAAAGGTTAATTACAGAAGCAAAGTACTTCCAGTTCTGAGCATATTTCAAAAGGGACTTCAAAAACCACAGGGACTGTAGGAACTCCCAAGTTAGGGCAGCAGCTGGAATGTACAAAGGAGTAAGACTAAGTATCAACAAGAAGATAGTCTCTTGTTTGCAGTAAGGCTTAACAGGCTATGGGAATACTACAAATTATTTACTGAGTAGCTGCTGGTTTTCTTATTTCCTGGACTGTTTTCACTTGTGCTAATTTACTTTTAGCATGAATCACTAAAAGGAGAAAACTTGGTCTGCAAGACTACTTCTTAGTCTGCAATCACAGAAACATTGTCTGACTCTCAATTTGCAGTGCTGTCTCAAACCAGATTAATTAGCAGAATTAATTATGCAAAAATTGCCTTGTAATAGCTAAATCCAATTGAACACATTAAAATGTGTTTAAATGGGATAGGTACAAGAGAAGAGAAAAGGTAAACACTAGATTAACTGGAAAGCGATGGATGGACAAGGTTCTTTCAGACAGTGTTTTAACACAGGCCTGAGAACTTCAGGACCCATAAAGTCTCAAATGTTCTTTCCTTTTGTTGAGAGGCTATGACAAATCATATGTGCAACACATCTAAAACAAGACAACTTAAAAGATCTCACCAAAAAAGAGTAAATTAAAAGATGTAGGACACAATCAACATTCAGCAGTGTTGAAACAATTTTCTTCTAGCAAGATGCAAAGATATCAAATACACTAAGTACAGTTTCCCCTATAAAAACAGTATCATACCCTGACACAGACTCATAACCACAAATGAAATGCAGAAGAAAAACTATTTACTCTTACTAATATGTCGGAGTGCATTGCAGAATCTGCCAAATCTACAAAAATATTAGAGGCATCAGCACAACCTTCACACATAATTAACTGTATATGGAGTAAAGGGGGCAAGCTGTCATCATCAGACCCTACCTTCCATTTCCACTCCTGAACAGATTATCTCTGACAGTAAAGTTCTGCTTCCATGGTAAATGGAAAAGCATTATGCTAACCTAACATTGTCATATATATTCATAATGATCAAATGGAATTTAAGTGACTGCATAACCATGGGTAAAATGGAAAAAAAAAAAAAGAAAGAAAAGAAATACTCTTATGCTTTTGTTTATTTATTTATTTAACATCAGAAACACAAACAAGATAATAGAAGAAGTGTTAGATGAAAAATTGCCTTCCACATTGTTCACTGTACTTAGGGGGGTTTTTTTGCAGTGTAATCAGTTTGGACAAAAATAATTTTAAAAAGGAGAAGGACACAAAGCCTGATAATAGCAAGTGACCTTTGAAGTTAATGGAAGACTCTGAATCCCAAAGTGGCACAGGGAACTCCTCTGAGCTGTTCACTATGCAGCCCTCAGCAGGGCCCTATCCCAACAGCTTCTTTAATCAAGGCCCACACAAGCTTTCTTAAACAACAAGAAAAGTAACCTTGTAATTAATGAACTTATTACTTATCTGAGCTGCCTGCCACCCTCCTTCTGCTCCATGAGTTGTGGGAAGGGATGTTAAAGCACTAAGTACAGCTTAAAATTACTATCTAATAGTTTTTGAGTCAGAAACAAAGACACCCCCACTCAAATGGCTATATTTACCAGTTTGGTAATCCTGGTAATTCCCTCCCAAATAACTTTGTTTGTCTTAAAGCAGTATTAAGAGAGAGATAAGGAACAGAAGAACTAAAGAGCTGGTTAATCTGCACAGCATCATTATGTATTATTTAGTTTAATACCTTCTTGTAGTAATGATTCTGTATTTATGTGCCGTTTTCTTCAAGAGACCATTGTAGTAAATTTAGTGTTGCAACAGAACCATTAAAGTATAATAGTGTACACAGAAAAATTCTACTGATTAGCAAGCAAAAATATGTAATTATAGCCACAGTGTGGGACTCAGTTGGCTGGTGGTTTAGAGCATACTGCTTTGTAAGACTACTTTGCTGCCAAAACTAATGAGGAAAATACCGAGTTGTTACTTCCAGTTGTACTAGAGGTTTTTGTCTTGATTTTATTGACATTTATAAAGTGATCATCACATGTAATAAACAAGCCACAGTGCCAAGACTCCGAGCTGCAGTCTGCAGTAATTAACGAGTAAACATCATCAATTCCATAGCCATGTTCAACAGATACATAATGTATTAACTGAATTTTTAAGAGGCAATTCTGAACTACAATTCACCCAAAGCATCTCAAGTTCTCCACAGTTTGAGCAATGCTAATGAAATAATACAAAAGCATGGACACATGACTTTAAAAAGGAAAAGCAGCTCAACATTAGCCCATGAATATTACAGTAAACATATTCAAATGTGCATATGTGCAATATATAAAAATACAGTTTTTAAAGAAAACACGTATGATCATAAGTAGAAAAACTGAACAATATATATCCTATGATACTTGGTATTATACTTAAGCCTCCAGGTTTTCCTTTCTAGCTTTCATCAAAAGGTAGGGTGGGACATGCTGAGGTGTATTTCTAGCATTGCACAAAAAAAGATGGAAAATTCCAGTTTAAAAAGCTCACAGAGAAATAAGAAAAACAAAGAGTTAATTTCCTTCTGAAAAGTTACACTGGAACCTTGACTCCAGACTCAATATATTTACTAGTATTTCAGCCATACATGGTTCATGTCTAAAATGCAGCCTGGTAACATTAGAAAAGAGTAATAATTCTAATACGCTAAAGAGTAATGTAACACTGGTTGAAGATACCAAAGCTCCAACCAATGTATCAGTGATGGACCCTGGGCAGAAATTCCACTTGAAGATCACCCTCCTTATCTTTACCCATAATTTAAAAATAAATTAAAAAATAATTGCTTAAGATGGTGTCAAATGCAGAATAAATTTCAATTAATTCAATTTGATTCAATATAATTCTTAATATCACTCAACCCACTACCAGAAAGTCTACCTTTAAGAATAGCTTTGCCTACTTACTTTCATAGTAGTCAAAAGCTTGCAAATATAAAAGCAAACACAGGATTATAGACTACAGTGCATTTGACAAGGAAGCTTAGAGAGGCATTGAGAGCTGCCACCTATACAGAGGATACATTCTGTGATATTAAGCCCCATCCACATTTATTTATTTCCATTCTGGGTTAGTCTTTGTCTGGTCCTAGGATTGAATGCCAGTTTTCCAGTGGAATGCATTAGGGACACATCCCCCAGTCTACATTTACCAAGAAGAAATCAGCTCAAGATTGTGCTCCAAGATACTTGATGATGCTAAATACCAAAGCAGTGAGGAGTGTCAGGGGATTTCCTTCAAAAGCCCATTCTAGGCCCCAGCTATAAACAACAATGTAAATGTACCCTTTAAGTATTGGTTTTACTTGAAATTTATTTGAATTTTTCAGGCTATTTAGCAATGCCTGAATTAGTGTACCTGCAAATAAAGGGGAAAAGCCCCTGTTCTCACACCCAAGTAAACCAAATTTCTGCACTATCAGGA
Source organism: Galbula dea (assembly GCA_013399015.1). NCBI lineage: Eukaryota > Metazoa > Chordata > Aves > Piciformes > Galbulidae > Galbula > Galbula dea. The sequence continues at coordinate 1,179,017 of VWZX01010089.1, forward strand.
GGTGGCAGTTTTGTTACTAAGCCCTAACAACCTGTATGAATCAAAGTTCCAAAGATCAAAGTAACAATTCACATCAAACTCAAACTCTGCACGATAGGATATTCATCCCTTAAAGTTTTGGTTGTAAACAGGCAACAACAAACAACTGAGCAATGGCAAAAACAGACATTCAGCAGTCACCCTAGGGTACAAGCACAAACAAGACTTGTCTTAGAATGACTAATAGGTTCTGTTTGCCATGGATGATGTTAAGGATGAAGCCTTGGGAAGCAACAAGACCAAGGGAACGATGGAGAACCTCTTTCAGAGCATCGGGAATCCTGCTCTGGCAGGGGGATTGGACAAGATGATCTTTCAAGGCCCCTTCCAGCTCCTAATATTCTGTGACTGATACAATTTACACAAATAATGTAATGCCATGGTTCTAGTTACTTATGATCAGCAAATTACTTCTGACTGAGAAAAGCAATGCCCCCTACCTTCACAATATTATATGTAACACTTTACACAGCTAAGCACTTGTGAAATACACATCTCAGTTCAAACTGAATAACCAAAATGCATGAATATGCTGCTGAAATACTTTATAAGATGGCCTCCAGAAGACCTTTAGTTAACTTACAATCTCACACCATAAATATTTCCCATGTTTCAGTATTGCCAGCATCACACAGCAAAGACAAGCTTGTCACGGTCCTGAGGAGAGATTTGTCTTCCACTCCAACAAATGGACATCTTAGATTTACTAGCTTCAATAGTATTAATGTGTTTTATCTTTGACATATATCCTTTCATAGAATCAGACAAGAACTTTGGCTGGATTTGACCCAGGAGGTTATGCAGTCCCACCCCCTGCTCAACATTCCTTTACAACACAAAAGCATAGTTGGAATAGATCTGCCTTCCACCCTCCTGAAGTGATGAAAATCTACAGGGGAAAAAAAAAAAGTTAAGAAGCTATTCTACCATCTAAAATCTTGTAGTTACTAGATGTTATTTAGTTAGTTATTTAGTTGTTTTTATTTTTACTAATTATGTTTATGCTCCAGGGTAAAACAACATGCAACACCTACATGTTATTGAAAATAAATGTTTTTCAATTATTAAGATGGAAGAACGAAAGCTAAACAATAATTGGCACAAAAGGCTCACTCAAACACAGTCCCAGGATGACACCTATTCAGTTTGGCCAGGCACCTATTTGTGGTGATAGCACCAACCACAGAAAATAGGTGGAGCTGAAGTATTAAGGAGGATGAAAGGTCTAAGCTGACAGCAAATACAAACCAGATCTGAATACTCCAGTCAGACCTCCATCTGTGGAGGCCAGACTATGATTTGTTATCTGAGGACTGAGGCATGCACAACATGGGCAGGCACTGCAGGCAGAGGGATGAGCACAAAGATCCTTAATGAGGGAGAATCTAAAGCCTCGAATCTCTCAATAGGTAACATGGTGAGATTCAAAAAAAGAACAGGCTGACTTTTAACACAGCTTTCAGCAGAGAACTGGGGTTCTGATTTCCTCACATCTCCATTTTTTATGTATTTTGCACTTCCTTTTCAACAAGAACAAGGGGGTTTTTTATAACTACCATTTCTATTTAGGTGGCCAGCTTCCTGATCTATTGACCTATTGCACAATGTGATTTTTAATTAGCTCACACTGGCATGAAATGCCTGGAGTCTAACTATTGTTTTGCCTACCCAAATCTATTTGCCCGTTGAAAACACTTACATAAATAACCCAACAAAACCATTTTTAAAAAAGGTGATTGTATAAAATCCAGTAGGATATGGTTGATTACTAGCCTGACTGTCATAAAAGGTTGAGTGACATTCACAACCTTCTGAAAGGCAGTTTTCTTCCTACTTAATTTCTTTTTTGAAATTAACAGGATTTTTTTTGTCAAGTACCAATATATTGTTCCTGCTCCATTAATGCCTTCCCTGCATGTCAGCACAGACACAGATGTTACAAGAATACCTGTTTTGAATAGAAAACTCATTGAGCAATGTTTTACAGCCCAGACACAACATGAAAGCACGAGGTTTTATCATACCAAAAGAACTCAAGGTTTTACACAGCTTTTTTATTAGAGGATTTTATGTACTTCACAAAGGAGATGGACACCAAACTGGAAAACACAGAGAAGGAAACAGAGGATAAAATCATGCATGGTATTTTCAACACCTTCCAGATCCTCCCTGTATCTCCAGAAAGCCCAAAATCTCCAGTCTCCCTTTCACTTACTCTGCACTCAGTTCTCCCATGCCTTCTTGGTTTGCTGGCCAGATAAGAGCCACATGTGCTGTACCGAACTGGAAACGCTGGCCAGCCACACGATGTCAACAAAATATAAAATACATAATAGGTAATGGTTGTGTCTCTCTGGATTTCCCCACCTTACAAGAGGCTTTAGCTTCCCCCCCTGGACATCAGTATTCAGAAACCTACTTGTTTTAAAACTTGTAATCCTCTGTCAAACACATCTGCAACTGACCATTAGATTAAATAACACCTTGGGACTTAATAGTAGGCAACAGAGAGCGCAGTGGAACCAGAATAAGAGTGCTTCAAAATCTGCAGACTGATCATAAAGGACGTGGCATAAACAAAGCCCAAATGGATACTATCACATTTTCCATTCCAGTTTGACAAGAAATCCCTGACAAAACTGTCTGAGGCTTCAAGGAGCCCCAGGTTTCACTGCAACAATCTGCCCATCTGTGAATGAGTAAGCCAAGTGTGTGCACCTGTGGTCACAATGTTTATGAAATACAGCAAAGATCATGGATATGACTGGCAAAATGACTCAGTCAACATCAGGGTTTGAACTGGCATTTATTGGTGGAATACTGACTGAGAAGTCACTCGGTCTGAACATTTTCTCATGTTCAGCAGATTCCCTATCAAATACCAGACAAGTTAGTGTTGTAAGTCTAACTACTTGAAAGCAACCAAATAGCTCTACAAGACAGCATTTGCACTTTTTAAAGATGCCATAGAGTTAATCATTGCAAAATTAATAATGTTCTTCTCTTGATGCTTCCAATAGATACCCAAGGAAAGCACTGAATAAAAAGTAAAAAGAAAAATCTTTAGATAGCCATGTTCAATCTTTCCTTTCTATTATTCATAAGCCTGCATGTTTTGAAGGAGAATACAATTATTAGGGGTTCTCAGAGAAAACTGGCTTAATTAAGTTTGAATTCCAACAGATCAGGATGTATCCTTCCTCCCTGCAAACACAAAGCCACATTTTAACAGCCTGTCCCAGAAAGACAACGTTCCTTGATAATCCCACAATGGATTTAGTCTGAAATTTGGCACTGTCTGTACATCTTAATAGGCAATTGTGATCCAGGAGTCCAACCAGCCTCCTTGCCTACTGGACTCCAGATAGTCACCTTGGCCACAGGTGCCTCCAGAAGCTCTGAGGAATTAAAAAAATCATTGCAGGATAGCTCCAAAATAGCCCATTCCTTCCTCTTAAAACCACTTACTACTTACTGGCCTCAGGATATGCTTAAACTGATGTAGTAGTACTTTAATAGTAAATTGATACTAGCCAGGGATCGAACCCTTCAAAAACAACAACAAAGCAGCAAAAGTCAGACAGACACCAGCAGGGGGAAGGAAGAAATGTAGAGATGTTTAAGTAAAGCTTTTTTGTAAGGTATAAATGTTAGGAAGAGCCAGAAGACCCAACAGTCAGTGTCACTATTCTCATTTCCATCACTGCATTCTTAAATTAATCTCAAGGACAAAATAAACTATTTCCGTGATGCAGCAGACAATAATGAGAGCAACTTCTTGCAGTACACAAGACCCCTTGACTCAGAAGAAAGCTTTGCCCACGTTGCCATCAGTCTAGCATACTCTTTAATGGCACTTCCTAAATATATTCTGGTCTGGAGCTGTGGGAAACAGTTGAAATTGAAGCACTGTTAAAACACACTCAAAGATAATGTCTGTATGGGGCAGAGTCATCATTACAGTCAATTAGGTATTCATGGCTCTGTTCCCATTTCTGCTGCAAAAGGTGTGATTGTTACCCTTGCTGTTTTCCCCAATTCTTGCGCTCCATTTAGTTACGCTGCTCTAGACATCACTTCACTACACATCAAAAGTGGAGCGGAAACGGATTTACAATGTACAAAACAAGGTGTAATTTTTCCAAAGGTCCCAAAATTTGATGCAATACCACGTGGTATGCTGCAGAGGGTAAAGGTGAATATCTGAAAGGGCTCTTCAAAAATGAGGATTTTGCCAGCATTCTCTCCTGAATGCTGAGACACTTGGGTGAATGTATAGAAGCACCATGCTAACTGCAGCACCTACTTTTCCTTGGCACAGGAAAAGGAAAACAACAATTAAGCTTTTGTCAAACATATCCTTGTTCCAACAAATTCTCCCTGAATACCTGTGCTGCTGCTGTCTCTCTCACATATATAGTTACATAGTCTTTCTTAAAAGACTGCAGTCAAATAGCATTGTTAAATAACCAATGTGTTTTCTCTTTCTTTCAATTATTCAACATTAGCACATAAATTGACAGATATTAAGCAAATGATAAACGTTATCTGTTCCTACAAAGAGTGCTTTAGAGGATCAAAACCATTAACAGTTCCCAAGAGCATAATCGTAATTCTTTATAATACTGAAAAGGAAAGCTACAAAAATCAAACCTAACCAAAACAAACAAACAAAAAAGAGAGATGTGTAGATGTTATTACACTCAGGAACATATGCAGAAATTCCCCAGAAGAGGCAAGGAACATGACCTAACACAGTACGACTTAAAAACCATTGCAGAAGGAATTTCATGTGTGTAAGATTAGAAAACTTGAACTCTGATATCTTTTCCTTATGCCTCAGAGTTCCTAGTGGATTTTACCAAGCTGAAGAAACACCACAAATGTTATGCATAAACTTTCCCTCATACAGTTTTTTTTCTTGCTACACAATAATTGTCCTTTGTCAAGCACAATCACCACATTAAAGTATGAGGACTTATCAGAAAGTTGTGTCTTTTCAAATACTCTTCCTGCAGCTCAGAAAACTTAGAAACACTGATTTTGAACATTCTTCCAGGACAGGTAATAGTGACAAATTATTGAAGTTAGAATCTAGAAAACGTCCCACACCCTTCTGCCTTTTCAAACATGGTATTATGGTGTCACTCTGATGTCCTTCAGAGAAAGCAATTAGAAATATATGCTGGGAAAGAATCAGCACCCTGTTTCTGCTTGGAAGAAAAGCATATCTCCTCATAGCTGTAAGATATCCCTTGCCCTCCGGATGACTTCTTGACCTATCAACACACAAGCTTACAAAACACCCATCAACAAAAATCAGCAGAGACAAAGAGAAAACCCTTTCCATCGGTTTTTGCACTATCACACTTTCCATGCAAATGAGTGATTTGTGGTCTCAGACCATAAAGTGAATATTCTGCAAAAGAGTTAGAATATGGTTCTCCCTAAGAAAGGGAACAGAGGTACTTCGGGATAATGAGACAGGAAATGTGTAAATCCCATCCCACTTTCTCGTTTGGAGAGTTTAATAAAGCAGCTCTGTATTGTGGCACACCAATATATTTTGGCAACATTTGGAAAGATAGCACCTCCTAAGCTGTGAGTGCTGTATTTTACTGCACCCTGTCAGGTTAGATAAAAGCTGTCTGCAACTTTCATATTTTTCCTAGACAGAAGAGTTACACAGTATTGCCAAGAAGCTTTAGAGCCATACACTCTAGCCTATCACTACTGCCAAAAAAGGGGTTTTTTAAATTTTATTTCCTCCTCTGTCTAAAAAGTGCTCTGGCAACTCCACAAACACTCAAGAAAGCACCATACTCTCTAGCTACTCAGCAACACACACTGAGGCAGGGCCTTCAAGAGCCTGACTTTGGAGACCAGCGTCTTACAAATACTTAAAACTATAAAACAACTCTCCTATAAAGTGAGTGGTGGTTTTGGTTCTTTGGTGGGGTTTTTTTTTTTTTTCAGTTTCACATTTAGAGAATAAACATTATTTACAAATTAAGTTCCCTCCTCCAAAACGAGCCCTAAAGGAATAAGGCACAAAGTAAAAGGAATAGAAAAAATAAGGAAATAAGAGCACACAGTAAATATGTCAATTATTTCAGCATGTTAAATATGAATGGAGAGCAGAGAAACTTCAGTTAATAGCAGTCTGATTATTCCAGTAGGGCCACTTAGTAGTAGTGATGGAAAGATAACACTTGCTTAACTAATGTTTGTAAAGTACTTTACATTCCTCAGATAGAAGAGCTATAGATACGCAAGGAATCATCATCATTACGCTGGCTGCTACTACAGCTTTTGTAAATAATTAAAGGCTGTGCCATTACTCCTGGTAAGCATATGACAACACAACATCTGGGGGATGGGAGGGACAGACATGACCAATTCCTCTGTCCTATATTTTATGCATGAGGAGTGATACTTCATGGTGTGGTCAGAGCACGACTGCCAAGAGGGATAGTTTGGAGCTGGTAATGTTTCCTGGAGAGACTGCGGAGTTCCTTTTGTTAATACAACGAGGATCAATAAGCTCCACAGGTAAGCTGCAATAAAACAGGTCGAATTTCAAAGCAGTCTTTGTTTTAAAGAAATTTGTTTTGTTTACTTTGTTGGAAGCTTTTAAAAAAGAATCTTCCAGTCCAGTGCTCAATACCTTCAGGGGACAATTACTGCGTTACCAGAAGCGTTCATTTTAATTATTCCATCTGACAAATATTTTGTACAGAGTATAACATAGGTGTGTTTTATTAACCATCCAGGAACTTAAGTATTTTACATTAAGAAAAAACCCACCCTGACTTATTAATAAAATAATAAATAAAGTAGGATACAAAACATGCAACACACAAAGCATAAAATTCTGACTTTTAGACTAGAGAAGCTACCTTGTGAAATTGGATTTTTTTCAGACCACTTACAGTAAAAGCAGTTTAGATTAGCTTGTTTCTACCCAAATGATTTTTGCTACTTATCTCTCAGATGCTGGGCAACAACAGCATACAGTAGCAATATATAAAAGTGCAGGGAAGATAGAAAAGCATGAAGTGAGAATAAGCCTATTCTAGCACAAAGAAGAAACACAGAAGTTCAGAGACACCTAAGTTATGAGAAACTGCCATTACTGTCAATGGTGAGGTGATTCATTACATGATCTTGGACAGACACATCTGTCAATACTGGAACAAAGCTAAATACGAAAACCTCATTTTAATTAAGGTCTTAGAGGATGTCCAGTGAGTTAAATGGTATTAAATTACATAAAAAGCATGTTCTTATTTCATCTGATGTGTGTGTTTTCTTCCAGACATTCATCTCACAGGAGGAATGCTAAATGTAATGAGAAAACATTTTCTTACTCTGTAGGAAAGATTACCAGCAAGGTAGGAATTAAATTCCACTAGATTATGACTGCACAGTAGCTGATTTTATATGGTACAGATGTGGTCATACTCTAATTAAATACATATTTAATTCATCTAGAAAATCTAATATCAAAAGGCTGCTTTAAAATATCTAAAAACATGGGTGCTATGAAAGCAGAAAAACACCACCAAAACAGCACTTTGTTAATTATATCACAAACTGAAGTTAATTAAGTTGGTGACACTCTGTGTCAAAAACCATCTTTCTGCGCCTATCGTGACCCTAAGCTATGGCTGAAGATTGAAGGAAAATTACTAAAAGGAAAAGAGATTGAGCTCCACTGCATGCCACAACACTGCAGAAAATTGAGTTTATTCCACAAGCTACGAGTGAGAGGGGAAGCAAACCTAAATACACTATGCAGCAAACAGAAATGTTGGTGAGAATAAACTTCTGGAGATCGTGCAGCCCAGCACCCATACTCAGGGCAGGACGACCTCCAGACACCAGACCTGCTCAATCTATGCACATGACAACTCAGGTGTCTGGAAGGGAGCTGGTTAGAAGCTCACTGTTTCAGAAGAATGCAGTTCCTATTGTCTTACTGCTATTTGTCTGTCTTATTTCATGTCTGAGGTATCTGCATGGGGAGATCTTGCAGTCGCCTGGGAGAGCAGGAAAGAATCTAGGAGGAGACCAGTCAGTTCCCGGAAACCAAGGCAGGGAAAAAAATCTTACCCACTGCTTCTAGCAGGTGACCTCCACTGTGCTCCCCCCATCCACACCTAATTAGCAATGTGTTTCAGGCACCCTATATCCCACTCAGGTAATGAGGAACATTTATCAAAAGCATTGTCTTATTATTTTCCACTACATTACAGACTTTGTAAATCTGATCCTCTCTTTTGCAAATGTATTTTCCTCACCTTACCATAACATCTGTAAATTATTAACATGATTTTTGCAGAAAGTTCTCCTTCTGAATGAGAAAGATCTGACTACTAGCATTGCATTAAATATAATAAGAGAGTTTTCCACATATTTGGGTTAGTTTTTAAGTACACGTTTCTGCGCTTTTCTGATTCCAGGCCAAATTCCTTCTTGTACACATATCCTTCAGTATGACTCATGAGCTAATTGAAATGCAGGTATCACTCAGTTTCAATGAAAGACTGAAATGAAAAGGAATACAATAATTTAATACAAACTGTTATAATATGATGAATAGCACATTTTAGAATAGCTTGGTAGGGAAATAATTTATATTGTATACTAAATAAAATGGATCATACTCTCAAGAGCTTTCGAAACGTTACTTGCCCCTGATGAATTACAATGCAATTTTCTAGCCAACTAATTTCACTAAAGAAGATAATGACTTGAGCAAAAGGCTAATCAACTGCCAATCAGGATTCCTTGAAGCACAGAGTGTCAAATATTGAAGCAATTTTTTTTACAAGTCATAAAAGCACTTAAGTTCCATGATATGTCATAAAACCCATGATGGAAATCTGAAGTTGATGAAGCATTCTTATTTCTCCAGTGATATTCCTAAACAAACAAGTTTCAGCTTTAACCAAATCTGCCATTAATATTCAAATCTATTAAAGAAGCATCATTGCTACACTATTAGCTATGTAAATGTCAGTCAGAGAACTAAACAGATTAATCATCCAGGTTGTTTCCTCTACCAAGTGTCTGAATTGTCAATGTTATTTAATTTTTTCAGGAGTGGAGAGAAGATAATTTTCTTTTTTTTTTCCTTCTTTTTTTTAACTTTCACTTGCTACAGTAAATTTTTAACATCATAGGAAGAGCTAAGTGATCATGACAATTTGTTGTTAATTTAAATCCACTTTGGTTTTGTGTAGTGTAATATTCCTATTACACCTAAAGCTCTGTAAAAAGACATTAATTGCCATAGTCATATTCATGAGAAACATAGGCCACTACTCTTTTATGTGTGGATAAATAGTATTCTCTGAAGGAAGGACTTAATTATTTTATGTAGCTTGTCTCTTCCTCTCTATTTTTTTAAAGTCAATAATTAATTATTTGTCCAGGCTTCTATTTCATCATCTTCTGTATTCTTCTGGGAAGAAGGCAAGGCAGCTTTAACCTCTATCACCCACTTGATCTTGTTACGAAGTTTTAAGTTGGATACCTATTGCATGAGCAGAATGTTAACACTGATGAATACTGGAGAACAGAAAAGAACATCTTTAAGCAATCTAAATCAAGTGGTTTCCAACTCCAACACACTTGGATACCAGGAAGAAGAAAAGCAGATAGTCCAGTCTCATATCCTAAAAATCTATTTCTGAAAATGGAATATACTGCATAATCCCAGAAGACACCAGAAAAAAGGGTTATGAAGGGTTATATAGATTACAGATTAAATCAAACAGTTTTACATTGGACATTGCATGCCAGCTAAAACTATTTAAAGGACCACATCCAAGTATAAGAAATTGAAGTCATCAAATGTTTTATTAGACTGCTATCTTTCACCCTGCTTCCACAATCTGCTTACAGTAAATGCCTGTATTGACTTACCAAAACAGAACTGGTGCAGTTCCTGTGATGTTCTTAAAAAAAATAGTGGATGTGATGTATAACATGTCACTGATGCCCACATAAAGCACAGATAACTCCCTTAACCACGTGGCATGGTTTAACCCAGGCCAACAATTAAGCACTACACATGCTTGTGGGATGAGAGACAGAATCAGGAATAAACTCATGGGTTGAGAGAAATACAGCTGAATAGGACATAAAAGGAAAGGGAAATAATAGTAATAATAGAATATACAAAACAAGTGATCTACAATAGAGTTGCTCACCACCCAACTAACCGATGCTCAGTCGGATCCCCGAGCCATGGTGTCTCCTGGCCAACTCCCCCCAGTTTATATACTGGGTATGATGTCATATGGTATGGAATATCCCTTTGGCTCATTTGGGTCAACTGTCCTGGCTATGTCTCCTCCCAGTCTCTGCTGGCAGTGCACTATGAGAAGCTGCAAAGTCCTTGACTTAACACAAACACTGCTTAGCAACATCTAATATATCATATATAATATATATCAATATATTAATTATATATTTATATATATGATAATTATATATATATATAAAAAATATAATATCAATATAATGTTGTCAGTGTTAGTCTCACACCAAAACCAAAACACAAAATAGTACCAGCTAGTAGGAAGAAAATTAACTTTACTCCAGTTGAAACCAGGACACCATGGCACTAATTCCTTTTGCCATTCTCCACCCTCACGTGGCACGTTGCTCCTCACATAAGTCCTTTCTCTTCTGCTGAGCTTGGCACACCCGGAGGAAACATTTTCCCCTCATTTCTCACACTAAGAACTGGTATATACAAGATTCCTGTGATCTTATTACAATTGATATGAGGTGTTTGATGCTCCTTCCTTCCCTGCATATGGACTGCATGCAAATAAAGACCTACAGTAGCCTGCTTCCACAAGCGAGCGCTACAGATCTGGGCAAAGACAGGAAAATTTGGGGCTTTCTAAGGCAATGGGCCAACTCTTCAGCCAATACAGCAAGAAGAGGAAAATACCATTCTTTTCAAAAGAGGTATTTTTTGCATGTGTGTATAGACGTAGTACTTAGGGACATAGTTTAGTGGCATGGTGGTGACAGGTTGATGTTTAGACTTTATGATCTTAGAGGCCTCTTCCAATCTTAATGGTTGTGTGAGCGATATATTTATATATATATATATACACACACACGTGTGCGTGTACACACAGACACACATACAATCTCATGAGAAAATGACAACAGTCCTTTCCAGGATCCTAGGTCTTCCTTAGGCCTCCAGAAAAATTCTCTCTCAATGAAACTACTTAATGCCTTGTTAAGATTTTTTACCTCCTTTCTATTTATCAATCACTTTGGATACAATCAGTTCATTTCAGGGAGTGAGGAGGAAGAACTAAGCTCAAGTCTGCTGAACAGCCACTCCACCTTCTGACCAACTTCCCCAAATCCCTCAGGTCTGCAGAAAGCTATCAGGTGCTGACAGAGTCCATCAGCAAAACATCCAGTTAAAGAAAATGTATTAGTACAAATTTGCCATTTCCAAACAAGGACAGAGAGCACACAGCTGGAGAAAGCCACTTCTGAACGTTGAGCTGCCCAATGTACATGCTTGCACTTCAGGAATTAAGATTGCAGACCGAGGGGAAAAAACAAGACTAGGGGAAAAAAAATCTATAGGCAGCAAACTCTAAAATGAGTTACAGCACTGTTAGCACACTAGGACACTACGTGTTCTCTATTCTTTGGCTATTAACTCCAAGAACATCCTTCTGTCTTGCCAAACACTTGCTGAATGCTTAAGTGTTTTAACATATCAGGTTTATTAGATCACTGTTTGGAAGTCTTTCCAAGAAAATTGATCTGGTAAAGCAATCACTATTTCAGGGAGCATAGCTGAGCTCTGGAAAGCCAGATGTGCTAGAAAAGCTTGACTTGTTTTAAAGCAGTCAGTGGAAGGGCAGGGTGGAAGCACTGGATAGAAATAACTGCCATAAAAATCTAGATTTCAGGAAATGAGGAGAGAAGTAAAAAGGTTCACGAAGGCCTATCAGACCTAATAAAACTAGACTTCATAAGACTTCAGTCATTTTCTAATCATGTAGATGGACACTGTAGACAAAAAACATAGCCCCAGACTTATCAGCCCAGAGCACTGTGCACTGTTGCCAGATGCTTGTACACTTTTCTAACATTTTGCTTTTCTGACTCAAGAAAAGAGGACATTCTAAAAAAATATTTAACTAAACAGCTAATCTGTGTCCATACAGAGGTTAAAAATGTGCAATTTTTACACTGCAAATTGCTGTCTGCTTCCTCTCAAACTTCTAGGTTTACATTATTTTAGCAGGATTAGCCCTTGCTGGTCTGCCAACCTGTTTGGGTATGTCCTGGGGGACAGGGAAAGAGTTGGGGTGAAACAAAACTGCCCAAAATCTTTCTTGATAGATAAAAGTGCATCGACAAAGAGACAATGCAAAACAATTTTACAGTTGACTATCAGAGCATACTGAAGGCCAGCACAGACTTTCCAATAGCACTGCTGAAAATTACTTCCACACAAACAAATGAAAAAGATTGTGACGAGGCTTGTTATGCAGATATTAGGGAATCACTGAGGATTTTTTCCTTATATATATGTATATATAACAGCTGTGTTCCTATTTCACAAAACAGTCAATCTCAAAATCACACTGGGGAGTGATGGAGTGGAAAGCAGTGGCGAAGACTTTTTAACAGGGTGTATGAGGTGGGAAAGAGCAAGGCAGGTAATGGCAGCTGTACTGACTATGGGATTCTACACATCCATGGCATGTTGCAGAGCAACGAAGCACCATCTGTCTGAGGGGTTTGCAGTGTCAGGGTAGGGAAGCAACAAAGGTACTTGCTAACCTGATGACCTGAGACTTATTTTTCCATGAAGACAGAAAAAGTAGTACAAATATAATTTGCAGGAGTTTATATAGCCACATACACTGACTGCATCTCGTTTATTAACCTGGTTTCTGACTGCTTAAAAAGTGCTCCAAACTCCCTAGAAAATTAAAGGCTGATGCTGGAGCAACCTTTACACACCAGAGTATGATATCTTTACATGCAGGGAACTTTAGCTTTCAAGGCTAGAAAGAAATACAGACATTGACAATATTACCACTAGATCACCTACCTTCAGAAAAATGAGCAAAGAAAAACTACTCACAGTAGAGATCTTTTGAAATCAATGCACTACATTAACCAAGAAACAGGACACTATTTTTTTTTCCCCTGTAAAATATCATTTTCTATCTCTCCTGGTTTCCCTTGTCGTACACATTTATATTGACACTTTCTCCTTCCATTTTCCTGTCTCCACCTCAACTTCTCCGACAAAAGAATGGCTTTTGCCATCTGTCTCGCTCTGCTTCTGCCACGGGGGAACAATGTCACTGACTAAGCCTCATATAAAACGCCATAAAGATCTAGTGAGCCATGGGACCTTGATGATTCAGGGACGATGGAGCAGCATGCACCCCATTAGCATGATACCACTGCCTGGCCTCGCAATAAAAACACAGAAAGGGCACGTATGCCCCAAAGACACATTGTTGTATGTCCTGTGACTGTTGAAAATAACAAGCTTCCACAACAGCATGAAGGGGCTGTCATAAATAAATGGCACTCAAGTAAACTGGCTGGATTTTAGTCCTGCTTTCGATTTGTTATTGATTTGCGAGGCTTTCGCCTGAACAGAAAGTTGTGGCCATGATACAGACACAGGCCCTATTCAAAACAGGCATAACACACCTCTCTGAACTGACCCTTGTCAATGCCCAGGGCTTCCAGAGCCCAGGCTCCACACCTCAGCTTTGCTCACAGTGACAAGAGGACGCAAGCATATTGTGCAAACAAACCGGAGACAGACCTGGTGACACCTCCCACCAGCAGAACCAGAAGAGCCAGATACAATATCAGACAATAAAAGCTATCTAATATAGTTTCTATTTATTGCTTGCAGTAGTGGTTTTTTCCTAAGGTTTTTCCTTGCCATGACTTACCAATTTCTCATATTTCACTGCGTAAATTAACTCTCTATTTAATCAATACCTAACTATATTGTACAGAGAAACAAAACTTATTGTAATGGCCCACCGCTAGGAATTAAATAACTGAACACTGTGTTAATTAGTGCTTAAACTGCCTTCCTCTTGATTATCAAACATCTGGGCAGATAATTTTCAGCAAAAGGATCCATAAACAAGGTGCAACACTGAATGAAGCTAATACGTATTATTTTTAATTTGGTTTCATAGGTATAAAAGCAAGAGATCCACATGCTGCTGCTGTCAAGAACCCACGAGTGCAATTCTTCCTGTAGATAATGTTCTCTTTTCTGCTTTAAAAAAAAATTAAAATCATTGATCTAGCTGATGATTCAAAGTCCAGATAAGTGTCTGAATATTCCATCTTGCAACTCCACACCTCGTTTTAAAATGTAGGCAATTTAGGAATAGCGAAAGTCTCTAGGTAGTCAAAACATACAGCATATAACAAATCGTAAAACTTGGGATGGGTATATTATGAGAAGCTACAGAGTACTGTCTTACAACACAATAGAAGAGAAAAGCAACAGGAGGCCAAGCAGAGGACAGTACATGGCAACAGTTACATTCTGAATTTACAGTAAGCAGAAATGTCAAAACTGCTCTCTCTCCCTTTTACAGCCTTTCCACCTTCATCTCACTTGCAGAAATCCTTCAGTCCCGTTAGGAGCACTTTGAGGAAGCTTCATCTACGGAATGTATCAGTACAGTGATACTTTCCAATAGTCCTCAACAAGCCACAGGGCTCAAGTTTTCATCTGGACATCATTTGTAAGGGGTAGCAGAAGATACAATGTCCATTATTGACTACAGACGTTAACAAAGTAGCCAAACACAGAAGTAATGACTTTCCATGCCTCCAGTAAAGTAAAAACCTATTTTGGTAAGGATTAGCCCTGTTTAGCATATAACAACAGTAAAATACCTAAAGGCAACTCCTCTAGGAGAAATATCTGTCTCCCCCACAACACACAAGGCAAGGACACAGCCACAGGAACACTGAACTTGCACACATTTCGCTTGATACTCACAAATGAGTACAGGAAGAACAGACACTAGAAGAGGACATGTGTGATAAAAGGGAGTGGTGAATGGGTACATGCTACAGTTAAGGCTGCTTGTCCTCTGAAACAACCAAGTAACACAGAGATTGGGACTTCAGCATCCAACCTGTACTGCTGTACCTAGGCTGCAGTGCAGAGGACAGACACCTGTGCTAGTCTTAAAATCCTTGTGATAGCACAGAGATAAGTGTATGTTAACCAATTCAGTGTTTATTCTTCAGTGGATTTTGCAGGCTATGCTGGTCTCCAGGCTCCAGCAGCTCCCACTTATTGCTAATGCCCAGACAAGATCTGCAGTGACCACAGTCCACAAGTATTCTCAGGAGGCAAGAAAGGCAGATTTAATGCAGCAAAAGGGAAACCATGGCTGTGCTATGTTAAAAAACCTGATTTTGTCAGAACTTTTAGTATCTAATCCAAAAGTTGAAAGCAATCCTACTGCAGAACAATTCTGACAAACTGTTGCAATTTGAAAGCAGTTTTATACCAAAAAGTAGCACGTTCAAAATCTTTGCTTTGAAAGGAATCTCCTTTGAGAGGCAGTACTTTATTCTGTTTGAGAGGCAGTACTTTATTCTGTTTTACTTTTTGGTTTACAGTTACGCTGTGTTGCCTTAACAGGCTACGAAGGAGCATGGGGAGAGAGAGACAGGCTCTCTGGAAGGAGCTGACCCTTCCCCGTGGCAAAAGGCTCCCCTGGTTGTCTGTGGCAGACAGGAAAGGGGGGGACCCCCAGCATGATGTGGGGAGCCCTTGGGGCCACAGGAGGCACAGGCCAGCAGCCTGCTCTCCGTAAGCTTCTTCCCATCACCCTGCTGCTATCCGAGGGCACCGATCTGTTTGAAACAGACCTTGAAAGCAGGAAGTTGCCTGCTAGGACAAAGGGGGAGATTGTCTATAAGCCCTTTTTATTTTTGTTCTGTCTTGCCTAATCAAGTTTTTTCTGTTTAAGATGTGACATACTGGAGTTTGCATCCAAATACAATGTGGCTTTTTGAGTTTGAAGGCTCTGCTGCTGGGCAGATCCCCTTCCCAGCTTTGGCCAATTCAAGGTCTCACAACAACTTCACCTCTCCCTTGTCCCAGAGCAACCCAATCTATATCACTACAGAATCATTTAGGGATCTCACCACCCTCAAAAGCATTATTCTACATGTAAGCTTTTTTTCTATTCCAGAAAACACTTCCTGCAAGCCAGTGTCTTTCCAATGCATTACTGGGCAAAACAGGAGAGCCAACACATGCCAATTGCCATCAGTTTGGAAACTCATAGTGGGTGCAGAAGTGAGTTGGGTTTCTGATGTGAAGGGACATTTCTTACTACAGGTTTGCCAGTGGCTAGGACTTGTGGCTAACAGGAATGCAGAAAGCTGCCAGAAGCAAAGCATCTTTCAGACCCAAGCAAAGCTGCTTTGTACCTATACTTTGTTATCTGAGGAACTGTTTCCTTATCCAAGGAAGCTGGAAAAGGAGTCTCACTCTATGAGAGGAAAAGGAAAGGGCCACAACACTAGACATTACAAGTCCCCTTGACCACCTGCCTCTGAAAAAAAAGTCCAGGTAACATTGAGAATGGTCTGGGAGTAGAAGACCAGTAGCCTGGGAAAAGGAAATACATTTTGTGTCTCTCAGAGTAGAGATTAATAAGAAATCACATTTTTCAAGTTGAAAAAAAAAAGACACTAGAAAACATTAATCTCCACAAAAATTTATGTAAACCCCACTTCAAATAAACAGCAATCACCACCCATTGTGATGGTATTGTTAAGAGTAACAATGTTAGTAGCAGTACAAAATAACAATATTTAAATGCCATAACATATGGCAAAGAATTCTGCAAATATTATATTTATAAGTTGGAGCAAACCTCATCAACTGCCCGAAGCATTGCTTCAATTCATTATGGGACACAAACAGAATAAATTTCTATAACTGCATCTGAAATTACAAAGAGGCAGTGCTACAATCCTGTGACTATGTCTTAGCTGTGGTATTTATGCAGCCATGAACTAACTTATGAAGCATTCTGATTATAAAACTGTATTGGTAGTGGGTTTTTTAAGTTGATTGGAAAACTGTGATTTGACTTCAGAGTTACTGTTAAGATTTCATCTTTAACAATCTTGTACAACCAATAAGTCCTTAATATCTAGAATAACTTCACAGGAAATAAAACCATAGACTCAAATTAAAGGAACTCAGTAGCAGATGGATGACATTATTTCTCAGACAGATAGTGTTCACTAGGACAGAAATTCAAACTAATCACAGATTTGCCAAATCTAAAATGGTCTGCAGTGAAGCTAAGCCATGGATGTCTGTAAGGGTGAGAATCCTTACAGAAATACCATAACAATCTAAATAAATGCTACTAAAATGCCAAGAGATTAAAGGCTGGGGTTAAATAGATATGCAAAAAATGTTTGTATCTGCAGATGTTGACATCAGAGCAATTCACAGCTGTACTCCTTTGTTGTCTTAAAAAAAAGGAAGATAAAAAACCAGACCCTAAGATTATTTTTTCCTTCCACAACAACAATCTCTTTTGTCTTGGACACAGAAGTAGCAGCAGGGGTTATGGTTTAGTTAGATTCTAATTCATCTCTACTAAGACTTATCTGACAAAACCAGCATGAACTGTCATTCTTCCTTTCATCTGGGAGCTGGTGAAAGTGGTTTTGTCTTGGGGTTTTTTTTTTGTCCCTTACAATATAAGGTGTCAAGAACTTCCAATCTATTCCTTAGGTTTCTCTAGCATCTCTTGTCCATTTTTATCACTTGGCATTGTACCCTCCCATGAGTTTATAAATCTTTGATGAGATCATATGCTGCGATTTTGCTGGAGATCTCTATCTAGAAGGTACTGAGGGTGCAGCTCTGTGCAATCCTCGTGTCAGAGTTACCCAAACATCTCTTCACTCTGAAACCACTGCCATTTACCAATTCCTTAGGGGTCAGATCACAACATGGTGATAAAAACATTGAATTAAGTGCTAGGAACATGTATTTAGAAACCTCATTGCCCCTTCCCTAATCATAACTTATATCTTAGGTAAATAGTGCCATAAATGCTAGATAGTTTTCAAGTACCTTTTCAAATAAAAAAATAAAATAAATAGGAACATATGCCTGTTTAAAACCAAACAAGCTAGCAGCTGAGGCCTATGACTGCAGGACAGGCTCAGAGGTCCAGTGCCATGTACTTATCAGTTGCTGCTGCTTGGAACATAAACCAAGACCTTGGAGTGTAGCTTCCTAGCCACACAGAAAACAGAAGTTCCATCAACCTAAGGGTGAGTCAGACTGCTGTCTGGAAACCACCACATCTGAAGCCAAGAGGAGGAATAGGTAACAATCTGACAAAGTTTTTTCCCCAGTGGACATGAAAATTATAAAGAAATACAGAGCAAGCTCTTCCCACCAGTCCCTGTAACACATGCAGAGATATCTGACATTAAAAGACTCTTTGATATAACAAAGCAAAGGTTCGGTGGTTAAAATCCGAGTCCAGAAAAGTTCAGACAGAAATAAGGTTTATAATTAACATATATAATTAACCAGCTGGCACAGCTTCTGACTGAGGATGCTGTAAATTACTTAGGAGCATATAAAACAGATTTTTTTGTTGTTGTTTTGGTAAATTTTCATTTAAAACTTTCTCACAAAAAAGCTATTTTGATCCCAGAAAAGTGGAAAAAGTTAGCTTTCAATCAAAACAGGTAAAGCTAAGGGGGATTTTTATAAACATGTGACTGCTAGGTAACTTTTTTCCTAATTTGAGTTAAAAAGACACAAACCTCAAAACCTTTGCAAACAAACATATTGTGCAGTTGGGAGTGTTGCAGAATCTCTAATGGAAACCAAACAAAAGCAGTCCTGACTCTATTAAACTCTTCCTGCCCTGGAAAATGTTCTAACAAGACTTAACAGCAGATTATTAAAGAGGGTTGGTTTGGGTTTTTTTTAATTTTTTTACTTTTTAAATTGTTATTACTCATACAGGTAAAATAATACCTTTATTTTAAATATGAATCATAAGATGGCATAGTGCATTAAAAAAATCCAGGCATTTATAGGGCACATCTCTCAAAGTAGCTGCCACTGAGATGCATTAGACTATTATCTGAAGTCTAGTCTCCAGGGAGAAGCAGAGCACTATATTGGACAGAAAAACATCACTGCTTTTGTGGGACAATCCTGAACATGCCAGGAGATGGAAGAGATGACTTAACAAGTTTCATCTTCAAAGGGAGAACCTCAAAGGATTTTTTAGGTTTTTTTTAAAAAGGCAAAACAAAACACCTTAACATTCACTGCCTGAAAACTGTAAAAAGTAGTATTTGTTTGCAGAAGGAAAAGGCTAATGGCAGAAATTCAGTAGTAGTTGCTTCCAAGAATGGTGGTGAACAGATTTATCAGGAAATTATGGTTTCCTCATGATAACCTTGCTCATCACAACAGGGGAGAGAGCACAGCTGCCAGAGACTGCCTGGGGCACGAGGACTTGCTCTATCTCCCAGAGAGACTCCCAGCTGAGGAGAAAAATGTGCAGTCCCCTGCTTCTGCCCACAGTGGAGAACACCCAGGGAAAAAAAAATAAAGACACTCCAGAGGGGGTTTCTATTTGCACTCTTGGTAACCCTTGCCTTTTTCAAATCTCCACTGAAAGGAGCCCTATATGAAATTAATTGTAAAGCTTATTTCTAATGGCAATGTGACATGAGTGTGCATCCAGCATCAAGGGAGAGTCCACCTCCCAGGAAATACACAGTATCAAGGTAAAAAAGCATCCTCAGCAGTCACGAATGGGTAAGCAAGAAGCAGCTACATTAACACATTTTAAACATCAAAAGTTTAAAACAAAACAAAGCCTAAAGACTAAGTAATACACCATCTGGGGGTAGTTTATATGCACATGAAATTTTAAGAGTTGAGCTAGTTAAGTAAGTGCCAGGGGTAAGTCTGACCACATTTCTCATCCTCTTCAGGTGTTTTCAAAACATAATTGTCATTTGCCTGGAAGGAAAATTTTTTCTCCATCCCAACCTATTATTTGTACCCTGAAGCTTTAACGGGGCTGTAACAGAGTGTTCTGGTTACAGTTTCTCTTCTGAAAGCAAAGGACATTTTCATGCTGCTGTGGGCTCTGTTATCAGAAGTTCTGATTTACTGAGTACAAAGTCAACAGTATTTTAATTTTTCCAGGCTTACACGAGAGGCAGCATTCAGCTTGATTTAACAAAGCTTTTTCAACAATGAGGCAACATTTGGCTCCAAGTCTGCCATTCAAACAGCAGCTTACCTTCGGGAATGAAGAGTACATTTCCTTCCCAGAGCCAGATTTTTGTGATGATGAAAAAGTTCCTGTTAAGCATTGATGCATATAACTAATTTAGACAAGTTAGGAAATGCACTCTTTGCTCATTACCTGAAATTTACAGTATCTGTGGGAAAAATATCAGTTATGGAACAGACTCTTGTAATGTCATCTATGCATCACCAGTGCTTAGCAAAAAAGTTTCTAGATAAGCTTGCTATTATCTGATAGCACTGGGTCCTCTTCAACTGTTGAGCCACGTTTAAGAGGCACAAAGCACTCCTGAAATATTTATTTGCCTTCTGAGCAACTGCTGATGTATTGATAAAACAGAAAGGTTGTACATAAAGTCAGAACTGGAATGCAAAGTATTTAGTACAGCTAAAACACGATGGACACTATGAAAACGTTGATAAACCCTTGACTTGGGGCATGTGGACTGTAACAGGACGTTCCCCAACATGCTTTAGAAAGGCAAACACTTACATATAGAATGTAAGCATAAAAAAAAAAGATTGAGGTTATGAACAAGAGTAAAGAAGTTGAAGAACAGTAAATTATTCCACACGCTTTCAGATACGGATCTCCTCAGCACACAGTTTGATACAGCTATCACTAGCTACATAGAAAATGTTTCTTTCACATGAAAATTATGTTTTAAGATAATTATTGTATGGAGAGCCACTGGAGGGTTAGGAAATGCCAATCTGAATTTTATGTGTATAGTTTTTATGCAGTCTGTCATATTATACTACATGGCTGGCTACTTTCCCCCCCAGTAACATCTGCCCAACTCAGTACAAAGAACGGATGGTGTTCTAACTACTCAAAGTGGTAACTCATGCTGTTACAAGATAATAAGGCCACTTTGTTTACTTTTCAGTTTGCTCTCTGCTCAGATTCTTCTCAAGACCATCCATGAAAACCGATTTAAACAAATATCCTGGTAGGAGTCACAACATTGGACATGGAATTATCTGTGTGCCTAACAATACTCCTCAGCTTATTTTCATACTAATGAAATAGCACTATTATTTTCATCTGTGAGCTGCATGGAAAAACATAGCTGCCTAAGAAGTCTTTCATCTCTGAAGCAGAGAACATTCCACATGCAAGCATTCTTTACTGACTGTACTTGTTAAAATCTTAAGAAGTCTGAAAATTCAACTATTGTTTAAAATTCACCCGAGTAATAAAATACTACCAGAAGGGAGACCAACGCTCATCCTGTAACCAAACACCAAATTTGTACCCTAAAACTCAGGAGTACAAGACCTTTTTCAGCAAAAGAGCAATTCTAGTCTTATTCTGGGGAACTGGAAAGCCTCTTTACCTGGAAAACATGAAAAATGAATAAGCTTAGCAAACATCCAGTGATGAATATTTCATTTTGAACAAATAAGTGGGTGAATTTACAAGCTACAAGAAGATAGTTGTATGCAATGGATAAAGCCATCTCAGAAGTATCTAGCCTTACTTATAAAAATAAACACTACTGCAAACATTTTAACCATTTTCCCTTTGGTATCACTTAAGTAGGTAAGACCATTACTAAATAATGAGAGAAATAAGTTTAAGTCCCTTCATTTTAGACCAGCATTGGCCTTGTCCATAAGTTCCTGGTGCAAATGAGATTAATACATCCGAGGCACTAACATGCCTCCATTTATCTGGGATGGGAACCCCAGGAGTACCCAAGATAGTTAGAGATGCCCTCTGCTACCATGGAATTCCAACAAATGTATTTTTAAAAGTCATTTATATTACAGCAAGAACTTTTTCCTTTAAAGAGAAAATGAATGATTTAATGGCCCCCAAAACCCATTACTTTCATACAGTGTAGCAAAATAAATATTTTACAAACAACAAACTTCCACCTCTCTGCCTTTGAATTCCTTTTCATCTCCACTGCCAAACTGCTTAAGCCTGGTTTCCTCTCTTACAGAGCTATACCATCCTGAAATTCCAGAAAGGTTCAGCACAAATGATCTTTTCACAGTCGGTTTCCCATTTAAACTCACTTAATTAAATATGTAAATGTAATGATTTGTCTCAAAAGTTTCTGAATATGCATTTTTTAAAAATCCAACCTATAGCAGGAGTGTGTCTAAGATGATAATGCTGAAGGCAAAACCTATACTGCCAGGGAGGATTCCATGACCAAATAAACTGACGTGCAGAACAACTAATTCACAGAATGAGGTCTATTTAATTAGTCCATTAAAAGAATATATACAGTTGTGAAATCTGTGTCATTAGAAGCCACCTTCTTTAATCTCTTCTGAACTGTTTTTCAAATCTTTTCCACACAGTTATCAGCAGGTCTTTAAGATCAAGTATTGTTAGCAAATGTTCTCCTGCTACAACCCATCTGTTAGGTGTTAGTGTTGATCTTTTCTCAACATTCATAAAACAGTCTCTTCTCTATTGTAGATTATAAATATCAACAACTGTACAGAAACAGCTTTGCTGGAGATCTGCCAAGACCCTCAGTCCTGCAAAATGGTATTAACTTCCAGTAAACCAAATTTCACAGGGTTGTTAATATTTTTTATATTCATGGGTCCTATTAAATATCATTCAAGTATAATCAGTAGGTCATCTGTTAGGTAAAAATTTAAATTTCTGTACATTGAGAACAAAACATAAAATCTGTACCTTACAGTAGTAATACATTTTATCCATGTTCACTTTGTCAAGGAAGCTGTGAATTTACATTTTAGCCACTTGCAGTCCTTAAACCTTACAGAGAATCTACTTAGACATAAACGGTTATACATTGAAAGATGAAGATAAAATAGCCATAAAAAGGACAAAGAAGAAGGAAGCAGGTTTTCTACATCTAAGGCAAAGCAAACAATTGCAGCAGTAATTATAGCTTTTTTCTTTAAGGGAGACTTTAGACCAATTGTCCTGAGGCCACTGAAGGAAGAACAAGATTTAGTTACAGCGGCCATTTGATACTGCAATTTATTGCTTGCTGTATTTTCCTTGAAACAAGATATTTGAGAGAGCCAGTTGCTTGGTGTTAAAAGCTTAATTTTCAAAGCAAATTTGAAGAATGATTCCAGATTTTGACATGGCCAGTCTTCTTATTACTGCTCACATATTTTCCTTTGGCTATGAAAACAATTCCAGATTCTTTTTTCATTTTGACCATAGCAAATGAATAATGTGGCCATGCAAGCGATACAGTTAAAAAAGCAAGGTCAGGCAATTCTGCCCCCGTGGTTCTTTACTTAAAGCCTACATTAACACTGTGTTATTATTAAATTACATGCTGAAATACACCAATTTTAAACCCACAATATGGGTTATAAAATACTATATTTAGAGTATTTTTCCATTATTAATTCTTCAAATAATACCTTAGAATGCCACAGATTTTTTTTTAAATATTCTGTTTATGTAATGAATAAACAAAACAAGTTCAAATCAGGACTTTCTACAGGGATACCCACACACTCAACACACATTTTTATAGATTCAGCATGCAGTCATGAGACTAAGACCATCTTTGGGAACCTGAGCTACTAAAGAAAAAAAATGTACTTGAAACTTTATGGTTGAGGTTTTTCAAAACATCCTACACTGACTTGGACTTCAAATGTATTGAAATAAATTGTCACAGTGATCTGATGCGGGCAAGTCTAACCTGCTGCCTGCCCTCAAGTCAGGGAGAGCTGACAGAGCTTGGAGCCTTTGGAGGAACAGCTTGGCACTGCACAGGATTGAATTTTTCAAGCTCTTGTGAGCTAGAGAATTATGAATACTCAAATACATGCTGATGGATAAAACTTTTTCTGAAACAATAGCTCCCTTCGCTAAATGTTTGATATACAGTAGTCAATCCTGGCTCCTGGGAACTGACAAGCAGAGAAGGATTTGCTAATACAACAGACAAGCAAAGGGAATATGATGGTCAGTAAATACTGAGTGAGCTACATATGTTGCTTCCTTACAGCTGGAAGGAGGCTTTTCAAGGAAATTCTTAGGGAAGTAAACCAATAAAGATGACATAAGAAAGGGTGTAATCAGAAGGCCAAATTAGACAAAAAGAAAATGAGAAAACAAAGCCAGAAAAACAGCAAAGGGAAACAGCAATAAAGTTTATATTAGACTAAAAAAAGTGCTTGAGAAATGTTTGATGAAAGGGAGCATGTCAAATACACAGCTGTGGATCAGATAGGCTGGAATAGAAAACGGTGGGAATAGGGAGACCAGGAAGATAGCCAGCGTCTGAGAGCTTCACATGCAACTGGTTTGACAGGCTCCTGCCAACTCAATCTCTCTTCTGAGCCTGTTTCATCTCAGTGACATTCTTTCCTAAACCCACATCACACAGAGCAAAGCAGCATGCAAAGAGTCCTGCTCCCTCTTCTCCCCTTGTTACCTCTGCTCTAACTGGTCCCACGCAGCCCACCCACACCCAACACCCTGCTCAGGTGTGAGTGAATACGTGTGCCCGAGTGCTGCATTTTTCCCCCCCACTCATCAATCCCTGTTCTCCTACCACAACAGAGGACAATAGCAAAATACCTGTACCTGCAGCTGCTAGAGGAACACATGGGAAGTGAGAGAACTGATGAATCCAAGACCAGCTCCCCAAAAAGCTCACCATTAAAATATAGCAAAATCATTTTGCTTAGTGTTTTTCATATGTATAGCTTTAGTTCCTTTCCTTGGGGATACAAGTTATGTGATCATGAGGGGTTTTTCTCCTTTTACTTTCATAACATTCACTTTTTTTGACATGTTCACTCTGTGTACAGTCCTTTAAGATACAGTAATGAAAACTCTAAATTAATGATACTAAACATTAGTACTATTAATAGCATGGCATGGTTGAGAGGAGAAATATCATTTAATGGATGGTTATGAGCATTTGTCAGGTTCCCATCCCACTCAAACTTGTGAAATACTGGAATGGAATAAGCCCCCAAAAAGAGAGAGAAATGCTGATGCTGCTCATTCAAATAATATGAAGAGCTAAATATTAGTGACCTCGGCTCAGTTTCCAATAGATGGTTCCTCATAACGTGCAGCTGCTCTTGCTTTTCCCTATCATTACTAATAATAAATGTCTTGAATGTATCAGATGAAGACATTAAATAAATTAAAATCTAATTTCCCCATCAAAAGTAATTAGCACATTTTTTTTGCATCCTTGCCAGGTACTTCTCTCATTACTGATTATTCTCTTTGGCACATACATTGGACAGTGAGAAGTTTCTATTTTCCACTGTCCAACATGACATATTTATGCTTCAAGGACCATGAGCTAAACCATTTTACGTATTTGTCACGAAAAAACAAGTCAGCAAACATAAATATGCAAAATCATCCTGTAGTTGGCCATAAGAAATTCCAATGTAACTGTTTTTGGCAGAATCACTGCTATCTGAAGTGAAGAAATTCAAATACATTGCTGACATTAGCATTATCCAAAAAAAAAGCAGAAATAAATTTGCAAAGTGATGCCATAATTAACAAGGCCCTTGGGGTCTCGAGATGATGTTCTGCCCAACTGCAGAGAAGAGAGGAGAAACTCAAAAGGCACCCAAATGCAATTCCAGCCTGCCACAAGCACTATCTACTACGGCAAGAATTTGTGTCAATGGCTTCAGAATTACTGTTGCCGAGATCTGCTCTATTATGTTTCACCCCTCCTTCAGCATACTTTCAGTGCCATAGAGCAGAAGAGGAGCTAGGTCAGAAGCAGTAATTCACTACACAGTGAAGTCTTGATAACAAAAAAAAAAAAAGGTCAGATGCCATTTTCAGTCAAAAGGCTGCCACTTTATACCACTTAACCAAAAACAAAATAATCAAGGAATACTCTGATTCAGTCATCCTAATATCCTTCTGATAGAAAGGCAAGTAATACATCATTAACGATCCAGTTCCTATTTTCAACTCCTGAATCATATAAGGCTTTTTGTCTCAGGTAGTATTCCAGCTTTCTCCCCCTTTTTTAACTCACCTTCTACAGTTTGGTTGTTTTTAAAGCTTTATTCATCCATCCATTCAAACCAGCTACGCCCCAGAGTGAGAGTAAGCTAGTTATAAACATTTGTTTACTCTTGCATCCTTCCTCTATACTTAATTTATATTACATTTTAGAAGCCTTTAATTAGGGAGTATCTACTGATAACAGGAAGGAAATGGTTTAAAAGTGCAAGAACAAACTCATAGATAGGAATCAAGTTAAAATAAAAAGAACACATGAAAATGTTTTTCATTCTAACAGTCATTTCATTCTCACAGCTGGAAAGCATAGCAGTGACTTCCTTGTACCTTGTATCACTGACTACAGTTCTGCTTTAGAGAAACGTGGGCTACTCAGAGATAAAAATCTTTTACTCAATCAAACAAAGCCTTTGTTTCATACATGAGAGAACATTAATATGGCAAATTACTTTGTCAGCTAAAAGGTTTTGCCATATTGCTTTAGTGTTGTTCAAAACATTCTGTGACAACGACAGGCAGCAGGTTTTGCCACATGAGATTTTTAAACACCATTTGGGTATGGGCATATTTCACAGATAATGGGAGAAATAGATAAACTTTAAAAAGGGGACACTTCTGCACAGATTAGAGCAAGGAAAGCAAATCTCTCGGATGAAAGCAAGGGCTGAGAGACTTGCACCTTGCCAGTGTTAGGCTGGAGACGCTCCTCTCTGTTGCTGTGGATCAAGTGGCCACTCTACTCTGAATAGATCCCAGAAAACCAATTCTCACTATTAGACGTAGAGCTGGTCCACAGCCCAGAATAACCACTTGGAACAGATCCAAAGCTCTTGGCTCTAACATCTGCTTTCTAGATAGTGGTCTTGCCCTTGTTCAGATCTATTTATGACCTTCTTGAATTAAAGGTAAGGTTAAGGATATACTGCCCTTAACAATGGGCTTTACAATTAATCTTTCGGATATATTACTATAAATTTGGTATTATTTCCAAAACACAATAAATGAAACATTCAAGACAAAATACACAAATCAGTAGAAAACTGGCCACCAATACTTGTGAGAATGTCTCTGACCTTCCCAGATGTACTTTTCTATTCTTCTCCTCTCCCTGCATTATTTTGTTTTCCAACACGATCCTGCTAAGCTCGTGGGATTCAGCTCAATCTCTCAACTGAGATTCCCAGAACAAACCCATCACAAGAAATAAAAATGGTGCATCCACATCCAACCAGTTTGAAAGTTATGCTTATCACAAACCATTTTAAAGATCTTGTATAGCTTTGACTCCTTTCCTTGGGGAAATTAATTACATGACTGGAAATTCGAGTTTTCAGTTTAGTTTACATTATTTGTCATTATTTTTTTGTGTGGCAAATCAGCGATTAACTAAACCATATCTGCCAACAGTAACTGTTTTACTGGAGACAGGTATCCTTCACTGTCTGTTATAAATGGCTTTTGGTACACAGATTTTTATCTTCTTTGGGAACTTTCAGATTTATTTAGAAGAGAACAGGGAGGCTTCTGTTCAGCTCATAACCATAAAATAAGCCAATACTAGACTGTCAAAACCTACAGTCGCAGACAAAGTGACATAACCGAAAAGATTAAGGAGTTATCATGTACTACTCTCACGAATATAATTTCTCCTCCAGCCTTCCTATTCTTCTCTCCTCTCACTACACCCACAAAACAAGTCTCATATTAAGAACTGTTCAAACCAAGTTTAGCTAACTTTTTCATCTTCAGCTGAAAGCCCAGTGCAAGTCAGAAAACAGATGTAATCTTAGCAAACACAAACTGGAACATATATATTTAAATGAAACAGAGGGTTCCTCACATTAGCTAACAATGTTTAATTTGGATTCTTTGCAACACCAGGTTTTACCCCCACAGAAATGCTTCCAGCTTTGCCTGGGTAACTGAATGCCAGCTCTTTCAGACTGCAGAAATTATCCCTGTTTTTTCCTGATTTAATCCAGACAGTTTACAGATACTTTATGTAGGCTATATATACATCTATATATATGAAGGACCTACTTTTATCAAAAGGAGTATTTTCACTTAGAAAATACAGACAAAATTTGGCTTTATTAGGCTTCTCAAACCTTTCTTCAAATGACAGGCAAATCAAAACCTTTGCCAAGCATCAAGCACCTAAAAAATATCTGGTTTATATCAAATTTCTCTTCTATACTGAATGGACAGTGTGCATACATATTCTCATCTTCCTGTGATGCATTAAATTTTCTGGTCAACGAAACGAAACAGTCTGTGTAGGAACAAAAACATCTTCCTTAAGGATATCTTTCAAGACCACTGGGAGAGAACTATTGTCTTGGATTAAGTATTTTTTCTTTAATGTAAAGGGGAAAGAGAGGAATCAACAAAAAACCAAGTCAAAACAAAACCACAAAGAAAAAAAACCAAAAAGCTTAAGAAGCAACAGAACAACCTTCCTAGCCCTTGTACAACATCAGAACACATCAACAGTTTAAAGCTTTGTACTTCTCACTACAGCACAAGCACTGCCTAAAGAGGCATCTTTTCACTGAGCAGCTGAACATAAGAACATGGATTTTTCACATAATAAACATGGTTCATTTACCCCAGAAAAGAAATACATTTTTACAGATATTAAATACAAACTACCTAAATGCATTGCATAGTTAGATCCAATTGCCATTCCCATTCTTTCATAAGCAATGCCATCTGAAACGCTACAGTCAGGGTTAAGACCTTCATTTAAACTAATCAGAATAAATGTCAACATTACCAGAGGAAGGCATGCCAAAAATAATAGAAAAATAGTAAAGACATAACAAACAATAAAGATACTTAAAATCTTGGGTACCAATTTATCCTAAGATGCAGCACAAAACACTACAAGGCAAAACCAAAAGTTTACTCCATTTCCATTTATTTAAAGGTTCTAAACACACACTGTCCCTGAGCTTTCTCTAAACAAATTATTTTGAATTAAGTTCTTTGCATTTCGTTTAAGGAGCTATCTGTGCTAAGCTGGGACACTTCTGAAATCAGAAATCTATTCAGTCAGTGTAAAACAGAAAAATAATATAAGAGGGAAGGTTCTTCATGGCCATCTGCTCTTGGGCATCAAGGCAGGGGTACCTGTACAGACACAGATTAGCTGATGATCCTGCTAGGAAAGGCACATACATAACAGAGGGTTAAATTAAGATGAACTGATCACCTAAATTATGGCTTCGAACTGCTACTTCCAAAACCAGCAAGCCAGCACTCTTTAATAATTGTAATTTGTCTTAAATGTTCAGAGTTATGAAGAAACAATTATGTTCAGCAAACTGGTAAAAGTATTATCTGAAAAAAAACACAGGCCAAAATTAGGCAACTGATGAGGGAAGCATTACTCAGCTCAAGTTGTTCAAAACTCTGGTTGGCACCTGTAAACATTAATGTCAGGATTCTTAGGTTAAGTCTCAGAACTGTGTCCACTCATGAACTACATAGTTTCCATTGCTTAGCTGATGACCCGGGCTAAAATCATCTTCTATGTCTGGAAATCACCCCAGACACTGGTCAATAGTCCAAAGCATTATGGGCTGCATACTGCATTTTTCTCTCTCCAAACAGTAATGAGGACTTACTAAAAGAAGAACAAAACAAAAAAAAGATATTAAGATGATGACTCTAAGATGATGATGAAGTATGATCAACAAATGATGCTTTTTTTCCCTGAAGTCTGAAGTATTGACAAACTGATGTCCTGTACACATGACTACTTTAGCTGTTGGTAATCACTAATCAGATCTGGAATGGCATGACATTTAATCATTTCCTTTAAATACCTACCACTCATTAGTTAATATGATGATACAAACCTGGACTGTAAAATGACCTGCTGTACTTCTCATTAGTCATGTTCCTCTTTTGCTCAAAAATGCACTGAGAATGAAACCTTACAGAGATTGAAGCAGGCTGCTTTTAGGTAACTGCCCAAATACATTGCAAAGTCTTTTCCTCTCTGCTTTAGTGGCTACCAGCAGTCTTGCCATTCTTTCACAAAATTAACATTGATCTCAGGCATTTGTTGCTATTACAAGTGATTATTGAACATTACTATCATACAGAAAACGTACAAAACCCATTGTGTCTGTTCTGCTAATGGCAAACCTGCACTTGCAAGACATTTTCTCTCTTTCTGTAATAACAGAATAAAGTTGAAATAAATGAAGCAATAGACATGAAGCCTCTAACCTCTTTGTGTAAACCTGACAAAGGCACTGGACTCTTGAAACCAGGAAGGTATTTCATATGGACCTTGATTCCAAACCTATGACAAATTTCTGTAAGAGATCTTTGTATCTGGTTGGAAGTCCTCCTGGTTGGCAATATTCAGCTCCAGGATCAATGTTTCAGTCTACAAATCTGAAAATCTAGCAGTTTTCACTTTATTTAAAGGTTATGCATATTAGTGGTAATGCACAGATCAGTAAAAGAAGACTGTCTTTGGAATTCTCATGACTTAGAAATAATTGTGTCCTGAGCAAATCAGAAAATTTTTAGACACATATCTATGCTTCACATACTTTCCTCTATTTACTACCAAGTTAATTGACACATACTGGTTTATAACTTGACTGCTAATTTGAACGTACAGAATTTTAACAGCACAATAAAGGGTTAACACACACACCAGCAGCAAGGGAAACCAGGAAATACAATCTGAAATGACCAAATATCTCCCCAAGGAGAGAAAGGCCCGAGTATAACTTCAGTAAAGCTCTGCAAGTTGTAAAATAATCAACTAGCACTTTTAAAAGTAAAGCAGGAGAAGTGAGAATAAAGGGGTTTAGGTGGTCTAATGCTGATCATCCAACACCTCTAATGACTTTTGGCAATTACAGAGATTTTATATATGAACAAACACCTTTTTTTCTAAACTGCTGAGCACATACAAATGTGAATTAACCATTTAGTGAGACAAGCAATTAAGACAAATTAGAAAACAGTTTCATGTGCTTTCTGCATCACAAATACCTGATAAATGCCTTTCAGTGACCCAAAAAGTGAACAATAAGGACTATGTTAAAGGCTACTGTCAGAGAGACAAAGAGCAAAGACATGTAAGCTTTGTCTACACTCATCCAGAGAAACTCAGCAAATTGCTCTGTCATGCATCTTGTACCCTCCCCAGCAATCATGTGAACCTTTGCCCTTTTGCCCTGACAGATTAAATCGAAGCATGAAGGAGTGGGATCTTAGCCAAAGAATATTACATTTTTAAAGCTGACCTAAGCTCTTTTTATTTGCCCTTTCATTTTGATCTCATGATGATGTTTGAGTACTTTCCTCAGATATTGAGTTCATCAATCTCTAGCCCTCTCTCGATGTATTTTTGGGTTCTGCATTTCTTCCACTTCTGGGAAGAGAAAGATCAACTTTACTAACAGGGCCTATATGATACAAGAGATGTCGAATATTTAGTCACAACAAAAATGTGTAATCCAGAATTCTTTTAAGTCTTCAGTTATGAATATTTTATGCACTAAGACTTCAAATAGCAAAAGAATTATCAACTTGTTTAAATACTAATTTTGTACTGCATATAATTTATCACTAGTGAAAGGATCTACGCAAGCATCCCCTTCACTCACCACCCACCATCACCCTTCCTTGAACAGCTGCATTAAGTACCTTGTAAGTAGCTTGTAATTGGGTGTTCGGCTTTTCTTCAACATCTAAAACTGACATAAAGATTAATGACATTTGACACTGTGAGTGAGTAACAGCAAAGCCTATCATACTATTTTATTTGAAATTAAAAATCTTTAGCCTGCTACAGTCACATTTTCAATGTGCCTCTGGCATAAAGCTTTCAGATTTGGAAACCAAAGGTTGCAACCCGCAAGGCTCAGGACTTAAGTAAGGAAACACTGAACCTTCTACCTCATTGAGTCACAAAATTTGAGAGCCTTAAGCACCTTACAGAGGTTAAAACAAGCTCTGAAACAGATGTATCACTGCTATTAGCAGGAATGAAAGCTCATGGACATCTGAACTCTCTTCATACTTCTAGGTTAGGATCGAAGTTTGTAACACCATCGTATGAGCTATAAAAATACTTGCTTGGGTGATTTTACTTGTGGAAACATGTTCAATTCATATAAAGTAAACAAAGACACTATTAGAGAGAACAGCACTGTAACATTAAAAACTAAGAAGAAAATAAATCCACAATTTCTGAAACAGCACAGAAGAGCAATAGACAGAGTATACCAACTCTGAATTTTTGGGGAGGACACTGCACACTAAAGACAGACTCCATTTTTGTAATCCCTGATGACTAAGAAGCTAATGTCTCCTCTTAGTACACAGTGATCTAATATTACACATTCAAGTCTTCCTGACAATGTATCAGATAAAGCACACTTATTCGTACACAAAGGATCAATATTTAGATACTGCACATTTTTTCATCCCTTTAGATGGATCATTCTAGAAACCAGTCACCTTTAAAAGTAATATTTCCAGAGAAAAAAGATTATTTTTTTTTTTGCAGTGTGCAGATTGTTGTGATAAATACAGAACATTCCAGTCCTCTAGAGACACTATGCTTTCTTTGTTTTATTTTGAAAACTCAAGGGTTTTTTTTTCTATTCCATTTTCAGAGATAACAGTATAGAAAGGTGGTAGAGTAACATTCCAGATAAGAGGAGTTAAATCTGATTCTGAGAAAAACAACACTCATCCAGATTGTTTAAAACTGTACTTAGTGGTATTTTATGCCCAAATCTTTCTTAATTCAAATATCTGATGAAAGCAGGAAGACATTGCTCAGCTGTTAATGAGTCCTTACTCCTTCATTTGAAGTCTGAGAAAGTTCTCAACAGATATTTGAAACTTCCAGTAAATACAATGCTTACACTTACTAAAATTCAAGCCTAACAACTGTAATAAAAAAGAAAACACACAAAAATGACAGGAAAAAAGGAAAAGAGGAAAGGAAGAACATTATGGCAGACAGAAAGCAAAACAGATGTTTTCAAGCCTTCGGCTTTGTGATATATCTTTGGCATATCAATTTTCATGCGTAAGAAAAATATTTCTGTAGCACCTAAATCTGTTACTAGTTAATCAGCTTTGGAACACAACAGCTTGTTGCGGGCACAACCCATGAGAAAGGGTTTTCAGGGCACTGAAATGGGCTTGACTTCGGCTGCTCCATCCGTAACAAGACCTATGTTTGTAAATGCAAATTCAAAACTGTTACAACATAACAAATCCAGCATTATTATGGCTAGCAACAGTAAATTCTCTTATTTTAAGGCAACTGTTTACATTAAAGGACCTCCCAGAAGCATTCTGCATAAAAGTGATTATCTGTTAACTGACAGTTAGTGACGTTATAGTCTATTATCTGAAGGCCTTTTATTATTATGCATGTATTAGCACTTCATACTTACCAGAGGACTATGCAGAATGTTTCTACTATTCACTGAAACAAAATCATTTCAATTCCACAGAGAACAGATATGTACTTAGATAGAAACTAAAGCTGTAATTATACATATACTTAGAATGATGACTTAAGACATCAGCCACTTCCATTATATGTAGTGGACAGCTTAAGAAAATAGTCTCAAAATACTTCTCTGCTCCCACATACTGCTGAAGAGAATAAGGTTACACATCTGTGGTCTCACATACCTGCACTGGTTATCAACACGCTTTCTACCTTCTACATTATACACACAGAAAAATTAGCTAGCTGGCATTCTGTGAAAACAGATTTGGTAGGTATTTCATTCTATTTCACTGGAAAAGCATGCTGAAGGTGTGACTGGCTCCAGAGACCTTCCAGTCAAAGCATTCTGAGAAGTCTAGACTTAAATGGTTAATGCAGCTCTGGCAATCTCTTAATTTCTCTCCCTATCCGGCAGCAATAAAGCTCAATTATATAATCTGACACTTCCTATGCATGGATGCCCAATTAGATAAATTGAAATAAGTAAAGAATTCCTCAGAAACTGAGGGGTTTCTTCCAAAAGAAGAAAGTCACCCTTGGCGTGCTGATGTAAATAAGAAGGTATTCCTACAGACAGAACTCAGAAATTAAGAACAGACCAAAAGCAGCCACGCAGTCCATCATCTCTCGCTCTCTGATGCTACTTAAGTATCTATGGCATCCCTGCCAAATCTTTATCTATCCAGTGTTTAAAAAGTCTTTCTGCCTATTCAGTCTTTAACTGCTATGTAGCTGAGATTTCTTCCTACTAAAATCCCCTTGCTATAACTTTAAGCTGTTATTTATTTTCATGCAGCCACCAGGCATGGGAAACAATTGATCATTATTCTGTTTTAAACAAAAATCCCAGCCTGCCAATCTTTTCTCAAAGATTAGGTTTTAAATACATCATTTTGACACATTCCTCTGGACTCTTCTCCCTAAAACTGACATTGTGCACAAGAAGCAAACTGAGAAATATGTGGTGCTAAAAAAACATCTTGGATCATTTTCCAGCACGAGAAAGGTATTCCACTGTAATCGCTCAGCCTGCTGTATCTTAAAAAACCCAGGGCCAATCTGCACAAAATCCTTTGTAGCTGCTAGATGTGTGGAGGTTCTCAGATATTTCAGACTACAGGAAAACCTTCAAAAGCCAATTAAGCTCCGCATCTCTCTTGGACTGGGGAGCCCAGAACCGGACGCAGCATTCCAAACCTATGTATACTATTTGTCATTCCTAAGCAAAGACATGAACCAGATAGCACAGCACTAATTCCACTCTTAAAAAAAAATAAAAGTCTATGAGAAACTTTGACAGTGTAGGTGACCTGTCTAAAATGTATTTCATTTACTTTGCCCCAGTTTATACATTTGGCAAGAGCAGACAAAGCTTAATTGCCACTGAGACCAAAGGCAATTCCTCCGAAGTGTTCTCCTTCAGCTTAAGTTGACACACACAAAACACATTACAAATACTTCCTTCTGTTAGGATTATGAAGCTAATCTAAATATGCTGCTTGCTGATTACAGCTAGGCCAGGCCATTTTATTAGATTTGAAACCAAAGAGAATATTTGTTCTATTTTTTCAAAATAAAACACAAGAGCTGAAAATAAAAATGAGGCTGATAGGCATTTGGTTAAGTGAACAGGCTCTTAGTTATCAGCCTCCAAGTCACAGAAGAGCCCAAAGAGGAATGAAAACATGAAACAATTAACATTCTGGAATCACAGCTTTGCATGATAACATAAACAGATAGATAGCAGTCAAAACTGACAGTACTGAAGTATTTAAAGAGAAGATACACAGCACAGAGATACAAATCTTTTTTCAGTTGTGGAACTTGTAATGCAAAGAAGGATGAAATCCATCAGTACAAAGAAAAAAAGATTTAAATCTGTTACAAGGTCCTAACTGGAGCTCAGAACTTCACCAGACTTTAAATTTTACACTTTGAAATTAAAAAAAAAAAAGTCAGCCAAGAAAATGAAGTACTTTCAAGAACATGTCTGGAGTATTTAATCTAAGGACTAAATCACGACAGCTTGGGGGCAGGAGAAGGAAACAAGACAAACAAAAACTTGCTAGAACTCCTAGTTGGAAGGATGGGAAAATAATTTGGGATAAAAGAGCTAAGAATTAGATACCAGGTTACAGCTGGGGAGGCCTGTGCACTAGTTTGCAATTTTTGTCTTACATTTAAATTCTTTTATTCCCAATTCTCAGTTTATTTTACCTATATGCTGCACATTTAATGAGAACACATCTTCACAAAGAAATATGAAGACCCAACAATTAAATTGTCCCTATCTCCAAGTTAATGAAAATCAAGACACTGAGGTGAAAAAACTTTTTTCCTTCCCCTTTTTTATTTTTTATATGAGTAAAAGTCAGCAGAGAATTAAACACCTTTGTGTTTACAGTATGAGATATTACACTGTATAAAACCTGAATGAAATAATAAAGTCACTAAAGGCTTGGCCAGGCCAGAGTTAAGAGTCTGAGTATATGGAAAGTGTAGTAGTAATTGTTTTTACAAAACAAAGTATTTACATCATCTCAGTTAAACTACAGAAATGGGGTGCATTTACATTTTTTACTCCAAAGACTCATTTCCTTTTCACTTACTACATATCCTAGAGAGGAACTTTAATTATCAAAGCTGAGGTACATTAATGCAGCACTTATGGAAGAGCTATATGTATGTGCCAAAGAAACTTAGGTGAGCAGACCTCTCTTTACCTTTTAAGATTTAAAACATTCTACCATAGATTAGCATATGTATCATGAAGTGTTATACACTAAGGTAAGGGAACAGACTCACAACTCTAATGAAAACAAAACACACAGGAATTCTGCATCTGGTTTAGTCATCAAAATACCTGTCTGCAGTAAAGGAACAAATTATATTCCCCACCTATGTTTCCAGGGATATTTTTATTTTTGCAAGTGAAGAGACATTTCTTTCCATTTAAAAACCTGCACTTTCCAGGCTGGCAAAGAAGGTTATGTCTGCCATCCCCTTAGCACACTGAATCTGTTCGATTAAATTTACTACACTACACAAAGTTCTCTTTTTAGCACATAGCCAATGAAGAGAGAAATTATACACACAGAGCATCTGACTTGCAGAGACCAGTTTTGGTTTGCTTATAATCACACCTGCTATTGTTTGTGAATGTCATTAGAGAGCTATAGATTTCCTAAAATGATTTCTTCATTTCAGGCAGTTTCAAGTTTGTGCTACAGCCTTGCCTTCACTGCATCAACATCCTCTTAAACAGTTTGTCAACAAAACGAAATGAAACCATTGATTGCTTCAACATGTTGGTGATGTTTAAAAAGAAATTTAAAAATTACTTCCTGAAATACATTTTCCAAAGATCATTCCAGACACAAGAAGATGATCTCGTGCCCAGAAAGGCTGCATTGTCTCTCAGCTTCCTCCCAAAAGACCTTCCTTTCATTCCATGATCCAGCAGTAACCCAGATAACACTCAAGTACCACATGTACTCCCTTTCATCTTATTCATGCCTTTCTTCTAATAAGAATCCCATTTCCTCTCAGACTATGCAAATATCTCCCCTTTTCTCTACTCTATCCACGGAGCAGGAAAGGGAAGACACACTATCCTCCTTTGCTCTGTCTTGGGGAAATCAGAGCAACAATATATCTTTTAGCATTTTCTGGTATTCATCTATATATTATCCCTGCTTCCTAAATAATGTACACTGACATATGGACACCACCATATCCATCTGGAAAGAATCTCAGTGTTTTATATTACCATTGGTATTTCAAGAGGTACTGCTAGAGATTGTTACAAAATGCAAGCAGAACAGAACAGGATTCTGCTCTCTAAGTGAGTACCGTGCCAGCAATAAAAAGATAACCCACTGAGGGTCTATGTAATGGTGCCCTGAGAGGAGTTTAAAGTGATCTTTTGACATCTCAAAGAAACCCAGAACTTAGCTTCTAGAGATGGAACAAACAAACAAAAAGGTCCCATCCCAAAAGCTGTACTGTTCTGATACTTCAAAAGATCAAGCCCATGCTGAGTGGATTGTCAATCATTTTCGTGTCCATCCATCACCTCAAAACACAAGTTTTTTGTTGAATTGTGTATTTTGCATCTGGCAAGTCCCAGAAGTTAGCCATTTTAGATACTTGTAACCACAGTTCTCAAATTTTTTAACTGATGTGTAACATCTTTGTGGTAACCCACAACTGTAAACACAGCAACATCCTTTTGCAACTATTACAGTTGTTAAAAAGGTGAGAGCCTGAAAACTGAACTGAAATCTGCTCAATTCATACCTTTATATCTGTATTTATTATACATAATGTACACACACAAATACATTTAGATAAATACTCACACATGCCCCTAACGTGAAGAAGACCAGTACCTAAGCCTCAGGCCACTACCATCAAGACACCTTCCAGTCAGTTAAGAGACTCAGACTCACCACAGCTTAGCAGTCATGTTATCAATTTACACCAGTCCAATCCCCCGCTTCGATGATGTTTCTATGCATACACAGAACAAACTCAAGTTCTTATTTAGTAGTTGGGCTGCCTTTGGTTTATCAACCTGCATCTTTCTCAGCTTAAGACCATGGATTCTTTGTTCCATTTATAGACTCAGAATTTTCAATCAGGTCTCAGCAATTATTTCTCAGGTTTCAGATGCCCAAACTGCAAGGGGAAAGGGGTTTGGCTGAGCTCACAATCAACTCAAAGCCACGACTTCAAGGAACTCAAGCTCTTATTAGTTCTACTATCTCCAAAATAACTTGGTTTTACTAGTAGCTTGATGACACTAAAACTTACAAAACTATTCATTCTGTTCTGGAAAAGCAATGTCCTTAATCACAGAGTCACTTCTTCCAAACACATGTGATTAATGTGCAATACAAAAGGACCCCTTTCCCACTCCCTGCTTTCACCAAAGCAAGGAGCTTCTGCTTAGTAAATCCAACTACTACAAAAGGATTGTTTTAAATAGCCTCAACTTCTTAATTTCTAAAATAGACTTCTAGATTAGCTCAGAAACCACAACTTAATATATTCACTTCAATCACACGACTGCTTAAGATTTTCTTATACAAAAGTCCTCTTCTGAATTAAAAGAAACAGGAGACTCATAGTATTTTATGCCTTAAATATTGGAAACTACTTTTCAAGAAACACACACATTAGTAATCAGTAGCAGTAGTGAACAGCACCTAGGTATTGCCTAAAAACTGTGCAAAAAGCCACCTTCTTCGTAGGTTTCAGAGCTTAGAACTGTGGAGTTGAAACTTTCTCATGGCTTGGGTACACATTACAGCATCTGAGTTTAAAAAGGACAGATATACCCTCCAAAGGCAATTAACTTCAGTGCACTTTAGTATTGTTTATTCAGAAACAGGTCCTTCTGGCCAACATTTAAACTGCAGCATCCCATTTTTGCAAGTGCAAGGTCAGGCTCCCCGAAAAGAAAACAAACTGGAAGATATGATGCTGAATAAGTTTCTAAAAGACATTCAGAAAGGTGATTTCTATGTACACATTCTCCTACAATGACTACAATCTTCCCTGTACTATACGAAGCTACTGCTAGGCATTGCTGTGGTACTGAATACAAATCAAACTATACATTCCAGTATCTCATCTGAGCATGTAATCACTTGACAAATCAATCAGCACTCACTTCACTCAAAAATACAAAGGGACAGATTCACCTCCTGGTTCCAGGGGGATCTGCAATCAGAGACCGAGATGAAGAGAGCCCAGGGCTTCTGTTCCTCTGCTCTGCCTGTTTCGCTTCAGGCAGTTCCACCAAGAAACAAACCATATCAGTGCCTCTCACCAATTAAAAGAAGTCACACCTTTCCCTCATCTGGCTTTTGAGAAAGTCCAAAAGTCAACATGGGAATGGGAGATGAACTGGGGTCAAAACACTGGTGCTTGCCAGGTACCTGTCCTCTTGGCTCCCTGGCATGCTGCCTATGCCACATGCCCCACAGCCAGCCAGGGAGGCATCGCACTCCTTCCTAGTGAAGGTGTAAGGAGTTACAGAAGAGAAGTAGGACAGAAGGAGCCTACTAAAGGGAGAAATAATTTTTCCACAGGTGGTCTTGAGGGAAAAATCTGCCTTATGGATGAACCAGACACAAAGGTAAAACTTAAAAAAAAAAACCCCCCTGAAACAATGCTGGAGAAGAAAGATGAGTAAGAAAATCCTGTAGAATGGGGATAAAGTTTTCTAGTTGTGCTATCCAAAACTAAGAGGGCAAGCCCTCAACCCAGAGACCAGTTAAACCTTGCTGCACAATTCATTGCAGCAGACTACATGTCTAAATCCTGTGAAATACAAGTGCTTAAGGAATTCATTTAATTTTTTTTTTATATTGCAATAGGAGAGACAACATTTATATTCTTAATAACACATTACACAGTGGAAAGATTGGCTTACAACAAACCCAAAGAAGCCATTACACTATCTGCAGAGGCTGTGCCATTTTCCTGTACGTTCCCAAGTCAGCATTTGAATCCAAAGCATTCTGGTCCTTCCCAAAGGAATTTTGTAGCAGGTGGTGTTAATAATCCTTGAAACAGGATTCTCTTTGCTGCACCAGCTAAAAGTTAGTGGAAAAAGGATTATGACAAAGACTTCACCTGACCCAGTAATGCCTCTGTCATTTGTCACCTATCATGTCAGTTTGAGAATAAGCAGGTATAACATTTCAATCATAATACTGCAGATTTACTTCTACACTTGCCAAGGTTGAAGGCTAATGTGCTCTTAGAGAGCCATTCTCCTGCAGGAAAATATATGGAAATTAGAAAGAGCTATATTCTACAAGGAACTGTTGGTTTTCTTGAGGGCTTTTACAAACCCCTTCTTCTCTGTTTAATTATAAAAAACCCCAAAAAACCCAACTCACAAAGGAGAGAGAAGGAATGGTAAGTTGGAGGTCAAAGCAGGATGTCTCCAGTGAAATGTTTGTGTGACAGTTTTCTGAAGTCACTTTATTGGAAGTAACACTGCTTCTTGTCTTAACATGAATGCTTTCTAGTTTTCATTTATGTTGATTGCTCATGCAGTAAAAAATGTCTGGGGCAGCAATGTCACATCACATAAGGAAGAGTTGAAAGATATGATACCTTTCTAATATCTAATCCCAAAGTTACAGATACATCAGAGCCATTATTTTGTCATTAAAGTCCTATCTTTATAATAAATTAAAGACCTCTGGACCCATATGATACACTGGAGTTACAGAAGAACACAAGCAAAGCATTCCACTATTAAATATGTACTGTTCCAAAATGCAATAAAAATAATTGAATTCATCTGGGACATTCAGACACATTTTAAATAAACCATACAAATTCCTGGATGTTTTCCCATAAATATTTGAGGTGTAGATGAAAAACTATAATAGATATTACATAACTTTAATTGGAATATTTAATTCATTTTAAACGATTCAATAAATTTTCAGACTTCTTTCATCTTTTAAATGGCAATTTAGCATTTTAAAACACTACAAGAGAGCTATATCCACACATTT
The DNA here is from genome assembly GCA_013399015.1 of Galbula dea. Taxonomy (NCBI): domain Eukaryota; kingdom Metazoa; phylum Chordata; class Aves; order Piciformes; family Galbulidae; genus Galbula; species Galbula dea. Next base: position 1,220,494 of record VWZX01010089.1, read on the forward strand.
GTGAACAACTCCAGAAGACAAAAATCACTATATTAACAGTAAATTTAGAAAATCTATGCCTAGACATCTAATTTGCTGATAGATTTATTGATTTTAAAAAGGGAAATCAAAATTTTCAGGAGCTGAGTCATATCAGAAAGACATTTCATCTTCTAGTGCTACTGTCCAGAACCATAATCATTAATCTAAAATATTTTCACTCTGATGCATTCAGATACAACTGGACTGAGCTACTGCATGGATTAGGTTTCTGACTAAAATTGTAATTTTCCAAAATGGATATTTCTATGAAATTCTAGTCTGTAAGGGTTCCAGTGTCATCAGAGCTGCTGACTTTCTATCAGCTTTTCAATTCAAAGCAGACTATCATGACCACCCTGGTCACTAAAACCAAAATTTACCCCGCAGGCAATTCACAGTCCCATTTTCAGACCATATGCTATTTTCAACTCAACTGAAGTAGGTGCTACCATAACCATATTGAAAACCAGGGCACTGCTCTCTACATATGCAAAGAAAAAACAATCAAGATATATTCCATTTAAATAAGAGGGAATTGTCCAGGAGGATTTCAACTACACCAATTACATACAGTTGTATGATTTAAAACCCCTTAATCCTTCAGCATTTGAGAAGAAAGTTTGTTTAAATTATTAAGCTATTACAGAAATACATTTTGGTGCTTTTAGCTCTTCATAAAAAAAAGCATTATTATTTATTTTATTTCATTACTTCTTTTAAGCAGACAATGTCAAGATCTGGTCCTTGATGAGTAAAGTGGATGCTATCTCACTGTAATAAGGCTAGCATCTTTGAAGAAAACAGCAGCACATCTCAGGAGCTTTCTCCCCCATCCCCAATTTATCCCTGCCCACGTTTCCCAGTGCTCTCAATCCCACACCCAGATTTCCTGTTCTTCCCACTCCCTTTCACACAGTTGGAACCATTCTTTTCCCTTTCCTTTTCAGCCCATCTCCCTTTGTCCTTCCAGCTCCATTGCTCCTACGAATTCACCTCTCCTCCCACTTCTGCTATTTCCATATTTCTTTTAAAACAAAACAAAACAGACTGAGGGTGGGAGAGAAAAGTCCCCAAAGAAATTCCCCCTTAAAAAAAAAAAAAAGAAACCCACAAACAAAAACTTAGGGAAAAACAATGAATAACCCTGCAACTGTACAAAGCTCTGTTGTTCTGTATGCAGAACAGTAGCCTGTTATCTTCTGCCTTTTTCAAACACATTGAAATCAGAGATTTCATTCAGTAGGTCACTTATTTGATTTCAGGAGGCAAAGATGGATGACTAGTGGAGTTTAGATGGTTTAAAGAAACTCCTAAAAAAACACCAGTCCAAATTAAGCTTCTATCAAGGAGACGCAAGATTGTTCTTAAACTCATCATCTTAACAGCATCCTAGCTGCATCAACAGGATTACTTACATCTCACACTATAACCAGCAGCAATCTGGAGGGCTCTGCAGTGTCTGGTTGCCACGTAACTATCATCTACATCCAAAGATACATTCATGTCTGGAATAAGAACTAAGCTTTTCCCATGTCACTGGCTTTAACCACAGTGTGTTTTTCCCCTTCATCCTCCCCCCTCTGACAACTTCTTTTCTCCAGGTGCTGAGACTAAATGCATATATATCAAAGAGTGATTGCCAAGGAAAGCAAAAGTTACATTATAATCAATACAGAGCTCGAGCTTCCGTCCTTATGCTCCTCATATGGCTGGTGTCAAAACAATAAATGCTCCATATGCCTTTAGACACATTCAGCTTACTCTTGTCCCTTCCTAAGCATGTGTCACCAGCCTGCAATGAATAGTGCAAATGCACCTGCATAGATCTAAAAATTTAACCTGAAGTTCACATTAATAATGAAGCACTGCAGGTGGTCTGCAAGCTGGCACCATAATGAGGAACTTTCAGTGACACACTAGTTATCAAATGTTGAGTCAGGTCACTACACATGAATAAAGTGATCTCCCTAGAAAGATGAAAGGGGAAAATTTTTTTCCTTCTTCTTTAAGAGAGATTACACTTGTCTTCTGTAAAAATTCTATGGAAAGACAATGTGCTAAAGCATTTAACTTGATTAGACTGGAACGGAATAAAACACATCAAGAACCTTCAAAGGAGCAGAAAATGATTCTGAACTGTATATGCAAGGGTGGCTAAATCCTGCCTGGTGCCCTCTCAAGCCCGGCCGACAGCAGCCTCTTTAACTGTGGTTGCACTGCTTCCAAAACCAGTGGAGGATTGATGGTGATCTCAAGTGTTGCCACTGGAGGAAGGAAGCAGGGGGACAGGGAACATCTGAGGTGACAGCATTGGCCCTGGGAAGCAGGAGCACCTGCTCTGTCCCCTGGCAAGTAGGAGGAATATGAAAACACTCTGGGACTCTTCACAGGGAACTTGCCCATGTCAGAGAATGAGGGATAGACACTGTTCTGGATTGTTCCTGCTTCAAGGAGCCCAGGTGCTACAAGTATAGGGGAAAATATACATAGGATACAAATCCGATAGCCTATGGTGCCCATGCATAAAGAAGGTCTTCCCACAGCCCTGGATGACAGGTCATTATGGAAGACAGCCATAAAAGCGCCTACAGAACAGTTCTGATCTGTTCAGTCCCACGTGTGCACAACCTGCACAGCACATTAGTACAAACCATTTCGTGTTCTTGGCTGAAAGGCAGCTTTGCCCATGATGAGGAATGGCTGGAGGGACCACAGCGTACATAAGGCAGCTCATTGGTTTGGCTACCTCGGGCATCCCAATTTGTCCCACAAGGAGAAAAAAGAATCAGGATCCAGAAATGAGAAAGCTGAGAGGTCTTAAGCTTTACAGCCTTTTCTCATTTTTTTCCCCCAGTACCTTGCTGTAAGGGAAAATTACTTTTCAAGCTTTTCCTACAGAGAAAGAATTGCCAGTTACTATAACAGGGAGCAAACGGTACACACAGCAACATGTATTGTGACTGCATAGGAAGAGCAGGTTGCTGAAACTTGGAAATGGAGAAGGAATGAAAGGGAGCAGGATGGTCCCCTAAAAACTTAGCAACACTAAGTCTGTTTGAAGTTCCCTATATATTGTAGGAAACTGTGACTAAGCACTAGAACAATACAATCATGATATAAATCAGAGTTCAGACTAGAAAAGTTCTTCATGTATTTCATAGAGGGGTATAGTACATGAACACAGAAAAATACCAAGGAATAAAGTCTCTGAAACTTGTGCGTACCTGATCATGTAATCCAAGGAGAGTAAGCTTTCACTGTTTTTTACTTCTCTGTGAAAAAGGTATTCCAGTGAGATACCCAAAGATACAATTAAAAAAAAATTCCCAAAAGATACAATAAATCAGTGAACTGTTCTTCTCATAAAGATAATTAAAGCATTGTACAGAAATCATGGGTAAGTTTCCTCGCCAATATGCACAATTCAAAAATCAACAGCACTCAAACCTCTTCAGAAAGATGAACACATACACAATCACACCAGCTTGAAAAAAAAAAGTCTATTTACTGCATGGCTCTGGAAACTAAATGTAAAGCTTTCCCTGAGAGAAAGCCAGCTCCAAATCTTATGAAGCTGTTTTAGCTTAATTGTTTTGAGATGTAAATGTAAACAATGCAGAGTGACATTCTTCATTTGAGAGAAAACCCAAAACCAATGAATAAACACAGTTGCTGGATCTGAAGCAAGCTGTTCACTGTCCTGAAATAATATAACTTACTTAGACATGTTTTCATGCTGAGAAGCTGGAGAAGCCAAAGTGTTGCTTAAGGGCCATTTGAGACACTTTTGCACCTAATGAGGCCAGCATACTTTCTGCAAGATAGTCTAATTTTCTTTTTTTTCCAAGCATCCCTACAAGGAAACCGATATCAACTTCTGAATTATTGCAGCCTGTGTATTATCATCCAAATAAATCATTGTACTTCTGGGGGAAAAAACCACCACCTGGAACAGGAATAATGGAAAAATGAATCCAAAAGCAAAAAACTTACAGGAACTAATGAAAAGTTATTATTCCCATCAGTGTGCAGGCCTCATTATCAGAAAGAATTAATCCTGATACCAATTTGAAGATTTCTACCTAAACATACATATACTAAACATACCTATTTTAATCGTTTTCAAATTCAGTTTTAGTAAAACCTGACCACCAACTCTAGCAAGCTGTTCTCAGAAATGAAACTTACTATTTTTCACATCACCTGAAACACAGTCTTCTGTCCCTAAAGGGCTCTTTCTGAAGAAACAGTATGTAAGCATTCATTACTATAACCCATTGATGTATATTTTATTTGTGGTTTTAAAGTTTTCAACCACTTTTCTTTGATGCAAGGCATAATCAGTAGTAGTTAAAGCCTACCTTAAAAAAAAGGAAGCCTCTGAACAAATTTTGTGATAAACCATCAAAGGAGTGGAGTTTGAATTAAAAGCCTGAAGGGTAAGAAACAAAGCGAACCTGAAACAACTGAGGTCTCTAAAGAATAATGGCAGGGATGGGGGAGATCTCTACCATTAACAACACTGGCAAGCTCAATTCAAAACAACTATCAAACATGGCTTCTTTGTTTACCTGCATGTAGAATCAAAACAAAGATGCTGTCAGTCTTAGAGCAGCAAAAAATGTGAACCTTTATGTTTCTATACAGAAAAGGCTTTAACAGCCAACCGTAAAATCGTACGACACAGGCCAACGAAAAGCGATCACAGAGGACCCTTAAATGAAAGGTAGCATATTTCAGGTCACTACTACTGACTTGTGGTCCATGGAGGGCTTAAAATCCTCCTTTGAAGGAACCCATGAAAGGTAACTAAGAGAAGATGACATGCTGGCAAGCAGGCTTAAACGCACGGTACGTACAGGCCATAGTTCTACTACAAAGTTCGTAGTCATTCACAAGTTAGAAAAGGCCAAAAAATGCTTCTGCAGACAATTTTCATTCATTAGAAATAGGAAAGTTTTATGGCCATCTTATGCTTGAGAACAAACACATATCAATCATCTAATTGTTATACTTAATGCCAAATTTGTGTAAATATAGATTATTAATGAGTGACTAGAAACTAGAAAATACAAGCTTTACTTAATTTTACTCAGATAAAAACAATTACCAATCTACAGACAGAAAAGTTTACTGCAATTCCTATTCACTTTATTTGAAAATTAACATTATCATTTCAAAACCTTTTGAAAGTCACTTGCTTCTCAGCAGTCTCTTACATCATTTCCAAGCTCAAGTCATCGAGCTTTAAAAATAATACTTGAGTTTATTAGCCCAGGCAAAGAATTCTACTGAAAACTCTCTTTCAGTGTTGGAACAAGCATCGATGAAATGGTGGCAAAAGGTTCAGAGCCAGGCTGGCAGTCACAGAAGACAGTTTAACAATGCTCCACGAAATTCAGATTCAGACAACAGACCCCTACATAGTTCAGACCTTTTCAGACAGACAGGGGCAGATCTGTCATGGAGTGTGGGAAGTCTGCCAACCCTGAAAATCAACAGTGTGGCTGGGAAAAGGAGTCTAAACTATTGCAACACCTGAAACCTAAAAGATAGCGCTCTTAAACAGCTCTAAACACATTTAAACTGAGAGCAATATAAGCTTTAAGTCCTCATTAACATTCCCTAAGTATATCAATCAGAAATGTTAATAGAATTGCTTGGAACAACCAAATACTGCATGCAATTTTTTAACTGCAAAATTAAAGATACAGAATAAAGGTCTTGCATAACATACAAGATAAAAGGTTTCCTTCTGAATTCAGCTACTGTTAGCATTTGCACCTGGTGCTTACATAATTAAATACAGAAAACAACAATTGTTCCCTAAGAAAAACTTAATTAGATTAGGCATGTAGTAACAAATGCAAAATTACCATCATTAGTATGTCAGTGTTCTACAAATGGAAATGCTTAACTGCCAAGCCTACAAGTCTCATGTCTGATTTATTCCCACAGATCAGGAGGAGACAGCCATTTGCACCCTTTTTTAATTTCAGGGCAACTGCATCCAGGGGAGATTTACTCACAAAGGGGCAGGCAGGAGTACTGCTGTCATACTGTTTCTCTCTCCAGAAATACAGGTGATGTACTTTGGTTTACAGACATTTTGTGCTACAAAAGCAAAACCGAGTTGTGTAGCCTGGAACCAACTAATGAGTCTACAAGTCTCTTGCATATCCTGATCCTTCATCATTAGCCTTGTGGGCTGCTTCACAGGCACCTGCTTTTCTCACAGATGAGACACTGAATGAAATGGCAGCTCCACCCCTCCAAAGCAACAGGAATCTTTTAATTTCAGGCATAAGGCTGTAACAGCAGCAACAAAAAGTTAAGATTCCAGGGAAAAATCTTTCAGTTGCATAATGGTATAGATAGTGATGCACTAGGAAAGACTGAGCTACAGAAGCTGCAGAGTCAAAAGCAAGAATACAAGGAAGAGTTTGACAAGTATTCACCAGGAGTGACCTAAACAAAAGTGATACTGTCTGATCCATCCTTGCTTTCCTCCTATTATATATAGAATCCTTCAAAATAGTTGGAATACTCCTACCCAGAACTGCTAAAGATCAGCAGCTGTGATGTCTGTGTGCAGGGTCACATGAGGAAAAGAAATGATCCCCAGAGTTATAATAAAACAAGAGCTTTTCTATTTGTCTTCTACCATTTTCGCTGGAGAAAATGGTACTCACAAATCTTCAAATCCCACTACCAGGAGAAAGCAGACTCAGTATGGCTAAATAGAACTACATACATCATAGCCTTGTGAACCTAAATATTCTGTTTCACATGAAAGGGCCATGCTGCTGCAAGGCCCAAACTCACTGCAAGAAGTCTGTAATTCTCTAAGTGCCAAGATACTTTAATTTGTCAGGAATTAATGTGAGCTTAAAATGGGTATTTAAATGCTTTGTATATTTAATCAACTTTCCTCAATTATTAAACTGTAAATATTCCCTGAGTATTAGGGCATTAATTCGCTCTAAGAACCTCCCAGAGACTACAGCAGCCTTCTTGGCTATTTCATGCCTGCACAGTTATTTAAACATTACCACTGAAATTGTGAAGCCAAACAAGTCTTCCTCACAATGTCTCCCCTGGCAGGGCAGATATTTAACTAATGCTAGCACCAGAAGCTAGATAATATTTAAACTGCTATTTTGATAGTGATTCCAGAAAAGACCTGATACAGCTTGTTCAGTAATAAGTATTAGGCTTTATATAACATAAATTAAAGGAAAAACACATAATTAAGAATCCAGAGTGTTTTTATAAAACATAGAACCATATGCTTGATGGTAAACCTGCCACTCCCACCAGCATGGACTATCTGCCTTCCCCATGTTGCAATACTAAAAGCCTGCAATCACATTTGGCCTTCCAAAAGGAAAAAGAGAAAAAAAAGCAGAAAGAAAGAAAAAACAACACACCAAAAACAAACAAACCAACCCACCCAAAAGCCCTCCCTTTATTAAGAAAGCCCAGAGAAACACCAGGCAAAATTGTGATCTGACCTTAAACTTTACCATGCAGTCAAGAAATGAAAAATAAGTAAATAGTCTGGTTTATGAATTTTTGAAGCAAAATTCACATTATGATAGTATGGGACATAGATACGATTGCTTCTTGAGAAAACTATATAGATACATAAGGTTACCCAGCTATGCAGCCATGAAACATATTTTTCTTGATTAAATAAGGAACTATGGCAACCAAGGGTACTATGGCCTCACATAGGCTGTAATAATGAGACATAATGAAAGGTCTTCTGGGAGCTTTCCCACAACTGTTAAAATTTTATAGCATCAAATTTGGGAATTAATTCTGAAAAAGAGAGAATCCTATTTAATATTTGATGGGCATTGGTACCTTTTTCCTTCATAATGAAACAATTTCCTCTAAACATGCACATCCTTTATGCTTAAAAAATTTCAACTGCTCCTGCTGAATCAACTCTCAAGGGAGAAAAATATTATTATATTGCATATGAACTTCACAGTGTTTGCTTAGTATAGCCTATTTGCAGATATCATCTTATTTTATTAATCATATGTTTGCAATTTTCCAGCTCCTGATGAAAAACTGACCCGTCATCAGAGCAAATTTCCTTCAAAACTCACACATGGCTGTTATCTATACCCAGGGTTATTAAGAATATTCATTTTTTTTGACACTCCTTCCACTAGTTATCTACCTATATACTCATACATATAAGAGGTCTCATCTCAGACCATGGTGAGGTCGTGCTACTTTTCTTCCCTGTAAAAAGTGACTGCCAATTCTTTGTCCATCTGTCATTTCAAGGGAGAAGTTTTCTGCTGAAGCTTTTGTTCTCCAGGAGGGCAGGCAGTCCTGGCTGAAACGCTAATTGCTTGTAAACCCTGAGAAGAGGTGAAATTCCACCACAGCTGGGTTATATCTGGATTGAACAGACACCCCACCCTTGAACAAATAATCCCCGTGGAGAAATTATTGCCCAATCATCAAGAGTGAAGAAACACAAAGAAGGCAGTAACACCAGGGGTTTTATCCCTTTACACCGACAATACCGCCTTCATTCCTTACAGCAAGGGAACAGCAGACGGCGTGACCACCGTGGTACTGCTAGGTTGGGCTAGCCATTTTAAAATCAAAACTGTGATTAAAAGATAAACAAAGATGACAAGTCTAACTGTGGCCTTTCAGATACTTTTTCTTCACTTACAGCAGGTCCGAAATTGGCAGTTCTCTTTCACTTGCTTCAGTAATGAATTCATTTGGCTTGACAAATTAATGCCTGTTCAGAACACTTCTCCCTTCATCCCAGTACAAACTGGTGAAAGGAAGGAGACGAGGTGCTACCTGCACTTAGGGGCAGTTGGTACGATTCAAGATGAGAGGGACTGGAGACTAAAGCTGTGATTAGGAGAGGGCAGAAGAGTGAAGCTAGCAATGAAAGGGCGCAAGCACATAAATTCAAAGCGAGGATCTGGGAAACTGGCCTGTGACTAAAACTAAACCATTTCCCAGTAAACAAATCAGACAATACGCCAGGAGCAGAGAGAAACCACAACTGCCTAGACACAGAGACCTATTTTTAGAAGTGACTATTGAGGTAAGAAGTTAGAAAGGGGACACTTAGCCCCCACACCCCAAATGTTTGAGGAGGTCTCACATTACAATCTGCCCAGCAGCAGAGGAAGGTATCGCTCATCTCTTCCCCTTCACGCTTGTTTCCACACCCATCACTCCTCTCTCAATCAGCTCTCTGCTCCTTAATCACATCAAAGCAAACCTTTTTAAGACCATAGTCTGAAATTGTCTGAGTAAAAAACCTCCCTAAAACCAATCCTTCTTTAATATATAAATTCAGGCCAGCAGACTCGTGAATGCATGTGACTAAGGGAGCAGTAAACTGTAAAACACAAGTAGTGGGACAGGGAATCTCAAGGTGAATTTCAGTCTGACTATTAATAGTGTTCCATTACATCCCGAGTTGATGTACAAGTTCCAGGTTGCAGAATCACTTGGAATTTACCAGACTTTTTGAAATGTAAGGAATTAGTCCCCTGTTGCACAGCTTGAGCCTTAACATTAGAATTCTGACTTTAATCTCCGCTGCTTCTTTTTTTTTAAAGTGATGAAGATAATACCATTGTTTCAGGGAAGACAAATAAATTACCTGCAAAATCTTTAATTTCATTATCACATCATACACCAAACCTGTAAGTACCACACTAAATACTAGATTGCAGACCAGAGTTTAAGTATACAAAATGGTAAACAGATTTGCTTTGAACAAAGAGGATGTCTGAGATGAGGTTCCAGCTGGAAAAACAGTGCAATTGTACAGTTAGAGGCAATATCATAATACATATATGCATAGAGACTGCAAGCCTGCAGGCAACTTTCATTTTGGCACTTCCTAACTTTAAGTACTTGGGTTTGCACATTAATAACATTCTTTTAACATTGTGTGTCTATAATACACTCATAGATCACTCAGCCAAGACATAATTGATTTACTCATCCACATTTGTGAATGATTTGTGAAGTTTACATGAGTTTGCTAAGTTGCAGCCCTGCCCAATAAAAATTAAATCAGATGCCTCCGAGAAGACCAGAGAAACAAGCTGATAATGTAAAAGGAACAGACTGAACTGTAACAGGAGAAGTGTGACAAAAAATATTTTGTTCTTTGCTACTGTATGTGTAGCCAAAGCTACAACACTACAGATCTGTTAGTCCAAATGGCAAAAATATCATTCTGAATTTTAAAAACATAAATTAGCTTTAAAAGAAACTTGAATTGTAAACCCTACAACTTAAAAGGAATTTACATAAGAACAAGGAAAAAGATGTAAATAAGGTGACTCTATAAACTGTTTTACACAGAATTACAAGGTAACATTTTTAATGGGAAAATCATTGAAATTCTGCTGTCAGAAGCAGCTAGATTTGGTCGATAATAAAATTAGATACTTTCTTGATCCAGAAGAGTCTCTCTTTTTTTAAATGCTTTGTTATTAATACTATACAAATTCAAATTAAAAGTAAACAGCAAAATATTACACTGTAATTACCTCGTAATAAAATTAAAAGCAAACAGTAAAAGTAAGAACAGTGAACTGCTATGTATTGAAAATTATCAAATGGTGGTAGCCTCAAAGGCATCACACTTTTCCTGCATTCAAATTTTATCTCTATTAGTGTAAAAATTAGTTATCTAGCAGTACCTACTTCCAGTTGGTGTCCCTTCTGCCACCCCATTAGAGAATTAGCTGTATAACCAATTAAGGCCTAATTGTTAGAAAGTTACTCTCAGTAGAGTATGTTTTCCCTCTTCCAAACACCATCCTGCTTCTAGCCATGAAACTGGTACTAAAATTTAAATTCCTCTTCCTTCCAAATAGGAATCCAAATTCCTACTTGCCAAACTGATATAGGCATTATGAAACCCCAGTGAGTTATGCTTTGCCTTCAGAGAGTCGATTTTTGCTCTTTTCTGCTTAGATCTCCTGCAAAACATACTGTTTTTCCTTGTCTCATTTTCCCAACTGTAAAATGGAGAAAACATTACTTCTGTGTTTACAGAGCAATTAGGATAAATGCACCGAAGGTCTGTGGAGAGTTTAGGTTCTGTGATGATAATGCTTATATGCATGAGGATCATCATGTGTTTTCTTTCATATCAAAGCCATCTTCAGCAGTTCCTGTCCCTGGTTACTTCACTCCTCAGTCTACTATTCCCCACTACAACTGATTTTTAAAATAAGTCTAAATTGAATATACAAGGTCATTCAAGCTAAACTTGAAGCCCCCAAAAGGGCAGGTAGCTTTTTTTGTTGGGTTTATTTTTTCCTTAAATCCTAGGAGCTATTTTGTAGCTTGCTGTATTAGAATAAAAATTAGCAACTGGAAGCTGCATTAGTATTCCATATTATCTGTTAGAAAAGAGAGCAACTGCAGAGCCAGACATGTGCATGCAGGTTTCCCATTTATGTCTCTTAAACATCAGTTCCACCTATATGAGAGTTTTAATTCTTCATTAGCATTCATCACATTTCTTTCTGTTTTATATATGCCAAAAGTTAATTCCCCTTTATATTGTCTCTGATAAATGGTTCTTAAAACTGGAAGGAAGATAGGCATACAGAAAACAAAGAAGGATAGATCTTTCCAAGACTCAACTATCTTGCCAGCTAGTCTGCTGGAGATTTTCTTGGCTTTTCAAAAGCTGCATGTTATAATCTGCAAGAGTTTTGCACAGAACAAAGGAACTTTGGAAAAATACGATCAGCAAAGAGTGACTCAAATGAGTAGTAAAGCTCTGTGGAAAGAGCAGATAATTTGAAGTAGAAGGCTAGAGGTGACTGGAGACCTGATTTCACAATCCTTCATTCTGTGCAGCAAGAAGAGAGCTGTAAACTCTTTCTATAGTATCAGTCATTTCAATACTTGTGTTTTGCTTGCCTCTATGGTTTAATCATGCATTGTATTCAAGATTTTATTTGAAAATATAGAGACTAAGAAGTAACTCCACAGAATCACAAAGAATGTTAGGGGTTGGAAGGGACTTCTGCAGATCATCCAGTCCAGCCCCCCATCAAAGCAGCTCCACCTAGAGCATGTTGTACAGGATGGTGTCCAGGCAGGTTTGGAATGTCTCCGGAGATGGAGACTCCACCACCTCTCTAGGCAGCCTGTTCCAGTGCTCTACCACTCTCCCAGTAAAGTTCTTCCTTCCAATGTTCCAGTTTGTGCCTGTTACCTCTTGTCCTGATTGCTCTCATTAGAATCAAAAAGAGCCACTTACTGTAAATTCTTTCCAGTGTGGGAGGTAGGGCATTAAGGACATGACAACCTCCAATCTCTGACCTTCTGAGAATGTGAGTTTCCATGCCCAAGTACCTCAGCACACAGAGTTACAGCTGTCTCCTGCCTCCTTCCAGGGAAGTGCTGCTGTTATCCAATGTCCGTATCTCCATTTTAGTGGGGAGACACACACACACATTTTAAAAAGAATAACCAACATGGATCAGCAAAGAGTTGTTGCCATTTTTCTGTGCCTTGCTGCTCACACCTGCATACACATTTGATGTAGAAAGCAGCAAGCTTGGGGCTCAGAGATGGGTTTAAGGAACTCTCTCCTGACTGTGGTCTTTGTGTCACACTTAGGCATACCAGCGTGACAGCTTCAGTACAGCGAGCTGATACTCAAAAGTGCCTCTGTGTCTACAAGACAAGCACCACCATTACTCTGCTGTTTCATTTATTCTGTTTCTTTTAGTATCAGCTGTAAAAACAAACAAATGTGGGTTTTAAAAAGGTTTTAAATTGCATTTCACATTTTCCTCCTACTGAATAGTCAGTACTTCTGTTACTGGCCCAGGAAAACCACTGTAGACCTTAAACCTAAAAAACAGATTTTAAAACACCACTACCCCTGTTTGAGCCTAACAAAAGATGTCTTTACTGCAGCTCTCGCTTCATTCTTACCTCGGCAAAAGGAACACTGTTGAGGTTGTTAGATGAGAAACTGAAAACCAATCAAATGCTTAAACACTGTCTTCTGTAGACTGGCACATCTAGACACTCAAATGTCTGACTTACTGTAGTCTCACTGTAGCACACAGCCACACATGTTGCTCCCTACACTTCCAGACTCTTTCACCCTGGGAACTGTGCTCCTCAACTTCAATTAAAGGCCTAATTGTTAAAAGGTTGCTCTTGGTAGAGTATGTTTTCTCTTTTTCCAAACATCACCCTGCTTCTACCAATGAAACTGGTTCTAAAATTAAAATTCCTCTTCCCTCCAAACAGGAATCCAAATTCCTATTTGCCAAACTGATATAGGTATTATGAAACCCCAGTGAGTTATGCTTCTATGCAGTGGGAGAATCTCAACAGAAGTATCCCAAGATGCTTGAGCAGCACCTTAGTAAGTGAAAAAAATGAGTGTATTTTCTGCATAGAAGATATACATGTGAGACATGTCTATATGTGGGAAAACTGTTTAAGATTTTCAGAGCTATATCTAATTCACATAACAAACACACTGAATAGCCTTACACATCATGTGATAGCTGTGGATTAAGGAAGGTTTGTCACCTCTCATCCTGCTCTCTCCCACAGCATGGAATAAAAAGGAAAGAAAGAAATGCATTCCTTACATAACTGCCTGCCTTTTCGGCTTGGATTTTTATCAAGAGCACCCTACATTTTCCATGGCCATGAACTAAAGGTCTTTCCCAGTCTAACAAAATTAATGCCATATTTTTATTTATGTATACACACAGAGTCTGACTCTCTGAAAAGACTGCAAGATTCAGTCACAAATATATACAGTGACATGCCTATCTATAACTAAGGATATGAAATATACATACATATATATGGCAGAAACTGTGTATGTTCATTTTTTAGTTGTGGGTACTTAACCCTAATTACCTCATAACAAAGTGAAGCAAAACAAGGACAGTCAGTGTGACAGACTATCTAAGAAAGAAAAAGGCCTCACAATTAAACAGGAGCCCAGAATGCTGGGGACTCAGCACTCAGTTACTAATGAATGAAAAACAAAACATCATCTTCCACTGCCTAATTAAGTCAACACAGCAGCAATATTAAAAGGCTGAGGACGGCAAAGAGCAAGCATGCCTGGACACACTACATTTGAGATTATTTTCATGACTTAAACATACAATCATGTTCCTACACATGGCTGGAACAGAGGCACCACTTTAAAGAATCACAGGCTGGGCACATTTCTTAAAAGTCCTTGTTAGTGAAAGCAATTTATGTGCATCAAGAACTACAAGCACACATTTAGAACTTAACACCTGATCACATACCTGTATTAGTTCCTGTAAATAGCAAAACATAATCTTTGGGTTTTTTTTAAGTATCTGCAAGGAAAGTGTAATTAACAGGATACAATTAGGCATCAACTAAGAAATGCTTAAAATCAATCCAGAGACTTCCTGTTTATGATTATTACCCATAACTAGAAGAATGTATAAAATGACTACAGAAAGGAAAAAGAGTAAAATATACAACATATCTAAACAATGACTAAAAAAACCCTAGAGTAGAGCACACATTTTTAAATACAATAATGGCAGTTTGGGTTAAAGGTAGTTTGAATTAAGCTTGCTTATTTATTTACAGAGCTATCATCATTATATCTCTAGATGCACTACAAAAATGAGAAAATCCAAATTCTAATTCAAGCTGAACTAAAACGCACATGAAAATATCCACTGCAGTAACAGAAGGCAAAAAGCAAACATACATACACAGACTCAAGAAAGAAAGAAAAAACACACTTCAAGAATAACTGACCTATAAAGACAGACTTTGCTTACATAGAAAGTTTGCATAAATTCTGTAAAAGTGGCTAAATTACAGAGAAATCTCTTTGCTTTGATCTGATCCAACAAAAAGCTCATAAATAATAAGATTTGGGGCTGAAGAAAACACCTTGAAAGGGTTACAGTCTACCTTGAGCTCCTGGGCTTCACTGGAACTGGTATTACAGCTGTACAGGAAGAAACACACAAGGGTAAAAATATTAAATTTTTAATTGGCTGATGTACTGCCACAGTGGGGGAACTGGTGGATACAGCCCTCTCAAACCCACTCTATTTACAGAGATGAAAAAGAACAGCATTCGAACAGGAAAAAGATAAAACACTTGAACAACCCTACAGAATTGCCACAGCAATCTTCTGGCAGAAAGGGATTAATTAGCAACAAAAGGAAGAGGCCATTTGCCTTAAACTATCAGTTTGTCTCCATGATCATTATTTGTTAGGAAAATCTTTGTCCTTTCAGAGCTATTATCTAAATACCTAAGATATGATGACGCAATGTACAAAGCAACCGAAAGCTTTTGAAGCTAGCTGAAATCCCAGATGAAGCACATTTGTTCCATGAAGCCATTTGTTGCAAGCACACCCCAATCTGACAAATGCATTTGACATGATACAAGAACATGCCAACAGACTGACATAAGAAAAATACAAAATAATAATGCTTATTTTCTTGATGAAAGAATCCTGTCAGTGCTCCTTTCCCAAACTCTTTCTTCTCCTCTCGAGGGATGCATTCATGTTATGTGCACGTCATGCACAGATTTGAACTTTGAATTTAAACCCTTGCTTCACTTGCATTTAAATTATGTAAATATCAAGTCCAAGCTCTGTGAAATCCAAAACAGAGAGCATCTCATCCTGGTTCAGGAGAAAACAGGCTTGTCTTCTTCCTGTTACACATTTTGAATGGGCTAGTGTAGGACCGGTCTAACAGTTCCAAGTATTCTCCCTTTACATTGCTATGGGGTGCTCTGCAAGTTGTCTCATTCCTGCTTTCCATTTTTTCCTCTTGCACAACTTTCACTTCTCACTGTTACAAATAGTCATTTGCCATCTGAGATGATGCCAAGTGTCTATTCAGACAGTGCAAAACCACCTGGTTTGGGGTTTTTTTTGGTAGGAGATTTAACTTGAACTAAGGTGGGTGGAAATGGTTAGTAGCGTAGCTAAGTCACAGCCAGAAGAATAAAAACTTTATCCCTGGCCAAGGGGAGGGACCTCAAGAAAAAATACTTGAGTCAGCTGTTCCTTCCTGCCACTGCTGACTGGCCAGTCACTGGCTTCTTGAACTCATTAGCTTGAAATTAATTGACAAGTAGACAGGGTGGCTGGCAAACACCAGGGACTTTGCAGCAGCACCCTACCAGCAACTATCTTCTATTTCTGGAGTATTAGGAGCAGCCATGATGGTTGTGCTGCACACTTGCTATACCCACGTTTGAAGATGAACAACTCCACCATCTATTTGGACCCAAGTGGTACAACACAGATGCTCAAATACTGGTATCTAGTGGTACTTCAGCTGTCCCTGACAAACTCTTACAAAGAAAGGCTGAGAGAGTGTTGGTCACTCAACCTAGAGAGACTGTGGATGCCCCACCCTGGGAAGTATTCAAGGCCAAGTTGATGAGGGCCTTGAGCAACCTGGTCTAGTAGGAGATGCCCCTGCCTATGACATCATGTTGGAACTAGATTATCTTTAAGGTCCCTTCCAACCCAAACCATTCCATGAAAGTGACATTCAACCCCACCCAATCTTGGGTCCTCGATGCCTGTATCTCAGGAAGCCCATTGGGCTGATGTGGCACTAGATGTTTGCTAAGAGGTGAGCACAGCTGTTCCCTTTTTGAACTGGCATACAGATGCTCACACAAAGTCTGTCTCCTGCATTGTGTGTTTTTATGCTCAAGCACAGCAGAAAAACTCCAGCCATTAAATATCTCTTTTCCCTCCTTTTAAACCTCTTTCCCAGGACAGAAGTCAATCTGTGGTAATTTCTTTCTAGCAAGAGAAAACACTTTTTTTGTCACTATTATAATCTAACACAGACATAAAGGTGAATAGAGAAGGCTAGCAAATCCCACTTTCAAAATAGAGTCTACCTGATAATGTACAAAGAAATCCAGTTTCCTACTCTGATCATGAGCACTTGGCAAGTTCTGCATGCCCTAACAGTTGCTTCAAATGACACTGACATGCCTACAGACCATACCTTGGCAGATTGGACAGGCAGGTCTGCTCTCCATTTAAGATATGCTAACACACTTATGGCTGTACAAGAATTAATTTTTTCCAAGCCAGCAAAAGCCCAACCAAAAAGAAAATAGATCTTTTGGTGCAACCAATGCTTCCAGAAGACTGTGTAGATCACCTGTCTCCTCTGAGAGTTTTTAAAGACAAAATTAGCATTTTCAAACACAGAGCTCACAAAAGTTGTGTTTCACAACAGGACACAATGAATGGTGATATCACCTTCTCTAACTCTAGCATAGGCAACAAAATCTGTGGTGGGAAGAGGGGATCCCCTAGCTTACTATTTTAAATATATCCTCAATTCAAGGTCAAAGAAAGCAAGCCAATCCAGAAATCAGCATGCAACAAGAACTTGATTACAGTCAGTAAATGAAGTAAAGGAAAAATGAACCCCAAGAAACATAACTGAAAACAAGGTGGGAACAGTGGGGCACAAAATCCCAAAAAAACCCCACAGACTATCCAAAACTCCAAGAGAGAGGATAAATCTCAGCTCTTGCTCACTGAGCTTTAACAATGTGCATGAAATCACACATTTTCACTCCTTTACAAAGCTGTAAAAGAATGCAAAGAAAAAACCTGCCATGCAAAATAGGGTATTTCGAGTTCTCAACAGCCAAAACTTCATGACACATTTTTGAAAGGGGTCACTTTTTCTCAAAATATCAAATGTTTTCTCCAAATATCAAATGTTTTCTCCTCACTCCCTCCAAATGGAGGTAATTTTCTTAATAATGGTCACCTTTTGCACTGTTGAACATAACGGAACATAGAATACATGACGCACAAATAAGTCCTAACGCTGTATGCAAGTTAATAGGAGCGGTGAGATGCTGCATGTGTGATAAATCTAGACCTGAAAGTGAAATATGCCTCCTAATTAAAAATCAATTATTAAAACCAGTAAAGAAAGAGAAAGAAAAAAGGCTCACTCACCAAACTCATAATGAAATCCTGCAGGCTTCAGAGTTATTTGAAAAGCAGAAAGAAACCTTCAACATTTATATTTAACTAAAGATTCTTCTAAGACTATTGTGGGTTTCTTGATTTTATGATTAAACAGTCCTGTGAAAAATTTTTCTGGTATCTTTTGTGCTTTTATCTCTTCATTCCAAATGGTCATGAAAATGAATAGACAGCATTTAAATGGAGAATGCAAGAACAAATCATGACTCTGGCTCTAGAAATCAAAGTGCACGGATGTCCTGATGTGGCTCTGAGGTGATGCGGGAAGGAGAAGCAACTGCCCAAAACCACCAGCTCCTGAACTTACAAACAACTCCATGGGGTTCCTCAACAGTTCTCCAGAGGAGAGTAATCTGCAAATGCTAGACCAGGGTGTTCAAATAACTACTTCCAACTAATTCGTGTTCAATTCTGGAAAGATTTCAAATACAGAACAGTTCAAAATCACAAAACCTGTTGCACAAACTTGAACAAGGGGAAATTTCTGGGTTTCTTTTTCAGTAAAGCTAAGATACGTATTGATACCCCCAGCAGTGACAGAGAGATCAAATTAACGAGCACTCCTGAAGAGATCTGAATCCCATTATTGGGGAAACTGCATTGGTATTATGCATTATCATAAATATTCAGTATTTGCAATCAAAAGAAGGCTTTGGTGTTTACATATATAATAGTTTTAATAATTCACTAGCAATATTTCACGCAGAGTGCTGCTGCCATTTCCTTCTGGAAAACAGAAAAGATCTATCCAGTATTTTAAATCCAAACCCATTCAACTGGAAAGCAAACAATCTCTTTTACAGAGAAACACACGTTGCCAGTAACAAATGCTTCTGCCTGCAGCAGGCGGGCAGACCAGCCAGGGGTGCCTCCATCTTGGGCTTCCCTGAGCAAGCTCTAGCCTGCAGACCCTGTGCACCCTTACCTTCCCTTGAAGGGCACAGTCAACACATGCACCCAAGGACAGAGCCACAGACACCCCACAGCAGCTGCCCAAAATCAAGAGTACTTTGGTAACAAAATTCTCAGATTTTTTCCTCAAAAGACTCCAAAAACCTAAGCGAGTGCATTGTGAGGACACAACGGCTACACTACCCAAGCGTGTCTCAAAGCACCTCTAGAGCACAAATGCAACACCTCAACCATCAGCAGTCAAACTCTAAGCCATAAATCAGTTAAATTTGGTGTTTTACCTTCATTTCACAGGGCTTTGACCATAGAAGGCTGCAGGGAGATGTCCTCTGTGGGAAGGCAAGGTGGCTGCCTGGTGCTGTTCGCTGTGGGAAGGCACAGTGGCTGCCCGTTGCTGCCCTCAGCCAGTCACAACCGGTTCCTCAAGTGACCCACTGCAGGCCAAAACTAAGCCTTCCACAGGACCTTCCTAACACTGCTGAGGAAACTTAACATTTAAGAAATGACAGTAAAAGGCCAAAAGGCTGCCAAAGTAGCACAAAGGAAGGGTGATGCAGATGCATTGAAGGTGCAACCACACACCACCCCCATGTACTACCATGGCTGGTCAGCCTACCCTAAAAGGGCGGGAAACAAGAAAGGGGTGGGGAGAGTGAGGGAGATTGGGACAAGGTGTTTTTAATTGCCAATAAATTAACTTGATTGAAACCACCTCCACTTTTAACACATTAAATACAGGAAAAAACCTATCTTGACCCATAATGCAGGTTCAGCCTAGCTGCTACAGAGGGATAGCCAAGTTATCTACTGCCACACTGAATGGACATCAACTTTTAAAGCACAGTCTAGCTGAATAAATACCAATGAAAGTCAACAGTCAAATCCTTCCAGCAGCACCAGTGCTCTGGGAATCTGATTGGAATTTGAACATTTGCATTGATTTTTGTTAGGTTTTTTTTTTCTCTGACTTTACCAGCTGGGAGTAAGTGCTGCAGAAAAGGTACACAAAATGCTCCACAGGAACATGAACGGCTACTGAAGGATTACCTTCTAAGAGATTATCTTTTAAACAAAGAAAAAATTTGGTGTACTGCAAACAACTACCTCAAATCAAAAGAAACAGATTAATCCAACAGGATTACCAACCAGGTAAGGCTCCCCTGTACTTTAATGTCCAGACACACAGCTGAGAAACATGAACGGTGTTATTTAGATGCTTGGAGCAGTTATCAAGCAAGCACCTTTTCATGGCCCACAAATAAAGGCTGCCTGTTCGTTTAAAGCTACTAAAACAAAAGCTTTGAGGACTTATCCTCGAGCCTCACAAGCAACAGTGATCTTCTGTTTCAGTTTTGGGTTTGTTTGGGGGTTTTTTTGGGGGGCGGGGGGAGATGCGTTCTGTTGGGTTTTCTAACACCGCCCTTTCCTTTGCCCTCGCGTATGTAAGCTCTGATCATCAAGTCCTTTTAACTCCAGCCAGGAAGGAAGATTAGTCGCTGCCTGTACTGCTCCTGCTCTGTGAAATTTCCAAAACTGAGCTCTTTTACTTCCCTCTGGGAGGCAGGGGAAGTCACAGACAACTGAGATCAAGCTTGTCATGGACTTTTTTCCTGCATTGTTAACACTCATGTAAGCTTTTATGGCCATGGTACTACAGTATCACAAAGAGCAAAATAGCATCGATCTACTAAAACAAAGCAGAATCCATTTGGAAACAATACACACTACATGCTCTTGAGCGTCTCTCTTGCTGGTAGACATGCTAGTAGCATCTCTTACTGCACTAACGATTTGTATTGAAATCTACTTGAGTATTCTGGCAGATAATGAGGTAAGCAACTGAGTTTAAAAACAAAGTACAAAAATAAAGCCTAACTAATTTACTAAAATGACTTTTTACTGTCTTTTAATTACTTAACATTTCTTTTCAAACTGTGCATTTAACATGCATTCAAGGTTCCCTTGAAGTAAAGTAAAAATCCTAAATGCTTAAACACAACACAAGTTAAGTTCCTTTTTGTTTCTCAGCTTCACAGACAGGTCAGCCCTCAGTCTAATCCAGAGGGGAAACAAGATTCAGCAGCAGTCACAATACATTACTCTTGATGATATAAAACATTATCCACTTTGGTGAATTTTCCCATGTACATTTTCATCTTTTGACTTTATCACATGACTATTTTATAATGAAGTAAACACCACACTTACCCAGTATGTATTTCACACTTATTTAAGAATAAATACAGCATTATGCAAAGACTCACCTCCTCCACCTCCCAGAAGGCTGGAATTGGCTGCAAGAACAAAAGGAGAAGCATTAGCATTGAGCTTCCTAAACATAGATGGAACCAAACCACAAGCTGTTTCACAAGAGCTTTTCTATTGTTTCAGTAACTGTGCTACTCTTCACTTATCCAAAAATATTTATTGCAAAACCAATCATTTATGGAAATGGTAATTGCAGTCTCCACCTTTGCAATATTTTGCAGTATCTTTGAACACATAAACTAATAAGTAAAACAGCAATACAGTTATTAACAATAACGTGTTGAATTAGGAAATTACAATCTTGAATTTATAATTCTATAAACCACATTCCTTTTTGATTGCCAAGTTAAATAAAAGTCTTTCATTTTTGAGAAATCTAAACAGACTTCAATGCAATTTTTGATTAGCTCTCCTTGTTTTCTATGACATGGAATCTTTGAGGGGGATGATGAGAAACCTTGGCCCCGTTGCTATCATATTAATGCTCAAGATCCCTAACTTTCATGTATCTACATCCCATGAACAAACTACCTTGGTAGGAAAAGATGCAGTGGTGGTCTAGTGGTTAGGATTTGGCATTCTCACCACCAGGGCCTGCTTCCCAGTCAGGGAAGAATCCTGCTCTGGCAGGGGGTTGGACTAGACGATCTTTTGAGGTCCCTTCCAACCCCTGACATTCTGTGATACCACTGTCACAGTTACTTTGCATACATACATTTGCATACACAGCATAACAAGACTGCTTTAGACTCTGGGCTATCCTCTACAAAGTCCTAGCAGTGAACAAATATTGCCATATGTAAAGTGTCTTTGAAAAGGATACAATGATAGTAATAATAAATGTGTGTAGACAAAGAGTGCCATTGAACTTCAGCCCTTCTATATTTACCTGTTCTTGCCCTCACTGAAATTCACCATTAAAGAAAGACATAAATTAAAAACAGCCCCACCAATTTTCACAGCAGCTTCCAAAGGCCTCCTGTAACAGGTAACATCACTTTCCCTGCAGTAAGATTAGTTCACCTGAGATAAAAATCAGTATATTTCACAGCAGAAGAAAATAAAGTGTCACCTACTGCCATGAGTCTGCTAGTCAAGCTTATTCATTTTGGCACTGTAGAGTATACCTACACTCTAGTTCTCAAATGAGTCAAATTCTAGGATTTCACTTATTATATTTGAGAGACTCAGCTCAGACCTGTTATACCTTCCTGTAACCAAAGTTTCCACTGCTAAAAAAGTTTCTTCTGATACCCAGCCAACATCCCCATTGCAAACTCTCATTCAATGCCTTCTCAGAGAAGCATGTTTCTCCCATTAACTTTTCCTAACGATGTTCATCTTTCCAATACTTTCTCAAACTAGTTAATAACATACTGTAAGTCAGCATCACACACTTCTCTATAGGAACAGCAAAAACAGTTCAAATAGATTTTTTTTGTCTGCAATCATCTACTACAGCTGTTGAAACTGCAGTAATAATCCATAGGCACCTTTTTTTTTAAATTTTTTAGGATTAGTATGCTTGTATGCTAGAAGGAAAATCAAACCATTTTCCTGTGATGCCAGGAAAGAACATGACTGGATCATTTTCACAGTGTCCTTTCCAGCAAGATAATGTGTCACTCAAAAGGGAAGAACTTTTACCAATTTTTCAGACTGTACCTGAAAGGTTCAATAAAATACATTTTCTCCTTCCAGCTTTGGGAAAGCCTGACCATTAAAGAAATAACTTGTCACTTAGCACCTTACAAATACTTTTCCCCAGCCAGAGCTGAGGATTTTCAGCTGGATTGAGAGGGCAGGTCAGCACAGCCCCACGGCTGTAATCACATCTCTTCTCAGTCCCTCAGTGTTAACCTACAGCTGCATTTTGTCCATCAGTGCTCCCAAATGATCAAGTCTTGCAAAACACTTTGAAAGAGGCTCCTGCTGTAGAGGTTCAGCTATGGGTAGATATGAGCAACCAGCAGTGAGACCCTGGGAGCTTTCAACCTCCAGACTTGATGCAGTCTACATTACCCCCCCCAGGCTGCACCACTACACTGGGTGCATATATAACTCCTCCACCTAACACAGGGCATGCCCAGCTGCAGGTATCACACC